>OV656866.1:27096083-28310451 GCA_927399465.1 Sarcophaga caerulescens
ACAAGGGCATGATAACACGAGTAACGTCCGTAACGTGCCTTTAAATGATTTTGAAATAAAATTAATAAAATTCGCACCCAAATTTCATGTCATTTGGAAATCGTTTTCGTATTTAAAACAACAAAACAAATCATTTCGAACCATAAATCATACGACGGTAGTCTACTATTGGAGCACGTAACGTAAAAATTAATAAAAATTAGAATCAAAAAATCTCTAAGAAAACTTTTCAAAATGGTAACAAGGCTTAGAGGAATTTTTTGTTTTAAAGGGAATAAGCATACAATTGCGATAATTAATCCTCCCAAGATGACATGAATTCAGCGCATTTCCTCTTTTATTGTAAAAAGACTGTAGGTTAGCATCGATGGCAAACAGCTCCAAAATGTTTACGTGGCTCCTGGTAAGAAAAAGACAACTGTCGACGGACTGCCGATAAGGTATTTGAACTTAATCCTATAATCTTTTACCGTTCTGTCGCTAGTGGTAGAGCTAGGTGGCTGCTGGAACTCAATCAAGCCGAATCTGAACCTGATAACTATGTTCCTTAAGGGGCTTTCTTCTATCAGAACGTCCTAGCTTCTCACACCACTCGTGTTGTGTGCGTTAATTTTATACATGAGTGGCTGGACCTACAGTTTAAAGTCAACTCCGAACGACAGATTTTTGAGAAGCTTTTCATGGCAATTTTTACTCTCAGAGATTTTGCTAGAAATCTGCTGAGAGGAAGTCGCCGAAGAAATATTTTCATATTTTCGTTTTGATGTCTGACCTGGGATTTGATCTCGGGCCTTTCGTCTAATAAGCCAACACACTACCTACTAGACCACGGCGACTTCTAATCTCTTTGGTTTCTTCCTCTTTCTTTACTTTCTCAATTAGATTTCATCTACTTTCCTTTCCCTTTTTGGGACAAACAATATGATCCACAAGAGCTGATCGAATTTTAATACAACTATCGGCTAGTGGGCCTTCTAACAGGGGCTTCCGAAGTTAATTTAGCAGTTGATAACTGCCCGTTTGTTGAAGCGACATCTGCCAAATTAGTTCTCATTTATTCACTCTGTTTTGCCAAATCACATGAACACTTGACATGGACTTTAAAAGCTCATCTTCAGCGATGAGGCTCATTTCTAGATGAATAGGTACGTGAACAAATAAAACTATTCCACATAAGACCCACGTAAGATCTGAAAAAGTCTCGGTTTGCTGTACATTTTGATCTGGCAGCGTCATCTGTCCTGTTTCGTTTAGAACGACGTTGGTCAGCCCATCATTGTCAACGGAGAGCACTACGGGTCTATGATTACCAACTTATTTTGGCCCGAATCGAATGATCTGTACACCAAAGACATGTGTTTTAAATAGGAATTTTACACAAAAAATTACACGACTTTGTGAAAGTAAACTTTGAAGGTATAAAATGTGTCTTACAATACCGGCAAAAGGATACGTCTGGGTTTTTTTCAAGACCTACTACACGACGTAATTCAAATTTCAACTGTGTGCGTGTGTGTGCTTAGTTGCACAGAAAATATTAAAGAACTATTGCTAGGCAAGCAATAACAATTACAAGCATTATTACTTGTTATTTGGGTAAAGACTTACACACACACATTTCAAGAATTTATTTTTGGCTCTTTTGAACAATAAAGAGAACATTCGGAAAACTTTCGACTACAACAAGTACAACAATACAACAATTAACAAAAGTTCAAAGTTCGTGCTTGAGTTCGTGTTCGACAGAAGAATTGTGTAAAATTACTACCAAGAACACCAACACCACCACACCACTACTACCTACAATATGTAGTAAAAGCAGCAAAAAAATTAAAAACGTAATGAAAATGAAAACGAACGACAATAAATGAAAAACAGTACAAGGATAAGCATCCATACATACACACAGACACCACCAGCAGCAGCAGCAGCAATACATAGTTATTTTCCAAAAACAAATGTGTTGAAAAGCCCGTGTGTAATACGATGGCAATGACACGAGAACTTTTTAAACAATAAAAACAAACGAAACAAAACAAATATAACAAGAACAAAAACAATAACACTGAATATTACAACAATAACGGCAATAATATTAAAAAAAAAAAAAGAAAACAAGAAACTACTACGTTTACAACAACCACTACCATATCTACTCTATCATTACTAGCAGCAACTATTACTGGCTGGCTGGGTGGCTTGGCTTGGCTTGGCTTGACTTGGTTAATGGTGGTGGTGTACACGTATAATACTAATGGGCTTCGGGATCAAGTACCGAAACAAATGTAAACATATTTTCGTTCTACAGGGGGTGGCCCGTGCTCACCATAGCATTGTGCTTGTATTTTATGTTCCTTGTAATTTTAATAAACGTAAGGTAAACACAACAGCATAAACAGAAATTATTTGTGAATGTATGTATAAGTATAGCTAGGTGTATAGGTGGGTGTGTGGGATTATGAAAGAAAGTACCTACTTTAATAGAATGAAAGTAGAAGTATGAAAATAATGACAAAAACAATTTTCTTTTTGTTTTGAATGAAGGAGAGAGAGAAAGAGAGAGAGTAAGTGAGTTTTTTTTTTCAAAAAATTTACGATATTAAACGATAGTATTTCTGTGTGTGTGTGTGAGTTATGATGGCTAAATCATAATTGTGACTGTTAAACTGTATTAAGAAATTTAAAGGGTGGTTTAGGAAAGTATTGTAAAAATATATTCAAAATTTTATTTTTAAATTGTAAAGAAATTTTCATTTCTTATTTATTTTTTCAATAAATTTTTTGTATCCTTTTCGAAACTCCTACCTCAATTATTAATATTTCTATGCTTTGTTTATAAATCACAATTAAAAATTCGTTTATTTTTTCGCCTTAAAGCTATTGAAATAATTGCAAAGCCAAAAATCACTTCTCCTTCCCCATTGATTTGTTTGTACACCAATGTTTACCCTTCCCTTATTATATCATTCGCAATAATACAACATAATTTTTTTTTTCTTTTTTTGTATTTATTATTTTATTATTGTTTCTATAATTTTTATTGGGTTTGCGTTTTCATATAAAATTTATCAATTTTGTGAAGAAGAAAAAAAATTATTGCGGTCTACACATACATACCCTCATACATACACGCATCATAAAATAGAATTGATTTTTAATAATAAAACAAAAAAGGAAAAACAATAACAACAAACAAAAATTAACCATCATTTTATGTTTCAGTGAATTCGGTAATTAATTATTGAATTTCATGTTTTGCTCCCTTTTGAGCACTCTATGGTCGGCATTAAACTCCCAGACATCCTTGTTAATATCATACCAAGGGGATGGTCATTATTTATAAACAGTTTTACGTTCAACTTTTATTATCCCAGTTGACAGAGAACAAATTTGTAAATCAATTGAGTCCTCATGGCGGTACAGTTCAAAGGGCATGGTTGTATATTCTATATGCAACACAGTGAGTTCCTTTTTAAATCGATTAAGATGTGAAGTTGACAGATGGCATGGCCCAGACTAAATGCTTGACTAGATTCTAGAGTAAGTTAAATTTAAATCGCGGAGAAGTCGAGAATATTTGTGCCAATTTTTTGAAATTAAAAAAATGTATACTATATGGGAATCTGTCTTACCACTGCCCCCTAGTGAGGGGCAACAACGAACGTGGTAGAATTGTCAGGCAGCTACACTTCTCGAACAACGTCCTACATCCAAAATTGTTTAAAGAGAGCTTTGTTTCTAGATATCGGGAGATGAACTTGGTAACATCCTAGCACATATTATATTAGACCAGTTATCTACTCAGCTAATAAAAATTTATTCAATTCAATTGAAATAAATCAGAGCAATCTTAAGAAGATGTGGATAAATGCTCTGTGATAATCTTATATTTCTTAAAGGTAGCTAAAGCCATCTATACTCTGATATTGCTGGGAAATTTGTTTTAACATATTCTGATGTAATTACACCAGCCTTGTCAACAATGTTGTTTTTAGTACTATCGTACACCTTCTTTCGAGTGCTGGACAGAGAAGTGCCTAGATCGCCTACTTACCTCCTCACTAGGCATTGCCATTTCAGAACTCAAACCATGTGATAAATATTCAATCGGGAAAGGCAAATGATCTATTTGTCCAAACTAGGTAAAGCTTTGATCACGAAGTGCAGTGTAATTTCCAGCTTTAAGAGTCCCCTGGATGAATCCTATTTTGCGTTTGTCGTGTTTGAATACACCGCGAATACACCGCGACTTTCGTCAACAATCTCGGTCATCGATACGACGTTCAAAACGGATTTTTTTGTTAATCTAGTTGTCCTAGTCCATTTTCAGGGAATACTACGCCGTAGTCTAGTACGTAGTGTGTAGGCTTAGTAGACGTAAGGCCTCGGTTCAAATCCCAGGTTAGACGTCAAAACGAAACGAAAATATGAAAAAAATTGCGTGAGAAGCTAGGTCTTAATCCCGTCTGAAGGGTTGTAATGACCAATTATGTTATGTAATGTACTCCGCCACTCACACACATTTAATCGTGGTGAGAATAGCATTGACAATGCAGTAAGTCTGTATGAGTTCTCAATTTCTTTAATTAACACACCACAACCCGTTAAGCAGGTGATACCACGAATCAGTTTGGAATCCCTTAAAAGAGTTCATGGCGTGCTACCTAAACGAAAAAAAATTAAATTCCTGAATTAAATTTGAATTGAAACGTATCAAATCCAACCATGTTAAGTGCGAATCATTACGAAGTGTTCGTTTTCAGTGTGGGATATTCGCACTTGGGTCATGTGTCTGGGGAAACTCAATCAGCTAAGCAGGTTAAATAGGGTCACCCGGTTCAGGGGGAATTCATGTGGGAATTATAAGGGAATTCACGGTAATAGGCAGGCAGATGTGCTTGCGTAGATGAGAGATTCCACGCCAAGTTCATGCAGAGAAGTAGTGGAAATGATGTTTCGAGGTCCATAATCGGTAAGGGGTTCGATAGGAAGAGGAGTAAATCCTTCTCAGGTCAAGTGGGTTTTAGACAGTCTCAACTTTTGTTGAGTTATTACAATGAAAATAAATTTATGTCGTGCATCCGACTGAGGAGAATTCGATTTTTGTCTGAGTACTATAGACTGATAAAACAGTTGGTTAGGAATCACCAGAAGCCCACTCTGCAAATCCTGAGAGAGGAAAAATAAATCATTAGAACATATACTTGGATCAATGCGCCGTTAATCCATCTGAGAAAAAAACAACGTGTGTGCATATTAAATACTAAGCAGAGAGCTATCTTTATTGACACCGAATAACATTCTGAAATGTGTCATGCCAAGAGTTGGCGTTAACTTCATAGGGTTACCATGTATAGATTAAGAGAAATACAACAGATCGGACTCTGGCACCTCTATACGACAATAATAAAGGTGTAGCTTCGCATATAGTCGACCTTGATTGTATTTGAGTGGGTGTGTGTGTATGTGTGTAGGTTTTCCTGTTCAAAATTTTTTTCATTGTATTTAACCCGGTATTTTTATTGCCTCAATAAACAATAATTGTAGCCGAGCAACAACAACCACCATTTCTAACGCAATCCTCAAAATAATTTCATTTTTTTTGTCATTTTTATTGTATATTTATTGTTGTTGTTTATGATATTTTTAATAAATTCTAATAAATATCCTGCTCACCATCATTGTTATTATTATTATTATCCTTATAATTTCACCAACCTCCCCCTTATCACCCTTTCTACAGTTCTCACATTCACACTCTATTTACGTGCCATTAGTATGCATTGCATGCAAGCATATGCTACCGAGTGTTTCTATGATATTCTCTCTCCCTGTGTCTCTCTCTATTCTTTCTTAATTTCCCTGTAATTTTTTTGTGTGTTTCATTATGATTTGTTGTTTTCCTTTAAATTCTCTAAACAATTTCGTTTCTATTTTGTTGTTCTTATTGTTATTGTTGTTGTTTTTCTTTAATTATTTTTGTTGTTTTATTTATGTTTTTTTTGGAGGCAATCGTATCATACATTCTGATTACATTGCATGCATGCCAGTCTGACTGGTTTTATAAGTGTTGAGTGTTAAAAGTGCCTGAGACGGAGAGAGAGAGAGAGAGAAGAGAGAATGTGAAAGAAAGTAGAAAAAAGAGAAGAAAATTTTCAAAAACTATCTCTAGACACGCATGTTATTTATTTTAGCACTACAATCGTCTGGCACTAATACTATGAAAGCAACTGCTGTGCTAAGTCTTATACGCTTAAGTTGTTTGAAAAAGGCAAACAACAAGCATAACGAGGATGAATTTGGAATTTTGTACAAGGAAATGTCTTGCCTGTAATAATCTGTGGAGTTAATTTAATTTAAAAAAGAATAATTAAGTCGCCTTAATCTAGTAGGTGATGTGTTGGTATATTAGACATGAGGTCTCGGTTAAAACCCCAGGTCAGACATCTCCAGTAAAACAAAATATGAACAAATATTTCTTTGGCGACTTGCTCTCAGCAGGCTTATGACAAGATAACTCTTGGAATAATTATAATAATAATTAATTACCGAATTCACTGAAACATAAAATGATGGTTAATTTTTGTTTGTTGTTATTGTTTTTCCTTTTTTGTTTTATTATTAAAAATCAATTCTATTTTATGATGCATGTATGTATGAGGTTATGTATGTGTAGACCGCAATTCGTTAGAAAAAAAAATAATTTTTTTTCTTCTTCACAAAATTGATAAATTTTATATGAAAACGCAAACCCAATAAAAATTATAGAAACAATAATAATGAAAAAAAATTGCCATGAAAAGTTTCTCAAAAATCTGTCGTTCGGTGTCGGCTTCGCCACTCATGGCTAAAATTAACACACACACACACACAACATGAGTGGCGTGAGAAGCTAAGTCCTGACTAAAGCGTTGTAAATACCTGCCTTATTTCCTGCCTTAAGTTATAATTGTGGATTCAATCTGCTAATCTTGTGTCATGAGAACAAATGGTATGACGTTAGTGGCAATTTACTCTGTTTTCAAGCCACACAAAGCCGTTGTTCTTGTCCTCTCCCCAAAGCCATTACATGTGGTATTTCTTATGTATGTTTTCGTTTCCACCCTAAATTCAGACGACAATACTTTGCCGTTTTGATCACAGAAATCTCAGCGCAATTAGCTTTGTCAGGCCCTAAGCATGTTTTAGTCGACAGAGTCTGTACGTGCCTTCCATAAGGCTGTCAGCTGAACTACGGTTTGCTGTAAATCCGTGACTAAACTTAGACACTTTTTGTAAGAAAGGATGGCATTGTATGCGTAGGATTTTAAGGTCCCTCATAATATTCGAATATAAAGTGAGACTGTCACAATACGCTCTAGTATATCCTCAAATGGCTACCACGTGATAAATGCCAATATTATTTAATTTTTAGATTTTGAGCCACTTGTTTGAGTCACTTGTTTCAGTCTCTTCTTTAATTCACTTTCGTAATTCACTTCTAAATCCACTTCTGCACCCAGCCTGCTATATTGGACTGATATGACCACAACATTTTTTTAACAACAACAATAATATTTGTCACTGTTGCTTATGAACACTATTGGACTCTCTCGACCAGATCTTCAGGTTCTACACAAGTTGCAGATCTTAAATCAAACGGAGATATTACTGGATCACGTCTGTGGGATCTCAAATATATTCTACATGGCCAAGTTCCAAAACAATTCATATAACCTTTTAATGTTTAAAACTTACCAAACTACCCTCGCAAAAACTATATCACAACTAATCCTCAACACGTATTTCATCGACTTAAACACCCAACGTGCAATGCTATCCCTATCACCACCAACACCACCACCAGCACCACCACCAAAAGTAACAAAACAGTGGCAATAAATCCCAAAAAAAGAGTACAATTGTTACAACAACAATAACAACAACATAAAGCTACAGTAAACAGTAAAAAGAAGAAGAACAAGAAAGAGTATACCAGACGTGGGAGTATGTAAAGATTATTATTCATTTCAATACTTTTACACCAAGTGTCTGTGTGTGTGTTACAATTGCTGGTACTTGCGGCTCGATATCATGTGCATGACACTCTAAATATGTGGCAGGGGATGGAAGAAAGGGTAAAAAGAAGAAGGTCTTAAAAACAATTTCATTTTTGTAAAGCAATCTGTACAAAATTTCAATTCATTGTGAGTGACGTTAAATGGCAACTATGACGATGACGACTAGAAATCAAGAGTACCACACAGTATCACTTTCGCAAACAGCCGTACAATTGAAATGAAAAGATTTCTCATGAAAAAAAGAGTTATAGCAGGGGCTCAATGAATGATGACCAGAGCAGCAGTCTCATGGAATAATTGTTCAGCGTTTTAAATGATATTTTTTTTAGGAGAAATTTTGTTGTTGTTGTTATTGTGTTTTCCTTTGGCTTAGAATTTCTTAAATTATTTCTGTGCTTATTTCAAAGCTTTCAACCTTTGTTCACATTAGCTGAACTACCACTGTTCGTTTCATTGTGATTTTCATTTTGTGGATTCCATTTATTCATGCTCAAATTCAGTCATTCAACCATTCAGTCAGTCATTCATTCATTCATGCTAGTCATTGGTTCATTCATTTATTTCTTGTTGTTGTTATTTAATGTGGGCTCATAAATTTCGTTGTGTTGTGTTAATATTTTCAGTTCTTGCTGTAGCACGTTCTACTTGCCTCTAAAAACCCTGAAACTCCTCTCCAGAGGTGCTGGCATAGAAGAAACGTTTTATTTATTTAAACGATTTACTTCCATTTAAACCCCCAGTATTCCTAAGCTGTGTGTGTGTCCCGGTTCTGTTCTTGGCGTGTGTATTTTTTTCCTTCTTTCGTTTACTTTCATGTGTCTCAAATGGCAAATAAAACTTAAGCAAACGTTTGAAGAAAATTGTTGTCGGCGATGAAACAAAAAAAAAAAATCTTAAGGAAACTGAAAATGGAAAATGAGGAGGAAAAAAAATGTATTATTTCTAATGCTTCTCTGTGCGTTTGTTGTTTTGTGCGTTCGATTCATACGTTGCTCTTTGGGTTTGATTTTGTAGTAGAAAAACGTTTGAAACATAAATATGCCCCGGGTGAAAAAGAAGCCGAAGTGAAGTAATGCCAAAAACAATTATTCCCTATTGGTTGAGAAGGTTTTCGGGATATATTTACCGTAAAACAACCACAGCCGCTGTGCCACCACACGGCCTAAATCATAGACCCGATTTGTGTAAATAAATAGGGGGCTATTCACTTGAAACGCAAATATTAAAACGTGATGTTTACTTTGTAAACAAAACATTTAAGCAAGTTTTTTTTTCAAGCAAGTTCAATCACTATTGAAAGGATTTCATCCTCTAGGCTCCCTAGATTCGGACTAAGTTTAGAACAGTAAAGAGTGAAAGTCAAAGGGTACAAATGGTGTCAAGAAATAGTGGGCCTTCAGTGCCATAAATATTAAAAATTCTCCTTCCCCAGTGTGTAGGTTAAATATACTTCAGTACCAGATCTGATTAGTAAAAACCTACATCATCATGAGATCCTCTGTTACTTACTTACTTAACTTACTTAATTGCAGACATTCAGTCAGGATTACAACCTAGCTTCTCACACCACCACCCATACTGTAAGCGCTCATATTTTCCATAAGTAGTGGCGTGAACTACAGTTTAACGCTGACTTCAAACGTTTTATTTTACGCTCAGAATTTTTGCCTGAAGACTCCTTTTTTAATTTCGTTTTGTTTGAAATTTCTGAGCTAAGGTTTGAACTACTGAGCTCTCATATAGAAAGCCAACAAAAACTAACTACTAGATTACCACAATTCCTTAAGGATAATCTCTTTTATCCTCATGATTAATAATTTCTTTGCTTTTCTCTTCCTTTTCTTTTTTCTTTTTTATTCTCTGATTCATTTTATAGCTCAATTTTATTTATTTTCGTAATAATTTTGATCCCCCCCTCCGCTCTCCTCTCTCTGACGGTCTTTAATATTATTTGTGTTCATTCGCACGTGTACCACCCGTGCGAGTGATGGGTATCGTTTGGTGGTAATGATGGTTGTTTCTTGCATTTAATGCTGCCACACTCTTAACACCACCATACCCGTAGCCTGGGTTTCCGCTCTGACTAAAAATGTTTGCTTAAGTAATTTGAGACAAAAATCTGTTTTGAAATGCGTAACGAAAATGAAGAAAAGAAAACAAAATGTTTACTTTTCCAAGCAATAACAACAATTCAAAAAATTTCATTATTTTTTTTCCTCCGGTTCGACTTTGTTCTGCTCTATTTCATTACAACAATCGCACCTGTCATTAAATTGGAGACATTTCACCATGAACGATAAGGAAATAGAGAATAATCCTTGACTAGTTTATTGTAAATCCAACAGTTGGTTTACAACATACAGTTTTCATCTCTACAATATACTTTCACTAGTAACATGAAAGGTAACCAAGTAACATTCACATTCGTATAGGAGAATCTCAATTGTCTACAAGGAGTAGCAATTAAAGAGACTTCTAATAGGAATCTAGAAAATAGTCTAGAGGCCTCATGCTGAACTCAACTTCTTCAATATCTCTATTGGTTTTAAAGACAGAAATCCTAGCTGAGCTTAACTTTGTCTCTGCCGAATCCTTCTCCTCCTGGAAACCTTCTTCCTTGGATGTGTACAAACTCAAATTTAACTTGTAATTTGTAACCTTTTAACTTTTAGACTTTGTAAGGCTCCCAGCTTGATTCAACGATAGAGGAGGTAAGGTGTCTTAATAGAACTCGGGTTTAAATCTTAAGTCTCTCATTCCTATCTATCCAACTTAATCATACTGAAAGCAGTTATTTGTACCTGATGACCTGTCTTGCTTACATCATCGATGGTTTCGGCTTCATCTTAACAATCTATACCATGTTATCTCCAGACTGCTGCACAGTATATCGGTGTAGTTAATGGACGGAATTTCAATACCATTCTCTTGCAGATTGTTTGCATGTTAGATCGAATGCCCACTGAAATTTGTTTTGCAAATTCAATACAAATCTACTTCTCAGTGTATATCCATAGCAGCTTTCATCCATGTAGACGTTTTTGGGATCCACGATATTTGCTCGCATTGTAAATTGGAGTCACACTAAAGTACTGAACTAAACGATAATGGATGGCCTACAAATAGTGTTTTCCGTTAATAGTTCTGCCAGCACTGTTTCCCTCACGAACTTTAGGAAGTTATTCCGTATTAGTAAGGGTACGGCCCCTACATAAATCCAATGTTTTGACTCCAATAAGTTTCCAAGTATGTGTTCTGGTGATTCGTTCTAGCCTTCACAGAAACTACATATTGAGCTTGAAACGATTCGTATTCTTCAGGTCTACAGTGATTGAGCTTAGGGTATTTGAAGATAGTTTGACACAAAACTAAAATCTCTTCTACTGGGATTACCTTGCAAAAGTTGAGATTGTCCGAAATCCATCTGACTTGAAAAGAATCTCCGAAACTGATCCTACTTTCCATGTCTGGCTAATTCAATGAGACGACCGTATAAAAACTAAGTGCTTGTTGGATTTGAGAAAAGTCTATGCTAAGTATACTTTTCCTACCTCCTCTTCTCAGTCCACAGATAGATTTTTGACCCATCAATGGTCCTGCCAACTTATCAGCCAGCTGATTGTCGTGAATTTCCCGCATGGCCTGTTATCCATGCCAACCATTCGCTGCCTAGCTAATACAGTTTGCCCAGACAATGCCATACGATACTACAATCGGGTGAAGCGCATAAGTGCCCAATGCTCGGAGAGTGATCTAATTTACAGATTGTATTATTACGACTCGTCCTCCTGTTGACAAAGCACAGCTTCTCATGGCGTTATTTTCTTATTTTGACTTGGAAGATACCTAACAATTTCCCGAAGGGTTCCACATATATTTTACTGCCACTCCCACACAATTGCTCAACTTTAATTACTTAGTCTTGTTACCATTTTCCAAAATCGTAGAGTTGCTAGCTTCAGATCAAAGGGACAGTTAAGGAGGTAGTCGTCAGCCACTTACTGTAACAGATCACGATGCTCTCTTATAAATCTCGTATTCTATCTTAACTATGGTCTTTAAGGCTGTGATCTTCACTATCATATGCAACAGGCTTGCCTCAGTTTACAGCAAGTGGTCTAAGCTGGTATCTCGAATTTGTTGATGAAATTTAAATAATCTTGGTGGTACAGCATGAATGGCACACATCGAAAGTAAAATAAAGATTGTGAAATGACCCTGTAGTAATACAAATAATAAGGCTTCGGCTGCTGAGATTTATTTTAAAATGGAATGACCCATATCTACATTTTTCACTAGTATTTATGCGTGTATGTTTGTGTTTGTGTTGTTACAAATCTTAAACGACCTGGATATGTTGATTCTTTTTCTAATTCCAAATATTTCAGGCTGAAAAAAAGATTTCAAACCTGATGTGTTTACCTTACTTTAGAAGAATAAACAACAACAAAAAAAAAACCAAAGAAAATACCTGGAAAATGAAAATGTCAATATTTTGTTGTTTTTCTTTTATTTTTGTATTGTTGTTGTTGTATTGTTGTACATACTTTACATTGCCAACCATTCGAAAATGTTTGTATGTCAGTAGATTTGTTGGGCTATAAATATGGGAAGGAAAACATTTTTTACAAACAGATTTTATAATTTTTTCCTTTATTTTGTTTGGAAAGTCCTTTTAATAGCATTGAAGAGATTTTGGTTGTTTGGGACCCTTTTTTTTTCAATGGTTTTTTTTATATTTATTTCAAATGTTGATGGCCATTTTATTAAATAATATTTTATTATTATATTCTATTGTCAATTTAGTTGTTTTTGTTGTTGTTTTTTTTTGCCATTCACAATCATATCCATCTCTTAGGTTTTCATTCATACATTTCATTTCGTTCATTTTACTGCATTTTGTAGTAGATTTTCTCCGTTCAGTCATTAGATTTAAAGCATCCCTTAAATCTGATGCCTGATCCATGCTGCTGTTGAATGATGTAAATGGCTCATGTAATGGCTCATGGCCCATATGTGTGTGCTTTGCGAAAAGGTATTGTTGCTGCCAAAGATGAAGGGCAGAGAAGTTTACGTTTTCAATTGGTTTTTATGAATATTTATTTACTTTTTTCTCTTTGGTCTAGTCTGGTCCTGTCTTAATCTATTTTTTATTTTTAAATGAAATGGCTTCTCTGCTCTCTCTCTCTCTCTCTCTCTCTCTCTGTGGCTTCTGACTCCTAAGGCCTATTTGTGTTGCTTATCTAACGTCATACACCATCTACCATAGAAGCAATCCATCTAATAGCAGTTCTTGCGTATAGATATTTGGTTTTTATGCCCCAGAAAAGTTTTTCAGGGGATTTTTATTTTTTCAATTAAGCTTGATTTTTTTTTATAATAATTTTCAAATTGTTTTTATTGTTGTTTTATATTTTTTTAAATTATTTTTCAAACTCCTCTACCATGCTTGACTGAGCTGGTTGAAAAATTAGATTTTTTTTTTGATTTTATTTCTTATGCTCTTACAGCCTCAAATTTAATGCCAAAATTTTTAAGAAACATAAGCTGGATTTCAAATAATTCAAGTAAACATACAAAAGAAGATATTCTTAGTCTCCCTAGTGGCTATTATTTAAAGCCATTTATAATGGCTTAAGGTTCAATAGAAGATTAAGATTTTATTTCCATCTTTATTTTATAAATTTTTTAACATACCTTAAGGCTGAAATTAGTTGCTAATAAGAGAATATATCTTCAGGCACTTGAATAATTACTTTTACCATACCAAACCCCATTTTATTTCAAATATATACAAAAAATATATTGATTAGCGTTTATTTTCTTCCTGCAATTTCTTATAGCATAACCTAAGGCTTATGTAAATGACAAATATTGTAGCGTATCTTAAGGAAATTTAATTTCAAATACTTTTTGCAATTATTAAACGTATTTTGTTTACTTAGGGGGGAGAGTAAAATATGTTTTTGAAAATCAAAAATTTCAATTTCATTCAGGGGAGATATTAACGTGATACAGCAAAAGGAAAAAAAAATTTTTTTTTTTTGGTAAAAAAATCATCCCCTTTATAACAAAAAAAAATTTTACCAATAAATTGACTATTCGCAGAATAGTCCCCTTGATTCATTGAATTCATTTTTAATAAATTTGAAAAAAAGAAACTCTTTTGATTTCACTTTTCATATTCAATTTAAGGGTAAAACTGTTTTCCCTGTCCCTGTGCCATCTCCCTCTCTTTGTTAAAAATTCTTTCCCCCTTTTTTTTTTGGAAAAAGAAAAACAAAAAAAAAAAACAATTCTTTACGCTCAATTCGTTTTAATTTTTATCACTTTTTTTTATTATTTTTTCATGATTTAAAATGTGTTTAAAAAAAAAGAACGAACGAAAAATATTTTTCTGCTTTATTGAAAAATAAACGCCATCATATAGCATAACATAAATATTGTAAATATTGAATATATTTATGACTCTATCATTGCATATATGCATGTATTTATTTTATAACTGCCACTAATTTTTATTACATATTTTTGCTTTTATTTTGCATATATTTTCAGATAATGGAAATAATTCGTCACACATAAATACATTTTTATTCCACAAAAACACCAAAAGCATAGAATAAGGTAAGTACCAACACATAACAATTATTTCTAAACCAAATTTGTTTTTATTTGCAACATGAAAATAAAAAATTTTATTTCTTTATGGATTTTTACAATTGTAGCTCAATTTTGTTGCATAGCAAAATCAATTTAAACGGTTGTTAAATTGAAATTCGAATAAGAAACCAAGAAGAAACATACATATTCAACATAAAAAGAAAAATAGAAATAGAAATGTGTTTTTGGTCGAAACAGGAATCAATGAATTTAGGCCGCCGGTAATTAAAGTAACGGTACGTTCGCATTCATGGCAATATAACCGATCTTTTAGAATTCCAAAATTACTTCATTTTCGTTCTAAAATCTGAAGGCTCATTAAATTGTTTGGCCTGCTTTAAGCACCAGTTTAATTGAGGCAAGTAGTAGCCGTAGTAGCAATAGGTAGTGTGTTGTCTTATTAGACATGAAGTCAAAATTTAAACCCCAGGTCAGACATCTCGATCAAATCAAAATATGAAAAATATTTCTTCGGGGACTTCCACTCAGTAGATTTCTGGGAAAAAATCTGAGAGTAAATAAGAAAAAGTAAATCTGTCGTTCGGAGTCGACTTTAAACTGTATATCCCACCATTCATGTATAACACACACGACTTAAATGGTGTGAGAAGCTAGGTTGCAATCATGACTAAAGGGTTGTAATGACCAAATATTGTTCGTGTATGTAGTATGTAAGTAGTCGCACAAGTCAAATGGTCAGTGTCCGAAAGAGATGAATGTCCTGTTTTTATAAGATGAAAGTTCGTCTATTTGTATAGAAAACACATACAAAATCACTAAATTTCTAAATCCTTTGGAGTTGTTAGCAAAACAATAGGATGTACTTTTATCCCGTGAATTTAGGAATAATCCCCATACCCATAATTTAAATTTAACTGCTGTTTCGCTTGTATAAGCCAATGACACTGTACTCTCAAAATAGTTGCTTGTCTCTCCCAGCATTTCATATACAGTTTCCAAATTGTTGTAACCATCAACCAGGTTGAAACAAAGTTTTAAATACTTCTGCTGTTCAAGGTACCAAAATTAGGTCAAACCTCCAAGCATCAGATTAACAAGTGATGGTATAGCTGCCTCAAAATCAAAGATTTATCGCTTGTGACACTGTTAAACAAAGACCAATATCATGTCCCCGTTGGTGTAATTGGTCTCTATAATCTTAATGGAATCATATTTGCTATTCCGTAGTTCAAAAATATTTCCTACACCATCTGATCAGCTCCATAGTTTTCTTAAATATGCCGGAAGTTACAATTTAGTGGCCATTACAACACTTTAGCCGGGGTTATGGCCTGCCTTCTCACACCACCCATGTTGTGAATGTGTTAGTTTTATTCATATATAGCAGGACCTAAAATTTAAAGTCAACCATGAATGACAGATTTGAGAATCATTTTCTTTAGTTTCTTTGTTCAAGGTATCAGAGCTGAGATTTGATTTCGAAATTCTCTTATTGTAAGCCAACATTCTACCCTGCAATCGTCGACTACCATGAATATTCGAGCCGTACAATCAGTTTATAAATTTTTGTTCATGTCTCTCTTACAATCTCCATCCCTTGCTTTAGATCTATCCCATCCTGTTTATAATATTGGACTTACATTACATACATTATTCTTTACATTATATTACCTTCAGTTAGGATTACAACCTAACTTTTCAATCCACTTATGTTGTGCCTGTTACTTTTATAAATGAGTGGCGGCGGCACTTACACTTTAAAGTCGACATCGAATGACAAATTTTTGAGATTTTCATGCTAATTTTTTATTTGCTCACAGAGTTTTTGCCAGAAATCTGCTGAGAGGAAGCCGCCCTAGAAATATTTTTCCATATTTCGTTCTATTGGAGATATTTGAGTTGGAATTTGAACCGTGGCCTTATGTTCTACGAGACTACGGTCACTTCAATAGTAATAGACTTGGACTTAGGTTAACTACCAACGAAAAACATGTACCCCGTTATATACTTTAAGAACAGTGAATCCAAACAACACTTAAATAGTGGTTCAGGATTATATAGAAATCTCACCTCCGTAGTTAAGTTTCGTCTTTCGTTTTTTCATATTTCCTTCTCGTTTAATTGAAGAATTTTCATTTCATTTTATTCTCTTATTAATCCAACACTACTAACTATTGCTTCTCTAATAATTTTTGGCAATTTTTCAAAAAAAAAAAAAAAAAAAAATACTCCAACACTCAAGCACGTTCTGATCTCTCATCTTACAGTACTCATTCACATTTATCATCAAGCAGTCATCATTAAGGAATTTAATAAAAAAAAAAATAAAAAACAATACTCGACGACAAAATTACTGTCTCAACTTACGAAATAATAGTGGAGAGTATAGAAATTCCCAACCCTGCATATGCAGACAAATTTGCGCCAGTAAGTGAATGAATGAGCGAATGAATAAGTGAATGAACATGGCCATTTGGATGGATATTATTTGTCTGGCTCTAAATAGATATCAATTCCGTTGTTTTTTTTTTTTAATATTTTTCCATTATTTTCGCTTGTAGCATGAGCTGTAAAAGACTTGAATTCAAATGAAATTCTTTTTTGTTTTTTTTTTTTTTAATACTTTGGGGCCACTTGACAAATGTTACCTCTCCACCTCCCTTTTATCCTTGGGCTGCACATAAAAATAGTTTCATTTTTCTATCTACGCGCACATGATGTTCCATTCCATTCAACATATAATCTTGTAAGTACAACGTCATTTTATTTTAATGAACGATTTAATTGTTGCCGCCTGGGTACTTTCTCTCCCTCTCCCCCTTTCTTTCCCTCAAGCAACGGACTGTGGCTGGCCGGACGGCTGTTAGTCAATCTTCTTTTTAACAACCCAAAATATCATCTCATCCTCAGTCAATCGTCATCTCCACCATCAACGGCATGCAGTATATGAGAAGAGTGTGAA
The DNA here is from genome assembly GCA_927399465.1 of Sarcophaga caerulescens. Taxonomy (NCBI): domain Eukaryota; kingdom Metazoa; phylum Arthropoda; class Insecta; order Diptera; family Sarcophagidae; genus Sarcophaga; species Sarcophaga caerulescens. The sequence continues at coordinate 27,113,730 of OV656866.1, forward strand.
GAAATGTGCTCATTTGTCTGGTTTAAAAGGCAAATAATAGGATTTTATTTCGTTTGTTTTCTGCCACTTGAGTTGGAATTTTTAGAATTTTTTTTAATGTGTGTAAAGAAGCACTTGATTTTTATTATATTTAAAGTGGATACATACGACTCAAGTCAAGGGCCATCATCCGCATAATCTTTAAGGCACAGATCGGTCAAACGGTTAAACTGACTTCAATGAATTGTGGAGTTATTAAAAATAATAATAAAGGATATTCTTGTGGAGCAAAATCATCTCTATTGGAAGACCTTTAAAGTGCATAAAAGGCGTTGAGGAAAACCCCTAAACCCTTTTTCTCTATCACTCTCATTCCATATCACAGCACAATCGTAAGAGTATATTTTATCACAGCTATTCTTCAGCACCGAACACCACATTATTTGAATGGTCGTTTGCAAAATCTGACTACTCGTGAAGATATTCGTCGGCAGGCCTATGAATTTGCCGACGTGTCAACTGTTGAGGCGAGGTAGTTGCTTAAGTAGTGTGTTGGCTTATTAGAAGAAAGTGATTCCAAGCATCTGAATAGTTATCCATTTGTAAAGAAGAATTGACGCTCTTCAGTAATAGAAAGTGTTATACCCATTGCCATTTCAAGTATGCAATTAAATAAAACGACCATAAGTCTTGCAATTATGTATGAAATGCAAAGGCCTCGTCATTTAAATGATCACCTCTAGCGCTGATGCACATCTCTGTTCAAATGTCTTTGCAATCCTTCCAACCTTGACCTGGTTTGAATCAACAACTTTGGAGTCTTTTTTAACAATTTTTATACGTTCTGCGGTTATAAAACAATTGATATTCAAAAAAGCACGTTCCTCAATAAATAAATAAATAACACTTGAAATGGGTTGCCTCGTGAGTTTTGAGTCCACTTAATGGATAACCTGATATATAATGACTTATTCAGGGTTTCTGGACTTAGAAACGTCGTTAGAAACAAAGAAACTGGCGAATATGCTAGAAAAGCCTCAATGGATGTGGTATTTGTCACTTTGTGCTGTCCTAGAACTATTGCCAGGAAAAATATCTGAGCACTACACCCAACAGGTCGAGTTAAATCTTCTTCTCATATATATTTCAAGGAAATTTGGGTCTCTTTGTGATAGGTGCGCGACACTGAATCTTCGGAAAGGTATGGCGATGAATTAGTCTACTATAAAAGATTCTATAATGACAGGGTTGCCATCAAACATCGCCAAGAAATAACGTTCTCTTTATTTGTATTGTGGTGGTGAAGAACTTTGCTAATGTCGTTCTATTGCTTCTCATACACCTAATATTTCTATAACGTTCTGTGTTGATTAAAATTCATATGTTCATTCGAATATCATCAGAAGTGTTTTTCAAAGTCATAACGTAGAAATAAATAAAATTCCGAACTCAATTCTGTGGATGTGATTTAAAAAAATATTCTCTTGAATTGTTTTTCTTAGGCTCTCTTCCTTGTTTGCTTATCTAACGACCCTCGTTGTTAATGGTAAATAATAAAATATCATGTTTCAAAAATTCAATTACCCATAGAAAACTTTTTTTTTTATTGAAATTAAATGAACACATGGATGGAAATATAGAAAGACTAAGCATTTAAAGAGTAATTTTGGGCAGCAGACATAAACGATTTTAATATTCATGACATTCAGGCTGGCCCAGGCTCATAGACAGACACTCAAATGGTTTCATCTTTATAGATTTCAAAATTCAAAGCCAATTTTTCCTTAAAGGAATGAAAATGGATGACATAAGAAAACGCCAAAGGGAATGAAAGTGAACGCCAAGCAAACTTACTGCAGCAGTTTAATGCCACATCATCTGACAAGTCATTGTTGGCATATTTAAAAACTTTGGAATCAAATAAATAATCAACAACAACAGCAACAACATTGACAACAGCAGCAGCAAACATTTTTTAAGTGTTTTTGTTTTTTGTTGTTTTTTTTTTGGCGAAAACTTGGCAAAAGACATAATTTACGTCCTCGTATTGTATTTCTTGTAGCACTTAACACTGTCTGTCTGGTCTGGTCTGGCCTGGAAGTAAAGCAGTAGGAGTAACAGCAGAGTTTGAAGACTATTGCAGCAGCAGCATTAGCAATAACATTTGCAAACTTTGTTTGCAACTATTTTTATGCCATTGTAAAGTGTTGGCCCACTTCAGTAACGATTTTCGTTTTTTTTTTCTGTTCTATTCTGTTTGGCATCAAATGTCATCGTTTTTTTTTCATTCTATTGCCGTTCTATTACTACAATGTTGTTGGTTGCTTGCTTGCCACTTGCCACCTCTACTTGTTGTTGTTGTTTTAGTTCGTTTTGTTTCAAGTATTATTTACTGTTGTAATTGAGGCTGCCTTTAACCGAATTGATTTAGACTTTTATGAACTTTTTCCCGTTTATTGCCAAGATGTGGGTTGTTTGTTAGCTGCTTGGCTGGCTAACTGGCTGGTTGTTATTCCTGTGTTTATTATTTCCTCTTGTTATTGTTATTCATTGACATTGGCTGTATGGCTAAAAAAGCAAAAGAAAGAGAAAAAGTTTAGAAAAATTCACTCAAAAAATTTGATGTGTTAAATGGGTTGGCGGTGAATACCGGTTTTTCTATTAACTGTGCTGATTAAATGTGGATTTTCTTTCTGAAGACGACTGACAATTTTATTTAAAAGTATTCCGCATCTGTGCTGATAGTCTTCACATGTGGCTGCCAAAATTCAAGACGAAGGAATATAAAGGTTGTTTCGTTTTACTCTAGAATTTTCGAATGGGTTGGCCAGATTGTCCACAGCAATTTTTTTTTCGCAATTTACGTTCCCAACAAAGCCGCTATACTAGACTATAACATTCCTCTCGAGTTTTCGAGGACGGCCGTTTTCTCTAAGCTTTAATGGCACTGCAATAGAATACTGAAGGCATTCGTTGGCAAAATTAGACCAGGGATAGGATGTGATTCTTCAATCTTACAGAATAGATGGTGTGTACCCAGTATTTATCAGAGTCGTCCCACTTCAATACAATCAATCCATCTGTGATGCCTTCTCACCACCTGGAAATGGAAAAAATCAACAATCAGCGAGATTCCCCACTACTACTACACGAAATAATCAGAGGGCATTGTGTCTAGGCAACGATAGATGGCAGCCCCCTTATTCTAGGTCTTGCTACGGCAGACCAACAACAAAAAAATAGATTAAAAAAACGGAAACAAGTCTGAAATGCTTTGTGGAAGCCATATATTTCCAAGAAGGGTACTGGAAAAAAGTAACCATTAACGACAGAGCCAGCCCACAAATCCTCAAAGCCACACATCCACAGAAAAAGCTCGCAGTAGGCCATGCATTACTTCCTTGACAAGGTGATAATGTATCGCATGGGTTATATTTTACTCAGAGTAAGGAGATGAGTTTATGTGTGTGAAGATAAATTTGAATTCGAACTTATCTTCACACACATGATGAATTTCCAGATGTAAGTTTCTAGGACGGAAATACTCGCATACAACTGAAGTTCTCCTTGACATTCTTATGCTCACAATAAATATTGTATTCACCCTCTTTTTTTACACAATAATACTGGCAGGGCTTTAAAGGGTTAAAGGGTTAAAGATTTTCATTTAATTTCCAATACACTTCCTATGAGTTTTTCATTAAATACGAGTTTTTTTTTTTCCTCCACCTAAACTATGCTCTCATCCTTAGCAGTTTTATTAACAGCACAAATACTATCTACTACTGGCAGTAAAACAGTAATAATGACTTTAACAATAACAACAACAATAGCACAACAACTACAACAACATTATCTAAAAACAATATTGTAAACGACAATGAAAAATTCAGAAGCCAAATAAAAATTTTCGTCTGACAACATTCAGCCGGCAAAATAGACAGACGAAAGAGACAGACGGATGGACGGACAGAGACAACAATTTTTGAAGTGTTTTACTGACGGTTGTTGTTGATGTTGTTGGCAAAATTCCTACGACGAGACGAGACACAATGAATACAAAATCTGAAGGAAAAATATAGATGAGCAGAGCTCTGCTGGCTACTGTTGCTATGTGAAGTGGTGGGGATGGTCGAATGGATGGAAGTCGAAAACAAAGTTGCAACATGTTTTCTCATGGCGACAAAAGACGAATGACGAGAGGTTTGGATTTGAAGTTCACATATTTGCCCAACCAAATACCAACCAGGAGACAGACAGGCATTCATGTATGTTGCTTGCAGGCATACAAAGAGAGAGAGAGATAGACTAACAGAATAAACAAAAAAAATTTTTGAAATTCATATGAAACTTATACACTCTCTTACTTACTGTTTGGGGCCTTCTGGGCGCATTATTATTATTTTGTAGCATGCCCCCTCCATCCACCCTCCGGAAACAAAAAATGACACCAAAAGTAAACAACAAGAACAACAATAAGATTCACACGAACACACACACGTGTTGTTGCAAGAAATTGAAATTGAATTTTTATGATTATTACTGTTGTTGTTGGTGGTTTTTTATGATTGTCTCTTGTTGTTGTTGCCTAAAAGACAACTTATTAGAAGAAACCAAACGTTTTGTAACTTCGTCACTTCTAAGTGTCTCTATGTCTGCCTGATAAAAGACGTCTGTCTTCTGTCTTAAAGTTAGACTGTCAGTCAACACACTCACTGGCAATCAGTCGTCATCGTTCATCGTTTTGGTGGCAACTTGTAGCAGCACCTTGTTTAACTTTTTTCACAATGCGTTGTGTGTGTGTGTGAAAGATTTAGTGCTGCAAAGAAATCAATGTCGGTCATAAAGGTCGTTCGTGCGCTACAACACAACACAATACGACTGTCAGAGTGGCATTCACAGATATGCCGGCATTTGCCACAACAGAAAAACCCGTATGAGGCACGCAACATCAATATTCGTTTGTTGTACCATAAAACACAAACAAACAAAAACATTTTCATTGAAATCCCAAAATCCAAATAGAAATTGAAGTGAAATAAGGAGGGAAACGTACACCAAACGTCACAAGACATCAGCAAAACCGAGCCGAGCCTATTATTGTGAAGGGGAAAGTATTTTTTCTTTTTTTTTGTTGTTTTTGCAAAGGTCGTTTATTGTACCCGTAAAGTGGCACGCAGGCTGGCTAATGTCTGTCTTAAAAGGCCATAAAACAACAACAACGAAAAATTTACAATCTATAGAGACATTAAATTGAAATTAAAACATATTTTTGATCTGTTTCTTCTCCCCCTCTCCATACTTTTTTTTTTTTTTGTTTTTTCGTAAATATTTTGCAAACAATTTGAATGACTGGATGACTGAGTTTCTTTTTTTTTTGTTTCTTGTCTCGAAGTTGTATTTGTTGCATGACAAAATTAGCTTGAACAGGGGGAGCAAAACAAGTCTGGTTATTACTTCCTGAGGCAATGACTGATATTTTCTTGGCACTTTTTTCCCATTCAAATAAAGTAAAAGGGGGAGAATGAAATTCATTGTCTTAAAGCCTATTTTCGTTTATGTTTTCCTTTCTAGGAATTCGTATTAAATTTATGGCGTGTCGCCCTATTTTTAATGATAAACATGAGTAGTCCTTTATGTACCTCAGGAAGTCGGAGTAATAGTCCATATTAAAATTACTAGAGAGGTACTGAAGATCTGTCATCTTTCGCAACTCCTTTCCCTGACGCAATTCAATATGTTGGTCGCTGTTAAAGAGAATAACTTCCTGCCTAATACATGATATCTTGATTTGGTATTCGATTTCCTGCACCCAGAATCCTCATAATGTACTTGAAACGATTTCAATTCATCTTGAATCTCAATGTTACTATTCTGGGCATACGGTATACATACAGCGGACTTGGATATCAGATACTCATACAGAATTTTAGATCACTAAAGTGTCTAAAGTGTAAAGTCGGAAGTCATGGCTATCTGTATGGCGGTTAAATAATTTTTCAGTAGCAGAACTGTCATATTCTGACAGCCAAGTTGTCATAAAATTCCTTTTGAATGCCACATCGACATCTAAGTTTGTTCATGAATGTCACATCTTTCTCCTGGAAATAGTGAATGATTTTAGTCTTCTCAACTCTTGTTTCTTTTCTTGGATTCTAAAGGAAATATGATGACACAATCGCCATAATATGTGAATGGTACAACATAACCTAAGCTAACCTAGAGTTATGTAGCACAACTTTAGATTATCCAGTCTTCCTAGAAACTGGACTTCGACTCTTTAAGAAAATGATTTTGTAAGTACTCCTTCTTCCCTTCCTCATCATTCTCCCCTTATTTCTAGTTCATTTGCCTGTTCAAATTCCTGTATTCTCCATGATCAGGTATCCAGAACAGAGTATTTTCTCTGTCTAACTGGTTCAGCTTTCATAGGCAGTCGTACTCACTCAGTTTCATTGAAAAGCATTTACCAAGTCAAAGCATTTTTTGGTTTTTGTGTAAGAAACAGTCCAGATCAATAAGGATCACGGCAATGGAATTCTTAAATAGATCGCAGTTGACAAAGAGTATTTTGAAACCACCCACATCATTTATGGTACATCATTTTTCCATTTATTCCTCCTGCCTATCACTATCCTAACCTCAGCCTCTGTGAGTATAGCTTTGACTGCCAATTGCAATGGACTTACTTTCAACAGAGCTTCTAACAAGTCACTCATTGGCTTGATACCTTTTGGCTATCATTTGGGTATGCTTGACCTCCTTATAGTGCTCTCCTTATAAGCCCTTCAGGTTAGTTTGCTAATCAATACTATCCTCAGATATTTCACTATCCTTTATATTGTTCTGGTAGTGCTAGTTCGAAATACAGGCGTGACTAAACGTGGCTGCTCAGGAATTCATCACTCTTTTAATGGTTCCGCTATCTACTTGAGGGAGAGTTTTATGGATTCTATTGTAGAAACAGTATGAGCACCAGTCATTCCCATTTCTCGGCATAGCAACTTTCATTTCTTTCTTCATTTTGCAGACCGAAATTACAAAAGAATGCGAGACAAGCAAGTTTTGTTTCATTAATTCTAGTCTAATGAAAATGGAAAAAATGCCTGATTACCCTTAACATTGTTTGATGACTTTTGAAATGAATCTGAGGAGGAGAGTGCCTTTTACTTTTCTTTTTTTGCCGATTTTTAATAAAAGTTCCTGTGAACAAGGAAAAGGAAAGACAAATTGCTGAAAAAATAACAAGAAAACATTGTCTAATCATCATTTGTTTCATTTGCCTGTACCTGACTTCTTTCCAAAAGTCACAAAAGTCCTCTGTAGAATATTAACTCGTCGCTTTCTATTTCTATTTTCGCTTCAAAATCATTTTAATTTATAGTGACGTATTGTTTGATTTTATGCTTAAAAATCCGCCCTCGAATTTTTGCAAAAGAAAACAAAGAAAAGGGAAACTCCAGTCTTGTCTTCTTTACGTACGTAGCTCATGACAGGGATTTTATTGTCTTTTAAAAAATCTCTTTGATTTCACATCAATAGACGTTCCACTCCAGTCCTCATTGTCTATTTAAAATCTATTTTTCCTATTCAGGATATGATGGTTTAAAAATTATGCACATTTTTCTTCAGTAGAAATGTATTCCTAAAGTCTTTTACGATTATTTTTCATCAATTCGTACATCAACATGGTGGAGATTTAGAAAACTAATATAAATGGCGGTGGGGTAGAGTGTATGTGTTAGAAAGTTAAATTTGCGGTCTATTTAAGGCGAGTTAAGCATTTTCTTTTTTCGTTTAAACTCTAAAACAGGGGTGAATTACAATTTAAAAGTCTTGATTTAAATTCCAAATTTAAAAATGAGGGGAGAGGAATTTAAAAGTAATTTCCATTTCTTAAGGTAGGGCTTATAAATCATGAAATGTCAATAGATTTTGGAAAATTGCATCCCCCTACCACTTACAACGATAAGTAATTGCAGATTTAAAATAAAACATAAAAGGATCTTTAAATACAATTCTTTTTTAACAAAGATTTTTTAAGGGAAAACATGTTTAAGATCTGTTAAAGGACTTATTATACCCTGTTCCAGCATACATACATACATACATAATTGGCCATTACAACCCTTCAGTCAGAGCGGCAGGGCTTACAGTTTAAAGTCGATTCCCAATGACAAATTTTTGAGAAACTTTTAATGGAAATTTTAATTTTAACGCTCATAGTTTTTGCCAGAAATCTCATTGGGAGGCAGTCACCGAAGACATGTCTTTTCATATATCGTTTTGATGTCTGACCTGGGGTTTGAACCACGGCCTCACGTCTAATAAGCAAACACACTACCCACTAGACTAAGGCGACTTACCCACACATGTTAATACAACTTGAAAAAATAATTGTCAGCCTCAACGTCTAGTCTTGTGTCTCAAACTTATCTTTCGGCAACCATACAGAGGGCATAAAATTCACTTCGCCTAGTTGGTCAGCAGTGTGATCTATACTCCTATTTTTGAACACACTAAAAGGGTCTTCAATTCAAAAGAAAAATTAGAATTAGAGTCACTTCAATGTACTGTGATTGTGGCGCGATATATGTGGTCATTCCCGTGAGTCACTTTCCTTGATAGAAAAGCATCTGCATTATTTTCTCAATAAATACAAGGTAAGGATCTTAAATGGGTAAGGGTCTGCTCAGCCTTTTTATACTCATCTCTGATCTTATTCTTTTTGCCCTGTTTGCGAAGCTTATCATCGAGTATTGTGTCTCATTATGAAGTCGCTATACTCTAGTAGGTCTTAAGGGCCCTACATACATAATTTGATCATTACAACCCTTCAATCAGAATTACAATCTAGCTTCTCACACCATCCATATTGAACCGTGGCCTCACGTCTAATAAGCCAACACACTACCTACCAGACTACGGCGACTACATTGTACATAATGATTAAGTCTTCCAATAATATGTTGGTGTGAAACCTTCATTTGCAAGTGCAATATTGAGTTCTTTCTTATTTTTTATAGCTTCTCTTAACCACTATTGATGACACTTACCTCACTTTTATAAGCTTTTTGCATTTTAAACGTACTACAATGTCTTGCTAATAATTTCAGAAGATTTTTTTTTAACATAAAAATTTTATGTTGTTGGAATCAAATTTTCTCAACCAGTTCCTTACCTGCCACACCATTGCATTCTATTCTGCAAGTTCTTTTAATCTGTCATGTCTCCAATATATTCAATAATTGGGCCATAATTTATCCACCGAAAAACGAATAAAAACAAAGCAAAAAAGCAGAGAAAAATAACAAAAAATAATTATAGACTGTCATTGTGTCAGTTTTAGCGCCTTAATTAATGATCATCACATGCTTGTTGTTTATGCTTGGTGTACTTCATCATTATCACACAAAATGTAGCACATAGTTGCTGTTGTTTTATTGCTGTTGTTGTTGTTGCTATTGCTGTTCTTGCAACATGTTCTGTTGTAGTGAAAACATGCAACGAAATTTTCCATGTCACCCCAGAGACTATGAAATGAACATAATTTTATGAAAATTCCAAACACAACAACAGCAGCAACAAAAACAAAATTATATTTTAATATATATTGAGAGCAACAACAACAACAAGAACAATAACCACAGGAATAACAACAACAATATGAAATAAATATAAAGGCTTGTGACGCTAATGCTGATACTGATGACGGTTGCATTTTGATACAAAATTTTGCTTTTCATAGATTAATGAATATGTGAATATGATTGTACGTATATATGAGTATGTGTATGTGTGTTTACATGTCTATTAAATATTCTATAACAAGATGCAAATATTACCTACAACAAAAATAACAACGAGAACAATATCCAATAAGTAGGTCAGGTCAGACTATAGAATATCCACACAGTGTATCATCACTATCACCATCACTATGACCATCTCTTTAGTTTGTGTGTTTCTCTGTCAGTGTTGGTTAAAAAAAAAGGGCAATTTGTTGGGCGCCAAATGAACATTAAATGATGGGCATCCTTTCAAGACCATATTTTAAAACTGAAAAACTTTGGAAAGAAGTTCCAGAAGTACTTGAGACCAATAAACCCAAATTATTTTAAAATGTTAAAAAAACCACACAAAAAAAGTGCTAACAAAAGTACCAGAACCTGGGAACTGAGACCAAAAAATGTGTTCTCTTGAAGAGAGCTACGAGATAACCAATACTGGCGTCACTGCGTCTATGAACACCTTTTTTACTGAGAATCTAAATACGCTGCTGCATATACTCCCAGTAGACTTGCTTACTTTGGAAACAGAGGCCTGTAGCGTAGTGTGAATGGGGTATGGAATGCTAGACTTCTCGCTTAGCTTCTTGATGATTTATTTTCTATAAACGATTACTCTTGGACTTACCGCCGATCACACAGCTTCGGGATGAAATTCCCTTCGGGAATGCCAGACTTCTCGTTAAACTTCTTAATGATCTAGTTTCTGCAACTGATTACTGATTACTCACGACCTTTACCTTAATAACACAGCTTCGGATTGAAATTCCCTGCGGAACATTCATAGGTTCGATATCAGATTTAACACGTATGGCTCAAAGTAGATTTATGTCATCCAGAGTTTTCTCAGTCGACGTCAATCTGAACTATCTCTACAGACGTCCTAATAGTTGAAGTACTTTTAAGGGTAAAATTATGACTATTAAGGAAGCATAATCACTACTACTGACCCATATTGAAGCATGTGGTCACATATGCAGTTGCATGGATAGCTAGAAGGATAATCCTTCTCTTGGTTATTAAATGCATTCAAGAAAGAACTGAACTTAGGAAAAGCATATATGGGCCGATAAGCTAGCGGATTTTTAAGGTAATGAACAAACGAACGAGTTGTCCCACACAAGATTTGGTTTCTGCTTACGATATTCGCCGCCAGAACATCAGTTGTGGTATCTATGGCAAGAATTTTTTCGGCCAAGTTGCAGATGTAGGGTTCTTGAATTCCATAAGATCTTGAGACTTACATAGTTTGCGTAGCCTGAATTTTATGGAAAGCCCCATATTTACTGTTCGATTTCCTGAAAATATTGTTAAATTTGCCATGTAAACTTAATAGGAAAGCAATGTGGTGCTAAACAGTACCAGGTTGTAAATAAAGGTACCAACAAATATTTGTAATGGTTTGCTTGTAATGCATGGAAAGACCCATACATTGTTTGCATAGGCTTTATACAAATTATATTCAAGATTGAATCACTCATACATACGCATAAAACGGAAATCTTATGCATGTGTTTGAGAATTTATTATGAGATAAACTACTACAACTGCTACTACTACTAGTGCAACATGACTGATGATGCAGGCAGATATGGCTGGAGAACGACACAATGTCTCTGGCTGAGTGAGTGAGTGGGCTCAAATGGTGACGCTCTGCTCTGTAACAATGTTACCAATTAGCACTTATAATTACCGGAATGATTAATGAGAAATCTAAGGGATTAATTTTCTGGTCCATAGTTTTATTCTGAAAAAAAAAAAATGGAAAAACTTTTGGAAGAGGTGGGCAAACACAAACACTAAAGTCATCAATTTCATCATGAGTGTCATTATTTTGGCTAAAAGTGATTCATTTTTTCCACACCACACAGCCGCCATCATCATCATCATCATCAGTGTCAATATTAAATTTTATTTTTAATTTCTTTTTTTTTTTTTAACATTTTCTGCCTGAAGTTTGCTTTTTAAGTGACAAAAAAATCGAAAAAATTTTTCATCTGAAGGTGGAAAAATTATGTGCTTAACAGCGACATCATTTTCGTAGTGATTAGTTAGGAAGCGTGTTAAAAATGTTTCTTTTTGTTTCTTTAGAAGACGTGAAGTGATTTATTTTTATTTTAGTGGCCATATTTAATACAAAAAAAAAAAACAAAAGCAGAAGAAGAAAGTGTAGGAAAACTATTTTGGCATAATAAATTGAGAAGGAAGTGAAATGTGTGAATGGATGGCACTGCAGATAAATTTTATTTGCCCCAGAGTCTAAAATTTATAGTCAACTTCTCCTACGGATGACAGTGATAGAGAAATAAAACGGATGTCTAAAGGCGAAAGATACGATGTGATGGAATTCATTTTTAAATCCTCTTTTGTTATTACATATCTTTGTGGACACTTTAGCAGTTAATTTTTCAATCCTAAGTGTAGAGTCTCGAAGTCGCCGTAGTCTAGTAGGTAGTGTATTGGCTTATTAGACTGAAGGCCCGAGTTCGAATCCCAGGTCAGACATCAAAACGAAAATATGAAAATATTTCTTCGGCGACTTCCTCTCAGCAGATTTCTGGCAAAAACTCTGAGATTAAATAAAATGCCATGAAAAGCTTCTCAAAATACTGTCGTTCGGAGTCGACTTTAAACTATAGGTCCCGCCACTCATGTATAAAATTAAGGCACACAACATAAGTGGCGTGAGAAGCTAGGTCGTAATCCTGACTGAAGGGTTGTAATGACCAATTATGTATGTATGCATAATTGTTACGATTGTCGATCGAGCAAGTCGCGACATATGCCCGAATATTTAAAGGAGGAGGAGGTAACACTCAAAAAAAAATTTGATTTGTTGCATGGCTGCCGCTAATAGTTGACCATATCTTACACTTTAGCCAGGCCAGTATATGACCTTTATTTAGATCTGAAACACACTACCTTAATCAAGAAGACAGCGAAATAGCCTGAGGAGAGAAATACGCAGAAAAGTCCATAGGTCGCCTTAGTTTAGAACCATTAGAATAGACTTCCACAGAACTACCGAAACAGACTATCTCATGCGTACTCGTGGAGCATAATTGAATATATTGATCCCTTACAGTTTTTATTTCTCCTTTTTTTATTCTTGTGTTATACTGTGCAGTCGAAAGCACAATTTTAAGATCAAACATGTTGTGTTGCCGATAAAAAGTCACCCTAATTTAATAGCATCACCCTAATAATTGTTGAAACATTTTGTAACGTTTTGCACTACGGAAATGTATTTGCCAGATAATTATCGATATCCGTTAAATTGTTTCCTTTCATAAACAAATCACTCACAATTACTTCTTTATGTTTCGTTTTCGAACTCAAACTCGAATTCGTAATGAAAATGAGAATGAAAATGAATTTTTTTTATCAAGATTGGAAACAAAAGAATGGGTTTCTCAGATGTCAACACTTTTATGAAACCGCAACATGCCACAAAATGTTGAACGAATAAATAAAAAAAAACTTATAAAATAACCACTAAAAGCTGTGAAAAAGAGAGTGTGTTTCAAGGGGTGCATTTCAAATAAAATTCACAAGTGAAACGATGGCAATAAAAATTGAAATAAAATGGAATTCACTTACGCGTAACGCAAAATTTATATAAACGAGGGAGGGCAGGACAGGAGAGGAGAGCAGGGCAGAAGAGTCAGTTACAATTGTCTCAGAAAATGGGAGAACAAAAATGGAAAAATGAAGAGAGCATTGAAACCGGAAATTATCGATAGATTTTAATCAGTAGAAAAACGATAAAAGAAGCAAATAGGAAAATAGCAGGAGAAATAGGGAAATAAAAACAAAATGGTTTCGGCATTAAATCGTAAGAAGAAAAAAATTATTTTTGTGAACACAGATGAGTTTGCAAAGAGTCTCTGTTCATAACGTCAATGATTATTATGATTTTCGTTTTTTTTTCCGTAAATTATGAAATAAAAGCCTTGTTAATAACAAAAGTCAACATCATCATTATCATCAGCGTCATCGTAATCACAAATTAAAAATCCTCTACATTATCATCGTTGTCATCATAATTTTTTGTCTCAGAAACTACACACGACAAAAAAAATCACATTCAGTATCTCATAAGCCTTATGTCTTTATTGCTTAACAAACATGTTTTTAATTAAACATTTCCCTTTGAAATGTTTAACAAATAACGACACTCAAACGGGGGAAAAAAAAGAAAAGAATAAAAAATCTTTCAAAAACAAACTGATTAACGAAAAGCTTTTCTTTTTTGCCTGCCTGCCTGCCTGACTGCCTTCTTAATTTTTAATTGAAGAACAGCTTCAATTATTTCCCTGCCTACTCAATTGATTTTTCAGCATCCCTAGCAACGACAACAACAACGAAATCATGTTTATAATGCCGCTGTCATATGCAACATAAAATCTGTTCTGTTGCTGTTTCCATATGACATCATTTCTTTCCTTGCATTGCCTTTCTCTTCTCACAAACTATTGATGCCTTCAATGGCAACCTATCTTTGCAGTTTTTTTCATTTTGTTTCGTATTGACTGGCACATCTTGTTGATTTCACTTCAAAAGAGTTTTTTTTTAAATCATTTCAGTAACGATCACTGCAGCTGGCATAAGTCCTTTTGCAGGATTTTATTAATTTAGCGACGAGAATTTCGAACTAAAATGCTTGAAATTCAGACCGAACGCTACTCCTATTAATCCATTTATCTATATACCGATACCGATAACAGTGTAACTAAGCAGATTTTGTCATTGAATTGGATCCAAAGCACCCAACTGATATGTTACTCCTCTACTGATATTTTGAAAAAAAAAAAATAAAAAAAATTGAATAATTTCGAAGCAAGAAGGCACGAAGAACAAAGGGTTTTAATTGTGTAAAGCCTGTACCATTTACTCCAAAATTTAAAGCCTTTAAAGCTCTATGTGTTGCAGTAATTAAGTGGGCGTTTGAAAATGTCAGAAAGGTAGTGAAACCTTTACATGCTGACTGCCAGATTCTCCTGGAATTCCCCTTGTTATGAGGAACTGTTTACTTTGACGCTGTTCTAGACAATTATGCCAATACACAGTGATCGTACCTCCTTAATGTGTGTGAAGATAAACTCGAATTTAAAAACCAAAGACGCAAACCCACACACTTTTAGTAGCGCCACTTCCTGCCTCTAACAGCGTAAACTTTGCCATTAACAGAGCACTGTTAACTGTTTAACAGTGACAATAGTAGATTATTCAACTACTTTGCAATTATTGCAGACTATTGACATAAAATGTAATTCTCATTATGATCATTATTATTTGTGAACAAAAGTATTGAAATGTAAAGGATGGTCGGTGGGAGTGGAGGACGGAAATTTTCTCAACTCTCAAAATTATTCCAGCTATCCCACCATGGTTCGCAAGAGGACCCTCTTTACTACCATTTGCATGTAATCTGTATGGTGTACTATTTGTTACATGTGCCAAAATGCCACTGATCTTCTAGAGAATTTTCAAACAAAAAATTGATATTTTCAAATCCAATTTTCTCAATACCATATCACTTTATATGTGATTATGTTGCGGATTATATTAAGAGACCTTGGAATCTTCCTCTGCATATAGTATGGTACTCATAGACCTCAAGTGGGCTTGTTCAGATGGATTCTGTTAAATAGCTAACAGTGCTCTGTTAAGAGCAAATTTTTTTCTGTTAAGCGGAAACTTAACTCCGAATGTGGCGCTGCTAAACTTTTATGGATTGCGTCTTGGATTTTCAAATTCGAATTTATTTTCCCACACATACCTCCTTAAAGCAATAAAACCTTATTCTTTCAAAACTACAGTTCGTCGTTTTATTTTTTCTTTTCCTTTAAAATATACTTTTTAAACTAATTGTATGACCTTCCCAATAATTCAAATCGTTAAACAACTGTGGTGGCTGGCATGTCATAAATAATTTACAAATGATGGCGACGCACATTGATCAGTTGACCAACAGGAATTTGCAGCCGTTAACTGTTGTGGTTACCGTATCAAGCATAACAAAGTCGTTTAATGCGTTGCTGTCTGTCTGTCGCATTGTATGACTGTAGAAATGTTACTCCAAAACATGTCATTTAGACATCAGCGATGAGGTTAAGTGATTGGCAATTTAATGCATGCGAATGATTTTGCCCGCTGGTTAGTGAAAACTTATCGAATTGAGAAAATAAACAAAAACGAAACAAAAACCTCAATCAGCTATAGGCGCTTGAATTGTATTTATCAGATGTTTGATGTATACCATACATTAGAAGAAGTTTTATGAGTATATTCTCAGCTCAGTGTCAGCTTTTAAAATCGGCTTTAGTCCAACGGATCTCACTCAGGTCATAACAATCGACAGAAAGGTCTTACTGAACCCCTTAAAAAGAAAATGCTAATGGGGTTTAAAGTCATAGAGAAAAGATTACAAATTCGGATTCGTATTTTCATTCGTAGTTTCTCTCTCTCTACCTTAACATATTGAGCTTACACGATACGATTCTCGTAGATTGCAAATAAAATAAAAATAAATTTGTGTTTAGTTTTAATTAAAATTCTTTATTATTTACACATTTCTGTGTTCCACTGCTCACAACTTGATGTAAACGACAACAATTGCTTTTCATTGTTATTCCTCTGTCTACAGCCTTTGCATAAACAATAACAATTACTGGCCAATTATTCGACAGATCTTTGTAACCGAGATCTTCAAACCACGATTACTCTCTTCAAACGCACCGCGCCTTCACACAAGACTGACTGAACTTCACTATCTCACTCGCCTGCTTTGCCTTGCCTTTTATATGGCAGGGTAAACAGTCTGATGAATGTTCTTGAAGCCGAATTTTCCTGACTTCACCTTCTCGAAATCTCTATAGATATAAAAATCGTTGTTTACATCATTATTGTTGTTTTGTGTAGTTTGTTTACATTAATTCTTGTAGTGTTGTTTTTGGATTTTTGTTTACTTGTTTACCATTTTTATGCTGGTGTTTGTTGTTTATTAAGCAGTACGATAATTTGTGAACAGGTTTGTTTACTGCATTGTGTGTTTTCTAGGCAGAGGTCGTAACTACCTTGAAAGTTGTGCAATGCTTGTTGGGTGGCAAGATTTTCCCTGAATATCTCTTTATTTACACGGACAGCGAAGCTGCTATTAAGACCTCTAACGAATGTAGTCTTAACATCCGTCCTTGTCCATGAATGCCGAGGATTTCTCAGAGAAATTTCAAATCATTCAAATGTATCTCATATGTGGGTTCCGAAACATTGGGATATTGTTGGAATATGCATTGCTGATGAGTTATGCATTGCCGGTACAGATCTTGCAATGTCCGACATGTTACATGGCATACATAGGTATTTCAATTGCCTCAGTTAATTTGGTTATCATACACTTGTTTTACAGGAAGGCTCAATATAGTAGGCAGCAAGAGGGTACGTATTGCTAGGTTTTGTTGGACTCTTATAGAGAAGAAGAGAACCAAATCATTTCTATTCTTAAATCGCAAGGACACCAATCGCACAATAGCAATTTCCACTTGGGAGGCATGCAGAAAAACTTGGTATTCTGGCAAATCAATTCTGCAGGAGCTGTGGTCCTGGGAAGAAGATTGTCGTTCACCTCATGTGTCAGTGCTCTACTCTTGTCGTAAAGAGATGGAAGTTTTTGACCTCTCATTCTCTGACATTCTTGAACAAGCTCTCCGGTACAAAGATTGCTGTAATTCCACATTAATTTTGGTCTCAAGGTTGATTTCCTCTAAAGAATGTTTGATCCCCGAGTTGTATGTTGTTTGTGGTACCACAATGGGCCTAAATGTTGGCCTAAGTGGTATCTCTTCAATTAAAGGTGTTCATTACCTTACTTAACCTAACCTAACATAGATTAACTGTCATACTTAATTTCGATTGTATTGGTGTTGCTAAAGACATCCTAAAATCATCTAAAAAACCCTTCTCCCCTTAACTTCATGAACAAAAATAAGAAGCCAAATGGTTATGAAATAACCAATATCAACTTGGTTTTGCAAGTACAAATACATTGGCCCTTTAGTCCATCCCCAATTAGTACCATCATATCCGACATGAGTCACAGTGTATTGGTATTTGAGTTGCATTGTGTTGCAATGTGTTTGTTTTAGGACCCTCTTTGGTTTTTTTTTTTTTTTTTGTTTTTTTTCTTGTGTTACTATATCAACACCTTTACAGTCGTGTCGTCAGTGTAAATGTCTCGAGAGAGTAGTGCTTATGGTGGTGGTGATAGAGGTTTGAATATTATTTTCATACTCTTGTTGTTGTGGTTTTGTTAAGTGGGTGTGTAGTTGTGGCATTTCAATTGAGGTTGAGAGGTTGGCTTGAGAAGGAAGTGCAGTTTATTTGTATTCCCTGTACTCAGCTACACACTTTGTACAGTGTAAGCAAAATAGTATTGGAGTGGCAGTAGCATTAAATGCTTGCAAGTAACAACAACAACTAAAATTGAGGTAGAGGGTTGTTGCAATTGGTGAGTGGCAAATTCTTTTGCTGCCTTAATTATGAATTATTCTTGAAATTGAACTGTGCGACTGTGTATTAAGAAATCGGATTTAAATGCTCATATAAAATACAAATCAAATAAAATGCAATATGTCTGAGCGTATCTAGCACCAGCAGATTCTGTTGGTAGTGATGGACTAGTCGCTCAGTGGTAGACTAGCCGCTCACTAACTTCAAAGCACTGGCTACTGCACGAAGGATGATAAGAGGTTTATAGACACTTCCATTGGCAGTGTTCATTCGGTTACTTGTCTTATTAAGTCCTTATTTGATAAGGAAAAGTCCAATAGATCAACAAGCAGCACTGCGAGGAGTTCACCTTTGTCTTTAAAGCATACGCAGCGTTCATATCACCCCCCTATTGAATCAAATATTTTGAGAAGAATTTTTTTGCTTAAATATTCTCAGACGAAATTAATAATTTAAATGAAGTTTCTTACAGCAATGTTATGAATTGAAGAGATAATTTGCTTATGCCTAAAGTACCTCCTTCTGTACGATTGTCATTCTCCAGGAGGGTAATCAAATCAATAAATCACAACATACAGTCGAACTTATACTCTCGTATAGAGCAGACTAAAAAGGATTGAGTATGTCACCGTTATGCCTTGGATTTTCTCGCGATAAGTGTTCTCTTATTACGATAATATGACCTTTTCTTCATGTGAGATCACCTATTGGATACATATTGAAAGAATTTGAAAAGATTTTAAGCTTCCAAGAAATGAAACATGCAAAGTGTTGACCCAAACTAAACCAATTCCTTTTAAAATCTTTTTCACTCCAGCTGTTGTTGGTATTTCTCTTAGAAATTCCCCAATCCATTAACTTAAATTTCTAAGTATTCCCAACAAATTCTTCTTTTGACGATGATGATGATTAAAGCATGAACAACACAATGTGATTGCATTGTGACGTGTGGTAATATTAACTGTAACACGTACACAGAGAGTGTACAGGAGAACAATGTGCACTTTAATATAACGGGTTATGCGCTGAAGTGTCACTTATTCAGTGAAATATTTGCTATTTACGAATATGATTCGTTTAACAGTCGATGAACCAGAAAAATTGATGATATATAAACACTTTTTGATCGTTACGGGGTGACATACTTTTCCAGGAATTTGGTAGAATTAGAAAGAAACTTAAGGAGATTAGAAGTGTTGCATATGTGGTCAGACCTGGGCTTCATTAAAATGTATGCATTGGCGAATTTGTCAATTCTATGGCGTTTGTACCAATTGGAACCACTCTCATGGAGGTAATCATAATGGTCGCCTAGTGGAGACTGCCTTCTAAGCCTATGCTAACCTAGAAGTACTATATTGGAGTACCTACACTTCCATTGGCAGAGCTCATCCGGTTACTTGTCATACTAAGTCCTTATTTGATAAGGAGAAGTACAATAGATCAACAAGGAGCACTGCAAGGAGTCCATTATTGTCTTTAGGACATAGGTAGCATTCATACCCCGTACTGGACTAAATATTTTGAGATGGATTTTTTGCATAACTATTCCCAGACGAAGTTGATAATTTAAAGCGTTAGGAGCACGTGAAAGCTGACGTTTTTTGCGATGCAATTGAAGATTATGAACTGGACGATATGTAGTTTCAACAAGACGGTGCCTCGTGCCAAATTAATGTGCTGTCGGTCCTGAGGTGGCCTTTTATATGAACTGGAGTTTGTTCAGGGGTAGGTAGGCAGGTAGAGGTGGCTGTCTATCTAAGATAGTCAGATGGACACATTTAGGTCAATCCTCTAGTTTCGGAATCACTCGGAGCTTACGATAAAGCCATTTAAACTGCCAATGTTAATTCGTGAAAGTTCCTGCAGAGTTTGTTCAAGCTCAAGCATTAAAATAAAATAAAAATTTCATCGAAATCAAAACATTATCCGATTTTTTTACTTAACATTACTTTTGAAACCATTAATGAGATCACCCTGTATATTAGTTTTACGCTACCCTTTATTTTCATACTCAATAAGGCATGAGATGTGGCCATAGAATCTATAAAGAAAAGACATAAAACTATAATGATCATTATATGCTAATGATAATGATGATGAGAATATGAACTCTCTCACTCTCTCTCTCTTTATAGTTAAGTGTAATGGTTTATTGTAGTACTAGCTGTGTAGTTGTAGTAGTGCTTAGAGCTGTTGTGGTTGCGGTTTAGTTTCAATGGTCGAAAACAATGGCTGCCTTTGTGTACTTAAACATACAATTTAAACAAGAAGCACTACCATGTCCATGTCCAGTTACAATTTATAAATAAATGAGTATGAGTATGAGTGCACAGTGGTACTCATCTCATCTACTTATACGTATTGTCTATACGTATGTATGTATGTGTATTCGTAAACGATGTAGAAGTTTAAATACTCCGGGGTTATTTAGTTTCTCTCTCTCTCATATTCTGTGCAAGTATTCATTTCTTTGTCTCGGGTTTTTTTTTTTTTTTGTTCTGCATTTCTTCTTAAGTGGGTGTAAATTTAATATTGAGCAGCATACTTGTGAGACCCAGACACACAGACAGACAATCCAATAAAGTTTTGTATATTCGTTTGCATTTCTATAAATCGAAATAAAAGACCAGCAAAGAGACCAGCATGGTTTACTTTATAAATTGGGCAAGCAGTAAACACGTTAATGGTAGTCAGGGGGAAGTATATTATGACCTGATAGTTAAGGAATGAGAAGGAAAAGTTCAAGTTTTTTAAAGTTTTACTAGATTTAGCCTAGAGTTACTACTTAATTGCTACGAACCTTAACTCTACAGCATGTATGTATGTTGTATGAATTCATATACAGTGGTGGCCATGAGGTTAGCACACTTGCGACTGCCTACCTTTAAAAGCAAATATTTCCTGTATTTCTTTAATTTTTTTCATAATTCTTTTTTATACGCGTAACATGTCTTCCTAAGATCACGTCACAATATATTCATTGTCATTCCTATATATATCTTTGCTGTTTTTTTGTTCAGAATAGAATAACCGTCAAAAAACGCTGGACAGTATTTTAGCACAAAATAAAAAAAATTTATTCACATTTAAAAAAAGAAACCAAACAAAAAACTTATTTCACTATAAACTTAGTACTTAGTTCGGTATCCATTATTTTTTATTATAGCTGCCAATCTCCTTGGCATACTTTCCACAAGTCCCATACAGTGCTCCACTGAAATAGCATACCAAGCTTTTTCTATTTCTGTCCATAAATCGGCCAAATTTTTAGGTTTTGCTCTCATTACGTGATGGTCCTCATCATTCCAAATATTCTCAATAGGATTGAGATCCGTTAATATTGTTCTCTTCCAAGCAACTCCTCACTAAGCGTTTCCTCTGCGTCCGTCTTTTCTTCCTCGTCACTACTTATTTACTTAATTGCTCATTACGATCCTTTAGTCAGGACTACAACCTAGTTTCTCACACCATTCATGTTGTAGGTGTGTTAATTTTATTCACGAGTGGTGGGTCTTTCCATGGCAATTTTATTTACTTGGTTAAACACAAACTGAATAGTACAGCCTGTTCTAGTTTTGGCAGAAACAAATTGGTAGTCTTCTGCTTTTCAGTTAAAAACTCTGGATTTTATGAACATCATACATCATCATACGAGAAAATTAGACGAAGAATCTGTGGTTAAAGACAGCCCAACGACATAGATCTGCAATATCTGGTTTGACGCGACAACATAATCCATTGAGTGTTTGGGGCAATGGGTAGAAAAGTATTCACTAAGAACTGCAACAACCTGGAGAAACAATCGTTGCTAAACTGCAATGCTCATTAGGCCATATAGAACGTTCCTGACCAATCGCATCAATCGACGAAAGTATGTGACGCTGTTATGTGGTGTTAAAATGCATTTTTAATATGACCTCGGGCCACATTTGTAATGGACTTTGTTGGGATCTTATCTAATCTTGAGGTTTAGCTGTCTCCAATGCAAAAACAGAAGCTTATGATGTTCTCGTCATACATACATAACACATACATAATTGGCCATTACAACACCACTCATGTTGTGTGTGTTAATTTTATACATTAGTGGCGGGACCCATTCCGAACGACAGAATTTTGAGAAACTTTTCATGGCAATTTTATTTACTCTCAGAGTTTTTGCCAGAAATCTGCTGAGAGGAAGTCATCGAAGAAATATTTTTTCATATTTCGTTTTTGATGCCTGACCGGGGATTTGAACCCTGGCTTTGCGTCTAACAAGCCAACACACTACCTACTAGACTACGGCGACTTCCAGTTCTCTTCAGTTGCTTTAATATGCTTCATGCTTCATTATGTCGAATGTACTCCAGCATTGGATTTTCCAAATGCAAAGCATGTCTTTATTATCTTCCCAATAACAAATGGCCATGTCAGTTGGGCACTTTACCTTCCATTTATATGGTTGCAAATTCTGCAAAGGCATGAACATTTAAATCCTAAAACCTGACAACAAAATTTCTGCCACAGTTTTCAAAGAATAACTTTTAAAGTGTGCATTAAAAAAATTTCCCATTTATTTCCTTCCTTACAATTCCTTCATTTTTCCATTCATTTTTCCATTCCTTTGCATTGCGTTTCAAATATTCTTGTCGCTTGCATTTGTATGGTTAACGCTATCGTTGTGTGTGTGCTGCTTGCTGTGTCCTTCTAAACGTTGTGACTCAATAATATTTTATTGTTAAATCACTTGTTGTTGTTTCGTTTAAACATTACTGTTATTATTATTGTTGTTGTTGTTGTTATTATTAATAGTTGTTACTGTTGTAATCGTCAATATCATTATGATTTGATTGCCAACCATTTTCAATTACATTGCCAATCACAAATATTGCATTTTCCAACATTCACATGCAATTGCATGTGCTTTCCTCATGCACTTATTACACTCTCTTGACTCTCTGTTTGTTGCTTTTAGTTTTTTTTTTTTGTTTTTGCTCTCTTTGCTTGTGCCTTTATTGTATGGCTAATGATATTTACCACTGCTGTTGTTGTTGTTATTAGTGTTTGTTTAATGTGTGTGTGTGTGTGTTTTTCTTTCTCATATGATATTTGCTTTATAAGTGTATGTGTGTTATAGGCGCGTGTGTCTGTATTTGTTTTGTTCCTTTTGTAAACACACAAAATTTATATGCCGCATTGCAACTTGATTATGCTTGAAATTAAAGTTTTATTGCGTGAGTCAAGTTGTTGTTGTTGTTTTTGCTGTTATTTACACTTTCATGCCTCAATATTTTATTTCATTTGATTTTCTCTCTTCCATTTCATTTCTATAACACCAGCTGTATCAGTATCCCTGTTCTGTATGTTGCTGTATATGTATGTGTGTGTGTTTTTAATAGTTTTTTTTTATTAGAAAGCAAGCACAGACGAGTTGAGTGTAATAAGAGTGTGTTTAAAAGGGAAGCTGCGTAGTTGTGATTAATTGTGGCTATTATTGGTTGGGGGGGGGGCAAGTTAAAAAGTTTTTCTAGGTATTTATTTCACTGTCTTTGTATATTTTTTGTTGTTGTTGTAATTGATATTAAATGAAACTGCTATTAATGTGAATTATTTTTTTTTTTTTAATCTTTTCAGTTAAAATTTCATCCTTTTTTAATACGTTTCTTGCGTTTTTGGTAAGAAACTATAAACGTAAGTTCAAAATTATAAAATAAAACATAAGAAAGTTTTTAGCCGATGGACTATAATTTCATTTGAACCCAAGAAATTTCGGAAATTATTCCCTTTCTTATCTGTTGGAAGCATGACATAGTTTAGTAGGTTCAAACTCTAGCTCAGATATCTCGAAATATGGAAAACATATTTCAGCAGTCTTTTAGCAAAACCGCTAACGGTAAATGAAATTGCCATGAAAATTTTCTGAAGAATTTGTCGTTCGGAGTAGACTTTAAACTATAGCTACCCGGCACTCATGGATAAAATCATTAAACCTATAAAGGGTGGTGTGAAAAGCTAGGTTGCAATCCTGACTAAATTGTTATAGTGACCTATTAAGTAAGTAATGACATTTCACTTATTTACACCAACAATAGAATCATATCCGAAGGATAAAAATTAAAAACGATGCCTATTAACACAAGTAAAATAATATTCTCGCAAGGAACACGCCTCAATCTGATAATCTTCTCCTAGACGACAACATTATTGAAGTGAAGTGAACAATATAACTGAACCTTGGCAGACAGATAACATAATGCCTAAAGGAATGTAGAAACAAGAATTCAAAAACTTTGCAAAGTATGACACAAATACTAAGACAGTGGAATCTGTCAGCGTATCACCATCTTTTTAGAATTTGTTTGCTTTGCTTTAGAAGCTAATAATGTCTGTTCTAATGTCAGATGTCGTTTAATGTATATGATCTATTGTACTGCTCTCAACCCTAAGGGTATCCAGATAATAACTCTACTAATCATGTTTTCCTTACAACATACATACATACATACATAACTGGTCATTACAACCCTTCAGTCAGGATTATTGCCCTAGTTTCTCACACCACTTATGTTGTGTGTGTTAATTTTATACATGAGTGGCGGGACCTACAGTTTAAACTTTAAAGTCGACTCCGAACGACAGATTTTTTGAGAAACTTTTCATAAAAATTTCCTTTACATTCAGAGTTTTTGCCAGAAATCTGCTGAGAGGAAATCGCCGAAGAAATACTCCTTACAAGCTTCAAGATATTGTTGAGTTTCAGAAAGTATAGCCCTCTGTTTAGTGTTTAATGAGCATTACAGCTCATTTCCTTTAGATGTGCTTTGACGCCAAGTAAGTGTTAGATTGTCTCCACCACAAAATCTACGTATTGGGCTTGAAGCGATTGATACATATCCAGCTGTCTTGAGAAGAGTAGCTTGACCTTTTCGAACTCCATAGGAAGATTCCGACCTATTAGCTGCATGAAAGCCTCCTTCTAGTGAGCTCATCTGCCAGCTTATTGTCGTGAATTCCCACAAAACCAAGAAATTGGCAGAGTGCGATTTTTTTTTCTACCCAGCCAATTCAGCTTGTTCTGGTGCTACCATGTTATCTTCTAGTATTCCGATGGCGGTAAATGGTATTGCTATGCCTCATCCTCTGTACTTTCTGTACAAGTTTAATAGAACAACTTCTTTTTATTGCATAAATTCCGTTTGGAAAAATTCTGAGTTTCTCACGAGCTTAGTACATTTCGCTGTCCTATATAATCAGTGATCTTCAGCAAATTACTTACAGATCTTGATATTTTAATCCTGTGTCCAAACAGTTTATGCCACCACAGGACGCTTTCTCGCAAGGAATTAAAAAAAAAACACTAAAGCAGTTTATGGACCTACGACCTTCTATGTAAACTTTTGTATGATATCCTATGCATAGCCCAAAGTAAATATTTTGTAATTGGCATACCTTCCCTCGATTTCTTCGATAATTACTAAGTGTTCAAGTAATTAAATCGTTTCTTTATTTTTCGTTTTATTTTCATTTCATCAAATGAACTGTATTACCAATGAAAATTATTTTTAAACTGCATACTTTGGAAGAAAACCAATCCCCCCATCCACCCTACTTCTTGCTACTTCCCAATGCCTGTTAACGCCTTCATACATTCTCTCCGAGCTTTGCATTATGGTATCAACAGAATGCTTTTTCTTTTTTTTTTTTGTTGAATTAAAAAGAAAAAGAAATCTTCATAACATATTGCTGTTGTTGTTGTAAAATATTCGCGTGGTTGTGTCGTATTACTTTCCATCACTTATTACGAGCATTTCTTTAATCTGATCTCGCAATAATTACGCTCGTTTTGTTCTGGTCTATGGTTGTGGCCTCTGCTGGCAATAGTTATGCGAGTAAGCGAGAGAGTTGTGAGCTGAATTAGTAAAACGCAGTCTGTCTATTTGTTTGTCGCCTATACGACTGTGAAATACAATTTGAGTTTACGTTGCGTGGCATTGGCGTATGAGCACAAAAACATGTGCAGAGTGTCTGTCTGTTTGTCTGTCAAACACGCTAAATGAAATGAAAAGATTTTTATGGTCGTTCTTGCAATCGAAAAACAAAAGGCAAGAGCCAGAGGGAGAGGGAGAAACTGAAAAAACCGAATTAGTGAAAATAAAACTTCAAGTTTTATTGGCTTCATTAGTTTAATGCGATTCAGTTCAGTGTTTTTGCTATTTTTAAAGAATATCCGTCTAACCGCGCACTTCTAAGGCAGTTTATTTGTCTTTATTTGCTGATTTACTCATTAGATGGTTCGTTTTACCCACGTTTTGCCACACATATTATTGGGTAATATAAAAAGTATTCGTGGATTTTTGAATAAAACACGCTCAAACATTTCTTCGGTTTTTTTGACAACAAGAAAGTGTCTGCACAGAGTGAATAGCGAGGATAATAAAGCTATTCCTAGTCTTATTAATACTTATAGACAAGCATTATACCGCTACTGTTCTATATGTCTTCAGTTGCTTTAATCCTTTTTATCTACAACATAACGTTTGGCACTGGCAACCAAAGACAAATAAAATAAAGGCCCGTATATCATCATCTTATAACAGTTAACCGCTAACTGGTAGCATCTAGTGATAAAAAAAATTTGTATACTTTTTATACGCCCCAATAAACAATTTGTAATGCAATGATTTCATGCTTCTCTTTCATTTTTAATTTTCTTTTGCTTCTTAAG
Organism: Sarcophaga caerulescens; assembly: GCA_927399465.1. NCBI lineage: Eukaryota > Metazoa > Arthropoda > Insecta > Diptera > Sarcophagidae > Sarcophaga > Sarcophaga caerulescens. The sequence continues at coordinate 27,140,718 of OV656866.1, forward strand.
TAAACGATGTTTCCTGCACACACACACACAGGCGCACACACATGTACACACACTTCCATTTCCACTCACACACACTCTCTTTCTCTCTCGCTCTCTTCCTATTGCCCATTGATTACAGAGAAATTATAATTGAAGCTGTTGAAGAATACAAATTAAATTGAAGGCAAAAAGAAAAAAAGACGCCACTTATAAGGAACTGGCCTTCTTCTTCTCTGGCATTTTATTTTCCACACTCCCTGACTTACTTAGTTGGTCTCCAACCATTCTTCCTTACGTTCATGGGTCCTTGTCTTTTGCAATTAAATACTTGAGAGAGTTCAAGTGCGGTTTCAATTTCATTTGTTTATTGCTAGAAAACTGCAGCAGCAGCATCAGAAACAGAAGCAGAAAAAGAATTTAGAAACACTTCAACGAAAACTTAAAATCTATAGTTCAACAACCAGCTGCTGCTTGCAGCATTAACAACAACAACAACAATGACAACAAACACTTCAATCGTATGGGAAATATGTAGTTTAAATTGTACAACAAAAATAACAACAAAAAATTGTGTTTTTTCCTCAGTTTTTTTTTTTTTTTATTTATTGACACCATTTTTTAAAGGTTTTTCCTTCCATTGCTATTGGGTAGGGGAAAGAGTCTTATGGTGTTTTCTTTTCTACAAACAAAATGTCACCCTCTTACAAGGTACATTAAAAAAATTTTTGACCAACCCTGTTGTAATGTAATTTTTTATTTGAGAAGAACATAACACAAATATTAAAAAAGGGTATGCTCTGTGTTCACCACTTATTAAGAAAATTAATGAGGAAATGCCAATTTGTTCAAAGGTTTTTGCACGCTTTTTTTATAACAAAAAAAAATATTTTAACACTGTTCTAACATTGAATGCAATTTTTTATACTGCTGACCATGTAGCTTTAATAATGTAATATTTCCTTAAGATTACTCCACAAAACAATGAAAAAATTAACTTCAAATTGGATAACAATACCAGGCGACTTTTTTTAAATTTCATCTGGTAGCTCTATAAATAAACAAAAGTCATCTGCTTTACAGGGCATTAGCAGCACTCTCGATTTATACAGGGCATAAAATGCAATGCCCTCCACCATTGGCAAGTGCGAATTATTTAGAATAAAACATACCACCCTTTTAGAGGGCGAAACATTTTTAAGAAACAAACGCAAAATTGCATTTTGCGTTAATAAAATGCACATTTTATGGTAGAAAAGAAAACACCATTAGTTGCAACACTAAAGTATTCTCTGCACTCTAAAAAGGTTAATGGTTAAGCAATTTTTTTTTTTTAATTGGAGGTATGTGGTGTAGTAAAAAGAATTCCTTTTTTACAATTTATGGTATGCGTAGCGTGTAATTCGAATTGTACGACCCGACTAATTACAATCATGAAAGGGTAGGTGTCTGCAGTTAATAGTTATTAAAAGAAGCTAAGCTAAGAGCACCTGCGGTATACAAAACCACTGGATATGTGGTGGGGAAAACTTTAATTTGTTGGTTGGTTGGTTAACGTCGCGAAATAAAGACAAAATTTCCCGAATTTCTTGTGTTTTCTTTCTCAGTTCGGTGAATATTCAAACCGACCTCGTGCATGTACGATTTGGTAACACTGGATGTGTTTAGAAAGTAAATTTTTAGACTTGACTTGAGCGGAAAAGCGTTAGCCGCCAGAAATTGCAAGTTTGGTCTAAAAATTTTGTAATGAATTGCTTTACCAGTTAAATCAACCACTGGGTTAAAGGAAACGCTGTAATTAAGCTCCGCAAGATCATTTTGAATAATCTTTTGTATCCATAATAAGAATTCACCATACAACTGTGTAGGAGATGGCAACATTTCTGTTGAGTACTGTTAGAATTTAAACAAGTTTGTGTTGAGTAGCCATCAAAAGGCTAATAAGATGAGCAACCATCACGGAAATAAAGGCTAAGTTTGATAAACAGTATTGTTTGGTTTACTGAATTATATTATGGGTGCAGAAGGGCTGTATATATCGAAATACTGGGATGCCCAAGTGAAGTCTCTGCACCCAAAAAACAAATTCATGATGTCATGATGGAAAATTGTAAATTAAAAGGACGCCCAGAACGCCATAGTAATCTCTCATGGCTTAGTAGTTTAAATTATGAATGATATCTTGGATGTGAGAGAGATATTCGCAAAGAAGTGTGTCGCATTTTCTTTCAATCGATCACAAAAGTAATCGTGCGACAACTTGCCAGAATTATTTGGCGTTGTTCCAACCCCATATGAAAGAGTTTTTATGGCGTTGTATAACTGTGGACAAAACGTGATTCACCATAACATAACCAAACAGCAATTGGATTTCTAGTAACAACGAATCAAAGCTAAAGACATTCAAGTTGGATTCGTCAACAAATAAAGTCATGGTGACTGTTTTTTGAAATGCAAACAGTATAATCTCCATTCACAGTCTTTTACATTCCATAAGTCAAGGAACTTCTTGATCGGCCCTCGTATACAAAGCAGGCGTCATCCTTGTTCATTATTTTAATCAACGATTTACTCACCATTGTAGTACAAAAAAGCGTGTTTTCCCTATTTCATGAATTCACTTTTTTCCCTCACCCAATTGTCCATATGTATGAGAGTATGTGTGTGTTCTTTTCAGAGTGCAAAATTACTCATGAATTTTTATGTCTTTTCAATTACTTGCATTATTTGTTTTTTGGGGTTTGTTTTCGTTTTTTAATTCGTTTTTTTTTCTATCGCATTTTTATGATGTGTAAATAAGAGAAATACTTGACACTAAAAATCACTTCCATTACAAGAAAAACGAAAAAACAACAACACTTGAAATTGCACAGCTTCTCTGGCTTCACTCACCCTACTCGCTCTCTTTCTCACTCTCTCTCTTTGTCAGAGTTCACAAGGCTACTAAAAAAATTTCTAAGGAGACACCTGCCTCCTACAATATACTGTGTATGAATTTCTAGAAATATTCGTAAATATTTCCGAGAGAAATTTTAGTTTGTTGATGTGTGTGTGTGTAAGTGTATGTGTTTTTTGGTGTCGTTAACTTTAAAATGTTGTTATTTTCATCGAGATGTTTTATGAGGAGTTTTCAAGAGTCTTACTTCAGTTTCTCTCTCTCCCTCTCTCTCCGCGTTTTTGTATTTGTATTTATCATTATTATTTATTGTTTTGTGGTTAGTAGTATGTGTGTGTGTGTGTGTATGTGTTTGTTTATGACTTTCCTTTTAAGGTTTATTTAACAATTATTCTATTTGACAGTTTTACAAGCATTGAACTGCTGCGCTATTTTCACTATACGCTCACTTCTCTCTAACATGTCCTTCCTGTTAAAATTCTCGCTGACTTTTTAGTACTCTTGTGTTGTATTTTATGTTGTTATTATTGTTGGTAGTTATTATTATTGGTTTTCTTCACACTAACAAACTCACACACACACATATGTACTATACATACATTTGCACTTGATTTTTCTATTTTTTTTAATGTTTAGCGTACGTATGTATGTACGTACCTTGCTATAAATATAAATTGGTTTTCATTGTTGCCAATGTTGTTGTTGTTATTGTTTTAGCATTACAACAATATTACAAATTCGTGACCGATTTGTTGTGGTTACTTTTTTTTGTGTTTTCTTCTCTCCGTTTATTTTAACGCTTGGCTTCACTTCTTCTTCAAAGTTCAAATCATTCGTGTGTGTGTGTGTGCTTATGTGTATGTGTGTTTGTGTTGTTTTATTTCTCTTCATTGTCAGATAATTGAGAAATTTTTGTCGGTTTTATTAGGCAATTTTCGGTAACTGTCGTTCGTTCGTTCGTTGCTGTCCTTTCCTTCTAACAGTTTGTCTGTGTCGTATTTTTTTTTTTTATTGTTATACGTGGTGCCTTGTATCTCATGTGTATGTTTATAGCTCTGCATGCATGTGTGTGTGTGTGTGTGTGTTTGTTTTATTTCGAAATTGAGTCATTTTTATGATGGTGAGCCAATTACAGCCTATTTTTCATTTTTATTTCTGTGGTCAACCGCAAATAATGAAAAACATTTTTAATCCAATTTTCCATCATTTAGAGGCTCATTTGTAGGCCATCACTACCACGTAATGTAAAGACGTTTTGTCCAAATGCTTGCACACACAGAGACTGTGACTGTAAAAATTTTTTATTACGAATTACGATTTCGTTTCTTTTTTTTTAATTTTTATTTTTTCTGAAAATAATGAACGATTGCCTATAATTATGGGTTCTGTGTGTGTTAATGTAAATAAATTCCTTGTTTTTGTTGTTATTTTTTTTTTGCTTAATTAGCAATGTAATGAACTTAATAACAAATAAGGTCACTTGAATGTGGTAAAATATTGTGGAATGTACATTGTGACACAAACGCTGAATTTATTCTACTAAAGTTACGTTTCATTTGGTACAGATCAAGCAATTTTGTTTGAATTTTTTTCGTAAAACTATTGTGATCCTTATATGACGAATAAGGATATAAGTGTCCAATAATGTTTAAAGAGTCTGAAAAAAATTTCGAGGAAATCACCTAGCTTTGCTTTTTTTTATTACTCTGGCGTAAGCAGCTCTCAAGCCGATATACAAAATCCTCTAAAGGTACTGTTTTGTAATTCCATTACCCCGTTCTCATAAGAAACGCTAAGGTTAAGCGTTTGATTTTGATTGTGGAATATAAAATCGAAAAACCTGCCGTACAAGGTGTTGGTGGGCTGTAATTAGTTTATGTTACCCAAGATAGTTGTATCTCCGATTGTTTTCTGTTGACAATATAGGGTCAAAATAAAAGCAGCTTGTCTCATAAATACAGCAGCGTAGCAACATGTGTTGATATAACTGAGGAAATGAGAACATATCCTACAGGGGCATTAGAGGCTTTGTTGAATTTAAGTTCATTGCATATAATAGTGAAGTGGAAAGACACAATGGAGACTATGGTTAGGATAATGGTAGGCAAGTCTATGGTATGGTAGTGAAGTCGCCGTAGTCTAGTAGGTAGTGTGTTGGCTTATTAGACGTAAAGCCAGGGTTCGAGCCCCAGGCCAGACATCAAAACAAAATACAAAAAAGTATTTATTCGACAATTTCCTCTCAGCAGATTTCTGGCAAAAAACTCTGAGAGTAAATAAACTTGCCATGAAAAAGTTTCTCAAAAAATCTGTCGTTCGGAGTCGACTTTAAACTGTAGGTCCCGCCACTTATGTATAAAATTAACACACACAACATAAGTGGTGTTAGAAACTAGGTCAATAATCCTGACTGAAGGGTTGTAATGACCAATTATGTATGTATGTAAGTCTAATACACGATTCATCAGAGGGCAACGTGATCTCAGGTGGCTGACAGCTCCCTCCTTGTCCTTCCACTGTCACTAGGGTTGCCAGCCTGGCTGTTCTTGGCTGGATTGACCAGCTTTTTTGATGCTTGTCCAGCTAAATAGAAATTTTTTTGGTACACTGCAATAACTTGGGCAATAATTTTCATGTTAACTTTGTCAAATCATGTTAGCCAACACTGATTGTACATTTGTTATACTTTAATAAAAATTATATTTTAATAAAAATTATATTTTAATAAAAATTATATTTTAATAAAAATTATTTACACAAAACCAAAATTAACATTTTCTCAGTATTTTGTTATGTCCAGCTTTTTTTTTTTGTTTTGTCCAGCTTTTTAAAACCCAACCAGCTTTTGCGAATCGGAATCTGGCAAGCCTAACTGTCACCCTTGATAAAACCAGAAAACTTTATAATTTAAGGTTAAGTATTGAATGAAGCAAGAGCAACCAATCTGGGATACTCGGAAAAGTCAAGGACAGATAATGAAACAGGAGCGTTGAGGCTTAGTCTCGTAATAAAATATTCGAGAATCTTGGGAGTATCTTCCAAGTAGGAGTCTAGACCAATGCGAAAGATGTATTGAATTAAACTTGAACAGGAAATACAGAAGACAGGATATAGAAATACTATTTGACATTCAAGCTCTCATGCAACAATTCAATTCTTTTAAAGTGAACTCGAGATCAGAATGAGATTGTGTGGGGGCAAGCAGAATCAATCAGACAGGGCGACCTCAAATCAAGCGGTAATGGGCAGGCAAATAAAAATGCAAGAAGAAGAGCTTTCATACCACTGATGAGGCCATAAACTTTGAGAAATATGTATTCGATGGAAAGGAACATGGAAGAGTCGTAGACTATTTTCTATCCAAATGGGAGTGAGTCAAACTAAATTTTTGCAAGTTAATTACAGTGCTAATTAATTACCAGACTAATCAGAAGTAACCTGAGAATAGAGATCGGTATTCTGTCTGGTAATTCTTGGGTCAAACAATACATGTTTAGAATACGAAACGCTTCAAGCTCACCAGCCCACGTACTTGACTTACCAGTGCAGTGTTAATACTTCGCAGAAGGAGACAATAAGTAATCGTTAATAAGTAATCGGCAATAAGTAATCGTTACTGAAACGCCATCCCAAAAGTTCGTCAATGCAACAAGAGTAAGGGAGGTATTATAGGGAAACTTTATTGATCGTTTGGTCGCATTACTTTACCATCTCTTCACAACTTTTCAACGTGATTCAACCATGGCTGTGTCTGCATTGAAGTTGTTGTTCGTGAACGTTTGGAAATTTGTCATTGTTATGGGGATTCAGTATATTTAAGTTTTGTGTGGCAATAAAGCTTCCAATACTTAATTGATCATTTCAACGCTTCAGTCAGGATCAGAGATCAGCAATGAATCGTATTTTCGCTACTCATAGGTACTTATGAAATTTTGAGTATGAGTGAGTCAAGAGTATTAAAATTCAACTACTCTGATTCATTCGTACTCGCTACAACATTGATTTTTAAGTATAGGTTGCAATGAGTATGAGTACAACGTTGACATCAAACTCACAACATTCATTCATTGTTTGATTCATACGCCTACTCATTCAGATTCATAAATTTAGAAACATACTTATAATACTTACGAATGATTCGAGTCACTCGAATCATTAATCAAAATTTACAGTAATAGTTATTGTTGCATTTACAAAAGAAGAAAAAAGAAAAGACAAAGACAGCTAGCAAAGCACACACACAACCTTCTAGCGAGTATAGTGGTGTTCGTACTCGAATCGTACTTATTTTGTGCTTCGTGTATATGTTGAATCATGGAGAGTCGAAATCAACAACATCGTGCGTATTGTTAAGTATGAGTACGATGAGTATTTCTAACTTTGAATATGAGTAGTATGAGTATGATATTAAAATAAGTATGAATGCGTATAAGTAGCTGAAATTATAAGTATGACTCGAATCTATTTATCGTTTTGAATACTCGTTGCTGATCTCTGGTCAGGATATCAATCTCTAGCTACTCACACCACCCAAGTTGTGGGTGTTAATTTTATCCATGAGTGGCGGGACTTACAATTTAGCCTCGACTATGAACGACAGATTTGTGATAAATTTTTCATGGTAATTTTATTTCAACACTCAGAGTTTTTGCCAGAAAAATGCTGAGAGGAAGCCGTCGTAAGAAATAGTTTTTTTTTTTTATTTCGTTTCGGTCGTAATGTCGGACTTGGGGTTTTGATGTGTGTCCTCACCTCTAAGAAGCTAACACACTACCTACTATATTACGGTAACTTCAATATTGAAAGAACCGTTTTGTTGTCCTAAGTTTGAAGGTGATTCTAATATGCCCCTCCCCCTTTCATATCTATTAATGACACAGAATCCAAAGCTCTGACTTTACTTTGTTCCATTTTAAGGAGTGTAACGCTCTTCTTCAGAGGTAATAAAATTTATGTTTAAGCCACTTCTAAAGCCATTTTTACAATCTGTGAACATCGTTTTTTACCAGAATTAATTTAAAACGCCATTAAAATGAGGTTTTGGAATCTTGGCATCAAAGAAAGAAGAAAAGAATCATAAAATCTGTGGCAATGTTTCCATTTCAATTCCAGTTTTTTATGGTTTTCCACTCTTGAAATATTGTAATAAAATTGTGGTTTTTCATGATTTTATTGACTTGAAATTCGAGCTGCTTTAATTTAAATTGTTTGTTACTCAACTCATTCACTCACTTCTCTATTACCACACCAACCATAGCTGCCATTAAAGAAAAAAAGCTTAGATACAGCAGCAGGCAGCAGCAGCAGCAGCTGTAAAAAGAGTGGCTCAAATACGAAGACAAACTGGCAGACATAGACTGTGTCTTTATGAAGTAAAAGGCATCATCAGAGTGTAGAGGATGAAGCATAAAATATTTGTTTTTTTTTAATTTCTTGTGTGTTAAATTTGTTAAACATTAAATATTTTTTATTCTTTATGATTTAATTTAATGAATTCCATTCAAAATTGAAACATAAAGTAGGTGCTCGAAAGAAAATCTCATATTTAAAACAGATGGCCGGCAATAGGCAATTATTTCGGTGGATTTTACTTTGTGCAGCAGTAATGCAGGAGGAAATCTCTCTCTCTATCTATCTGTCTTTGTATTTTAATTATGAACACTCAACCTTTCGTAACAATGAGTAAAATAATGACCAGCTAAGTAATTCCACGGTTTAAGAAATTATTCCCGTGTCTGTCTTGCTGTTGCAATACTCCAAAGACATTGTAAGCAGTTCTACTTCCTTTCCACCTTGGCAAGCCACTCAATCTGTCCACCAGTACTCTATGATTTGCTTTCGTCTTCTGTTCATTAATGCTTAATTAGTTGACACTTATTGTTGTTGTACAAAGAAGAAAAAAACATTGTTTCTTTGCGCTTTCTTTACGATTAATTTTCCCCGAATCGTTTAATTTGTTCAGTTGCCCGTTCCCGTTCGTTGTCTTTTTAAATTATTTATCAACAGATTTCGTTTAATTAAGAACAAGAATTTCACACTTTCATAATTAAATTCATAATTAAATACACAAAAAAAAATTAAAATAAGCAAAAAAAAAAAATTTATTGCCAAAAAAGAAAATTGAATTCGAAATTATTGATGAGCACTGGCAGATTAATGGAAATCTTTTCAGTCTTGAAGACAATTTAAAATTCATAAAGTAAAATCTGCCAATTATTTACAAAATAATTAAGTTATGTCACTACATCCCTTTTTAGTCAGGATTACAACCTAGCTTCTCACACCATCCATATTGTGTGAGTGGAAATTTTTATTTTTCTTTCAGAGTTTTTGCCAGAAAAAGTTAACGAAAAGAATAATTTTTCAAAATTTCTCTTTGTTGGAGTTGTTTGAGCTGGGGTTTGAATTACTTAATTACTACACTACAGCGACTTTAAGGTCCCCCTCGATTGTGCTAATTGGCTTCCATCTCATTTACTTCCCAGACAACTTACAGCATTTGCCGCAATGAGACTAAATGCCTTGCAATGTTGCCACATGATACCGGCTAGACACACCTCTATCATATCTCTGAGAGAAATTGATTTTGCCTCGTTTTGAACCTTGTCTTGATAGAAAATTTCGCACTGGAATATCAAAAATGCAAGGCTGGTCCTCTCACACGATCACCTCCGGAAATTCTGTGGAAACACAAATGAATAAAATGGATTACGAAATTTTCTTCGAAAAATAGAGCAAAATTTATGTGTGTAAAGATAGATTTTAAAATCTATCTCCCCAGACGCAAACCAAGTCAGTTCACAGAGCTCTGTTATGTTGCTAACAGAACTCTGTTAAACATTTAATTTAAGGCTGGGGAAAGAAAAACTGGGAAAATTAATTAAATTCCTGGGTAAAATAAGAAAAAAAGCAAAAGTTGATAAAAATAACTCCTATAATCACTGTTACAAAATACTGCGTAATAAGAACTACAATAAACAGATAATCATACATTTCCGAAAGCTATTGTAAGCCGATAAATAAATCAATATTGTGGGAAAACAGGACTGAGTTTGCGGACAAAGTAAATTGTTTTTAAAGCATCTTACGTCCCTTTAACTAACCCAATCGCCAGAACCCTTAACAAAGGGAGTTTTCATAGTAGATTTTGAAATTTTCCGAGACTAATCTACTATTGCCACTGTTAAACAGTTAACAGTGCTCAGTTAATAAATAGTAAAGTTAACCCTGTTAGAGGCAAGAAGTGGCGCTGCTAAAAGTGTGGGTTGCGTCTTTGGTTTTTAAATTCGAATTTATCTTCACACACATTGGCTATACTTCTTACATCTTAAGGCTGCCTTTAAATCAGAGGTATTCATTGTCCTCAGTCATTAGTTAATGATCTCCGCCTCATAGACAGCCTAAAGGAATTAAACACGTAGATACCTACGCTACTATGTAGAGTTGATGAATGAGGACGAAACTTGTTTTATTGACAGATTTACTTACGTACCTTTAATTGAATTGAATGTGCACTCAGACTTCTCAAATGGTTGATAAATGTTGTGATGATTCCCTAGCACCACATTGCGTATGAGTCAATTTTTCTCTATTTTTCTGTGATTTCATCGATTTTTTAGTGATTAGTCCGACCGGTTTGAGTTGCATTTGCAACAGAGAATGGCAAACGAAAACAATTTCGTATTTTGTTGTTCTAGTAACAATATTGTGTCCATAATTTTTACAAATTTGTTCAGCACTGTTACCTTTTCTTTAATAGAAAAACAAATTACGATGGTAGTGTTCCAAATTGTAACATATTTTGAGTGTTAGATAATGGGTTTTGGAAAGACTTCCAACAAAATGAAGCTTAAAGAGTCACGTATTAAGCAAGCAGATGCAATTAATATTACCATAGATATTATGTTCAAAAACCATCGACCTATGATTTGTAATCGAATTTTTTCGAACTCCCAATCAGCATTAATTTTTTTATTATATGGTCACCTCGAATGTCGTCTTTTCAGATCATTAAATTTTATTTTGAAAACTTATCTGTTTTCCTGATTTATTAAATTTATTTCTAAAGGCTGTGTTAAAAACAAATTATTTTTCAAGACTACATTTCATGTACAGCATGACTCTATTCCTTGTGCGTTTGTGTGCTTAACAAAATTCTTCATCAATTCACAAAATATCCATTTACTCTGATCTTAAAGCGTATAGGCACTGGTGGCTATATGAACTTTCACAATAGATGGATGGTGTGTGGGCAAATGTTAAGAATGTAACAAAGTCCAGTAGTAACTACAGCAACAACATTATAATAATTATTGTCTGATTACATTTACATCGAATTAATTAAGTTCTCTTTTACTTGTGTACTCTCACTCTCTTCACACTCACACTCATACAATTGGCTTCACTTAAACGAGATTATAAAATAAAATCCAAGAGCCATACACAATAAACCATTAAACTAAAGGCATATACACACACACACATATATATATACTATTTAATAGAGAAAGTTCAGCAAATTGAAATACAAACATGCACACAGTCATACACATACTTGTATAACAAACATTGTGTTGTATAATTAACATAATTAGTGTAGAGTACAATAAAATACAGAGAGAGAGAGTGAAGTTGTCAAGTAAACAAACACACAACAATAACAATGAAATTCTATTTGTTTGTTCGTATGACTACTGCAAAACTCAAACAAATAAACCATAAACGAAAACAACAAAAAAGGCCGACGTAAATTACAATATTTGTGTGAGAGAGAGGAAGAGAGAGAGAGAGTATAAGGAGTGTAATACAGTCAGTCAGTGTGAGTGATGGTGTTTTTGTTATTATTTATAGTAATACGGTTGTAATAATAATAATAATCTTAACGTTGTTGTTGTTATTGTTGTTGTACAACTACAAATAAAGTTTTTCCGGTTTTATGGCAAAGCAAAGGATATTCAAATTAAAACATTGAAAATATGTATGTACTCGCCTCGCCATCAATAAATAAACGGCAAAATAAACTGTAATAGAGTATGAGTGTCGTGTTAAGACTTTTGATGACTTCGGGTGTGAAGACAGAGTGAGAGAGAGAGAGAGCGAGACAGAGAGAAAATGAGTATAAGAGCAGAATATAAATAAGTATCTTGAATAAATGATTGAAGTGGACTTCAAGTGACTGAAGTTCTGTTCACATGCCTATTACTGGCGAAGTTTCACAGCCAGCTTTACAGGCATTATTACAGTGAAACGAAAAACAATTTTTATAAGGCAGCACAGGCAAAAAATGACATGACATGGAGTGTATGGAAAATGATGATGATGATGAACTGTTTAAATGGACAGAAAAAATAATCTGAATAGAAATGTACTGAAGTAGGAGTCTAGTAGGCTAGTGAAGTGAGAAAATTATTTTTAAATTGATTGTAATATTTTGAATACAAAGTTTTTAACTTACTTAATTGGTCATTACAACTGTTTAGTCGGGTTTAAAACCATAGCTTCGCACACCATTCATGGTATGTGTGTTAATTTTGTTCATGAGTAGCGGACACATTTTTCAGAAACTTCTGATGGCAGCTTTTCTACTGTCAGATTTTTGGCAGAAAACTGCTGAAAGGTGGTCGCTGCAAAAATATATTTTCCCAATTCCTTTGAAACATGGCCACACGTCTAATAATCCAATACACTACTTGCTAGACTACGGCGACTTCTAAGATATTACAGTGAATCAAATCAATCGTGCTCAAGGATTCAAAGACTTCTCCCAAAGATTATTGACTTATTGTCTTATAGAGCTACAAGAGCATTTCGATTGTGCGATGTACATATTTTACTGCCTCTAGGCATAGGCTGTAGGCATAGCTGCCAGATTTGACGATTTTGTGCTCCAAAAATATCATATTGACGACATGACGATTTATGCCCTTATTTTGACGATTTTTAGAAATTAAAAATTTACATCATTTTCTTTACTTCAGGACATTAAAAGCCACTTTAAGCTTTGTATTTGCTTTGCAGTTGTTATTCTGGAAATTTATGCTAGTAATAACAAGGAGTAAAGTATTATATTTTTAAGTTATTTTCGAATACCTGTGATGATTTTTCTGTATTTTATGCCTTTTTAATCCCTTAAAAGCCAACAAATTTCAACTCCTAAATAACATCGTAGTTGAACATAAATTACCATTTGTCGTTGCAGACAATTTTAAAAATTCGATTATAGCTTCTAATATTACCATCGGAAGAACAAAGGCTTTATTTTTTTTCATTTGACCAACACTCAGGGGATGGCATTGTTTTTGGAACTAGGAAAATATATTATAGGAAGGAGGAAAGAGGGAGCAGTGTTTATGGATACTAGGTTTGAATATTTTTATAACATAAGTAACAGCAAAGATCTCTGCAGGAAGCGAGTTCCACATACGAATAGTCCGTCTAACAAACGAACTTTGTCTGTAATGCAGTGTGCGATACACTGACCAATCAACCACATACGGATGTGCTGGAGTGTTTCGTAGGAATATATGATTTTCATAAACAAGTCCCCTTATTTCGCAAGTTGGACACACTATCGTGCTTAACGAGCTACTACGGCCTCTCCTGTAAACGGTCGAGAAGCCTCAAAATAGACGTTAAGGGCCAACCCATACTTGAGAGTTTTATTCCATTCTCGGTCGGTTATAAATGGTAAGTAGATCAGATGAAATGAAGTATTTATTGCACCATCTTAAGAAACCAAGGCACTGAAAAATGTGTCAGTGTTAGCGAACATCACACTGAATTTTCATGCCCATAACGTCAAGATCTTCTGACTCCATAATATTTACACCACACATGGGTATAGATTATACAATATTATTGCTGCTTAACATTGATTTTATATGTTTTTGTTTTTAAAAAACCTTTCAATTTATTTTTTTTTTTCTGACGATTTTTTTACGATTTCAATGAACGTCTTTGACGATTTTGACGATTTTTTCTCAAATATTTGACGATTTGATGCTTAATTTATCTGGCAGCTATGGCTGTAGGTGAAGTTGCCGTACTCTCGTGTTATGTTGTTCTAATAACAGTATTGTGTCCATAATTTTTACAAATTTGTTCAGCACTGTTACCCTGCCTTTAGTAGAAAAACAAATTACAATGGTAGTATTCCGAATTGTCACATATTTTGAGTGTTAGATAATGGGTTTACAAAAATCTTCTAACACAGTGAAGCAAAAAGGATCACCCATCAAGCAATTATAATTAAGATTACCACAGAAGTCACCGTTCTCTAGTTGGTACTATTCTATTCCCATACTACGGAAAAATTATACTCCTTTAATGTCATCAAAGCTCAACATCTTGCAAGCTCAGCTACTTGTTAATTGCCGTGATTTCCACATGACCTGAAATCCTGCACCCTCTTCTCCCATGGCTAATTGATTCCACTTGGCTTTACAGCCCCATACTACAATATTTACGTGGTAACCTCGTATGAGCTCGTATCCTGTCTGCTTAATAGCCAGACAGGATTGCTATGACCAGTCTTTTGTATTTTATTTCTAAGATGAACTGATGATATCTCTCGATACCCCATTGACTAGCTTCAGCCATTTACTTTTATTGCTCTGTTCAATTGCAAAGCTTTTCTAAAAAAATCTTAAACTTCACTGGTTCAGTCCTGGGGGCAGTTAAGCAGAAAGTTGCCAGCCGCTTCATTTTATAGGTCATGATGACTTGGATGAATCTAGGGTCAAACTTGTCGCCCTTTATCCTAGCCATATAATATAATACATAATTAACAATTAAATGAATTGTCTTAACTTAATCCACTTTACCATAAAGCCAACTGCTGTATCATGACGTCAGTATAGTTTACTTCTTGCATTGCAAACCTCTTTGACCTGAGACGATTATAAGAGTTGCCTTCTTGCTTGCGTACTTAATTGGCCATTACAACCCTTTAGTCAGGCTTACAACCTATCTTCTCACATCACCCTTGATGTGTATCGACTTCATATGGCAGATTTAAGATACTTTTCGTGGCAATTTTATTTTACTCTCAAAATTTTTGGCAAAAGAGTGCTGAGAGGAAGTCACCGAAAGAAGAAAATTTTTTTTTTCAAATTTCACTTTGTTTGAGATGTCTGAGCTGGGTTCTGAACTTCTTAACATCACTTAAAAATGTCGACAATATAAAGCTGAGTCTGTAATTTGTCTATACCTCGTATTGATTCATCAGAGCACCTTTTACCAGAATTTCATTGATACACCATTGAAACGCGGTCTTTTGAAATAAAACAACAGAGTTTGTCTCTCAAAAATTTCATTCCTTAAATCCAGTTAAATATAATCTTCTAAAATAAATCATAATCTTCATTAAACAAACAAAATATAACAAAATTTAATTCCATTTATTTGCTTCAATTACAATTACATTCTGTTGTTGCTTCATCAGTCATCATCAATTCGATATCCGAATTGTAACATATTTTGGAAATCCACTTCCACATTGAGATACATTTTAGAAGTATTTATGCATGCGTGCGTGCATTCACTCTCTGCTAAAGTTTTCAATTATTTTGATTAAAATTTATTTGTTCCGGCACTTCTTAAACCAATCCGAACTATATTTTGAGGAGTACTTATGCTGTCATTTTCGATTGCCTGACTAAACACAACTCCTGTTTGTTTGCTGCGATACGTTGCCAACTGAGAAAATCCTTCATAAATATTTTATTTATTGACAGCATCATCATCTCACAGTCACTCATTCACATTCATATCTCACTTGTCATACAGGATGGCATCATTATCCTTAGAACTCATGGTGCCATCCATCCGTTCGTACTACATGCTTCGAATTAATGTTAAGAGAAGTAAAATTTTCGGAAATTTCATATCAAAATAATTCTCAATTCTATTAATGAGATGCGTAACTAATAAACAGACAGACAGACAAACTAATACACATACACATACATACACATACATAGAGTATTACATTAACAATAACAAATCGATAGTAGTGGTGGTAGTGGTAGAACAAAATTTCCGAAATAGATGAGACATGAAATAATCACATCAGGATCAAAACTCAACAAAATTTAACACAATTCCTACACTAAAACTGCCACATGCCACATGCCGCATGCCAACACATTTAACGATACTTTGTAAATAAATAAATAAACAAAATATCTTTGCGATTGTGTATGTGCGTGTATGTATATATATGTGAGTGTGTATGTGTTTAATAGCAATAAAAACAACAACATTTAGAAATTCCATAAATTTCAAAGAAGGCAAAAACAACAAACAAGCAAGCCATACCTAAGGGATGGACTCCCAAGTAAAGTCGTTAGTTGCTTAAATATTTTCGCAGGCAAGTACTATATTTAACGCTCTAAACAGTTGGCAATTTACGAGTGAAAGATCTCTTAACGATTAAATATTTCTCCTGCTTATAAGAAAAAATAAAAATGGCTGACATCCCAAGAAGAAATAGACATTGTGATGCCCAACAGAATGCCCAAGAAGAAATAGACATTGTGATTCCCATTCAGAGAGTCTAATGAAAGACCAAAGTACGTCCTTTACTGCTCATGAAGATTATCTGCATAGCAGAGACTTAAAAGGCACCGTAGTCCAGCAGATTATGTGCTGACTTACTAGACGCGAGACCGTAGTTTAAACCTTAGCTCAGACATTTTTTTCGGCGATTTCCTCACTGTAGTCTTGCGGCAAAAGCTCTGAGAGTAAATAAAGTTGCATTGCAACGTTTCTCAAAAATCTGTTATTCGGAGTCGATGATAAAATTAATACACCCAACACTTGGGTGGTGTGAGAAGCTAGGTTGTAATTCTGACTAAAGCGTTGTATTGATCAACTCAGTAAATAAGTCACGCATTACCAAGCGTTACTAATTCTGTAATAATAATTGGTTGTAGAAATGAATGGTCAAGTGCTTTGATTTCCAAATTGTTACCCTATCGGGTATCCAGAAGGGGAAAAAACATGAGTTTTGAATTGAGTTTTGAAAGCCCATTCTGTTAAAGAACTTATCGCAACTCATGTAGGAATTTACGTTAATGAACAAACAGACAAGCTTGCAAGGAACGTGACTCCCACCCCGTTGATGACAACAGAATCTTTTTGTAGAGCATTTCTAAAGACCTCACCACCCAGGTAGTCACTCCCAAAGTATTCAAAACTTTCAACAACGAACAGAACTTGCTGCATGGCATACATTCTCTGTGTTAAACAAACTCAAGCATACTCAAAACTATTGAAATTTTGCTGCTGCAAATCGTATTAAAATGTAAAACATGACATCACATACACTGACAAACAAACAAAACACTGACTGCTGCTGCTGCTGTTGTTGCTCTTGTTGTCGTGGTCCTTTTAAATCCTTTTTTTGTTTTTGTTTTTTTTTTCAAAATATATTTTTGCGTCCGTTACGGAATTTCAATCGCATGGATTTCTCAACTCAATATCCTTCGCTAAAGCAATGCTTTGCTGGTAATGGAGACACATTGAGGCACCAGAGACAACTCTGTGTGTGGCATAGTTTATATCCTGCTTTATTTAAATCTATTCATACAACAACACTCTAAATGTATGCGGGTTTGTAAAGCGTCGACATTTGTGTGAATGTCTCTTCCTTCCTCTATCTCTCTCTCTCTGTGTCTCTCCATAAATTGCAGAATGATGGATACATCATCATTACAGTGTCTGGTGGAAATTCCTTAAAAAAAAAAACAGCTGATGGGTATTAAATTTAAAAAAAAAAGAGAAAAGGAATCGAAATATTGATGGAATTTCTAGTGTTTTTTCCGCAGCCATGTTTTTTTTTCTCTTTTATTGGCTTTAGACTGGCATTGAACTTTTTATGAAAATATGGGCAATGAATCTAGATGTAGGGAGAACGAGAGAGAGATAGCCACGTTTATTAATAAGATCACAATTTATTTCATAAGACTAACACGTAAAGGATAAACTCTTCCCAAGCTGTGTTGTGTTTAGATTTCTTCTGCAAGTTTGTATCAAAAATGCTTATTTTGTTTTTTTTTTTTTTATGAAACCAACACTCAGGGGATGGCCCCTACTCATGCAGTGCATTGTGCAGGTTTTTTAGGAAAGGTGGAAAGGGGGAAGATGCGAACGGCAAGGAAACGAGTTACTGCTAGGTGACTATAAAATGGCCAGTGCTATACCTTAACCATTAGACAGTCTACAGGCAATTGTCCCCAAGAAGCCCGCAGTTTCTTACACCACTTATGTTGTGTGTGTTAATTTTATACATAAGTGGCGGGACCTACAGTTTAAAGTCGACTCCGAACGACAGATTTTTTGAGAAACTGAGAAGAAATCGCCGAAAAAATACTTTTTGTATTTTTTTTTTTATTTTTTGATGTCTGGCCTGGGACTCGAACCCTGGCTTTTACGTCTAATAAGCCAGCACACTACCTACTAGACCACGGCGGCTTAAGAACTAATTGTTCGAAGTCGCCGTAGTCTAGTAGGTAGTGTGTTGGCTTATAAGACTTGAGGCCACGGTTTCAACTCCAGGTCAGACATTTCCAACGAAACGAAATATGAACACAATATTTCTTAGGCAACTTCCTCTCAACACATTTCTATCAGGAACTCTGAGCATTAAAATGAAATTGCCATGAAAAGTTACTCAAAAAAAATCTGTCGTTCGAAATCGATTGTAGGTGCCGCCACTCATATATAAAATTAACACACAACATAGGTGATGTTAGAAGCTAGGTTGTAATCCTTACTGCAGGGTTGTAATTATCAATTGTGTATGTATGTATGTAATAACAACTTGTTCGCGTAACTTATTGGATATATTTACTGGACAATCAAATCTCACGCCCAGTTATGAGAGTGAATTAAACTTGCTATGAAAAGTTGACATTAAACTACAAATCCTGCTACTCATATATGAAGCTAGGTTGCAAGCCTTATCAAAAGGTTATTAAGTGCAGTAAGTAAGAAAGTGCAGCTACTATATACTCCTCCAAATTCTCTGGTAAAATACACTGATGACTTCAAGTTAGATGGGAAAATGTAATGTGGGGAAGGACTTGAATATCAAAAACTCAAAAGCAGACTCCCAGATCATGGGTGGAGATCATGGCTATTGTCTGGACATGAGTGATTGTTCATCAGCATCTCTTTTAAGTGCCATATCAATGGCATGGTTTGTAACTGAATGTTGGGTATTTTATCGGGAAATGGAAAATTATTCTTAAGTCTCTTTTATTTAAGCCCCGAAACTGTGCACCAAACACCCTGGTGTGATACGCAGATAGAAATTTCTTGGGCAACGATTTTGTTGGATCCCTGGGTGGAAGAGAGAAGTTTTTTTTTTAAGACCAACACTTAAGAGATGAACTCCTACTCATGCAGTGCTTTGTGTTGGAATAACAGGAGCGTAGTTATAGGAGAACTAAAAGAGTAATAGTAAGCGACAAATTCTATTCTTAATTTCTTTTTGGAATGGGCAATAGGACTCCATAAGCAGCAGTATGTGTTTAATATAAGCAGTTCTTTAATGGTCTAATCCAATACATTTACTTTTCAAACAACCCTCTATAAATTAATCATCAAAAAGAAAAACTTTAACAAACCACTATTTATAGAGGCGACACAATTCCTAGCGTTCACAAAATCCTGTAATTCATTACAATGAGTTGCTTAAGACATCAGTAACGTTGTCATAAATTGCGAGGGTGTTTTGAAGGGATTTGAATAATTTTTTTGTTTCTTATGAACACAAACTGAAATAAATTCAAAGATCAGACTTTTAATGTCTTCCTTAAGTATGTAAGTAATGGCCATCCTATGCTAATTTATTTCATATTTTTTTTTTATTTCATTCGAAACAACTTCAAAATAAACTTCAGTAGTCAGGCTTTATTCAAACTGTGACTGCTGCCTCACGTGGTTGTATACTGTTTGTTATACAAAATGACAATGCCTTTCTATTCGTATTTAATCTATCTGTAGTTACAGCAATATGTGGGTCAAATTAAATTTATTCTAAAAGATACGCTAATAAAATGCCATCTTTTACTGGATTTTTTTTTTTTTTTTTTTGTTTGTTTTTGCTTCTCTTTTCATAGATTTTTAACTGTGAAACTCAATTGACAAACTGCCTGTTATTGGTTCTAATGTGTTGCATGCAACTGTTTCAAGTTAAAGATTCTTATTTCGGCAATATGATGACAATGATTGCCGCTTGAAATGTCATTGAATTGTTCAAATTAATGAGATTCACTTCGATTGCTGTTTTCTTCTTTTTTTTCGCTTTTTTTGGTTCTTTTGTTTTTGTTGTCATAATTCGTTTTGGCTTTTATGGCATCCCGTTTGTTACGGTAACAAAATGTTTTTCATTTTATTATTGGGTATATGCATTAGATGTCATCGCCTGTTAGAAAATCTAAAACTTTCCCATTTCCGTTCTATTTATGGATTTCGTTGCATAATCATTTCTCATCTTTTACCGGAGAAACGATTCAAACCAATACTTGGAAACTGTTACGAAGTGAAGAGTATCTCAGCTACAGAATGCAGAATCCAAAAAAAAAAAAAATAATTTCCAATGATGTTAATGGCATTGACATGAAATTCTGTTTGCAAAAATTGCTTGGTACATATAAATCTATCTCCTAAATCTAGGCTTAGTAATTCTCTACCCTTTTCTAACATTTCCCCGCTTGGACCCAATGATACATACATAACATAATTAGTCATTACAACCCTTCAGTCAGGATTACGACCTAGCTTCTCACACTACTTATGTTGTGTGCGTTAATTTTATACATGAGTGGCGGAATCTACAGTTTAAAGTCGACTCCGAACGTCAGTTTTTTGAGAAGCTTTTCATGGCAATTTTATTTACTCTCAGAGTTTTTGCCAGAAATCTGCTGAGAAGAAGTCGGCGAAGAAATATTTTCGTTTTGATGTCTGACCTGGGATTCGAACTCGGGCCTTCAGTCTAATAAGCCAACACACTACCTACTAGACTACGTCGACTTATGATATATTCCTTATTTATTCACGCAATTCAACTGATAATACTGCGGTATCAATATTATTCACTATGCCTTTTAATAAAGATCAAAATTTAGGTGTTTAATATCACTGTACTTAGCAAGCACTTCCTAAGACAACTCAAGTCTCCCTCCCTTATTTTATGTCAGTTAACTATACAATCTTTCTAAGAAATTGTTTTTGTTGGATTTTTGATCTCTGTTTTCTTTCCTCCTTATGAATTCCTACGTATTTATTTTTCTAATTCTGTTTACCGTACGATGTGTGTATTCTGTTGTTGTCTGTTTGCGTTGAAAATTGACTCCAAAAGAATAAAAACTGTAACTCTACTCTCACATCGCCTTAAAATATCACGATAAGATGCATTAGAAATTGTGAAACTGTGGATTCCCTTGCTATTTTTTAATGCAGTTTACGTAATAACCCAGAAGGAAACCTCTAGGCTAAGTAATGCTAAACATAGTTGCATTGACATCACCTTCATTAAGGCGATGGGAATTAAGGCTTAAACCCAATGAAGGATTCTCTTACTGCCTCCGTAATGCACACATGTATGGCATGCATATTGATTTAGTTAATCTACAGATATGGTACTTGCATATGTATAGGTGCGTAGTGAAGTATGTGTGAATGAGTATGGGTGTGTGTATGTGCATTTAAATGTTTGTATTATTATTACAAGTATTTTTTTTATTGACATCATTAGTTACGCTTTAATATGAATCGACTATTGAATAAATACGTCTGTCTATCTGTCTGTTTCTCTGCTTAACTGGCTGGTTTTCCATCCAACCATCCATCTATTTCCCTTCTTCGTCGGTTTTAAAACTTAAATACGTCGTACGACTTGCCTTTAAGAAATTCAATTCAATTTTCATTTTCATTTTAGACGGACGGTGTTTCATTATTTTGAATTTTCTGTTACTGTTACTGCGGTTTCTCATACTGCCATATCATTCGTATATGTAAAGATATGGTTGGCTATGGGACAAACAGACAGACAGACAAAAATAATACCATACCCATTTGCCAACATCAAAACTATACAACAGCTATTCAACTAACCAACCAAGCATACAACCATCCATCCAATCATCCATTCGACCATTCATTCATTCAGTCATTCGGTAATTCATTCCATCATTCAGACATTCATTCGTTCAGTCATTGAGGCATTCTAGTCGTCGTTTCATTCGCATACATTTATGGTTAAATCTTATTATGAAACATGACATAAATTAGCATTATTTACTGCTGCTTTATATTGTGCTGTACATGCAGGCGTCTTCTTTGTTTCTTTTCTCATCTACCAGCCCCCTCTCCCTCACTTCTCCTAGTTTGCCTTCAAATAGGCTACAGAAACTTATTCTATCGTCCGTCGTATATTGAAAGCTCATTTAGATTGTGAGTGGTTCAGAAAGGAAGAGAGAGGGGGGGGGGGGGGGGTCATGAGTAACTGATTTACAAATAAAGCCGGTAGTATGATAAAATATTTCATTTAATATCGATATTAATGCTGCTGCTCTTTGAACAAACAACTTCAGTTATTTAAAGGAATGAATTCATCAAATGGAGGTTAAGAATTTTACACAAATCTTATGCGAAAACAAAACGAAAGGAATTCAATGGGAAATCTAGTTAATTTGCTTATATTGTAGTAATAAATGCTTCCAAGAAATGGAAAATATCAAGCTTGTCTAAGTTAATAGTGAGAAAAGTTTCTCTAAAGTCTGTCGTCCGGTGTCGACTTTAAACTGTATGTTCCACAACTCATGAACAAAATTAACACGGCTGGTATGAGAGGCCAGGTTGTAAGCCTGACTAAAGGCTTATAATGACCAATTAAGTACGTAAGTAATGCCCCATAACACTGTCACATTGTTGGCTTTATCAAAAATATCCAACTTCTCTAAAATCCTTTACATTTCCCACTCTATCGCATCTTTTGTTGACAGTTTGTCAAATTTTATTGTCATATTTATCTGTGTGTGAAGATAAATTCGAATTTGAAAATCCAAGACGCAATCCATAAATTTTAGCAGCGCCACATTTGGCGTTAACAGAGCAATATTTCCTCTTAACAGAGCACTGTTAGTTATTTAACAGTATCCATCTGAACAAGCCCACTTGTTTAGGAGCTCATTTTGGGCAATACTCTAGGTCTAGGAGTACCATACTATATGCAAAGGAAGGCGTCTTAATATAATCAGCAACATAATCACATATAAAGTGATATGGTATTGAGAAAATTGGCTTTGAAAACATCAGTTTTTTGCTTGAGAATTCTCTAGAAGATCAGTGGCCACTTTAGAGCATATAAGAAATAGTACACCATACAATCTGAATGCAAATGGTAGTCCAGAGGGTTCTCTTCCGAACCGTGGTAGTGACATAGCTGGAATAATTTTGAGAGTTGAGATATTCAATTTTGAAAAAATTTATTTTTGGCCAAAAATATATGAAAATTCTCTATAAGATCAGTGGTCATTTTGGAAGATATAAGGAATAGTACACCATAAAAACTATATGGCACAGCTGGAATAATTTTGAGAGTTGAGAAAATTTCCGTCCTCCACCCCCATCAACCATCCTTTACATTTCAACGCTTTTGTTCACAAATAATAATGATCATAATGAAAATTAAATTTTATGTCAATAGCCCGCAATAATTGCAAAGTAGTAGAATAATCCACTATTGCCACTCTTAAACAGTTAACAGTGGTAGTCTGTTAATAGCAAAGTTTAGCCTGTTACAGGCAAGAAGTGGTTCTGCTAAAAGTGTGGGTTTGCGTCTTTGATTTTTAAATTCGAATTTATTTTCACACACATTATTTATCCACACATCATTTAATTCCTTTAAGCTACTGCCTTAAATCAAAAATTCTTCGGTTTTTTTTTTTGTCCTGTTCTTGTGGGCTTTTGCTTGTCCATTGAATACATTTTTTGTTACTTCTTTTTGTTTTTTCTGTGCATTTATAACGGAAACGTTTATAAAACTCACATTCTCACATACTTGTCCTCAATTATGGCTAAAAAAGGATCCCAACCAACTACTGCTTCCCATATCACCATAATAACATTTGCGTTTTATTAAATATTAATCAAGCTTTTTGGCAGTGAGCCTCACAAAAAACAAAAAAAAAAGTAAGAAACTATTGCCATAAAAGAGGTCTGTCTGTTTCTTCTTTTTTTGCGGGGGTTTTTGGTAGTTTTTCTGGCATATTTTAAATGGATTCTTAATGATGACGTCATAGTTTTTTGTGGTGACTAATGCGAAAAAAGTAGAGGCGAATAAAAAGGGCCCTGAACAGTTGAATATTTTTTTACAAAAAATGTAAAGTAACTGTGCTCTTACAGTGTATTGTAGAGTGCAATGGATGCTAATTCAAGTATGGGAATGTGTCACTTATGCCTCCTTTTCCCCTCTTCTTAATATATGTATACGCTTAATATATGAGCTGAGATTTTAACATTTGAGTCCATGTCTAGTAGTGAACATACTATTCACTAGACTATGGTACCCATTTGTGGTATTTTTCATCACTCTTGCTAGATAGGTTCCCACATATGGATATTTTAATAGAGAATTTCAACATTCTTAAGCTACAGCAGTTGTATCTGTCGATCTTCTTGGCTATTACAAATCGCCAAAGCGAATCTTTAGATGAAGCCGACCAGCATGTTTGATAAGGTGGATTAGCATATGACTGTCTGGAGCAAATCTCATGATGATTTGCAATGAAATGTTGAATTCCTAGTGATCAAGACTGAATATGACTGGTAGCTGACTCTCTCTCTCTCTCTCTATGCACTTTCTAAGGAAAGCCTTTCATCCAAATTCTCCGTAGAGACTGCATAATGACGTCCAGTAGTTTTGCTTTCATGAAACTACACTTTCCTTTTCACTAAATACTGCCTTCTTTCCTTAATTTCGTCACTTAAGCCCTTCTGTAGGTTTACATTACTAATCGTTTCACTTAGCTGCTCGAAAACAGATTTCATGGTCTTAACTGCAGATGGAACAGCCTTCTTCGAAACCAGCCCGCTGTTTTGTCTGATCGTCAGTGAAGCAGTAAACCCATGCTTTATGCAGAGTTACGAATCGTCGCAAAAACTTGACTTCATTGTAATGAAACGTTGCTAAATATTCGACTGAAACAGCTTCATGTTTCTGGTTTTTGTTCCGCTGCGTGTAAATACAATACGTGATCTTAACGGGCAACTTCCAGAACCTACTGTTGATTTGTTATTGTTAATCCTTTCAGTTTTATTTTTCTCAAAGAAGTATGCCAAGTAGCAACCAAGTATGCCACAGTAATATGCAGAAGACTTGCTCGAAAATCTTGTGTACGCAATCCAAAATTATTTGGCAAATATATGTTCAACACATTGTATACAGACTACAAAGTTCGGGCCATAAGAGCACTCAGCTTATATAAGAATAACATGAAACTTTCTCAGTAAACCGAACCAGCAGGACAGAGGGAATAGGGTCACACTCAGTGGGATCCCATGTGGGAATTCACAACAATGAACAAGCGGATGAGCTTGCGGGTAGAAGAACTTCTAAGCTAATAAGGGAAAATGGAAATAAGAGAAAACTCTTCCTAAATCAAATGCATTTGAGACAATTTAAGCTTTTTCTGGGTAAATACAATAGGAACTGATTTGGGTTATGGATCGGACTAACCATGAGTAGTACGGGGATTATAATCAGACACCTAAACGGACACTGCGGTCTCAAAAGGTACTTTTTCAGAAATGAGATTCACTTCAAGGCCAATACGTAGGAAAGCATATAACCACAACACATGCTTGGAAACTATGCACTGCACCGTTAATTCATGACAGAAGTGAACACTAATTTTAGACTTTGAGTTTGTCAGACCAAAAGAATTAGGCTTGACATTATACAATACAAGCAGAACTCTAGCACCTCTGGTCGACATAAATAATTTCTATTCTCGTAATTTCTTCGTAATTTGGTTAATGTTTCTAGAATAACTATTTAATGTTCGTTCTGTCCTCGCAAGAATATGTCTTTAGGTTGACTCTACTTACCAAAATTCTATTGATCTTAAGTCTACACTCATACTCTCTATCAATTCTAGTTTTGCATACTAAATTTAAAACATTTTTTCTCTCTTTTTCTTTACAGGTAAGTGCTGAAATTTTTAATCACAATTTGGTTTTTTTTTAATTGATTTTGGTAAGTTTTTTTGATTATAAAAAGTTGAACTTTTATTGGCCATTTTCTTAAACATAAATTTGCAATTCAAGCACTTTTCAACTGCCTCTCATGCCAATGGCCATAATAACGATTAAATTTTATTATGGTTGCCATGAATCTTTTTCTGTCTTTTTAAGATTAGAAAACTTAATACCCAGACCAGCCAACCAGCCAGCCAGCCAACCATTGATGATGATTTTTTAATCGAACTTAGTTCTTCCCCCGCCGCCGCAGTCTAAATATTCTTTTTTTTTTTGGTGTTTGGTTTTGGTTTTGTTATTGTAAAACGCTTATAAAATTTTATTATAATGACTTTTTAAATAATCATTTTACGTTTATCTTTATGTTTCGATCTCTAGTCAGATTTTATAGTTTTTAATTAAAAAAAAGAAAGAAATTTAAGTGTTGAAGTATTTTTTTTTTCGTTTTGATCGAAAAATTTCTCTACTCGTCTACAATTAATTCAAGAGACAATTAAAATTGTTTTCTTCTTTAAGAAAATTTTAAGCCGCTTAAGTTACTCTCATCCTACGCACTCATTCTGTCTTTTACTTGATGTTGATGACCATCGTCATCATCATCATCTATTATTTGTAATTTCCATAAACCAACAGCATTTAATTATTCTGTTTTTTTTATTTTTCTTTTTCTTTTTTATTTATTTGTGATTTAAGACACGCAAATTCCAAATGTAATAGAAAATTAACGCAATTTCTTTAGGTTTCCCCTCTCTTCCTTGATTGAGTGCTTGTGGCAGCGAGTAATTAAAACTTTAACTCACAGAGAATAAATAAAATCATAAATTAAATTATCATTTGAATAAATAAAGAACGAACGAAAGAAATGAAATCCTTTTAAAGAAATTCTCCGCAAAATGTGTTTTAAAAGCAACGTGCACAGTGGGGCAAAGAGTGTATAACGATGACAACCACAAACTTGAAACTTTACTTCATAGCAACGAAACTTTATTAAATATTCTACTGAAAGAAGCAGCTTTATTATCACAAAATGTCCACTCAATATTTAACCTGGTCGAGCAACTTCCAGAACATACTGTTGATTTGTTCTTGTTGTTCTTTTCAAACCTGTTTTTCTCATTTCAAGCTGGACTATACTTTCTAGTGAATTTTTGCTATGAAATTAATTGCTTCCGTTAATTCAATTTTTACCATAACTTTCCGGAATTTGTGGAGATCCTAAGAATTCTGCTGCTTTCTGTGCTTATATCATCTGAAAGGTACGGGATAATCTAGTTCGGAGAACTCGCAAAGCAGCTTACACTACCTACTGCTCCAATAGGGCAATTGGTAGAAGATGGGAACTTATTCCTGGTGTGGTTCACATGTCTTATTATTCGGTGGTAAACGAACCTAATCTTCTTAAAATATAATTTGCAATGTAACGTGTAACAATCTGCTGAGATACACTGAGCGCCAAAAGTGAGTAAACACCACTGAAATAATTCATTTTCTTAGGATAGCGAGAAAAGTAAATGAGAATAGTTGAATAAATTGCCAAAAATAAAAACATTTATTTATTACTTATAAAATGTTAAAACAAAAACAATTCAATTATTGTTGTGCTACAGGTACATATATTTATTATAATAGAAAATTTAAAATTATGGCGCTCAGTGTATATTTCGGAAGCAATCTTAATTCGATTCTATCTCGATTAATGGCCAGACAACCTCCGGCAATTGTTATAATGCGACTTAATGTCCTGTACTCTTGTAGACAGCATGTTGACTTACTAGGCAACAGAACGCTGTTCAACTTTTGGCTTAGACGTCTCAACACGGAATATAAAAAATTATTTCTTTCGACGTTTTCCTTTCAGCAGTCTTCTCGCAAAAGCTTTAAGAGTGAAATAAAATTGTCATGAAAAGTTTCTCCAAAAATCTGTCGTTCGGGATCTGGTACTGCACATATCATTGCGGTTCATTGCGCAGTACCTGCATCTATCTTCTGTAGAAATTGTACTTCAGTACAGAAAATTGTCTCCACTTTATTTGGCAATGATCGTCTCTGGACCAGCGCTATCTTCTCTCAATTGGGTTTACCTTTCTGGAAAGTCTATCGTTGTTTGATACCAGATTGATCACAAAATTTATTGAACTTCCAACATGGATTTCGGCTTAATTGTAAAGGGAGTCATGCTTAACGGTGGAATTTCGTTGTTAAGTTTCAAGACCATGTAATAAGGTATGGTCAGTTAGTTCTGTGTCACCGCTAAATACGAGGCCACAATGTTTGCTCAAGTAAGCTTTGATTTAACAAATCTGTTCCTCCTACCCCATCTTAGTATATGGAGGTCTATAGGAAAGTCTATGGAATTAATTTCGATCAATGCAATGTTTAAATCTCCCTCTCGTTTTCAAGCTTTCTCTGGCGTTTTCCGCAATTCAATTTCCATTCCCTCTTAATGTTACAACCGATCAGAAAGGGTTAGCAACATAATACACATATCATACGGTAAACTGAAATTACACAAACAAATAACAAATACGTAGGAATCTACGACAACAGAATGAAACAAAATCGCCGTAGTCTAGTAGGTAGTGTTTTGGCTTGTTAGACATGAGGTCTCCATCTTATTACAAATAATAGTTCAACTGGATTAGTCCCCTTGAAGCTCATCAATTGAAAGCCAACAGAAAAAAACAACATTTTAACCTCAGCAACTGGTAGTCAATCAGAGTTAACAACTTAGCAGCCAGCAGCAGTCAATCAAACTAAATGGGTACAGTCTGCGCAACGGCAGCAAGAGTTGCAGTAGCATTTGCCGCAGCATATGTAGACAGAACAAACATACAAACACTGCCACCACTTGCATTGTGCTTTTCAGTTGTTGTCGAAACCATTTCTCATTTAAATTTCAGTCTTCAGTTGTTGTTTTTTGCTCCCCCACTAATATTGTGGAACTCTTTTAAAAGAACTACACCGTCCGTCAGCTGGCAACCATCTTCAGCGTCGTCCAGTGTATGGTATAGCCAGAGGCTGTAAACAAAAGAAGCTTTGGCCGGCTGCTTGAGTGGCAAATGCGGCGGCAGTAACTAATTATTACAACATATTTTCCCATCAGTTTTATTCTGTTTTTTGTTGCATTCTTTTTTGTTTTTTTGTTTTTTGTTTCTTACTGCCGGTTAGCCGGTTATTTGTTTGACGTTTTGTTGTGGTAATAAATGTTAAACTGTTGTTCCCTGTTTTTTGTTGCGTGTTTTTGTTTATTTTTTTTTATTTCGATCGTTTTATGGTTGCTGTTGTTACATTTCTTTCCTCGATTTGTTGTATTCTCTTAAACTTCCTTAGTTATAAGGTTTTGGAAGACGGTACTTAGTGGACTTTGTTTTAGTTTGCTGCCTTCCCTGCTTTGGAATTTCAAGTATTTAAGATTGCAAGTAGTTGTCGGTCCAAGGCGATAAGCTTGTGTTTCATTACGCCATTGAGTTACAAGATATCATCTGCAGTAAACCAATTAATAGGAGCCGACTACTCATGGTGATTAATGTTGTAGCGAGTCATTGTCGAATGGAAATTTATACAAGACTTTTGCGTTGTCCAGGGTTGTCTGAACGAATTGGCGGATCTGGTGTCAAGCGATGTCAGGGCTCAACAGAACTTCAACGTAGATAGAGTGTAATGTAACCACTTTGCAACCGGTCTCGATGAATTGGCCTATCTAGTGCCTTTACCAGTTTCATGTTGGTTCTTAGGAACCTTTACCTGGATTACATAAATGTATAATTACAGACATTTAGTTTCTTTGTGCTGTGGAGTCTTCCAGTAAAATGTAGAAATTTGGTAATGACCACTTAATGTGTATACCATGGGTTGTAGGAAAATAAAGCAAGACTGGAACGAAGAATTAGACCCAGTCTGCAGTAGCAAGGTTGGGCAGTTTATAACTGGTTTTCAACATGCAAACACTACTTACAAGTGACTCCAACAAAGGTTTAACAGTAACGGCTGACTTAAAGAAGATTCAGTCCGTCTTTTTAACAATTAAAGTCCTTTTAATGAACAACAAAAAGCATTCTTACGGAGATATTGTGGCAGTTCTCGCCTGTTTATATGAAATCAAATCAATTCCCATACATTTGCTGCGGACATAACTTTTGTAGGTATCTGGCCTGTTTGTAGGTTAAATCAAAACCATCTTCATATGAAGGAAAATTCTCATCATGATAGAGATTCATTGTTTACTACAGATAGGCAAGCAGCGTTAAACGCCTTGGATAGAGTGTTCATGACATCCATTCTGATTAGGAAATGCCAGACATATTTGTACAATGGGTCAACTGGACGTCCGGGTACTGTACTTGTCTCAATTGACAAGTACAAGTTCTCCAACCTTAAGGCATATAGACAGACATTATGTTTTAACCCTTGACTGGGTTTCTAAGCATTTAGGCACTCCTCCAGGGCATTATATACGCTGATGGATTATTAAAGACAAAAACCAGATTGCCAGTTAGGAACATCGTTGGCCTGATCGTTTTCCAACTATGATCTCCAGATGAGATGATCTCTGAATCAGATGGCAAGGCATTCTATTCCGATTCTTTATTCAAACTATTAAGGATAAACGTCAAACTGTCTGTTACAAGCAGCGGGTACATGCCTAACAATCCTGAATTTAAGATTAGTTGGTGGTAACAAATTTTCAGTTGGAAAAGCAATGTGTTTGATGGCCGGTAGTGATACTTTATGACTCCCTCTCTACTTCCATCAATCATTACATAATGGAATGATAAAATATTGCATTTTAAACCACTAATGTCTCAGTTCTAAGAGGCATTAACCATAAACTCTCCATTATGCTTCCATGATACAGTTGATCACATTAAACGTCTTTTAATTCATATCCTGGACCAAAACCACTTCTTCACTTCTATCTTCCGTTAGCGGGTTTGCGTGAATTTCTAATAAATTTTTAAATCTCTTTTAACTTCTTGCCGTCTTTCATTTCATTTTTTAAATTTTTTTTTCAAATTTATTGTCTTATTGATAGCGGAAGAACATCAATGGAGGAAAAACGTTGAAAAATTATGAAAATCGTAAACCAGAGAGTAGCAGCAACACAGGATGATAGGAAGTTCTACGTTCTTGGACGATTAAATAATGAATCATAAAAGTCTTCAAGTGGCCATAGAAGAGCATTAAAACTAATCGTTTATTACTGCGTCTATAATAAGTTTCTTAGTAGAGTACATAGATAAATGTATGTAAGCGGTAGAGGAGAGAGGCAAATAAAAAAAAAAATCTTTTAATATCTGCTGTTAAGAAGCAAAAAAACAGAGAAGTTGAAGAACTGAAATCTTTAAAGCTCATTAAACTGCATTAATTACTTGCCATTCTGCTCTTGTGTTGTTGTAGAGTAAAAGCAATGAAATTATCGATAATTTCTCTTCATATTTTATTATTTATGGCTCATTTATTGCTTTTTCGTCTTCTTCTCCTTCTCCTGATTTTTCTTTATCTATTTTTCTTCATTTTTTTTTTTTGTGGCTGTCTTTCTGTCCCTACGTTTTTAATTGTAAAAGATTTGTAATCGTAATCACTATCACCATGAACAACATCAGCCAGCATCAGCTTCATTATCTTCTTAAAAGAGATTTTTCTTAACGTTCTTACGTTTTTCTACTTCTGTTCTTCTCTTTTCTCTTCTTTTTCTGTATTTTTGAAGAATTTTTTTTTAATTAAATTTGAAGCAATTCATAATTCCTATTGACTTAAAGACTCTATTAAAAATAGTTCGATTGGATAGGAGGGAAGGAAGGAAAGCACTGTAAAATGCAAAGAAAATCAGGAAAATTAATTTAAAAGGAAGTCATTAAAAGATGAGGGCGTTACGAAATTAATTGAAAACTTTTTAAAACTCTTCTACTCATTGAAGAGTATGACTTGATTGGTATGACTTCAGGTTGGAGAAAGGCACAGCATCAAATTTCTACCATCAGCAACTTCAGTTAATCGGTATCTACAATATATCGTTATAAAAAGCGAGCAAGCTTCATATTCTTTATAAAATTTCAGTGCGAAGCAATGTTTGACTGACGAAAATCCTCTACCTAATCAGCTATAACGGTGGTTGCATGATATTGTGGCCCACAGTTAAGGTGCAAATCTACTCTCATTTGACCGCATGGTCTTGTAAATTATGGCTCTCAGTATAGGATAGAGGTATGGTCTGGACTAACGTGTCAAATGACCTATGCCAAGAGTCACCCAGATCAGTCGCCAACGAAGTTTTCAGGATACCAGCAGAACGAAAAACTAGGCAGCGCTAATTCTTGAGTAACAGTAAGACTGTAAAGAATTAGGTAAAGCAGACAGCCCTCTTTGATATTAGACCAATCGACATACTAATTGTGAAACTATCCGTTACTCCGGTAATCTTTATTTTGAAAAATTCAATTCACCGCTTGAACTCCATACTAACTCGTCCTCAGACTTACGGCTCTTGCAGATGTAATTTGAGAAAATGCCAACTCCATCGGCATGCCTTTCAATGCAACAGTGACCCCTAAGAACCTCAATAGTAACTATGTGAACCATGTAATCAGATCAGATCATCAAAGGTTGACAATGCTGCGCGTGCTCTCATTCTGTAAAAGATTTTAAACCGCTATGTACATCGACTAAATGCGACAATTAGAATATTTTTAGCCGTTAATTGTTCAAAGGTGGCGAGCTGGGGTTTCTGTTCTGGTAATGCAATTACCGATGATTCTCTTTGATCTGGAAGCCTAATAAGAGTTACCTTCTTCTACACTCAAAAAAAGAATCAAGCCATCCAGGCTTGAATCAATCCATATCGGTCACAATAGTACGGTAAGTACGGTTTGGCTTGAATCAAGTACAAAAGAGTTGAATCAAGCCCGGATCAGCCAAGTACAAAAGTGTTGATTTTGGCGCGATTTAAGCCTTTTTGGGATCAAAGTGATCTCATCATGTATTTGGTTTAAGCATATTTTTTCTTGATTTAAGATCGAATTCGTACTTGATTCAAGGAATCAGAAGTTGAAGTAATCCTTAAGCGCACTTGTTTCAAGAATTATAAAGTTGATTTAAGCTAGATTTCGTACTTGAATTAACTAATAAATGGGATCGAATTGAGCCAAATCGTACTTTATTCGAGCACAATGAACTTGATTTAAGCCCTAAATTGTACTTGATAAACCTAAATTTATCCAAAAACGAGCTTGTTTCAAGAATTTTGAACTTGATTTAAGCTCGAACTCGTACTTGATTTAATCCTAAAATCGATTGATTTGAAAAAAATGCAAGTCATCTACCCAAAAAAAACGCAAGTCATCGACCGGAATAATCCAAGTCATCTACCAAAGAAATGCAACTTGCCAAAAATACGACATTTTGTTGGATATATATTGTATAAATACACATGAACTAAATGAGAATTATTAAAATTTTTACTTTTGAACTTAAAAACCCACAATTCCATAACTCATATAACAAATAACTCAAAATAACACTTTTTTAAATAGATTTGAGCTTTTTAGTTTTGATTTTAGTAATATAAGGTTTAGTTTTTCATATTAATCCAGTTTTTTGCTTGTTTTAAGCAAACAATAGCCAAAACAGGCTTAATTTTTCAAGCACGTTTTTTGGCTAAAATTGAGAATAGAAAAGTTGATTTTAGCACGCCGTTTTTCTTTCTGTGTACTCAATTGGTTATTGCAACACTTTAGTCTGGCTTACAACCTACCTTCTCATACCAAACTTGGTGTGTTTCTTAATTTTATCTATCACTGGCGGGACCTACAGTTTAACTTTGATTCTGAACGACATATTTTTGAGAAGCTTTTCATGACAAAATTCAGAGTCTTTGGCAGAAGACTGCTTAGGGGAAGCCGCTGAAAGAAATATTTGTTTCATGTTTCATTTCTGTTCGAGATGTGTGAACGAGGGTTAGAATAAGGGGGGCTTATGTCTAATAAGCCAACACAGTACCTAATAGACTATGGCGACTTCATTAGTTAACTTCTAATGATTCAAAGTTTCCTCTAAGAAAATCTCGGCATTAATGGACAATGCAGACGTATAGGTAAAGTTTGTAAAGGACTTGATTGCTGTCTCAGTAAATCGGAAAATTTTCATGGAAAATCCTTCCTTCCAATAATCATTGTACAGGCTTCTTTAAATCAGAAGCATTCAGTGGTTCTGCTATTTGGCAGCATCAACATGTAGCTCAAGGCAAGAGCTTGTGTCGTGCATATAGTTATACTTATCACTGATTTGATCAATCTGATGCCAAAAGATGAGAAGTGTTTGTGGAAATTTGTTTATAAACTGTCATGTTTTTTTTTATTAAAGAAATCGATCGGAATTAATGCCCATAACTCCGAATATATTCGCTGATTTGAAAGGTTATTGAACCAAATTGTTTTCTTTATTTTTTCTTCCTTTTTTTCATTTTTTTAAGTGACAATACTTTTCAATTAATTTATGAAATCAGAAAAAAACACTTTTCAAGTTTATTTAAAAAATCATTTTACCAAAGACCATTCGATTTTCGATTGTTAGAGTTGCTTCAGGAATATTATTTTTTTTTTTTTTTTTGATTTGCATGTCAAATATTTTCCAATAAATTTTCATTACAACAGAGAGACAGAGAGAAAAATTATACAGAGAAGTACACTGAAAACATGTCAAATAATTTCACAATTGACAGCCACTTAAAATATTTATTTTTTTATTGTTTTTGTGTGTTGTTGTTGTTTTTACAATAACAAATATGACGTGTGACAAAAATATTTGAAAACATTATTTTTTTTGACAACCATATCGAGAAACACAGAGAGAGAGAGAGAGAGCGACCCAGAGAGGCAGAGCCCAGATTATAAAGCGAAGCGAAATGTTAAAATAGTTGTCAGAGTTGAATAAACGCTGCTGCCATCAAATGGGATTTCATGGTTTTGTCTGCTTATGGACATCGGAATGAATGTGTTGGTGGATAATTTAAAATCTTACAAACGATTTAAATGTATTGTACAGCTAATTGGCTTTTAATGATCCCTGATCTTAACTACAGGAATGAATGAAAATGAATTATAAGGTGTAGTAAAAAGCATGAAATTAAGGGCTTCACTGAGAATGGAAACAGATCACATTGAATTTTATGGAATCCACAAATAGAGTCGTTTGATTGTGTGGATGATAACATGGGAACTTTCCCACAGTCTTTGTGATATGTAAGAGAAACTGAATTATATTTCTCTAAAGTCTTATAAAGTTGGTATCAAGGTAAAAGTAACTTTAGACTAAAAAGATGTCAATCAATCCGAGATTGATTCTTCATATTTATGTGGAAGAATTTTTCAGCATGGAAATCTTTCTCGTTACTGTGTTTAACTAATCAAGCTGCTATGAGTGAACTTACTGAATGGATGCTAACTGGTGCTTTGTACGGTTGTACGGATGTTTGTAATATGAGGATCAATGACAATCCAAATGAGTTGTAAGAGTCACTGGATTGTAGGCCGTAGACAACAGGTAGTAAAGATTTCTAATTGACGATGTGTTGCTATTAAAAGTCATCGTAGTCTAGTAGGAAGTGTGTTGGCTTACTGGACGCGACAGCTCAGACACCTAGAGACACTTTGCAGTCTTCCTGCAAGAGAAGAAAAATTTTTCGTAAAAATCTGTCGTTTGGAATTAATTTTAAACCTCTATTGGGAACCTTTGCAGTTATAAGTGGAGTCTTTTGCTCCGCCAACTAACCAATTTGCCAATGATACCTGTAAAGTCGTGATTAGTAATTAAGATTCCTCAACTGACAGTGTTATAAACCTATACTGATTGCTTCACAGCAAAAGTAGTCATTAAACTCGGGAGACGAGAGACGTCGTTACTTATTGTAACGTTTTTACCTTTTAAAAACGTTTAAAATATGAGCTCTTAGATTGCAAATAAAATAAAAATTCTGTTTGCCACTGTTTACAACTTTATGTATACAACAACAATTGCTTTGTTTGTTATTCCTCTGTTTGCACCCTTAAGAATAAACAATAACAATTACTAGATAATTGTTCGACTGATCTTCAAACCACGATTACTCTCTTCAAACACATCGCGTCTTCATACAAGACTAACTGAACTTTTACTAACTCACATGTCTGCTGTGCCTTGCCAAACATAACAGTCGGGCAACATAAACAGTCTGATTAATGTTCTTGAAGGTGAACGTTTATGACTTCGCCTTCTCGAAATCTCTATCATCGTTGTGTACGTTTATTATTGTAGCGTTGTTGGTATATTTTTGTTTACTTGTTTACCATTTTTTTATGCTGGTGTTTGTTGTTGTATTTTTGTTTATAATTTTAATGTTAAGCAATGTAAAAGCAAAACACCAGTATCTGGATTAGTTATTTTCGTAACAATATGATCGAACTAGCCTGCCTGATATTATACTCGGACCGAGTAAATCTCCTTCACGCTCATATTCCACTCATTTCCAAATTATAGTCACGGGTACATTGTTTAATCTACCTTATAACTACACCTGATATTCATTTTTAAAGTGCTGCCTACAATACATCAGCAGCAGCACTTTTGTTATTCCGCATAATGTTCCACATTATTACACACTTAATAGGCCTCTTTATATGAAAATTGAAAACCATAAAAAAAGGTTTTAAACAAATAAAACTGTACGAAGAATGGGATTCCAATGATTTTTTTCTTTTTAAATAAAAACTGGAATCTTTAATAATTTCTGTTTTTGTTAAGTAAGAAATCCCTAATAAATTCGTTCATTTATTTGTTTTTGTTTTGGTGTCTTGTATATTTTTTCTGAAATTTTTGTTTAATTGACCATAAAATGGTTGGGTTACCATATGGTTGGTTGAATTTATCTAAGCGGGGGTGGGAGGGGTATACATATCTATTAAATGAAACTGTATCACCACTTAAAATAGTTTAAATAATTACCCAAGATCCCTAACAATATAATAATAATAAATAATAAAACACAAAACAAACAAAAAAATCAAATAAAATGTAGATATTAAAGCGATAAATATTTACAAATGCCTCTGGCATTCAGTCATAAGCATAAAACAGAAAAAAAACAAATTTTTAAAACTTAATTATGCTGCAACAAAAAAAAAGTGGAAGAGAAAAAAGTAGTAGAAGTGGTGATAAAACGCCATTAAAACTTAATGGACTGATGAATTGATTGAGACTTTTATTACCTCCCAACTATAAAAATGAAAAGTAATGGAAAGAGCAAAACAATTCTGTCTTCTTAGGCTACCTTAAAGGGGCTTAAGGTGCTTGTTAAAAAATAGCATTGACTTCAGGCCCTTCTATATATGGCTGGTGCAGGTGCGTGCAGTTCATTTTAAAGAAATTTATTTCAAAAACATCGAAAAGCTTTTGTTTGAAACGCCATAAAATAAGATATCTTTCATGATCAAAGAAGCATTAAAATGTTGTTCATAAAGAAGAGGAAGTCTTTAATGTTGCTGTAAAATTGGTTGTACGCTTCTAATTTATAATCCCATCACAATGAAACATTTGTCACTTCAATATCTATCGTATACATTAGAAAAATGGTCATTGTAATGTCTATGTAATGTCCTTTCTAACGCCGGACGTTAAGTCTTGTCGCAACGAACACCTTTTCACTTGAAGTCCTTAGTTACCATTGCAGCTGTCTTTATAACACAACGATTTTCAAAGGGGACTCATGGTCATTAAAGAAGCCTGTTTCCAAACTTGAAACTTGCGAGTGCACCTACGTAGGAGTCAAGCGATTATTATTGCCTTTCAATCAGCCAAATTTCACTTCTTGTTCAGTTGGACAGTGAAGGATTGTAGTGATTATTCTCAGTTGATTTTTTCTAAGGGCTTCTCTGGAATTGGAGGTCAAGTGGAAGCTTTGACACGTTCTCGAGAATTACTATAAAAGTGACCGGTGGGGGACTTTTAGGGCATGTAGGACCTCGAGAATTCTAATACGAATATAATATCATACGATCCAGTTCGCTCATAAGCTCAACTAGCGCAGATGTATCCAGTTTTGGACTGTATTTACCGCACATTAACTGTTTAAAGACGCGATTGAATACGATGTTATGTGCCTCAATGGATATATCTCCGGACTTAGGCTGTATCTGTCGCACACTGGCAATTTAAAGTTAATGTATCGGACAGTAAAGACTGTGGTTTATATATGAAGTTATTCTGTAACATATGACTTCCCTGCGTGCAAAACTAACTGATTCCTTAAATTAGAGTCACTTCATAGAAGATTTTGAACTAGGAATTATTCTGCCTAGTAGGCTGGCTTTCTAACTACTAGATAACACCGTGCATTAATGTATAGCATTTCTTAATTGACTTGCTATTGGAGTGTGAACTTTCGTGGTTCTATAGCAGTTTAGTTTGTGCTCTGTAGGTAGTTTTTTGATAGAGACTATTTGCTTTACGCTCATACGTTACAAGTGCAGTTTTAATAGCTCCATCTTATTTAAGCGAAGTTGCTGGTCTTGCTTTAATTGCCTTTTTACACACTTGTCCAGTAACTTCTGTCACACAACAGAGCGACCTCTTTCATTCGAAAACTAACGATTATTTTCTAGGTTCTTGGTCTTTCATCAATTAAATCCCAGCTATTATTGGACATCAGGTTCCTTTAATAATCTGGGAACAGCAGCTTAGCGAGATACCTTCCCACTCACATGGCCCTCTCTCTCTCTACATGCCTTCTATTTTTTGAGCTAAAATCTATACATGACGTCATTTGTCATATAACATGACATCATTTGTCCAGTTCTCGGATACACATTTGAATTCAGTCTGATGAATAATGCTCCGATTAAGAAAAGGTCTGTTAATCCTCTCACTACAATTTATTAAAAACGCTTCTTGTGTTTAATCTTTAATAACCAAAAACAACAATTTCCACTTCGCGTACATTCCCATCATAGATCATGACCTAAATCACAATATCACTTGCAATTGTATCTGAAAAAGTGTAAATGAATTCCGTTTGATTAAATTGCTTTAATTAAAATGAATTACAATCAAAAATATCTAATAGTGACCCAAATATAATCAATAATTGAAATTGTCTGTTAAATTATGATTGTGTAGCTAAAAATATTCCATTTTAAAAACGAAAAACCAAACACGCCTCCTCTTCTCCATGAACCCAATACATTATAATTTTGAATATAAAATATCGTGTGTGTGTGTCGCATATAATCCAGCTTATTTTGTATTTCCCCCTCTCTAAATGGCACACACATACACACACAGTGCCTGGCTGTCATTTAAAAATTAAATTTGAAAAATGAAAATTGATTGCGAATTGAAAATAATAGACTGTGAGTGCGAGTGCGAGGTGCTACCAACGAATTATGAATGATTTAAAGGACTTTTAATTTTTATTTTTGTGCGTATAATTTAAAAATATTGAATTTAGCAAAAAAAAAAATGAAACAAAATTATTCCATTTTTAGATTCTAAATGATACACTCACTCACTGATCCAAAAAAATATACACAATTCCCACACACACACGCGGTCGTCATGAAATATAAAGGCGTCGCTGTAGGAGGAGAGAGAGAAATAAATTTAATACTTATCTGTTCAAAAATGAAATGATTTTCTATCACAAGTTCAAAAGTTTCCTCTTCAAGTTTCTTCACAATTTTGCTGATTCTCAAAAGGAATTCAATCTAGTCTAGTCAAATAGGTAGTGTGTTGCCTCGAGAGCTCGTGGTACAAACCCCAGCTCAGATATCTTGAATGAATAAAATGAAATATGAAAAAAAACTATTTCTTTCGGTGTCTATCTCTCAACAGTCATAAAAACTCTGATAGTAAACAAAAAAATTGCCATGGAAAGATTGTCAAAAATCTGTCGTTCGAAATCGACTTTAAATTGTAGCTCTCGTTACTCACTAATGAAATTAACACACTTAACATTGGTGGTATGAGAAGCAAAGTTGTAATCCTAACTGAAGTGTTGTAAAGACCAATAAAGTAAGAACGTAAATAGATTGTTACGGAAATGAAGAATCTAGATACTGGTATTTTGCTTTTACATCGCTTAACATTAAAATTATAAACAACAAACGCCAGCATAAAAAAATGGTAAACAAGTAAACAAAAATACAACAACAAACACTACAAGAATAAATGTAAACAAAATACACAAACAACAATAATGAAACAACGATATTTACATTTATAGAGATTTCGAGAAGGCGAAGCCACAAACATTCGCCTTTAAGAACATTCAGCAGACTGTTTACCCTGCCATATAAAAGGCAAGGCAAAGCAGGCCAGTGAGTTAGTGAAGTTCAGTCAGTTTTGTGTGAAGACGCGGTGTGTTTGAAGATCTCTGTCGAACAAAACTATATTTTACCTTTAAGGTAAAAACGTAATAATATAATATCTTCGTATACTCTTGGCTGCTGAGGGCCTTAAATGAAGACTTGTTGGCCATACAAAAATAGAACTGCTGCATTTAACACGCGCTCAGTAACAAAATCTCTTTAAGGCCTCTAAAATATAATCCTCGAGAGTATAGAAGACAAGAAAGACCACGAAATCCCTTTCGTCTAATCATATTGCAGAAACCAAACTCTCTTACGCTTCACTTCACTTCGGTAAATGTCGGATACCAGAGAATTAAAGTAACTCGTCCATAGACGTTCCGATCCCACAGATTGTATATACCCGACCAAGGTTTGTTTATGTAGAGAAGCTCTCCTGCTTACAAAATATCGAATACAAACCTGAAAACTCAAAAAAAAGTTTCAAATCTTTTTCAGGGTCTTTCTTTGTTTTTTTTGGTTATATTTTTTGCCAACTCCCCTGTCGGCAATAATCGTTCATAGAAAATTGGGTTAAACAATAAATTTTTGAAATTTGCATGTAGTTCTACTACATATATAAAGTCCTTGTTGTTATTTTTGTTTTTTTATCACTGTATCTGTATGTGTCTATCTGTCTGTCATGAAAATAATATGCATTTATTGTCAGCATACGAGCATATTTATCGTGCATATGCATGCTTTTTAGATAGCATCACAGCAAAAATACTCATAGAAATGTGTTTAGCTATACTATACATGAAATATATGACAGTCTATCCGTATGTACATACATACATATGTATGTATGTATGTGTTTAGGTGTACACACATATATTTGTATGGCAAGTTAATATTCTCAACAATAAATGAAAAAGTTCTTTTTTTTCGGATAAAAATTTAGAAAAAATGAAGTGAAATAAAATTTCCAGACCGCTTAGTTTATGAAATATTTTTGAAATAAAACCAAAAAAAATTAAAAAATTTGGTATCAAATGTTGAATGATGACGTGCATAAAAATGAGGTGAAAATTCAAAAACAGTTGGCAACCACTTTAAAAAAGAATAAAAAAATGGAAACTTATTTTTGACAGTTTTTGTTCTTTTCTGTTTTGACCTTTAACCAGCTATTTAACACTTTCATTCTAAAGCTCTTTTCTGGTTTTTGTGATTTAGAAAATTGTGTACGACGTCATTATTAATATCTACAAATTAGAAAACTGCTTTCACTAGCAAAGCTTGTGAATTGTGCATTTGGGCATCCCCTTAATATGTTCACTCTGTGAAGACACACAACAATAAATTCAAATACAGAGTCCTTTATAACCTGAGAGCTTCAGCTCAACTTCTGATATCAGAAAAGCCACTTCACTGTCCATAACATCACCCTAATTGTTACCGATAATGGTCTAGACTCTAGACGAAGAGAAGTATGGTGTCCTTTGGAACCTTAAGAAAAATTTTAAGGAACTCTCTGCATGATCTTATCTTATCACATTGATATGCAACGAAAAAAATTTACGCTTCGTATTGTGTCATTGACTAATCACAAAAAGCATCAAAAACACTAAAATTTAATCAAACCTTTAAATTCGGAGCTGCTGAAAGTGTGGATAACCGTATTAAAAGGCAGAAAACTGCTTTTCGTCAATTGAATAGAGTGAAGCAAATCGGCAGTTTAAGTCCCCGTTGCCTAGTAAGTAATGTGTTAACTTATAAGACATGAACCCGTGTCTTGAACCCCAGTTCAGACATCTCAAACAGAAACGACATTTAACAGTCTTCTAGCAAAACCTCAGAAAGTTAAATAAAAATTTCTATGAAAAGCTTTTCAAAAATCTGTCGTTCGGAATCGACTTTAAACTGTAGGCCGTGGATAAAATCAACGCAGAAGTGAAGTTAGACTTAAATCGTGACAAAAGTGTTGTAGTAACCAATTAAAGTGAACCTTAAGAAAGTGAACCTAACTTAACGACAGCATACGCCGTCTCGCTCCCAAATATATCGAAATCCACCGTAGGCGTATCCGATCTGATCCAAAGGTTTGTTTAGACTCCTCACAATCAACAATAAGTTGTGTTTTACACAAACGAAATGGCCCTTAGACGCCTGTATCTGAACTAACCATACTAACTATGGCCTTAAAAGCCTTCAAAATGGAAAAAAATCTCTGCTTGATGCTAAAGTCATCGCAGAACCTAAAGTGAAACTTAAGTCTGAGATCCTAGCCCTCTATGCCTACAGCCAACTTCGACACATCTATGAAGTTGGGTATACTTTCTGCCGTTGGAGTAACACAGCCTTCTATAGCGCCCTATCTTGTATGAGAATTCTCACTATATAGTCGGTGGTTCTATCTAATGGTCTGTTTTTTCATCCATTCAGCATATCAAAGTGTCGCATAGAGCGCTGTGTCCAGCCCAGTTCCCTCTGGGGTATGGCACTGTGAATTGCACATTGCTTGACATATAAATTAAATCAGACGAAGACGCATAGTGTCAAGCATAGCCTTAGGACAATTTTTACTTAAGCAATGCGCTGAACCTTATTCAAAATCCTCCGTTGGAAGCACTTGTCTAAAGTACTACACCAAACAACACAACAATAAGTAATAAACTTGCGTTTAATTGCCAAATGTGTAGATGCAGCAAAAGGCCCTTGGCGGAAGATCTCAACTCTTGCCTCTGGGATTCCTACATTGAATCAGAGCATTCATAATTTAATTTCCCTGAAAATATAGAAGCCCAAAACGTGAAATACTCGTTGCAAAAAAATTAAAAATTAAATTAGAAGCTATGATTGTATATGTGAAGTTATACATACATACATACATAATTGGTCATTACAACCTCACAGTCAGGATTACGACCTAGCTTCTCACACCACTTATGTTGTGTGCTTTAATTTTATACATGAGTATCGGGACCTACAGTTTAAAGTCGACTCCGAACGAAAGATTTTTGAGAAGCTCTTCATGGCAATTTTATTAACTTTCAGAGTTTCTGCCAGAAATCTGCTGAGAGGCAGCCGCCGAAGAAATATTTTTTTTTATATTTGGCTTTGATGACTGACCTGGTATACGAACCCAGGCTTTACGTCTAATAAGCCAACACACTACCTACTAGACTACGGCGACTATTAATATCATATTATAGCTATATTCTTAGATAAATTTAAATGCTCATTCACATTGTAATTGGTCGTATTATCTCTGAAGAAAACTTCCATGTCTTTGACAAGGCAGTTGTAAATTTGTTCTGCACTTGGAGAGCGTTTTTTTCATTGGTCACTTTCATTTAAAAAACTTAATATTTAAAAAGAAATATTTTCATATCAATCAATTAATAAATTTAGTAATAAAATATTGTGAATATTTTTATTTTTTTAATTAATTTTTTTCTCAGTTGTC
Source organism: Sarcophaga caerulescens (assembly GCA_927399465.1). NCBI lineage: Eukaryota > Metazoa > Arthropoda > Insecta > Diptera > Sarcophagidae > Sarcophaga > Sarcophaga caerulescens. Next base: position 27,184,639 of record OV656866.1, read on the forward strand.
GTAACTAATAACCCTGGCTTTATGCTCCATGTATTTTTAATAAAATTCTGTAAAAATTTAATGAAATTTAACGGTCAGAACAGAGCGAACGAATTTAAATGAAATTGAATAAAAACAAAACTACAACACTATTTCCTTTACACTCTCGTTATTTATTTGCTTTTGTATTTGTAAATAACTGTAAAAAAAAGTACACTCATATATGTACGTATGTATGCATACATACATATTGGGTCATATGTGTTATGGTATTAGTCAAGTACCATAATACAAAATGCCCTTATGTTTAATCTACAGGGAAATTAAACTCATGCTCTAACTAACACACACACTCTCTGTCTCTCTCTCTCTCTCTTTGTGTGTGTGTGTGTTGTCTCTCTTTGCAATTTTTTTTTATTTTCGTGTTCTTCATGTTTTTCTATGTTTTTATTATTTAAATAAAAATAGAGCCATAAAGCTGCAGAAATAAAAATGTTGAGAGAGTGAAAAAAATCAAATAACACACTCACATTGAAGTATTAACGAATATATTTACACATATACACAGCCACAGACACATACGCATACACATGCATATGTATACCTATGCAAATATATAAATAAAGAGAGCATAACAGATAGAATTATTACAAGTACGAGTGGAGTGTGGAAGAGTAAATAAAATTGCAAATTTAGCATTAAAAAAACAGAAACAAAAATAAAAATAAAAACAAAAGAGAGAAACCGTAATAAAATAAAATAGAAATGGAAATGAAAAACGACCAAATAAAATGGCAACAACAATAAGTTGTTAAATTGAAAATTCAAATAAAAACAATTCAAGCATTAACAACAATTCATTTGTTATTGATTTTAAAAATAAAATTTGTTTGTAAAAGAGACACACACATATGCACACATGCACACACACTCAACTCACATATAATACAAGTGTAATGTAACACATACACATTTAAAATATAATAAAAAAAAGCAAAAGAGCTGCATACAGACAAACCGTAAGAGAGAGAGAGAGGAAGTTAGATACAGTTGGAGAGTGAAAGCAAGTGAATATGTTTCAATACCACTGTTGCCAATTTAGCTATTTTCTCGTCAAATCTAGCGATTTTTGAATCCAATTTCCGGGAAAAAATACGATTTAGCTGTTAGCTATGTATAAATCTAGCGATTTTTATGTTGCTACAAAGTAACACTCAAATAACGGTTTTTAAAGAAAAGAAAAACATAAACAAACAACGCGAATTCTTTCTACTGTATTTTTGTGACAAGTGTTTAAGTGAATGAAAATTAAAGTTTATATAAAATTTAGTTGTAAGCTTTTAATAATATTGTCAAAAACTATAACAACTTAAGGCCCCATTCCTAAATATAACCAAAAATTTCGCCTTAAGTGGCTAAATCACGAAAAATTGAAAACGTGGGTGGCTGAAGGCGAAAAAGACGTAACAAAAGGATTCTGTAAGTATTGCAGGTGCTCCTAGTCTGGAAAACTTTACAACCTATTAAGTCACGCGGAAATTAAAAAACACAAATCAGCCTCATCGCTTAGGGGATCATGTTGGAAAAAATTGGAATTTTCCCCAAATGCAAATATTGTTGACAACGTTAAAATTCTATATATTTGTATGTCAACATACGTCGAACAATGCTACTGATAACCAACCTTAGTGATATGTGTAAAAACAATTTTGATGATGCCAATAAAATCCGTGTTCATAGAACCAAATGTACTGCAATAATTAAAAACGTTTTAGAGCCCCATACATTAAATATATAGTATATAATTTAAAAAAAATTTAATTTAAATTTATTACGAGTATTTTTTCAGAATTAAGCGATAAATCGTTGTCTTTTTTACAAATTATTAAAATTCCCAAAAAATTAGCTATGTTTTAAGTAAATTTTCTTAAAAACTTTTTAAAATTTATTGTTTTGGCGATTTATCGCTAAATTTTAAAATTTTTTAAAATGTAGCTATTTTCTAGTCGACCTAAAGAGTATTAAAACATATACACTAACACACAAACACACACACACATACATATACTGGAAATACATTTGATGCAGTAAGCAATCAAATTAATAGAATGCAACAAAACAGCTTTAACAACAATATCATGTTACTTACTATTTACATACTTAGTATGTATGCATATATGTGTGCTTGTGTAGTGTGCATGTATAGCACTAATTTATTTTTGATGTTTTCCTTTTAAAAATTCTCTGCTTTCCTCGTCGTTCCTGCAAACAGTGTTGTCAATAGTGAAAAATATGGGCAAAAAAAATTTAAATTCTGTTTTACTCTCTTAGAATATAAAAACTTTGTGTAGTTCAAGGATAATTAAGCCATCTTCTATACACAATTATAATGCCAGACCTGATCGTTCGAAAATTCCAAGATTCTTATTCGTAGAGAAAAAATATATATGCGACAATGTAGTGAATTTCTTTAAAACACTTGTTGTACGTGCATAACCATTATTGGTCATCTCATGATTTTAAATAAAACATACATAACATACACAATTGGTCATTAAAACCCTTTAGTCAGGATTACAACCTAACTTCTCACACCACCTAGTATGTTGTGTGTTTTAATTTTATCCATGAGTGGCGGAATCTACAGTCTAAAGTCGATTCCGAACGACAAATTTTTGGGAACCATTTCATGGCAATTTTTTTTTTTTTTTTGCAAAAAAGCTGCTGAGAAGAAGGCGCCGAAGAAAATTTGTTTCATATTTCGTTTTGTTGGAGATGTGTGACCTGGGATTTGAACCGTGTCCTCACGTCTAATAAGCCAACACATTACTTACTAGACATTACGACTTCATAAACTCTGTACTCGGTTTTATTATGGTATAAAGGCTCTTTCCAACCATGAAAGTTTTGGAACGTCAATCCATTTACCATGAATTATTTAACAACTGATGAATGCATAAAATAGTAAAAACTAAACAATTTAAAGCATTATAGGGTGATAATCATAATCGATATGCAGGGAATTGGCAAGATTACAAAGAAATTTGCTTCATATGAAGCACAATACAACTTAAAACCACTCGCTGACGTATTTCTGCAATGCTAAATTAGAGAAAAAGACTTCCACCTACTAAAATCACTTCTATGTCCGGCGGTGAGGTCCTCCCAAAGTCAAAAGGCCTTCAACTCTGCAATTTCTATACGTTTATGTTCGTCCTGACACATCCGTCTAACCAACAGTCAATGTCATTTAGCGCCGGTTGTTGCAATACTCTCTGTACTCTCTCCGCATTACTACGAGCCTTCTCAAAACTCCAAACAATGCCAAACAATTGTCCAGCATTCTACTTGTATTCGATGGGCACAATGCGGTTCTTAGACTTCCAATCGCTTGTCTGCATACAATACCTCCTCTAATGCATGATGTTCTTCGGTGAATCTGTTACATGTTCCGCTCATTGGAGTTTATCCGGGTAGTTTGACACATTCGAGTATGTATCGGCTTAAATCGGTGCACGTTTTGGCTAAAGTACCCTTAGCCAGCCAGGATTTGTGTGAAGTAAAATTCAGTTTGCAGTGTGATTCTGCAATTGACATTTGGAACACATTGTATGAGAACATATCCGTTTCCCACACTTGTCACCATTATCTCATAGATTGTCTATTCTATTCTAATATTTATTCCTTTCGCGGTACTGCACGTTACATATTTTAATGCCGGTTAAGCTCTTTATCGTAGATATGTAACGGCATCTTTCCAGGTATTATAGCAATTACATCTACGGGCACTGTCCTGTGTGTGCAGAAGACTATTAACCTGCATTATAAGCTGATTACAATGGACTCTTCAATCTTAGCCGCCTCTCTGTAGTATCACCTCGATATTTGAGTTTGCAGGAGGCCAAAAGCACACACTCGCCTTCTAAGTCTTTTGAAACTTGCCCTTACATTCCTCTATGCACTCCACTGCCTCTCTTCTCACATGATCTTACTGGTGATCGTATCTCTTGGAGCTTTTTTTCTTTGTAGGCTCAGTTTTATTCTTAATTTAGTGCCCACGTCAGAGACAATTTATTTAGTTCTTGTTAATATTCTCATGTTATTGTAGTTGTTGTTATCGTTTCTCTTTATCAATTTTGTAGCGATAACGACCAACTACTTTGTAACACAATTGTTATGGAAATTTTTCAAGGCAAAATGGCTAAATACGCGCGAGTAGTTAAGGGTAGAGTGATGGTGGTGGTGGCCTATAAAAATAGCAATAAATTGCTGCACAAAACAAAACAAAAGAAAAACAAATCAAGAGAAACGATTTTTCACTTTCGCTTGTTTTTTCCAAATATTTAACGAACTTTTTTTAAATTTATTTCATCGTAGTATTATTTGTGTGTATGTGTGTGTGTTTGTTTTATTGTTCCGTTTTTTTTTTTTTTTTAATAAATGCGCCCGCTGTGTGCTTTCCTGTCATTGTCATTTTGCAAATAAAACGAAACGGCAATAAAAAATTTTATTCAGAAACAAAAACAAAAAAAAAAGTAGGCAAAACAGAAAAAGTGCCAAAATTTATTATTTTTAAATTAAAGTCAAATCAGGTACGAAAATATCGAAAAAAAATTGACAAAAAAAACAAAATGAAAAAAAAAAATATAAAAAATAGTGATTTATTGGCATTACAGGAATTGTAATTTAAGTTTGAAGTCATAAAATTTGTATGAAGCCAGATAAATTTGATATAAAAACAATCACAACTTGACCTCATTTTCATTGGCTAGAGATAACGATTAAGGGGAGGGGGTCGGTCAGCTCGTATTAAAGTAAATAAATAGGGACAGTTGGACAAATACTTCAAATTAAGTTTAAAACTGCTTGAAAACATCCCTCAGCTTAGTTAACATCTATACTGTATCCATCAGCTACCATCCTGCCTTAAATAAAAGTCCTTTACCCACCTACCTTTGGCCTACTAAAGTAGGTTTCTAAGATCACACGGCTGCCATTTTTGTTTCTTGTGTGTACTTATCTGCTCATTATTATAGTATTTGAAGCTTTGTTGATTAATCGGTCTTTAGAGTCAGTATCAAGGCTTCACATATAAAACATGACTCCTTTAGCTGAAAGTATGACCCAAGTTGAAGAAAATAAACTAAATAATGGAAACTGCGTTGAGCCAGAGATCGCCATGATCAAATATAGAGCTAAAAACTTTCTTCCTTCTCAACCGATTCACAACCTCTGAGGAAGTTATTCGGAGATAAGCAATGTCTCTCCATGTGTGAGTAAATATCGTCTCTACATTACTGTTGAAGTATTTGATTGGTATGCTACAGTATATTGAATCCACACTGGATTCAATTTTTGGGAAGCTCTTCACGGCAATTTTATTTACTCTCAGAGTCTTTGCCAGAAATCTGCTGAGAGGCAGTCGCCGAAGAAATATTTTTTTTCATATTTCGTTTTTTGATGCCTAACCTGGGATACGAACCCGGGCTTTACGTCTAATAAGGCAACACACTACCTACTAGACTACGGCGCTTGAAAAGCTTGAGGCAATCATGATTGCCTACATTCTTCGTCGATGAATCATTTTTTCCCTTCGACTAAAGTTCTGTGTTTTCATATAGAAGTATAGTCGCTAAGGCTGTGTTTACTTTAAGAAGAAGCATAAGACTGCAACCGTTCTGTTATACTGACTCCTATTCCAAGATGTTAGTCTGAACTCCTTCTGAGAGTAATTTTCTCCTGCAGCCCTGACCTCAATCAATGTTCTCCACGTTCTAGCAAGTGCGTCATCATACAGGTCCCTTCTCAAAGGATTCCATGCAAGTACTTGTTGAGCAATGTTGTACAATCAAATATCTACCGCCATTACGACTGAATTACCTTTTCAGAGGCAGGGATATAATTTGAAGAAGTCAACTGATCAACATACTGTATGCGATTCATTTAGAATTTGACGCAGCCATGGGTTTGTAAATGTTTGCAGGCCCGGATAAATTTCACTTGTGCATTTCCTAGTTTTGAAACCTTGAATAGCCTTGGAATTGGAAGTGTAAGTTGGAAAGTTTTTCGAACACAATTCATTCGCCTTGTCCTCAGTATCGATTTCACTGCAACCTCTCTAAAGTAAATAAGCCATCTTAGTCTAGTAGATTGTGTGTTGGCTTATTAGACGAGAGTCATTAGTTCAAATGCCAGCTCACACGTCTCAAATAAAAACGAAATAAAAAAAAATGTTTCTTTCGAAGGCTTCTTCGCATCAGTCTGGTAATGAAATAATATTGCCATGGAAAGTTATTCAATTCTATCGTTCCGAGACGACATTAAACTATAGATTCCGCCACTCATGCATAAATTAACACACAAAACATGGGTGGTGTCAGTAGCTATGTTGTAATCCTCACTAAAGAGTTGCATTTGGCCAATTATGTCAGTAAAGTTTTTAAAGTAATTGTCTTCGAGCGGCAAGGATGCATTTGCTCCCAATTATTCTATGGTTTTGTTTGCAACATTTCCGTTGTGATAAGATATGACATGCATTAGAATTTTGTTTATGATGGAGAGATAGGATATCCCCATCCTCAATGCTCTTGAGAACCATTTCAAACATCATGAAAGAAAGTCTTCAGACCACTTTCAGGTCCACAATTAAACTTGAAAATATTTCTTCTTTGTATGAGCTTTGAGTAGAGATGGTCACCTTTTAATATAACACAATTAATGCATGGCTTCATTAATTTAAAGGTTTTAATTTCTTAAACTATGTACGTGCTAGTAATTATTCTTCAATTCAAACAAATTTCTTCTTCTGAAAATTCCTCTTTTTAATATCAATTAGTGTCAGAAGAAATGAATTATTATTTGTCGTAATTTAATAAAATTTGTTATTAATAAAATAAATAAATTTCTGTTTCATTTCGTAAATAAATTGATTTTATTCTTGTTTTCCATCATTTCTTGTAAAATAAGAAATTTTAATTATTTTATGATTTATCTTCTCTACTTCTACTTCATCTACATATTTTCACAAAAAATGTCATCCTTTATGGCTGATTGACTAAATGAAAATGAAACTGAGGGAGAATCCAGATTATTTTCACCCCTTTTTCGTCCTGATTTTCTGAAATTGTTAGCAAATCCTACTGTTGTACAGAGCTTAAGCTGCATAAAATCAATTTCAAATAAAATTTAATTTTTTCCCCTCTCTCTCTCTATCTCTCTCTTTCTGTATTTATCGTTTCTTTTCTCTTTTTATTTTGTCATATTGTTCTTTACGGACAAGATTTATACATTTTAATACTTTTTCTAATTTATTTTTAATAAAAAAAAAAAATTGTTTTAAATTGACAAAATCAAGGAAAATGTACAGCAAAAGGTGTGTCTACCCAGCAGGGATAACATACATATTTCCTACAGGATCTATATTAGTTAGTATGGCCGCTTAATATGATAATCACATCATCACTTGTAGTCTCATGTCATTGCGTGTCTCTCACATTTAGTTTATGATATTGAGGATGTTTTTCAGACGAATGCTCGAAAACTAGCTGCCGAAATAGCTTACTGTTAAAGTGTCAAAAGTCACATCGTCAATTATTCCTCACTTAGAGTTTGAATTTCCAAAAAATAATCGACACTGCTGCCTTATGTTTCCTTTCGCACTTATTCATCTTCCCATTCATTCCCGTAACGTACACTTCCAACTAAGTGTAGTGAAAGCTCATTATCTAAAGGCAAAAAGAACGCCTCGCTCAAAAATGTCAAGAACCTCCACCTTTGCACAACAAGCGACAGACTCTGAAGCATGAGGTGGAAGGTAGGCCTTTCTACATACTTACTTACTTAATTGACTATTCCTTAGTCAAGATTACAACCTAACTTCTTACATCACCCATGTTGAGTGTGTCAATTTTAAACACAACTGGCGGAATTTGCAGTTTAAAGTCGATTCCGAACGACAGATTTTTGAGAAACTTTTCATGGCAATTTCATTTTACTCTCAGAGTATTTACCATAAGTCTGCTGACAGAAAGTTGCCAAAAGATGAGATAGCTGAGCTGGGATTTGAACCATGGTTTCGCTTATAATAAGCCAACACGATATTAACTAGACTACGGCAACTATTACAGTCTCTTTATTCTTCTCAAACCCAAGATCAGGCAGAAGTTATTGCTGTGAATGTAATGTTTATTGACGTGCCTTCCATTATAGTGCAATGGATGGGTCATGCGAATTAGGGAAGGAAACCAGTCACTCCACTTTATCAGGGTGCAGCGATACTGGTATTTACTTGCCGTCCACCAAACCTGAGCACCGTATGACACCATAATCAGACAGAGGCAGTTACCTCTTAGAGCGGTGATGATCGCTCTCTTTACCATAACACCGCAAATAAAGGAAATAAAAATGATGAGGAGAGTTATGAAAGTGAAACAAACCAAAGAAATAAGAAGACGATGGGCTTTGTGACAATTCTTTTACAACCTCTTTAGTCAGGATTACAACCTAGCTTTTCACACCTCTCATGTGGCTCCGAAAGAGAGATTTTTGAGATACTTTTCATGGCAATTTGATTTGACTGCCAAAGTTATTGCCAGAAAACTGCTAAAAAGAAGTCTACAAGGAAATGTTTTTCATATTTCGCTTCTGACAAAAATGTCTGTGTTGGAGTTTGAACCACGGTTTCGCGTGTAATAAGCCTACACACCACCTGCTAGACTAAGGCGATTTAACAGCTCTATGCTCCTCAAAAGAGCAAAGTTTGTTTAATTTAAAGCTGAAATTTTACTTTCAAATTCTATCGTTTCGGCTGAATCACTCTTCACCTTCAATTTCTAGCCTTCAGCCAACAACCCGCCTTAAAGTACGTTCATTTAAAATATAACAAGAAAAGCAGCTTGGAATAAATAATTGATTGCAATGACAATAAATTTTGTAAGTAATATAGGCATAGGTATTCATCTAAGACTCTATTTTATTGTCCAATCATTTACAATTCCTCAATAGCTTAGTAGGTGCTAAAACAAGTAAAACAATAAAAAAACAAAATCAATCCATAAAATAAATTTCGATCATAAATCAAATCAAAAATTGTTTTCTGCTGCATAAATTGTTGGAATTTATTGTCAATATTTATTGACATTTCAACAACATTCAATGCATGTCTATTTTATGATGTGTGTTCGTGTTCATATTAGTGTTTGAAATTCTAAAATCAAAATTAATAAAAGAAACGAAACGAACACAAGGAAAATCAATAGATTTGTCAAATAAATCGTAATCACACTGCTTAACATCTAGACTTCACGCCTACTAACTGACTGACTGACTGCTGCTGTTCTTGCTGCTCTAGCTGCTGTTGCTGTTAATAATTAAGAATTTCCAATGAAATTTCCCAGTGTGCATCATCACACATAATAAATATTAAAACAGTATTTCAACACATCAACTTATTGCTTACATCTCTCTCTCCCTGATTTTCCCTCTCTATGTCTCACTCTGTCTCTCTGTTGTGTGGTGTGACAACAGGAGTGACAACAAATCAAAGTAATTAAATGAAGATTCAATTTCTTGAAAGCCAATTATTGTGTACAAAATAAAATACGATAATAAATCAAATTTATTGTTAATGTATGTGTGTAGCACATATGAAATATTGCAAGTAAATCTAATAGCGGGTTATACATTTAAAGGTTTTAAAACTGCCTTTCTGACAACCTAAGTTGGTGTAAGAAAAAACACACTTTTCAAGAATTATTACTGTGATCTACCTCCTGGGCAAGGAATTGCCAAGACTATACAGTTGCCGTGGTCTAGCAGGTAGTGTGTTAGCGTATTAGACGTGAAGCAACGGTTCAAACCTCAGCTTAGGCATTTCCAAACAAACCGAAAGATGAAAAAATATTTCTTCGGTGACTGCCTTTCAGCTAGGGTTGGCAATCCCGCTCTATATTTTCAATCCCGGGATTTCGGGATTTCATTTACCTAGTCCCGGGATCCCGGGATTTATCCCGGGATTTTAAAAAATTTGTTCTTGAAAGATATTAACATATTATTTCAATAAAATTAATAACATGACACATCCAAAAATAGGTTTATAAGAAAGAATTTATTAAATTATAAGAAAATTAATTTTATTTTTAATTTTTCACATTTTTAAATTAATTATAAAGAGTAAATTGTTTTTATAGATATATACTCTTTTGTTGATCAAGTGCGATATGTTATTATTTTTTATTATTTTTAAAATACGTTTTGAGGAAGTACAGAGCATCCAAAGTTTCATCGCTCAAACGACTTCTTATTTTAGTTGTGAAAAATCGAGCTGCAGAAAAAGCACGTTCAGACTCTACACTGGCTGAAGAAGAAGGTGTAACTTCTGACTCAGAAGCTATTAGAAGTGACGTAGCTGGATTTGAAGCATTTAGTCTTCCGAGTAACTCAACTATTAATTTGCGACATTTTATGGAAGAAGGAACCGTTACGAACTCTGTTTCGGATTCGGACTGAACATTTGTTCTACCATTGTGCAGATACTGAAGTACCCCACTGATATCTATCCTCCTTTGTTGCATGCGATGGATGAGGGCTGAATGTAGTTTTTGACTTATAACGTTGTTAGCATCTTTAAGTTTTTTTAACATAAAAATTATGGCAACATCGGCCGTGAACAGATTAGCATCCCGACGGCAAAGGGCGTCAACTGTTGCTTTAACTGGGATAAGAACACTAATGATTACGGATACCATATTAATCTCATCTTTGGATAAAGCAAAATATTAACCTTCAGGTGGACCTATGTGTATTAATGCTTTTTGTATACAATTTCTTAATAAATAAAGACGTTCCAGCATTAACAAAAGGCTGCTCCACCTAGTTTTATAGTCTTTTATTAGAGTTAGTTGCTTTCCAAATTCAGCCGTAACATACTTTTGCATGACATCTTATTTTGTTGCTGTAATATACAACCATTTAGCGGACTGTGTTGACAGTCGTAGGTAAACTTTAAATCCCATCAAGGGCTGTTAGTCGTGCAAGTGTAGCAGAAAGTGATCTGTCTTCTAGCCCCAGCATAGGAAAATACTTGGTTAATGGTTTAGTTTTTTTTTTGTTGGTGGTTCATCTGCTTCTGGTGATTTTAATTTAATTTTAATTTAAGTGTTTACATCTCAAAAAAAAATCGCAATTTGAAGTTTTGTTTCTAATTTCAGAGCGGTTAATGCATTGAAACAACAGATTCTAATTTCTGGAAATTCGAATTAGTGAGAGTTCTAATATACAATTTTTTTCATTACGGCTTAAAAAGTCAAATCCCGGGATTAAGTGCTCAATCCCGGGATTTTGGGATTGTTAAAAACTGCGGGATCCCGGGATTTCGGGACCCCGGGATCCCGGGATTCCCAACACTACTTTCAGCAGATTTCTAGAAAAAATGAAAAAGTTTCTCAAAAATCTGTCTTTCGGAGTCGACTTTAAAATGTTGGCGGGAGCTCATAAAATTAATACACACAACATAAGTGGTGTGAGAAGCTAGATCATAAACCTGACTGAAAGATTGTAGTGACCAATTGTGTGTATGTATGCATACAGAAATTTGTAGAACATGAAATCATTACAGTTGTGGCCTGTGTACGATCGCATTGTATGCTCCGCCAAAAATATTTCGAATGTTTTTGATTCTGCAGCATTCTCAGTCAGCTTGGACATTAATGGCAGACAAGTTGATAGGTAAAATGCAGACTCTAAACACGCTTCATTTAATAGTTTGGCATCATTTAGAGAAGCTTAGCCTGCTGAAAGAAGCTCACTCGTTAGGTTCTACTTCAACTAATGCAAAGAAACTTTATTGACCATCAGTGGTCAACCCTAGTGAGAGGAGATGAAAAAACAATTGAAGACGTACAGTTAACACCAAAAATCATGCTTGAAGGCTTGTAGTGACTGCCATCAAGTGGTCAATCCTTGTGAGAGGAGATGAAAAATCGTTAAACACGTGCAGTTAACTCCAAAAATCATGCTTGAAGGCTTGTGGTGACTGCCAACAAGAGGTCAATCCTCTTGAGAGGAGATGAAAAATCGATAAACACGAGCAGTTAACGCCAAAAATCATGCTTGAAGGCTTGTAGTGAATGCCAACAAGTGGTCAATCATTGTGATAGGCGATGAAAAGTCGATAAACACGTGTAGTTAACGCCAAAAATCATGCTTGAAGGATTGTAGTGACTGCAAGAGATGTGGTGAGTCCTTGTAAAAGGAAATGAAAAATCGTTAAACACGTGCAGTTAACTCCAAAAATCATAATTGAAGGCTTGTGGCGACTGCCAACAAGTGGTCAATCATTGTGATGGGAGATAAAAAATCGATAAACACGTGCAGTTAACGCCAAAAATCATGTTTGAAGGCTTGTAGTGACTGCCATCAAGTGGTCAATCCTTGTGAGAGGAGATGAAAAATCGTTAAACACGTGCAGTTAACTCCAATAATCATGCTTGAAGGCTTGTAGTGACTGCCAACAAGTGGTCAATCCTCGTAAGAGGAGATGAAAAATCAATTAAACATGTGCAGTTAATGCAAAAAATCATGCTTGAAGGCTTGTAGTGACTGCCAGCAAGCATATGTTGATTGATGAATGGAGTTGGAAGGAAATTGTCCACTAAGAACGTTGCATGGGATATCTAAAGTTGTCGTATGTAATGCTCCAAGCATTACTGAAATCAAGGCGTTGTGTTTATTTTTTTAAATTTACTTTTGAAAGCAAAAAATGTATAACTCTTTACATTCTATTCGTTATCGTTTCAATCCTTCTTCTCTGCATGTGTGTGTGTCTGTGTTATCAATAAATAAACCATACTGAATAAACAAAGTATTTGTATTAGTATTTGTGCGTATGTGTGTTGTGTTTATTTAATGCAATTGCCTTTTATGACTCTGGGTTTTAGTGTTGTATTCTGTGCGTTCTCCTCTTATATTGTGTGTGTGTCATCTCCAATTGCCTTTAACTAATGTTGTTGTTGTTTTTGTTATTGTTGTTATAATATGATTGAAATTTTATTACAATTTCAAAAACAGGCACAAGAAAAAAAATGTAGATTTTTACCCCAAAAACTATTTACAATTTCAACGTTTTGTGTCCAAAAGCAGCCTTTCCTGTTTATATGAACTCAATTCCATTTTATCTCTCTCGCTCTCTCTCTTTCTCTCTCTGCCAAATTTTGTTATTTCCTTAATCGTAGAATCAAGTGCCATTTTTAATGTTGCTTTATCTTCGTGAGTATGTGTGTATTATTCTCTGTCTCTCTCTATCTCACTGTTCAATCTATTTCAATATGCTATAATGAGTTGTGTTTTAGTGCAAGTAAATGCATGTGTGTGTGCGTACGTGTATGCATATGTAATTTGGTTTGTATGTGTATATGTATGTATGTGAATTATTGTCGTTAGATACTATTTATTAGTAGTAGTGGTGGTGTTATTAGCCCAATTTCAAAGCTACAAAAGCTAAGCTGTATTTAGTTGTGCTCAAAAATGCTTACTCACTAGCACTATGGGACGTTTAGCTCGGTATTTATAGCAAAAATTAAACAATGATATATTTTATGTGGAGGTTTTTAAGTACCTAAGGCTTTGTTTAGGTTGATTTGAGAGCATTAAAGATCATAATTGATCGTTTAGTCATAGTTGCGTAGCTCATATTGGACAATTTCTTTTTAATGCCATCAAGCACACAACATAATCCTGTCAATCAGAAGTCATTTGTAAAGAACCTTCTGCTTTAAATCATAAATCTTTTGCTTTAATATTCTCGTGTATATTCCAGTTTTTAGCTCCCCCTCATGTGGGGTTTCTTAAACTATTTGATTTTGTTGTGTTTCAGCCGTGTTCCATGGATGGCCAGTCCAATTTATTGGCATTAGTTGAGGTGATAACCGAACATCGAATTTCTCTAAGTACACAGTATTTTTTCAATGATGAGTACAATTGAAAATGACAGAAAGTGACAAGCCAAAAACCACCGGCTCTTCAAGAGTTGACTTGCATATAAAGTGTCTCCTCCACTTCTTCAGATTCACAGCTTCTGCAAAAGTCATACGAGCTTATTAACAAAACGTCTGCTAGGTTTATGGCCTGAGAGAACCACAACAGTGCAATGGATGATCATAACTCCCACGAAATTAAGCCATTTAGCCTTCTTTTTATACAGATTATACTGACTAATAAGTTTTCCTACCTTAAATATGTCGTTCCTATGGATGGAGATTGTCTTCATAGCAGCGTCCTTTTGTATTGTCAGGTTAAGTAGTGTTAAACTACGTAGGGTCTCTATTAACGTCATTGGGTTCAACTTAATTGCTGCCAGTTTCGGTTGCCGAAGTTTCTTAAGACTTTCTGTATCTGCTGGTAAAACTAGGCACAGGGACTTATGTGGTCGTTTGTTAGAGACATATAGAGTATATTCTCGATTCCATTTAAAATCATACGGTGACTAAAAAGGTTTTCTGCCTTTAGTTTCGCCCCCCTGTGAACGGAGATTGCCTTTATAACAGTCTTCTCTTGTATTTTAAGCGGTGTTTAATACCGAAAAGCTCCCTTAAACGCCAATGGGGTCAATTTTAAAGTAATTTTGGTGCTCAGTCTTGCATCTTTTTCACTCTATGAAACTTCGTTATAGCCATGGTTTGTTTAGCTTTTCCCCAACATTCATAGCGGCACACAGCATTATAGATTTGAACATTATTGCGCTTAGATTCCATGTCCTTTCACGGAGTTATTTTTATAGTTCAAAGGCTCCTTTGTTCCCCCTACAGTTTTGGTTCTCGAATAATTTCCTAACCACAAGTCGCGAGTTCCAAACACAATTTAAATTCAAATAAATGAAAAATAGTTGTACGTTATACAAGTATAAACACTATTTAGTGTCATGATCAGATCGTCATGAGTGAGACATTTCGATAGTTTGCTTCATAACATGAAGTCGCCGTAGTAGGTTGTGTGTTGGCTTATTAGACGTAAAGCCAGGGTTCGTGCCCCAGGCCAGACATCAAAACAAAATGCAAAAAGTATTTCTTCGGCGATTTCCTCTCAGCAGATTTCTGGCAAAAACTCTGAGAGTAAATAAAATTGACATGAAAAGTTTCTCAAAAAATCTGTCGTTCGGAGTCGACTTTAAACTGTAGGTCCCGCCACTTATGTATAAAATTAACACACACAGTAATCAATAATCCTGACTGAAGTGTTGTAATGACCAATTATGTATGTATGTATGTACTTCATGACATGTGACGAACATGCCGCCGAAATTTAAAGTTTCTTAGTGAAGTGAAAAGCATTTCCAATTTTATTATTTTTTTACCTTTTCTGCCTCATCTTTAACCTCCTTCAGCCCATTGTGCATTGTGATTTGACTATATTTGGCCATAAGTTTGAATCGTTCCTTCTATTTGCATTTTGAATAGGAATTTGGAATTTACAATAAAAACAACAACAACTAAATCACTACTGGTTTTCAAACAAAAAAAACAAAAAATTATTACAAAAATCATCATCATTGTCGATGAGTAGTAGTAGAAGCACCAGCAGCACTTTTCATAATTCCAGCAACAGCAACAACAACAATTGTTGTATCTGTATAGCGTAATCAAGCATTATTATTGATGGGCCTGTTGATGATGACAAACATACGGAAATTTTACAAAAAACAACAACGTCGTAATGATTTATGGTCGTTTTATGTTTTGATCATCATATATACGAATACGATGAATATGAATACAAATGTATCACATACACACTGTATCTGGTAATAATATCTTTAACTAACTGTAAATCTGTGTATGATGTGTATGTGCGAGTGTGAGTGTGTGATTTGTAAGCAGAAAATTTATTCCAAAAATCCGTAACAAAAATCACAATTTTTTCGTCGTCAGGCCAGGCCAGGCCAACATTTTATTACGTACGATTTATTGTCAACATTTTTACAAAATCTAGGACTTAACGTTGTGAATAGATGGGGCGAAAAACCAGGTTTTTATTTTTCTAGGTATGCATAGCATAAAAGTATAATAAAAGTATAATAAAAATTCGAACACAAAAGAAGCATACAGTGAGTCTGATTATTGACTGTTAAAAAGCAGGAGTCCTTTGATTTAATTTTCTTTCAAAAGAAAAGAAAATAACGAATTTCATTTAATGATTATCAATAATTCAATCGACAATTTCTTTTCGTTTTTCTTTCATTTTTTTCTTTATTGATTTAAAATTTTTTTTCCATAGAGTCAGTCAGGTATGAGATTTTTATTTTCTACGGTACACGTATCGTTGTAAGTTTGCATATTACAAAAGTATTTGTAGTTTAACGTGCAGTACAGAAAAAATATTGAAAAAACATCGACTATTGTAGGAAAGAACGTCATTTCTCAGAATTCATTTAAGCACCTAATTCGGCTTGTTGTACTACCACATGAAGTGATACCCTTGAGGCTAACTGGCAAGTCCTCAGTAACCCGTCCTGACAATCAGAGCCTGGGCTGTGCATTTAAAGCATGCATCGCTTGGAATGAAGCTGAAACCTAGTCTGAAAGTTTAATTAATTTACTAAAAATCCAGTAACGTCTAGTAATGTCTGTGGTCCCTACTATATTCTTCCTTAATCGATCACCAATCTCTACAGAAGTGATTTTCGTATGCTTAACACATACGCAATGAGCTGAAAAAATGGATTTAGTGACATACATATGTATGTAGATGTCCTTAGAAACAAATTTAAGCAATTTATTGACGCGTTTGCTATTCAATTAAAGTTAGGTTAGGTCTGAAAAAAAGGCAAGATTCTTGCTCCGCCCAGAGCTTCAATCATTCAGAGCTTCTGATGAAGCGACTTCGAATGCCAACGTTGATGATTGAAAGTTTGTTTAGATCGCACATATGGTCCAGCAGAGTGCTGGACATGTATCAAATACTTTTCCCCTTCTCTAGAGCTCCTGCAAAAATTATTTGTCAAGTGTCTAAGACCAATACGCCTAAGACGCACTGTGCAGTAATGACTCCAAGCGTGCTCCATTGAAGTTTTAAGATCCTTTTCATGCACCGTTCTCTCTGTGTCCGAAGCCGACCATCTGGAGTTGATTAAACATCCAGGACCTCAAAGGGATTCCCAAAGTAGAGAATTCAATATGGAAATTCGAAGGTTGTACCTATTATTTTTGGGTAGAAATGAGCCTATGTTCGCAAGTTCTTTAGCAACTCAATCATCACGAATATGGCTGTGATCAGGAATCCATATAAGACTGACACAAAATTATACGATTCCAAACGTAATTCGAATTCTCTAGTGTGCTTGAGAGATCTCTTGTAATTCCTATGCGATCTAAACAGACTTTACTCATGATATCATACAGCACCGTTGGGTAACAGTTGAGGAGATAGAGAGAAAGATAGAATTTTGCCCATTCAGCTTAATAAGGAGCCGCTTATTAAGAATCTTTCTTAGCAATATTGCTTACGTTACGTTAGTCATTTTTGAGAGTTTTGGGTTCAGTGAACATTCTTCTGGCATGATTATGCCCTTGATGATCAATGAACTCAGTATTGTTTTGCGTTTAATTCGACTGCTCTATACGGGTTTTTAGGCACCCACATTTGGATTTTTTAATCATAGAATTAATCAACAGTGCAGTTAGTGCCTTTAGAACGGATAGCTAGTTTTGTTCTGCCTGTATGGTTGAGACAATTGGGCTATTCTTTGGATCTAAGTTGAATAAAATGGAAAATTGAAAAATAAAACTAAAGCCTCTGAACTCTGAAAAAGTTTTTGTATTCAACCTCAAACAAATTATGTTATGGTGGCCTTATTCCATCGACTATCACTGTATGCATAGATAGACATTACAGTTTTCCATTTCTATTGCATTTTATAAAGGAACGGCAACTTTAAAGACACTGTATAAGTCAAAGCTCCTTACCATTTATTGTTCTCTTTAATTGAGTTGAGTTGAGGTAATTTTCTAAACGACAAGATTATGAAACAGGGTCAGTAACTAGTAACTGCATGGCGGATAAGACATGACTGTCGGACTAACAAACTGACATCTACTCATTTAATATGTAAATTTTTTTACCCTCCTACCACTCTTATATTTTATGCAAATGCTGTTTAAGGACATGAATGAGTCCGAATGCCAAATTTGTTATGGAACTCAGCCAATCAGTTCCAATATTATCAGCAACAGCTACTAAAAATGGTTCAACATATTGGAAACACGCAATTCAAGAAGAAGAAAAATTATACAAAATCAGAAAAATTAAAAAGTTTTCCTTTATTTTTCTTGTCTACGCTCAAGAATTTTTAACTTTTCCTGTGTTTAGCAGATTTACAAAAGTCTTCATCTCTTTTAAATTAGTTTCGAAAGATTTTCTTCGATTTTTCTTTTGAGTGGCAGCGTAAAGTAAAAGTTAAGACACATCACTTATAAACAACAACAACTTCAATAAAATGAAGAATGAAACACTTTTACTGTCATTTTTATCCTCAATTTTATTGATTTTATTGAATGGAAAAAATCATTTTTTTTTTTAACTTGTACTGTAAAGAAGGTTGAGCGATAAGTGTAGACAATAAGAAGACAAATGAACATCAACATTTATATTGGATTTAAGTTTAGGACGCTGGAGTCATATTATTAAACGGTGACACTTACTGCACTTAATTGTTCATTACAACCCTTTAGTCAGGATTACAACCTAGTGTCTCACATCACAAATGTTGTGTGTGTGTGTTAATTTTATACATGAGTGGTGGAGGGACTCACAGTTTAAAGTCGAACAGATTTCTGTGAAACTTTTTTCATGGCAATTTTATTTTACTCCCAAAGTTTTTGCGAGAAGACTACTGCGAGAAAGTTGCCTAAGAAATATTTTTTTCATATTTTCGTTTTGATTTCTGACCTGGGGTTTGAACAGAGGCCTAACGTCTAATAAGCCAACACACTACCTATTAGACTACGGCCGTAACCTCAACTTGTTGACGAATAAATCTTCAAGTGGGAAACTTTTCAAAGCAAGACTCCAAGAACACTTGTTTATAAAAGAGATCGTCTACGGACTAACAATAGAACCGAATAACATTCCGAGCTACGGAAGGAAGATAACAGGATTTGTGAAGATATTATAAAGATACTATATGCAGATTGATAATTGACTGTAGAATAGTTCACATTGTCCTAGTTCTGTAGCATCTCTTTACAACAATTAAACAAAAATACGTACCTAATTACGTTACCCCGAAAAAGTAAATTACAAAGAGGATGCCCCTTTTAAGGCCTTTACTGACTGCAAGCTTTCCTTCTTTCCTGTATCTCAATCCACTTTAGAATGACATTTTTTAATTGTAATCCACTTTAGCAAGTTTCAATCCAAATCAATGCAATTAAAATACAAATTGTGTCGTTATATGATATGATTCGATTTAAAGGCTTAATAATGGTTGCTATTTTACTTCGAACCTCCTCATTTCCATCAGCCCGGTCAGGTTCAATTTGCCGTACTTGCCGATATGACTTTTACTTTTCGATTTCTGTCTGACCTTTTTTTTCATTTCAAATATTTTTTTCTTTCGAAAAGAACTTTTCATTTCGTTTCTTCCTTTATTTTTATAACTGATTGAGCATTTATAATAACACTTATAGTTGCGTCATGATGGTTAAAAGAAGGGAATAGAGGAGAAAAATTGTTTAAAAGTCAAGAAAAAAAGGCAATTTTTTAAAGGGATGCCCATTAAAAAATTTGTTGAAAAAAATTAATGCAATAGAGTTCAGACTTATCGAACGACTAACGAAATCTGAAAAGTTATCTCTTTTGCCGACTTGCCAGTATTGTCACCAGTATTCTGGCAAAAGCTCAGAGAGTAAAATAAATTGACCATGGAAATCTTCAACAATATCTACACTAGACGATTGTGAGATAGGAATTTACATTGTGCGAGACAGAGATGGTTATTGGCAAATAAAGTGATGTATAAACTCTTCATTCTGAAGTGGTATACAACTTCTGCAAAAATCATTTGCCAAATAAATCACAGCATTGGCCGCATGCCCAGTGGCTGAGATGTCCCTACGATTTAATTTAGGCAGTTAATTGATACACTTTCCTTCAAATTAGATCAGGTGTTAAGAGGTTTAAAAAATTGGTATTCGGTAGAGATGTGCTTGCTTTGTGAAGTTCATCAGCTGCACAATTACCCAAAGTATTCCTGTGCCTATGAATTTATAGAAATTAACACAAAACTGCCACAACAGTCAATATGCCAATATATTGCGGACTTTAAGTTAAAGTTACCTTAATTAGGATTACTCCTGTAGCTAGATTTATGGCCATTACTTTGACCTGACACACTCTACAGTAAGATTATATCCCTTTGTAGAAACTACCGCAGTCCACTGTATCGACAAGCTAGGTACCGCTTGTGAAGACTTGTCCAGAATACCTTGAGTTCATCATCACAGAGCAGCAGTTTTCTCTACTTGGAATTCTAGTACGAAATCTTCTATCAACACTTCATTCAGACTAGGTATACACAGTCAATTCCACTGTAAGTTTGGGGTTTCTCAGACAGGATGGAAGAGTACCCCTAGGGATTGATGGCCAACGTGAAAAAGAATATCGAAATAGACATAATCGGAAGGGTAAAAAATAATTGATCTTTAAAAGAAAAAAACAGTTTTTATCCCAACAATTTTATTGCAATTGGCATAGAATTCCCTCCAACAGTTTAGCAAATTTTTTCGGGCACTCTCCTTAGCGATATGTTTTGGTAAAAAAGAAAACGAAAACAAACTTCATGGCTAAAGTGTATGTTTTACAATTTTATTCAGTTTTCTCTTTTTCTTTTTTTGGTTTTTTTGTTTGAAAAACTTTATCTTTCAATTCGTCGTTAGGTTTTTTACTCTTGATTTTTATGCGGTTTAAGCGTCTAAACTTTTCCTTTTTCTATTCGCCTCTCTCTGTCTCTCTTTAACACTAGATTGATTGGCATTTAAATTTCTTTTTAAGCGCACGTTGTCTGAATTTGAATCTTTTTCTTTTATCCTGTCCCGTCCCGTCCTTTCTCTTTCTCCCGTACCATTTAAGAATATAGACTGACGGCTGCTCTACATAAATGCTCTGTAAATGCTGTCTGGTTTACGGTATGAGTAGCTGTTCTCTGCTTGTATTATGGTATCAAGGCAATGATGTGTGCGTATTACCATACAGTATGTGTATATCGTTTGTGTGTTTAACTAGAAAGAGAGAGAGAGAAAATACCGTTTGTACATGTATGTGTGTGTGTGTGTGAGAGAGAGTATGTGTGTTGAGAGAGATTTTTGACTATAATACCGTATGGATTTTGTTCTGTTTTTCATTCAAGTATGTGTATGTACTGTATTTTTTTTTTTTTTGTCTTGAGCCGGAGGTGGTAATCTTCGAAAGATACTTTTGTTCCAACAAAAGCATGCACGATTCACCATCACTGGTGCCTACGTACTAAACCCACCCCCTACACACTTCAACCACTCTCCCTCCGCGGGACTGCCGTAAGGTATTACTTCGCGGAGGGCTGGTTAGCTCGAAAGCTTTATCACATTATGTCAAATTTCGCCTACGTTCCTCCAGTCTTCGGAGTTCTAGCATTACTTCAGCCATTTTCTGGCTGTATTGGCTCCATAGCGTCCTAGAATTCAACAGCTCCTCCATGAGCCGGTTTGGTCTTAATCTAGTTTCTCCGGGCCATCTAAATCTGGGGCAGCATGTTAGGATATGCTCCGCATCCTCCTCTTCATCTACACAGTTTGGGCATATAGGGGAAGTATCATGTCCAAATCTGTGCAGGTACTTCCTAAAACATCCATGACCAGTTAGGAACTGGGTCACGTAATAATTCAGCTCGCAATGTTTGTTTTCCATCCAAGGGATTATAGAAGGGACAAGGTGAAATGTCCATCTTCCCTTTGAACTGCTCTCCCATCGTGACTGCCATTTGTGCATGGAAGTCCTTCTTTCCTCCGCTTTTATAGCCGCTGTCTGTCCTGGATACTCGAGACGGCGAAAATATATCCGCCTCATCTCATCCGCCAATATGTCTATTGGTATTGTCTTTGCCAATACCAATACCGCTTCATCAGATACTGTCCTGAAGCCACTTATCCGTCTAATCGCGCTTAGACGATACACTGATGACAGTATTCTCCTTGTCGTCCCCACGGAGAGTGCCTCCGACCATATGGGGCAAGCATACAGCATTATCGACGTTACTACCGCTGAAATTATCCTCCTCTTGAATGGACCTGGTCCTCCAATATTTGGCATCATCCTCGCCAGTGCTCCCTGCGTCACAGATGCCTTTTCGCCGATGTATTTTACGTGCTCCTTGAAATTCAACCTGTCGTCGATGATCACTCCCAGGTATTTTATCGCCCTCTTTGATTCGATCTTTGTGCCTCCAACGATCACTTCCATCTTCTCCACTATCTTCCGGCCGCTTATCAAGACGGCTTCCGTTTTGTGTGCAGCAAGTGTCAAACCTGCCTCATCCAGCCATGCTCCAACATTTCGAATCGCTGTGTTAGTCTTCTCCTCTATTTCTCTTACCGTCTTAGCTACCGAGATTATGGCAATGTCATCTGCAAAGCCCACAATTGTGGTCCGGTTTGGCAATCGCAGTCGAAGTACTCCATCGTACATGATGTTCCATAGTAGTGGCCCAAGTACAGAGCCCTGCGGGACACCCGCCGTCACTACGTATTCCTGCTCTCCTTCATCTGTTAGGTATATTACCTTCCTGTCCTGAAAGTAATTGTTAAGAATCTCCATTAAGTATGGCGGCGTAGCCATGTTAAAGAGGGCTCTCATAATCCGCCCCCAATTCGCTGAGTTAAACGCGTTTCTAACGTCAAGTGTGACAACCGCGCAGTATTCCTTGGTGCCAAATCTCCATCTTTCGCCCTCTATTGCATCTCTTGCAATGTCGACCACCTTCCTTATCGCGTCAACAGTGGACCGCCCTTTCCTAAATCCGTATTGCAGGTCCGAGAGAGCTCCTGCTGCCTCGGCATGCGTCAGTAGTCGATTGTATATTATCCTCTCCAGTATTTTTCCCATTGTGTCAAGTAGACAGATGGGCCGATACGACGATGGTTCCCCTGGTGGTTTGCCAGGTTTTGGAATGAGAACCAATTTCTGCTTCTTCCATCTACGTGGAAAAACACCCTCGACGAAGCACTTGTGGAACACCTTGGCGAACATATCAGGTCTGAGCCGGATAGCCACCTTAAGTGCCCTATTCGGGATTCCATCTGGCCCCGGTGTCTTCCTATCTCCTATTCCAGTGCAAGCTGCGAGTACCTCCTCTCCTGTTACCTCGTGTATGTACTGTATGTATGTGTATATATGTACATGTGTGTGTGCTTTAAATGGCTTTAAGCTACAGCAAGCATCAAAATCGAAAGAAAATTAACTGTTACACCCATTGATTGGTTAGTGAAATCAAACAAAAACAAGAAAAAGAAAAATGAAAACTAAGCACACAATTGGAATTGCTGTTGTTGTTGTTATTGTTGTTTTTAACAGGCCAAGAAGTCAATTGTACTTCTTGTTTAAGTGTGTTGACTCCTTTAAAGTGTTTAACGAATACATCACACTGTTGATGCTCTTTGGTGAACCATAACATCCTAGTCCAGGCTCTTTTAAAGGATAAGGAAAAAAGCTGTACAAAATTTGTTTTTTTGCTATAAACGTTGGATGTAAAGCTAATAAAATGGACTGAGGCACAGGAAAGTAGGGCAACACTAAAGCTTGCAGTCTGTAAAGGCCTTGGAAGGGGTAACCTCTAGTGTAATTTACTTTTTCGGGGTAACGTAATAAGGCACGTATTTTTGTTTAACTGTAGTAAAGAGATCCATGTAAGCTATTCTTGACAGTCAATCATCAATCTGCATAGAGTATCTCTGTAATATCTTCACATATCCTGTTATCCTAATCCTGTAACACGGAATGTTATTCGGTTCTGTTGATTCATTCTTCTCATCACAGTATTCTGTTGTTAGTTTTGAGGAGATCTCTTTTAAAAAACAAGTGTTCTTGGCGCCTTGCTTTGAAAAGTTTCCCACTTGAAGATTTATTCGCCAACAAATTGAGGTTACGGCCGTGGTCTAGTAAGTAGTGTGTTGGCTTATTGGACGTGAGGTCTCTGTTCAAAATCCAGGTCAGATATCAAAACGAAAATATGAAAATATATTTCTTCCTCTCAGCAGATTTCTGGCAATAACTCTGAGCGTTAAAATATAATTGACATGGAATGATTCTCGAAAAAAAATCTGTTGTTCGGAATCGAGTTTAAACTGTAGATCTTGCTACTCATGCATAAAATTAAGACATACAACTTCAGTGATGTTTATCCAAATTGAAGCAGTCGTTACCATTGAATTTTTTCCATCTATTTCAAAAATATGTTATCGATCGAAAGTTCATAATTAAAGAAGGAGATTTTTTAAGTTGTCCTCAACTTATAAAGGCTGGTGTTTCACAAGGCAGTATCCTAGGACCAATTTTATATTTGTTATACATAGCAGATATGCCAACAAGCAGTACTACACACACATCAACTTTTGCTGATGATACGGCTTTTCATTGCTCCCACAAAAATCCAAATGATGCCTCAAGTCAATTACAGCACCATGCTACCCAGGTATAGAAATGGGCTAATCAGTGGGGAATTAAAATCAGTGAACAAAAATGCGTCCACATCACCTTTAAAGAAACATGTCCGCCCATCAGTATTAACAACCAGAGGGTGCCGCAACATACTCATGTTAAATATCTCGGTATTCACTTGGATAGACGTCTCACATGGAAATATCACATCGATGCAAAATTGACCCAAATGAAACTGAAAGCAGTCCAAATCAATTGACTTATCGATAGAAATTCCGTTCTTAGCCTCGATTGTAAAAGTCTTGCTCTACAAATCTATATTGAACCCAATATGGAATTATGGTATCCAGTTATGGGGCACGGCTTCTGCTTCTAATATTGAAAAAAGACAACGCCGTCAAAATAAAATCCTACGAATGATAACTGCCGCTCCTTGGTATATTAAAAACAGCAATATTCATAAAGACCTTGACGTCCCACTGGTCAAAAGCGAAATCTCAAAATATGTGACCAAATATTTAAAGAAGCTGGAAATACATCCAAATCCTCTCGCTCGAAACATCCTACAACATCGTGGACATACCCGCTTGAGAAGGAGGGACACCATCGAACTTAGATGATTTCTTTACAAATTATTTATTAACATTTGAAAATTAGAATTTTTGTCTGGCGCTGGATGGACATCAATACTTATTAACTTTAAACTTAAGATTTGAACACTTATTGTTAGTTCATAAAAATTAAGATACAATAAAAAACTATCGAAAAAAAAAACTTCAGTGATGTGAGAAACTAATGAAGATACAATAGAAAACTATCAAAAAAAAAAAAAAAAACTTCAGTGATGTGAGAAACTAGGTTGTAATCCTTACTAAAGTGACCAATTTTGTATGTTCTTGGATCAAAGTGGATGTGGAGGCAATCAGAACTTTTGTTGAGAAACATCGGACAACAACAAAAGGACATCGGGGGCAAGCATCAGACTATCCTGGAATAAACTGAGGCTGGTAAACGGTCTTTTGTAGCATGGCACTGTGGACCCAGGATACGCTTATGTAGAATGAGAATTGTCTCAAGCTCAAGATGTAGATTCTGGGATGATCAGAATCAATCAGAGGCACTAATTGTTGGAGTGTGTGTGGGGGATTAATTGGGAAACTACTGGGGGCTGCATATCAAATGCTAGGCAGCAGGGTATTTTTATTGTTGACATTAAACAACAGCTTCATCTTTAAGTTTGTCTGGACAATAGGCTTGGAGGAGATATCCTACAAAGTATGAGGGGAGTTCAATTGATCCTATGGTTGCATGTACTAAGGTACCTCTGCGCAACAAGAAGAGTGAGCGAGTAATTTTCGTGATTCAAAACAACTGTTGGTTTAAAACTTAAAACATTTGCTTTCTAAGATCCTCACTTTACACCAAAGCACTGCCGCCATCTATACATCAGGTCGATTCGTTTTGTAATCAAATTTTATATGCTTGATATTTCCTCTTAAGGATAATGATGCTGATGGTAATTCAATGGCTATTCTAGAGGCTACTCAACTTACTTGTTCATGACTATGTAAACTGCCTCCACCTCATATTTATACATCATATTGAAGTACGACCTAGAAACTGTGTTATTATATTTGTAACTTGTGGGACAAAATCCCCATTTAAGCTCATAAAATGCTGTGTTTCACAGAAAACTATGAAATATTAAAAGGGGAGAGAAACAGAAACTGCAAACAAAAGTTTACAATCATTTTTAATAATTTTTTTTTTGTTTGTTTCATTATTTTCGTTGCTTTTTCTGTTTCCATTTAAATTTAACATTGATTAAGTTGTTGTTGTTGTTATTTTGTATTATTATTTGTGGCATGCAATGAATTTACAAGTTTCAAATAACTTTTTCAAAAAAAAAAAAAAAAAATAAACGATACAACAACCAGAGTCATGTTTAAATTCTATGAAAAATAAAATTTTTTTATTGAAAAATAATAATAATACTGAAATACAACAACAACGGCAATAACAACAAGTAAAAAAGCAGCTTAAACTCAAATAAATAGAGGGGAGACTTTGTAAAAACAACCAAAAAAAAATTGAAATTCTCGGAATTAAATGTTTTAAAACAAATATGTATGACAAGAGTTACGAATAATAATAATAATAATACGAGAGTATTATTATACCAACAACAACAACAATAATAACAAATAATAATAAAAAACTTTTCAAATTTTTTTTTTTGTTAAAAAGAAATAAATTCGTAAAAAAAAGCAGAGAAAAATAATTTAAAACCCTCCTCGATATCGTTATTGAATTATTATTGAAAGAGCTGTTGTTGGTGTTCCAGCAATAATTGAACAAAAAAAAAACAAAAAAAAATCAAAACGAATTCGAATTCTGTGTGCGTAGAAAGTAGGGATTTCCAAGAGAAGAAGGAAAAAAAATTCCAAAACCCACAAACCAACAAACAAACAATGAACGATACGACACAACAACACATAAAATCAACTGCAAATGAAGTGGATTTTATTTATTGAGATATACAAAAAACTTTTCCTTCTCTCTCACACACACACTCTTTGTGTGTGTTCCTTTAATTTTTTCGCTCTCTCTCTCTTTTTTTATTATTATTATTATTTTCCGTTAAAATTGAATACGATATTCAATTTAATATTAAAACTGGGTGAATATAGTTGAAAATAGCGTCAGAGAGAGAGAGAGAGAGAGAAGAGAGAAAGGTCTCTTGTTAAACAATAAAAAATATAGCGAGCAAGTAGAGGAATGCAATGAAATTGCATTACAAAGCTGTCTGCAAACGTTAACAGTGTGGCCAATATCAATGGAAATACTATTTCAAGTTTCATTTGAAAAATGTTTCGTGACTTCTTTATCGCATTTCGCTATTATTATTATATTATATGTATATTTCGGTTATTATTGTACAAATACATACTAGAAGTCACCAAAGTCTAGTAGGTAGCCTGCTTACTAGTAGGAAGTTCTGCTTCTCGCTACTTCAGGACGTCAAGCATAACTTCCTGTGTAGCACATATATGTTTCCTTCTAAAATGGATTAAAGCCACATGGTTTTTTTCCGTCAACGAACAAGTGCTGATTGAGACTGCAATGCCCAGTTGCTATCCTCAAGTTACTGTTCTAATGCATATCTCCACTTCACC
Organism: Sarcophaga caerulescens; assembly: GCA_927399465.1. NCBI lineage: Eukaryota > Metazoa > Arthropoda > Insecta > Diptera > Sarcophagidae > Sarcophaga > Sarcophaga caerulescens. The sequence goes on from OV656866.1 coordinate 27,212,469, forward strand.
GAGAATACTTTTCCAAACTTCTCCTCTAACTCCACAGAATCGTTTATACCCTCTTGGCTGCGTAATCCTACAAGTTCACCTTTCTGTTCTTTAACGCGAATTTCCTAGGATCCAGAGAAGTGTGATCATCTTTAGCCGACCAGCTGACTTAAAAGACAAGTCAACCTGATATGTACCAGAGATCAGCAATGAATCGTATTTTCGCTACTCATAGGTACTTATGAAATTTTGAGTATGAGTGAGTCAAGAGTATTAAAATTCAACTACTCTGATTCATTCGTACTCGCTACAACATTTTTTTTTTTTTTTTTTTTAATTTTATTTATAAGTATTAAAAATACTTTAACTTTTCAAATTATACAAAATTATTACAAATCATTAAACAATACAAAATTAATACATTTTCTTTTAAAAATATTTTCATTTACTTCATTTTTAATGTTCATTGGCAATAAATTGTATAGTTGTAGACCTTTATAAAACAACGTTTTCTGCATCTGGGTTGACTGCACTCTTAGGATTCGAAAGTCGTCTGCATTCCTCAGCATATATGGTTGGCTTTCTCTCACAAATTGGATCTGCTCGCATAAGTATTTAGGCGCATCACCTTTCTTCATTTTTCTAACAAACAATAACGTATTAAACTGTAACCTTTGTTTTATATTCATCCATTTCAACTCGTAGAGCATTGTATTTATATTCGTATACCGATCGCATTTCAATATTACTCTCATTGCTTTATTTTGAAGTTTCTGCAATCTTGATAATTGAATTGCGGTACTGCATGTATACAATACAGTGGAACCGTATTCGAAGTGCGGTTTGATTATGGTGTTATATATTGTTACTGCTGTATCTTTTGAAATTCTATTCCTAATCCTTTTAAAGAAACCAATTTTTTTGCCAATTTTCTTACAAGTATAATCGATGTGTTCAACATTGATTTATAAGTAAAGGTTGCAATGAGTACAACGTTGACATCAAACTCACCACATTCGATTCATTGTTTGATTCATACGCCTACTCATTCAGATTCATAAATTTAGAAAAATACTTATAATACTTACTAATGATTCGAGTTACTCGAATCATTCATCAAAATTTACAGTAGTAGTTATTGTTGCATTTACAAAAGAAGAGAAAAGTAAAGACAAAGACAGCAAGCAAAGCACACACACAACCTTCTAGCGAGTATTGTGGTGTTCGTACTCGAATCATACTTATTTTGTGCTTCGTGTATATGTTGAATCATGGAGAGTCGAAATCAACAACATCGTGCGTATTGTTAAGTATGAGTACGATGAGTATTTCTAACATTGAATATGAGTAGTATGAGTGTGATATTAAAATAAGTATGAATGCGTATAAGTAGCTGAAATTATAAGTATGACTCGAATCTACTCATCGTTTTGAATACTCGTTGCTGATCTCTGATATGTACCGAGTAGTCGGACTGTAAGAGTTGCACGTTTTTCAATGGTGTAGACTGCCGCTCTGGAGATACATGTGAGTTTATATCTACATGGGCTATGAAGATTTTACCGAACATCCGTATACCGCAGAGTGGTTCCCTTGCATCTAAATTGTTCCATTCACTCTTATTACTAAGTTTCGTTGTGAAAAATTTGTTTGTAGACTTTTCCGGCGTTGTCCAAGAGACTGTCACTCATATTTTACTATGTATTTCAGAAGTTGTCACCTTCTCGTAAATAATTGCACTATGGTCCCGTCTGACTATTTCCCACCAGCAATTAAATCTTTGTTTTGAGTATTAGTCGGTCAAAGATTGTCGACTCAGCTATGACTCGAAAGTTTTTTTCCTAGCGAAGGAACTCTTAACAGCAACAGCAGACTTGTAATAACAGCTTACGAGAGTTGTTCCAAAATTAGTCGAACTAATCGAATCGATGGCTGAAAAGTGCTAAACATTTTCTTAGTTTGGCAGCGCTACTACCGGATAATTTACGTGGCCTTTTGCACAAGAGTTACATGAAATAATAAACATTTAGCAACGCTCTCACCCGCAATTTTGTTAAACTATGATTGGTTAACAATGCCTACCCTTACCTAATTAAGACTGCCATCATTTTTTAAGCTAATATTGACTATCATACATATATTCACAGCCTCTCCCCTTCGCTTTCCATTGTCATACTACTCTCGCATAGATCACACACGTACTTGCCATATATGTATGTATGCAGTTGTTGTCGTATTTATATCTGGTATTTATTAAATATGGATTTGAAGTTGAATGTTCGCTCAATGAATGAATGTATGAATGAATCACGGTTATTTACATGAATCCATGCTCCATGATTCTTCTTCCAATGGTGGATGGATGTTAAAATTTTCAAATGATTTTTTATTGAATTTGAGAATTTTTTTCTTTTTATTTTCCTCTTATAAGTTCTCACTTCTTTTGCCATTTAAAGGAGTAAAAAAAGAAGAAGAAAAAACGAAAAACTTTTTCCAATTCATATTCAAATATTGTGTTGGCAATTTTTTGAACACTGGCTTGTTGCTTCCACGGCTAGGATACATATTCTTTTCACACATTTTCATTGCTCCACTCACTCATCGTTGTTGTTAGCATCAATAGACGCAAATATTTTGAATGTTTGCCTGCATGAATACGAATGAATAGTAAGTGTGGGTGGATGGGTGGATGGATGGAAAGGCAGAGGATAGGTGGTGTAAATAAAGTTCTATTACTTTTGATCTCCATACAGTATACACACATACAAACACACAGACGCCCATACATACACAAATAATGCATGGGATTATCAAACATATCCAGGTTTTTTTAGGGATATTACTCATAAAACATTTATCATTTAATCCACATGCAATATTCAATAGGTTATAGGGTGGACAGTTTAGCGGTTGTATTTTTTCCAAATTCTGTTTTATTCAGTGTGTTAAGGATCTTATTTTTATCTTTTTTTGTTCAGCATTAAGCTTTTTATGGTTAAAGCGTGTACCATAAAGAAAAGTATGAACTAAATGTGAGACGTCTGAGTCGAGCCAGAGATAAATTCTTAGAAATGAGAAGGGCAATACTTTCTTCCTTCTCAACTAAGCTACAAACTACAGAAGTCATTAGCTGGCAATCAAAGCCTAGCTACCGTGCTAACCCATTATGCACTAGCCCTTGAGAATAAATACAGTGACAGAGATATGTGGTTGCTGTAGTCTAGTGAGCAGTGTATTGGCTAACTAGGAGGACTCTAAAGTTAAAAGTTGGCATCATGGAAAAAAATCTGTAACTGAGATTTGGCATCGAGCGTATTGTAGACCCCAGCATTAATTAAGTCATGTAGCATTGATAGTCGGACAAGCCTAAGGCCTTAGGACGGTTGTAATGGACAGAGATGACCCTATGATCCTCTTTAAATATTTGAAAGTTATGCTTCCCATGCACAAGTCATATGTAGATGGACAAAGCTGTTTTCCTACCAATGGTGCGGTGGTTATCTAAAAAGTGGGTATGCCTCTAGGAATGTTGGCACCAGACTTTATGAGCATAGTTGCTCAGAACCTTACCAACGCTAACCCGTTGTCAGTCTCAGCATGACCTACACCACCAACTTAATAGCAGCGAATAAGGAATGTAGTTTATTGCATGTTTTTTTTTTAATTTACAACCAACACTTAGGGGATGGCCCCTATTCATGCAGTTCATTGTGTGTGTTAGAACTAGAAAAATAGAATAAGGGGAGGAGGAAAGAAATGAAAAGTTTCTCAAATATGTGTCGTTCGGAGTCGAATTAAAATTAACACAACAAGGGTTATGTACGAAACTAGGTTGTAATCCTTACACTGAAAAAAAGAATCAAGCCATCCGGGCTTGAATCAATCCATATCGGTCACAATAGTACGGTAAGTACGGTTTGGCTTGAATCAAGTACAAAAGAGTTGAATCAAGCCCGAATCAGCCAAGTACAAAAGTGTTGATTTTAGCGCGATTTAAGCCTTTTTGGGATCAAAGTGATCTCATCATGTATTTGGTTTAAGCATATTTTTTCTTGATTTAAGATCGAATTCGTACTTGATTCAAGAGAATCAGAAGTTGAAGTAATCCTTAAGCGCACTTATTTCAAGAATTATAAAGTTGATTTAGGCTAGATTAACTTTTAAATGGGATCGAATTGAGGCAAATCGTACTTTATTCGAGCACAATGAACTTGATTTAAGCCCTAAATTATACTTGATTTAAACCTAAATTTATCCAAAAACGAGCTTGTTTCAAGAATTTTGAACTTGATTTAAGCTCGAACTCGTACTTGATTTAATCCTAAAATCGATTGATTTGAAAAAAATGTAAGTCATCTACACAAAAAAATGCAAGTCATCGACCGGAATAATCCAAGTGATCTACCAAAGAAATGCAACTTGCGAAAAATACGACATTTTGTTGGATATATATTGTATAAAACACATGAACTAAATGAGAATTATTAAAATTTTTACTTTTGAACTTAAAACCCACAATTCCATAACTCAAATAACAAATAAGTCAAAATTACACTTTTTTAGATAGATTTGAGCTTTTTAGTGTTGATTTTAGTAATATAAGGCTTAGTTTTTCACATCAATCCCGTTTTTTGCTTGTTTTAAGCAAACAATAGCCAAAACGAGCTTAATTTTTCAAGCACGTTTTTTGGCTTAAATTGAGCATAGAAAAGTTGATTTTAGCACGCCGTTTTTCTTTCTGTGTACTAAAAGGGATGTAATGACCAATTATGTATGTTCTTGAAGCCTACAGCAACCGATCAAAGTGGGCGTGAAGGCAATCAAAACTTTTGTTGAGAAACTACATTAAAAGGACATCTGAGTCAAGCATCAGACTGTCCGGGAATAAACTGAGGCTAGTAAATGGTCTTTTTTCAATGGCACTGTAGACCCAGTATACACTTCTTCAGAATGTGAATTGTCAGTAAATTGTAAGTAAAAAGGAGTAAAGAGGGAATAGTGTTTGTGGATATTTGATTTGAATCTCTTTATATGATAAATGACAGGAAATACTTCTCCAGGAATAGAGAACAGTGCGGCACATAAGCACATAGGGATAGTGCGGCAAAAGAACGAATTCTGTGTATAATGAGGCTTGTAGCCTAACGCATTACGTTTTATCCAGTGTCATATCCAGTTTCATAGTTTCATAACGTAGACGTTGGACAATAAAGGGATTGTGAGGAACACTCCAGATCAATAAAGAAGCGCCCTGGTCTACTCACTCCTATGGATCTTTAGCTCTTATGTAAATATAAACTGCTTTCTATAAAGTTTGTCTGCAATTCGATAGTGCAGACCCTTTTGAAAAATGAATTGTAATAAGGGTCAGTGAAACACAACGGGGATTCTTCTAACTTCTTTCTTTTTCAAATTTTATTCAAGTTTTTCTTTTTGTGCATATTTTTGTGTAATATTTCATTTTCATTTTTATTTTTCCGATATTAAATTTAAAATTTATCTTTTTTTCTCTCTTCTTCTTCTACCATATAAACCATGTAAAGGACTAGGTACTCATGTGTGTGTGTGTGTGTGTGTGTGTATGTTTGTTTAATTTTTGGAATTTTTTTTTCTGGATCTCTTTCAATAGAACTCTGACTGACATCAATATTTGATTAAAGCATCATCAAACAAATATTCAACTGAACAAAAAAAAAAAAAACACACACACAAACACACATATGTATATATACATTAAATATAGTAAAAATTGGTTGTATTTTTATTAAATAAAACCAAATAAAATAAAATGAGAGAAAAAATTAAATTTTTTTTTGCTGCCAAATATTCAAAACCATGGTGAACACGTACATAGATAAAGTTATGAGCAGCACAGTAACAAGAAGTATCTTGTCGTTTTTGATATCTTTATTTTGTGTATTTTTGTTGTTGTTTGTATAATTTTTTATTTCTCCTGCTAACCCTTGTACACTCGTACATACATACATACATACATGGTAAATGAAAGTAATATCCGTACATTAATATTGAAATTTGAAAACAAAAAAAAGAATTTTTTTTTCTCCCATGTCTTCCACTGCCATTGATACATGTTTACTGTGTGTAGTTTTTGTTGTATTTGTATCCGATAGCTCTTATGGATACAAAAATGAGTTGATTTTTGGCTACTTTTTTTTGATAAAATTATTGGAAAAACAAATCCTTTTTTTTTGTTTACTTCTTTTGTCTTGCAGCAGTTAAAACCTTGATGCATGCATGTTCAATTAAAATTGTTGTTGTATTGAAATGAATTCATTTTGTTTAAACAGTTTAAAGATTTCATTTAAAGGCTTAAAGTTTAAAAATTGGTGCAAAAGAATACTTTTCACTTAAGCTTTGGCTACATACAGTGTATTGCATTGAATACAGGAGAATAGGTTATGAATACTTCTACAGGAGTAGTGTTGCACATACAAATATTGTGTTTAAAGAATGATTTTCCCGTGACCCACTGACCGCTGGGCCTCAAATAGTTGATCTCATCCACAAAGACAAAGAAACTTACGCAAAAGTTGGCGATTTTCGATAATAACCTTCTCTAGTTCTTTTAAGTACATAAAGAATGTCAGTATTATAGGACCATAGTACACTAGATTAACAGTAACGGATCTTCCAGGATCATTTTGAAAAAATATGGCTTAATGACACCTTCAGACCATACATACATACATAATTGGTCATTACAACCCTTTCGTCATGATTACGACCTAGCTTCTTACACCACTTATGTTGTGTGTGTTAATGCTATACATGAGTGGCGGAACCACAGTTTAAAGTCGACTCCAAAGAACAGATTTTTTTAAGAAATTTTTCATGGCAATTTTATTTTAACGCTCAGAGTTTTTGCCAGAAATCTGTAAAGAGGAAGTCGCCGAAGAAATAGTTTTTTGTTGGAGTTATCTGACCTGGGGTTTGATACGAGACCTCATGTCTATTAAGCCAACACACTACCTGCTAGACTCTGGCGTCTTCACCTGCTAGACTCTGGCGTCTTCACCTTCAGACCATAATGCTCATTAATCAATCACTTGCTCAAGATATTCAATTCAATTTCAAGAATAGGAAAGACAGGCAGTCAACAACTTTATACATTTCTTCAGAAGGTTTTGTTGCTAAGTATTGACAGATGGTAACCCTACAATTCTAGAACCATCTGCACTGTACTTAGAACCTGCACAGATCGATAAATTCAGTTAAAAAATAAGACGACAAGATAAAAATTTATAGAAATGGAAATCGAATAAGCCTACTTTACACGGTCCCACAAGTAATATGATCTGTCAAAATTTTGTGTAGAAGAGTACGGATGTGATCGTCTAAACGTACTATGTAATGAAACCATCACACATTGAGAGAAAATACAGATGAAAAGTTTGACAGTCGTATGGCTCTTTTCATTTTTTGAAATGATTCAAAAAACAAGCAAGTCGCATTAGATCAGGGATGTATTTTTATGTAAACACATAGAAAAAAAGTGTAACAGCTGTTTTCATTTTACTTTGTTATTGTCTTATACCGATCATGTAAACGCAAAAAATATAAATCATACGACTTTTATTCTCTTTTTTGTCATACGGATGGAATTTCATTTTACTTTTTCATAAGACTTTACGTACGTAAAGTATTACCATGTGAAGTGGGCTATAAGAATACTGAGATGCTCCTTTTAAGAAACTAAGGGGATAAGAGAATGAAATATTAAATGAACTGAAATGCTTTTAACCTGAGAAATGCATACAGTAAGACCCCTCTTAACACGGGGGATACGTTCCAATACGTTCCAGCGCTAAACGAAACAGCGTTAAACGAGACAACTTAACACGTATGTACAATGTACATATGTAAATACATTGCGACTTCGGAAAATACATTTGGAATCTTTATTCTGGACAGACTAACAAAAGAGCGTTGAAAAAGATACATAGTATACACCGTCGCTATATAGTACACCGCTTTTGGTTGGTGCATGGCCGCTTCATTGGCACACATATACAACAAGTATCAATACAGTGTGCGCTTTAGGGGAATCCCAATACTACCGCGTAATACTGAAACAGCGTTAAGTGGGGTCTTACTGTACTTAATTGATTCCTTTAGTTAGGTTTACAACCTAGTTTTCACACCACCACTCACGTTGTGTGTGTTAATTGCATACCAAATAAGTGTTCCCAAAAATAAGCCTCCTAAATACTTCACCCAGTGCTTATGACTGAAATAATGTCTTTAACCATGTATGCTTCGCCTTTCCTTTCAGCATGTCCGAAAAGATAATGTGGAAAGCTACGATTACCTCTCCCTCTCTCTTACTCTTCTTATGGCAAGTGACTTATTTTATTTATGACTTCATTTCCTTAACAACGTTTCTCATAAATAAACAGCGTTTAATTTCCGTTTTGGCCATGAAAGTGTTAAAATTTAAATGCCAAGCCAAGTCAAGCCAGCCAGCCTGCTAAGGTTTGTTAATGAAATTTTCTTAACATTTCAAGGATTCTCTGTCTCTTTAAAAACCCATTAACCTTTTGTGTTCTTATGTTGTTGTTGCTGATTTCTTATATTTATTTGTTGTTGTTTGGTTGTTGTTGCTTTTGTCACCCATATTTTAAATAAATTGTTATGAAAACGAAAAACAAAAACTGTTTCATTATTTCATTACAGTGTCACTGTCACTCTCTCTCTATCTATCTATCTCTATCTCTTTCTGTTTTTAATGTTGCTGGTTGCTTTAATTTATAATATTTATCTCATTAACTCTTTATTTATTGTTCTTGTTATTGTTGTTGTTGTTGTAAATTTAGGTACTTTTTTCTTTTCTTCTTTTTTGGACCTCTATTCTTAGGTACTTTTTTTTCCTTTCTCTCTCATAAACAAACCATCCATTTAATGGAGGTAATAAATGAATGTTTTATGCAAATTGTTTCGTTGTTGTTGTCAAGCAACAACAACAACAATCGAATAAAAGATGTACGAATTTGTAAAAGAAAATTTCTTTTTAATGTGTTTTAATTAAAAAAGGAAAAGAGATGCTGCTGAGAAACATATTTTTTACGTTCATCTTTTTTTTTTTTTTTTTTTTTAAAACGTTAAAAATTATTTGAGCTTGCTGTACAGCATCTTTCAAGTTCATGACTCTTTTTTGTAGCGTTACTGTATTTTTATTCTTTTTCTTTTGCGGCTCTCTTTTGCGCAAGCTTGGCCAGGCAAACTCTTTGTTCCTTTCATCAAATATCCATTTCGGCGAAACATAATCTGCCACCTGAACAATGTAGTCGGGAACCGTAGACTTGTCACTTACATAATTGATCAGTACAACCCTTAGTCGAAAATACAACCTAGCTTCTTACACAACCCGTGATTTATTTATTTTTTTTTTTTTTATTTTATCCGAGATTGTCAGAAGAAATAATTTTAACTTGACCTCCATTAAGGACATAAAGCTGTTACAAATTACGTCCTCCTCCTTATTTATACTTTTGTTGCTTTGTTTAAGATTTTGTTCTAGAGTGATAGGGTTGCCATTATCTAGCAACAGTGGAAAATGTATTACCTTGTTGTATTGGTTACAGTGGTGAAGAGCTTTGCTTATTCTGACCTCTTTCTCAAGAGGTGGCATTGCTTGAGCTTTTCATGATGTTCGTTCTTGATGTTCTACTCTCTAGGAGTGGATTATTTGGAGCGGGATTAAAGCGTTTTAATCGTAATGAAGTTTTTCGGTTTTTAATCTAATCTTCTGAGTCGATACTTGTCTTTGAAAAACTTATAGTCTAGTAAGACTTATGAATAGCTGTGGTAAAACTCTACCAAGTGATTTTTGTCATTTATATTTACAATCACGAACATAACCTTTGTTAAACGCTTACATTTGCAAAAGAAACATATTCATCAGACACCCTGTAATATAATCTTCATCAGAAATATTGTTTCATTCCATTTTTCATCAGTTCTACCTTAAAAAATAAACAAAATAGAAAAAAGGGATTATTATCTAAATGCCACTTTTACTCCTCACATTTAGCCCGGTTCAAAACCCAAACCCAAATAAGAAAAATAAAATTGCTGAAATCAAATCCCCTGCAGCTGTGTACGCTGCGTTTCAAAGTGTTGGCAAAGCCCGAAATGAAAGAAATTTTAAATGCCATGGAAAGTGAAAACATTTTTACAATTATCACAAGTAAAATTTCTCATCTCATCTTTACTTTTCTTTTTTTTTTTTTTTGTTTTTTCTGTTTTTTATCTTCTTTGAGAAATGAACAAAGCGCCTGAGGCAGCCTAAACCCCTTAAAAGTGACCCTTTTTCTGTTGTTTATTTATTTATTTTTTTTCATTTATTTATTTGTCATTCTAAAAGAAAAAGAGTTTTTCTTTCTTTCATTTTATTTTTTTGCTTTTCTTTTCAATAAGTAACCAAAAAATTATGCAACAACTGTCTCAACTCACTTTAGTACATTAACTAAGAAAATATTGAAAAATTTAAGTACAAAACTGTCTAATTTTTGTCTTTGAACACACAAATCAAAGGCCCATAAATTTTGTGCCTCCTTTATAATACACTCTAAGAAAACTGATGATCAAAAGTTTTTCCATACACTCCCTAAAGGAAACTACACCGAGCAATCTTTATATTAGAATGCTCAGTCAAGAATGTCAGAAAGTGAGAGGTCAAGAATAAATTTGTCGCACACTACCCCCTCTTTCCTTTAATTATCTTTCTTTTGTTCCAACACAATGCTTTGCATGGATAGTCTTCTTCTGAGTCAGTCTTTTCATGACAATAACAGCAGGGCACTGACACATGAAGTGAAATACAGTCTCATCCTCCTTCCGGCCCACAGCCGGAATGCCAAGTCAAGGCAGTGTTACCATACAATTTAAAGACAGACCGGACGGAGTCAGTCCTCTTCTTGTCCAAACGTATCCAGCAGAGTCAAGCAATATTACACGTACCTTCTCGCTGCAAACGACATTGGGTCTTCCTGTAAGAAAACATCCAATTATCTGAGGCAGTTAGAATACCTATGCATTGCAGCATGTAGAATTTTGTGAGATTCGTACCGGTCTTGCTCATCACCATTGAATGACATGAAATTTCACTGAAAAATCCTTGGCATTCGTGGACAAAAACAGACATTGAAACTACATTTGTTAGGAACTTAATCGCACTCTGACTCTCCGATTAACAAAGAAATTTTCAGGAAAAATCCCGCACCCAACATGCACTACTCCGCTTTCAAAATGCCAGCAAAACACTGATGATTAGGCAGGCTTTAAGAACGTTTAATATCAGAAACCTTAGTAAATATGCCACACATCCCAAAGGATACTTGTGGGTGCTTATCAAGTACCAGACTTGGAGTTATTTTTGCCAACCCCGAACAGATGCATCATGGCAACAGAGTGCGTAGGTACATTTTTAGGAATACCATATGTATAGTCGCCGTAGTCTAGTAGGTAGAGTGTTGGGTTATTAGACAATGGCTTGTGATTCAACAGCCAGCTCAGAAATCTCGAACAAAATGAAGCATGAACAAATGTTTCTTTCGACAACTTTCTCTCATCAGTCTTGTGGCAAAAAGTCTAGGGGCAAATAAAATTGCAATGAAAAGTTTTTCAAAAATATATCTTTTGGAATCTACTTTAGACTGTAGGTTGCCCAGCAATTCATGTATGAAATTAACACATCCAACACATGGGTAGTGTGAGAAGCTAAGTTGTAAATCTCACTAAAGGTTTGTAATGAGCAACTAAATGAGTATCATGTGATATGACATTGTTGATTTTTTCTTTCTTTTTGCGGGCCTGCCAAATGGATTTATGGGGCGCTGGGCTACACACGACAATGAAATGGTAGTTCGTGATGACCATTTCAGATAGGTGGGAATGGAAATATGATGTGATGCGAGTAACCTACAACTACGAGCCAGGCTAAGATGTGGTTACGAGAGGTGTTACGTGTTTACTGATGGTTACTAAAGGGATTTTATGGGGTATACCAATAAGTTACTCTGGTATACGAGTGTCTTTTTTTTTTTTTTTTTTTTTTTTTTTTTTTTTTGTTTATTCGAGTAGGAAACGAATGTAAATAAATCATCATAAAATCGTAATAAAAATTTAATTGTTTATCAATAAATTATTTTCAATTACATATATTACAAATAAACCCTCTCTCCCCTGTCTTTGTCTGTACGCTTATAAATTAAGCGATAAATTTTAAAAATTCATAATAAAATGCTTCAAAAATATGGAAGAAAAAAAAAACAAAAAAATTATCGGGTGACACAACAAATGGTTTCTGGTTTTACAAGTGTACCATCGTGCATACAAATTTTGATTTTTCTTTTCCTTTTTTTGGAAACGTTTTCTTTCGACCCTTTTGCGTATGGATGGGTACCTTAAGAACAGAGAGACGTCAGAGAGTCATTGTCATCAGCACTACGTAAAGCATGCTTCTCGCACATAAACCATGTATTTCTGAGCGTTTTTTGTTTGGTGGCGGTAGAAATTCTATTTTTTCTTTCTTTTTTAAGGAAATCGTAAGATTTTCTTTCATTCTGTCGTGTTTTTTTTTTTTTTTTTTTTTTGTTTAAAAAACTTCATTCATTCACTTTATTTTTGTCTATTTTTATCCATATATCTGGGGAATTGCAGTCAAAGTAATAGAAAAGGAAATCCAAAAAAAAAAAAATTTAAAAAAAATCGGGGAAACAAAATCCCTTTAAATACGTAATGAACCAATATTTTCATAATTTTTCTTTCTTTTTTCCCGAATTTTTTTTTTTTTATTTATTTCAATACTCAAGTGGCTCTGTATGTACATGCATGAATGGGGCAATACCTCACATTAAAGAAAAGAGGGAAAAAAAGAGAGAATATAGGAGAACAAAGTAAGGGAAAGCAAAAAAAATTTAATAAAAATATTCAAATAGGAAGGACGGATGGATGGATACACAATCATATCTTGAAACTTAAATCTTTATTTTCTTCATTCATTTGAAACTTGAATTTCAGTTTAAGTTTGAATTTGAAATTCGTTTGCAATTGATTATTTTTTTTTTGGTGAAGAGGAGAGAGTGTTTGTGTATGGGTATCTGTATTTCCTAAGAGCAAAATTTTAAAAAATGTTGCCATTGTTATAGGAGCACAACACTAACATCAAGAATATTGGTAGAGATAACTGTCAATCTAAAAATTGGATTAGAAGCACTCAGGGCATATATGGCCCACTGTATTACCACAGTTATCATTTCCTCTAGTCCCCAAAACCATTCAGAGTTTCTCATGATGCAATTTTGTAGCAACCTCAAGAGTTCCTTTGTTGGGTAATTACAATACCAGCAGATTTATGCAATGCATCAGACAATCTGTTAGTAGTCTGCGTATAGCAACTGCCTCCTTATGTCTATTAAAGACAGAACATTTTTTATTATTCACACAATTCTGTGTGCCACTATTCACAACTTTATGTAAACAATTGCTTTGTTTGTTACATCCTTTACATAAACAGTAACAATTACTAGACAATTGTTCGACAGATTTTTGTAACGGAGATCTTCAAACCACGATTACTCTCGTCAAACACACCGCGTCTTTACACAAGACTGACTGAACTTCACTAACTCACTAGCCTGCTTTGCCTTTTCTTTTATATAGCGGAGTAAACAGGCTGATGAATGTTCTTGAAGGCGAATGTTCACAGCTTCGCCTTCTCGAAATCTCTATAAATGTAAACATCGTTGTTTCATTATTGTTGTTTGTGTATTTTGTTTACATATACTCTTGTGGTGTTTGTTGGTATATTTTTGTTTACTTGTTTACCATTTTTGTATGCTGGTGTTGGTTGTTGAATTTTTTTGTTTCTAAGTTTAATGTTAAGCGATATAAAAGCAAAACACCGGTATCTAGATTCTTCATTTTCGTTAAAATATTTATAATATGCCCGACATCAATGCATTTTGAATGAGTGCCCATAATGAAATGTATAGTAATGACCCCCATAACCAAGCTAAATTCTCTGCTTTGGAGTTCAGACACACTTTCTGTAGGCCTCTATACATTTTTTAGTCAAATATGCTGAACAGTCTTGCTTGCATTCGTTGCCACCAACGTGATGTTGGCAGAATCCATATCTAAATTGCCAATTATAAGATCGAAGAGCTTCAATGCAAAGGACTCACACGAGAGAACTCACCACGCTTAAACAGCTCGTCCAATCTACAGATACTTGGAATATCAGTACGTCCCGGTACCCACACGCCCCGTGTGAACTCCACTATATCATTGGGAGGTTCATGAAAATCATAAACCGCCTTAGAATTCTTTGGGGGACTGATATCCTTTCTAAAGATGTTTTTCGTCTTTAATAAGCCTTAACATAGCTTGTATGATTGACACTTCCACCTGAAGAGTACAGAAAATGAAGATACACTGGAGAGAAACGTAAAATTATCTCCCGCATCGTAGCAGGCGTAGTATACAAGGCAGAACTCTACCGAGGGAAGCCCATCATACCAACCATACCATAGGTTGTGATAACTGTCACCACTGCTAATAAATTTAAAATTCTTAAACAATGGCAACACTTGTTCAATAATCCTGTTTCTGTTTTGTTTTCTCTCAAACACAACCTTTTCATCGCTCTTCAATTGACTTTAATTTCTTGTTTTTTTTCTTTCTTTTATTATTGTTGTAATCTGTAGCATTTGTTTACAGATGCTGTTGTTGTTGTTGTAATTGTTTATTTATGTGTAGCACTTGTTCTTATTCTAAGAATTGTTTATAAATCATCAATAACAACAATTGTTTTCATATCGTTTATCACTCGTTCTCACTCTCCTTTTTTTCTCTTTGTTTTCTTTTATTTACAGATTTACGTGGAAAACAGTGAAAACCGTGTAACATTAAACAGAGCAGCTTAACAGTCAATAACAGCGAGAGACAGGCGGCATCCTAGAAACACCAGTTGTTGCTAGATTATCTAGTAATGATGGCACCTTAACAACACCAGCAGTGTTGAATGATAAGGTAATGAATGAGGTGGCTGCAGAGAGAAAAGTAATTCCAGGATATTTTTTAAGTTCTTGTTTCTTTTCTTATTATGCCAATGCAAAAGCAGAAGCAGCAGAAGCGGTATTATTTTAGCGATTTAAAAGCCTTAAAGTCTATATTGCAATACATTTTATTTTGTGTTGAACTCCAACACGCCAAACTTATTTTTTGTAGGACCTTTTGATCAGTTGCTTAAATTTTTTCCTTAGAATATGGCACCTACTCATGCATTGAGCACTGTGGTAGGGACATTCAATGTTTTCCTTAACAAAAAAAACTACAGAATTTAACAGAGTAAACAAAAACAAAAAACAATCTCAAGGTGTAAGGTCAGGACTAAATAAGTAGATTCATAAAAACTTCCCAATCAAAACCTCGCAGTTTCTGATGGATCATGAAGGATGTATGTAATCTGGCGTAGTCTGTTGATCAATTTTGCCTGGTTTAATCGAATAGCTTGCTTCAAACGTGTTGCTTGCTTGAATTGTCGACAAAGGAGATCAAATTAATCGTTTAACCAGGATGTAGAAGCTTATGATTAACGACTCCCCTTCAAGCCCATCACCCACCCAGCATTATCCTTCTAGGTGTCAATCCTCTAGCTGTACCACCTTCTGCTAAGCTTCACTTTGCTTTGTTACGTGATGTTTTTCGCACATTATTGTCGGTTTTGACAATACTTTTCATAGATCGTAAACATTCTCTTGTCGTTAAAATTTAGCCTTAAGGATTGTAGAATTAATTTCGGGGTTTTAGAGTTCTACGTCATTGGCAAGAGATTTCTAAATCAAAACGAGCGTGTCCTGTGGTTTCACTTGATTAAAAAAAAATTCGTTTATTTTTATCGGGTCGAATAACGCATCAATTCTTGTCCAGTTGTAAACATTACTGCGCTGGGCATTGCACTATGGACACTCATGAAAGACGCATTGGTCTTGAACACATGATAGACCTTCCTTCTGCAAAAGCTATAGTGATGGGAAAGAGGAGTGAACTGTTGTTCACATATTGGGCACATGCTCGGTATGATATACAAGAAGGAGGATATTATTTTAATATCTACTGTGGAGACGATAATGTCGCCGAAATCTTGTAGATAGACAAATAGATGTAATGTATCGATTTATTTTGTTGCATTTTCTCGAGTATTCAGTCGTAGATTTACCAGGTCTAAAGTCGCAATGGAAGATTTCAATTTCATTTCATAAACTTTCTATTTTAGTTTCTCACACAGAATGCTGGAGGAAATTTTATATGCAATGGGAAGCAATCTCAAACGCTTGTAGCTACTGCAATTTGTCTATCTCTGTTTTTGTATTCAGGTCTGGCAACTTCTAGAACTTGTTGTTGATTTGTTATTGTATTTGTTTAATCCCATCTTTGTTGTTTTGTTTTTGAAATTCAATATGAGCATTAGCTTGCTTGTTTTTCTTGTTGTTTGTCTTTCCGTTTCCCGACATATTTTGGTCGAATTGTTTATTTTCCCCGCACAAGTTAAAAAAAAAAAAGAAAACTCACCCAGCCAGGTGTGCCTTTACTTAAAATAATTGGGCGAATATCAATCTTATCTGCTTAAATGTGGCGATTATTGCAAATCCCCTGTCATATTTCGAGGATTTCTCACAATTTTTTTTTATATTCAACTCCTTATATTCATTCTACTGGTACTTTTTGTTACAATTTTGTTACAAAAAACCAGAATATAGAGGGTTATCCATTTGTAGATTTAAAAATAAGTGGAAAAAAACACTTACAAAGCTATGATTCCTTGGCATTATGTACGTGGGATACAATCTAAAATACTACCTCCGGATAAAATTTAGCGGACTATAATTTTGAAGGATCTCTCTTTGGGGCAGCATCTCGTTTTTAACCTGACAATTGTTGGTTTTCAAATTATGCAACGGTAGGGAACTTTCTGCGTAGAAACTGTCTTTGAGTTGAATCACAGACTCGCGCGTAATAAGCCAACACACATCCTAGACGACTACTGGATTACAAGAACTTCTAAATCACATGATATTGACGGAATTCTGAAAACTTCATGTGCAGTAAAGCAAACTTCAGTCGTGTTATGTGATTCGCGACATGTTTCAAGTCATAATCATCTATTGCAGGCCAAAAATATAGGTTATTATACTGCCACAGTGCTTAGAATTAGTGCAAAACATTTTCTACATCTGGAAGCCGTAATATACACCAAGCAGTCACTTTTTCCGGATTTTCTATAATTTCGGAATTTTCCATAATCCATACTGGGTTTTCCGTGCACCATATGCGACAATTTTGCTAGTTGAAGAAGATAACACTTGAGAATTGTGTTACGAAAAAGTCTGATGCTCTAGCATCCAATCAGCTTATCTAAGGCATTGTGAATGGTCAGCCGGCTTTAATTATTACTTGAGCTGGGCTTTATATGAATGGTTTCGCAAATTCAAATGCAAAATACGTCATAATGAGCCGTAAAATATGGATATGTACCTCTCCGAACCTTTTGATACCGTGCGAGGTTTCAGACAAGGCGATCCCTTATCATGCGACCTCTTCAACTTCATCATGGAGAGTGTTCTGCGAAAGGCGGGAGTGCATCGCAATGGCACTATTTTTCAAAAAAGTGTCCAGTTGCTTGCGTACGCTGACGACATCGACATCATAGGGCGTACCAAGCGAGATGTCACTGCTGCCTTTAATGCTATTGAACGCGAGTCTAAGAAGATGGGTCTGGCAGTAAATGAGGGCAAAACAAAGTATATGTTATCGACATGTAGAGACGTGCGGCGTATTGATTCTCAAATTACGGCCGATAACTATACTTTTGATACAGTCAAGGAATTCATTTATCTTGGCTCCGCCGTTACCACCGAAAATGATGTCAGTCTGGAGATCAAGCGCAGGATTACTCTTGCCAACAGGTGCTACTATGGTCTCAATAGGCAATTGAGTAGCAGAGACCTCTCTCGTAAGACAAAGCTAATACTCTAAAAGACGCTCATCCTACCTGTGCTTCTTTATGGCGCAGAAGCATGGACCCTATTAAGAACTGATGCAGCAGCCTTGAGAGTATTCGAGAGAAAAGTCCGACGTAAGATCTTCGGTCCGGTGCGAGTTGGCGATGATTTCCGCATCCGATTCAACAGTGAGCTGTAGGAGCTCCTCAACGACATAGACGTTGTACAGCGTATTAACATCCAGCTGCTGCGCTGGCTCGGCCATGTCGTTCGAATGGAGGAGGATGCTCCGGCGAGACGGGTATTTGATGCGGGGATCTGCGGAAGTCGGCGAAGAGGACGACCTTGTATCCGTTGGAAGGACCAAATCGAGGAAGCCCTGTCATCGATTGGTGTGACCAACTGGCGTAGGCGCGCAAGAAGCAGAGGCGCCTGGAAGGATGTGTTGCGGCAGGCCGAAATCCATTAATCGGGTTGTTATGGCCAATTAAGTAAGTAAGTAAGTTAGCCGTAAAATAGGCTCAATTGCTGAGAACGATATGGAATCGAGAAATTTGGATTATTGTACACATTTTCTCTCATGTACAGGTGTGACTATATCTGTAACGATTCAAACCTCTTTAAATTTCTGTATAATCTTATCAATCCTTTGCCCAATAGGTCGATCTACTCGTAATGCTGGAAAAGTGGTCGCATTTCAATCACCACTTGTGTTTTGGTAGTTTTGAATATTTATACGAGTTCTTCGCTTGTTAATCAATTCACTTCAGGAAAAAGATTGCCAGTTTTTCGAAACCACTAAATGAATAACCTTTTACTTGTTCTTTTTATTTGACAAAAAAAAAATATTTTTATTTGATGAAATGAGTGACGGTTTTCTTTGTTTTCGTTTTTCTGCTTCTTTATCGGTCAACAGCAACGTATTTAACACTCGTCACTGGCAACCAACTCACCAACGCACTTATGTTGACACTTTCTCTCACACATACACACACGCACTTACACCCAGTAACACACACACACACCCAGTAGCACAGACACAGAGAGACAGCTCTTTAGAATTAATCCAATTTGATTGATTGCCGCTCATCTTGTTTCTTATTTATCCAGTGTCAACACTCATACACTCATGCACACATACACACACACTCTCTCTCTCTCTCTCCCTAGTAGTATTTGCTTGGCTGGTTACTGTGTTGACTGTCTCGCTTTGATGGCATTTTCGTAAACAATAATCGCACGAGCATGCAGAGGAAACCTACAAAAAACAAAAAACAAAAAAAAGTGATGAAGAGGAGAAAAAAAAAAGAAAATATTTTATTTGCTGTTGATACTTCAGCTTTACAAAAACAAATTGTCATTTATTTTGTTGTTATTGTTGTTGATGTTGTTGTTCATGATGTTTTTCTCTCGCCTTTTACCACATTCTTTGGCGTTTATCCGTAACGAAATAAATATTGAACCAGAAGTGGTACCCTGTAACGTAAGCAACTGCAACAACAACAACAACAGAAACAGAAAACAAGAGGCGATAAATTCAAGTAATTTTGACCAGTTGACAAGGTGGGGAAGGGGGGGGGGGGGTTAAGAAATATTTGTCTCTTGTTTTTGTTTTTCAAAGAAATTTTCAATAAATTTTTATTAAACAACTGATGAGATGGTCAATTTAAAATGAATTATTGATTGTGGGTGGAGGGAGAGTGTGTGAATGAGAATTTATTACTTGTGGTTTTAATTGAACGAAATTCGGGAAAATAAAATAAATTTCTTAGCGAAATAACATTTTAAAATGACATTCAGTTTAGAAAATGATATAAATTTGCTATTCAAAGCATAAAGCATTCGGTTCTTATGCCACAAAGCCAATGCCTACACATAATTCATTTCGGTGACTCGGGGGATTAGTTGAGAAGTTATACAGAAACTAGTTTCACAATCAAATTAGTAGCAAACCTTTCCTTTATTCATATATAATCGAAGGTAATAGAATTTTCTTGCATTTTCCCCTAAATAATCCATCCCTGACCTATCCAAAGGCGATAACTTGTTTGATAAATATCACACGACGATCAGGCAGCATGTAGTCGCCGTAGTCTAGTTGGTAGTGTGTCGGCTTATTAGACGTAAGGCCACGGTTCAAACCCCAGGTCAGACATCAAGACGAAGTTATGAAAAAAAATATTTCTTCGGCGACTGGCTCTCAGAAGATTTCTGACAAAAACTCTGAGAATAAATAAAATTGCCATAAAGAGCTTCTCAAAAATCTGCCGTTCGGAGTCGACTTTATACATAAGTGGTCTGAGAAGCTATGTAATCCTGACTGAAGGGTTGTAATGACCAGTTATGTTATGTCTGATCAGGCAGCATTATCTTTTGGTAGGATATCTATATCAGCCGGAGCAATCCCATAGAAATCCCCTTAAAAAAATCCTCTTCCAGGATACTTAACATTCTTCTACAACATTCACTTCTTCTGTGTTTGTCTAATAACAGAGGACAGCTTTTCCTCCTCATCCGCCAATGATCTGATACCACAATGTGTCGTAAGGAATCCGAGTACTAGTCTTTCGTTGGGCTCATTGAGTCAGAGCATCGGATTAGTACTATTACCATCGATAGATAGATGTACTCTGTTTCATATCCCGTTGAAAACTTGTTTACCTTACACTCACGAACCACCTTAACCATGGCGGTGTTATTGCCTTCTCTACTCCACGTAAGAAGTCGCTTTAGAAAAAGCGAGGTCAGCTACAAGTTAGAGGGCCTTAAAACCGCCAAAAATTACATTCTAAAAACCGCTTCAGTTGCTATCCGTCTTTAACGATACTCCAGTTCGAGTTCCTCAAAGAAAACACCTCTGTGCTAGTGACAGCGCTTTTATCCCGGTACCAGCTATAAAGTAGATCTACCAGATATACATGCACCAAAACAAATGACTGAGAAACTGTGCAAAATCCGCACAATATAGTGCGTGAATCTGAATTGATAATTGATCCGTACCAGTTCATAATTCAGACAGAATGCTCTTCCTATTCCAACTTAAAAAGTCAACCTACCTCTGTATGATTTTAAAAAGAAAATAACGTTCATTATCTGTCCCCAGATGGCGAAATTGAAGGCGTTCTTAATATCAATTGTAAATACCACACAGTATGTTTTGGGGAGAAACCCACACCTTTCACCTTCTATTGTGTATTGCTCCTTTGCTCTTTTCGCTTAAATGTAATAACACCTCTGACCTTGGTTGGATATGGACCTTAAGAGCCTTGTTTAGACCTTGAAAGTCTTGTTTAGACTTTACGAGCCTTGTTTAGACGTTAAGAGCCTTGTTTAGAATACCGTTAATCGATTTAGTGATGTCCGCTATTTGTATGGTCGTGCAACATCACCCATTGAAAAATGATGGAGATAGTTTATATGCGATTACCGTGAACCATGAGTGATTCTGGAAGAAATTGTTTATAAGGGTTGTTGTTGTAAAAACAATCGAATATTTTTTTGTTTAATAAAAATAACCCTGATAACTTGATATTCATTAAAAATTAGTCGGGTTTTTTTTCTGCTTTTTAATGAGAAACTAATTTTAGTTGTTTTGTTTTGTTTTTTTCAATTCCAGAAATAAATTCATGTTTTTTTTTTGTTTTTTTAAATAAATTAGACTCTCTATTACACATTAAAACTATGAATTTATCTTGTTTACCATTTGTAACCAACTACAACAACAACAACACACAAAAAAGGAAAAACAAAAACATTAAAAAATTATTAGAAAACATAACCAACCCGCACTCACGGATGAAGGAAGGCACACACAAAATTTTCTTTAAATATTATCAACACTCACTGTATTTATCACAAGAGCATAAGAATACATAGTACACAGTTAAACAGTAATATAGAGACAGGGCAAGAGAGAGAGAGAGAGCGAAAGGAAAACAAATATCACATTAAGACCAGTAAAAGCAGAAGAAGAAAAATAAATTCTCAAATGCAGAAAACAAAACACGACACATACAGTACAGCACAGCAGCAGCAACATTACAACGATTACACTTGAAAATATATAAAAACAACAACACCACCAATAATAATAACAAGAAAACAAAGGGAAAGAAAACTATTAAAGAGCTGAGTGAAATAACTCTTGAAAATAAAACGCATTTTTATGCGGGGTCTTGTTTTTTTTAAACGAAAATAATCACTATTAAAACTGACAACAACAACAACAACAGCAACTATAAACTACAAAAAGACGTAAAGTACCGTTCTCCAATATAATCCCCATTTTCACACACACACACTCAGGCACTCATACGTAGTAATGTACTTGAGCTTTTAAACTCCACTCCATAACCATATCGCGTTTAGAAAAATCAAATATAAATTGAAAATAACAACAACAACAAGAACACCAGCAACAACAACAATAATAATAATAATAACAATAACAACTACTACAACAATTGCTTTTAAAAGGAACAAAAAGAAAAATAAATGAAAATAACACACAGTAGTAGTATAAAAATTTCTTTTATTTCTCCACACTGCTTTCTCTCTCTCACTCTCTCTTAAGCTCTCTTCTACTCGCATCATATTATACTCTTACTCTATGTGTTGTTGGTGTTGTACAACATAAAAATAACAAAAATCGGGAATATTTTTCTTTTTGAAGTGCACGTTTATTTTTGGTATTCTGGCTGGCGTATGTATGTTTATGAGTTTGTGTCGGCTTCATTGCCGTTTATTGTTGTTGTTTTTATTTTCTTATAATACTTCGTTTCGTTTTGTTTTCTATGTGTGTATGTATGTATGCAGCCAGCCTGTGTGTGCGTTAGTGTGTGTATGTTTTTCCGTTCCTTTTTCGTATACAAAAGACATGAATGTGCTTGTTCGTAGTAGAAATTGAATTGAAACAAAAATAAACTATGTATTGTATACCATGCCAACAGTATTAAGAGTGTTGTCAATGCGAGTGTTTATTTTCGCAGGAATAAAAAAATTAACACGTTTAAATTAGAGAAAGTAATTTGAATCGTATAAATATTATCGGCTTGGCATTCAGCCTATGGTGCTAAAGTGCTGTACATAACAGAATAGATGGCACATGGGACTGTAAGGACGTCTGAACAACTTCGGTTATATTTGATTATATTTTTCTTTTATCACACTTCTCAGAACCAGCTTTAAGCTCACCAAACTTAGCCGTAGTAAATGTGTGTAAAATGTGTTGACTTAAAATAAACCTTATGTAGACAAAAAATCTCTGGGTTAATATGACGTTTGTTAGATGGTACGACTTGTATATTAGGAAGCAATACCGGTCACTTTTGTGTTTTCTAGGTAGAGATTAGGCTGAAATTAGGAAAATTCCACGCTCTGGTTAACACTTCACGGAAAAGAGAAAGAGAATACCTGTTCGATTGAACTGGGCCTTGACTTGACATTTATTATGAGAGCTCTGTCCTTACTAGACATGGCCTAACGGAGCGGCATGCCAACCGGCGAGGCTCTCCCGTGATTTCTGTAGAAGTTCTTGTAGTCTTAAATCTAGTGTCTTGTTTTGAGATTTTTTCCACTTGAAGACAAGTTGCTTATGTAGAGGGAAAAGTATCACTAGCAAGCAGTCGATCGAATGCATGGGATCCTGATCTAACTGTGTGAATTTACATGGTATATAAGGGAGTTTGTATGTCTTACTATAGAAAACTGGTCCTGATGGTATACATCGCCGTTTTTTAGTTTAATGAACTGCGTTAGTGCAATTACCGTAATTTAAGACTGATTAAGATCCATTTGAAGTTCCACTTTCCTTTCTTAGATTGGAAGGCCAATGCAATGTGACTTGTTATTTACTGTGCCATCGGTACCACAACGTGTAAATATGTTACAAAATGTGACAATTTCACGTTTGCACGACTTCCAGAAGTCGGCTAATGTTTGTATTTTTTGCAAATATTATTATTTCTCTTTGCGCAAACATTGGCCAACTTCTGGTAGTCGCTCAAACGTGAAATTAACACATTTTGTAATAAACAATCAAGATCCATCAAAAGTTCTGAAAATTTTTGAACTAAAAGTTCATTTGATGAGATGACATATATGAAAAATATTACACAACTGTTATACTATTTATATAATAACTACGGTAATTTTTGTCCGATTTGATCTTCACAAGATAATGCACTTTCATAATGTCATCACTTATTTCATATTTTTTAAGTAAAGTTTGCTACTATGAACGGACAAACTTGAAAATATATGAAAAAAATTCGCATTTTCCAAGTTTACCTCATCAAAACTCATAGCATATTAAGTCGAATAATAGATATATGTACACCGTTTTAAAGGTCCATCTCTCCCCTTTCCAACAACATATAAATTTTGGAAATCGGGTATTAAATGTTTAAGTAATCCAGAAATTTGTGCGTGAAGTCAAAAAAAAAACAGTTTTTGTCAAATAAAAAAAGTTTGGAGGGTTCGAGAAATATAAAAAAAAATATTTTTGAGATCTACTCAACAAAACTCACAACCTACACTATGAGATTAACCGGGTGTATTTAATTTTTTTTATTTTGTCGCATAGTGTAATTCAACGTTTTCTCTCTCTCTCTCTGATTTAAGCGCTTTTATGTTAAACCCGTTTTAATCTTACAAATTTTTGTAAAGTATTTTGAAACTGGCAACATTCTTCCATGTTGCGTTAAAGAGAGAGTGTAGAGAGCAAGTAAAGCGAATAAGAGAAACAAAAAAGACAGAACAAAAACGAAATAAACAAGCGAACAAAAATATATTTTATAATGGACCCTGTTGTTGGTTGATTGTATTTCGAGTTTTAGTTTGTTTCTTGCCTCTTGTACATACGCTTTACGTCGAATGCTTGAGTATAAAGTGTTGCTAGTTTCGTAAAAAATAAAAAGTAAAACAAAGAAAAATAATAATAAAAAAAAAGAAGAAGGAATTTAAAGAAATATTTTCGATTTGTTTTGTTTTTATTACACACAAAGGGCCGGTTTTGTAGTACAACAACAGCAACAAAATAATAAAGAAATTAAATAGTTTTTCTTCATCGTGTTGTTCTATTTTTTTTTCGGATATATTTTGGAAAACAAATGAAGGAAAAATAGCTGAGAAAGAAATAATAAAAGAAAACAACATCTCTTCTGAGAGAGTAAGTTAAACAAAGTTTGTGGGTGCATAAGTGTACTAGTGTGTGTGTATGTGTGCTTGTATCTGAGCGTAATGGCGGTATTAACGTATTTGCTTTTATGCTCTTCTAAGTGAGTGCTACTACAAGAAAAAAAATTAAAAAGAAAAAGAAGAAGAAAAAGGATATTTATTTATAAAACAAGAAGAAGCAGCAACAAAGTATTGCTTGTTTTTCGGGTGAGTGCGTGCGTGCGTGTGTATGTGGGTATGTAATGTGAGAGTAAAATCTCTTGAATTTTATATTTTGTTGTTGATCTAGTGCGGGATAAAAATAAAACAACAACGAAAAAGAGAAAAATAAGGAAATTTTTGTAAACAAATTTTAAAAACAAAAACAACAACAACAAAAGCAAGAATAAATTGAAAAAAATAAATATATCCTAACAACAACAAATCAATGCCAAATAGCGCCATGTGTGTTCATACCGGTTATTGGCCGGTGGCTTAGGAATTATTATTTTTATTATACATGTGTATGTGTGTGTGTATGTGTTTTTTTTAACTCGCATGTTGGGCTTCTTGTTGTTGCAAGTGTTGCTCTTTTTAAAGCATTTGTTTTTTTTTTCTTTGTGTGTTTGTTTTCAATTCTTAAGAGAATTTATTTTGGCGTGTGTGTGTGTTGAAGTGAATTTAATATTGTTAATGGTGGTAGAAATTGATGGCTGCTCTCGTTCTCTCTCTTAGAGTAGTCAGTGTCACCGTACCTTAATAAGTAACAACAAAAAAATACTTGGTTTTTTCCATTTGTTTTTAAAGAAAAATTTCAAAATAAAAGCCTTTTAAAGCAAAGAAATCCATTAAAAAAAATATTCTTTTTTATTTAATTATCAAGGAAAAGTGTGCCAAAATTTTTGTTTTGAAAAGCAGCCATAAAAAAGTAAAAATTAATTGGAAATTTAAAAAAAAAATTTTTTTTTAAATCTCTCTTTTAAAGAAATTCTACAAAAAAAAATATCTTTTCTAAAGTGATTAAAGTGAGTGTATTAAAATAACTACATCTTAATAAAAAAAAAAAAAAAATAATAACAATAAACAACAACAAAAATAAGAATGTTTTCAAATTGTTCTCTGTTATGGCTATGAGACTGAAACTGGTGGGGATTACAAATTAACCGGATTTATTAACCATCGCTTTTGAAACCGGTATGTGTTGTTGCTCGTTTGTTTGTTTGTTTTTTATGTTTTTTTCTTTTTTTTTTTTCTTAATTTTTTCATTCTTTAATTCCCCTGGTTATGTTTATTGTGGTTGATTTTTTTTTTTATTAAATATTAGGTTCTCAAAAAAGTTTAGTGAATGGTTCTAAAATGGAATATCTTTGGAAATAACAAGAAAAGAAATGGTTCTCGCCATTATAAACGAAATTCCATGTAATTTAAATGATCGCCTCAGAATTAAATGCAATATTCAATCTTTTTGATGTAGTTTCTGATCCGTATTTCACATATTTCGTGTAATAACTGGACACTAACTTGACGTACATACACTCAGCGCCATAAGTGAGTCAACACCCACATAATTTTAAATTTTCTATTATAAAAAAATATACTTGTAGCACAATAATAATTGAATTGTTGTTTTTGTTTTAACATTATATAAGTAATAAATAAACGTTTTTATTTTTGGAAATTCGAATGACTATTCTCATTTACTTTTCTCGCTATCCTAAGAAAATGAATTATTTCTGTGGTGTTTACTCACTTTTGGCGCTCAGTGTAGGTTAGGCCGTTATACACCTAGACAAGGTCTTTAATGTACATAGGTAGCTCCCCAAAACAGAATACTGACTTCAAAGATCATGACCTTTGTGGTCAATTGATGGTAGTTTAAATGTGAAATTACTCTCTCTATAAACTTTTCATGCATTAAAACCAAAATTAGTCGTGTTGTTGGGCTCGTGGCATCGACTTGTTACAATCACATACCGTTCAGTTTGTAATCTTCAGTTAATGGGCAAAAAATATTGATTATTATACAGACATAAAGCTCTGTTCGGGACAATTCTTCCAGGTATGTGATCCATCAGATGGTTTACTAGACGAAAACTCGAGAATCAAACTTTAGCTGTATCGTAACCGTCTCAGTATTCTATCACAAGCACTGAATTAAAGTAATTACAATAAAAAACCTTCTCAAATCTGTCGTTTAGATATGGTATGATAAACTAAGTCGTAAACTATTGTAATGGTTAATAATGTAATGCATGCAATGGTTCTTCTACAATCATCTACGAAAACATACAACCCAGTGTCAATTGCAGGCCCAAATGCGTACCAAACAGTCACATTTTCAGAGAGCAATAGCTTTTCAACCATTACTTCGTGGTTCACGGAGCTCTGTATGTAACAATTTTATAAGAAAAAAAAATCGACATTGAAAGCCTGTTGCTCAGATACCCACCCAGACAGGATATCTACCTACAGCCTGTCTTAATTGCTGTGTGAGTTGGGTATTTATAGGGATTGGAAGTGAAAATGCAAATACAAAATACATCAGAAGGAGACTTAAG
Source organism: Sarcophaga caerulescens (assembly GCA_927399465.1). Classification (NCBI taxonomy): domain Eukaryota; kingdom Metazoa; phylum Arthropoda; class Insecta; order Diptera; family Sarcophagidae; genus Sarcophaga; species Sarcophaga caerulescens. The sequence goes on from OV656866.1 coordinate 27,240,187, forward strand.
AAAGGTGCAATTGCTGAAAACTCCGTGGAACTGATAAATTCGGATTAAGCGTCACATTTTCTGCAACATAAGCAATACTTCTGACAGTGCGTCTTTTGCAATGATCCACAGACGAGATAGACGTTTGTTACGCATACAGTCTCTTAAAATGTCTTCAAATTCTTATCAATTCCTCGCACAGTAGTCGTTTAAGATAACCATAATCATTCCACAATGCTGAAAAGGTGGCCAGTTTTTTATGTGTGTGAAGATAAATTCGAATTTAATTAGCAAAGACAAAAACCAAAAATTTTAACAAAGCTAATGTTAAAGTTAACAGAACAATGTTAAGTGCTTAACAGAAAATACGAAAAAAAAGTCAAGGAAGAAATCAGCTAAATACACAATATCAGAGAATGGAATACCTATTCCATACCTATTCCTGAGTGGAACAGCAGCTCTGGTAATAGGGAAATTCTTTGAAAAATTGCAAAATTTAGACAAAAAAAAATGTTTTTGTTTTAAGAATGTCTGGATAGGATGATCGATATTGTAGAAAAATGCGACTTGGAGCAGATATCCCAGTCTATGTAAATTATAGCCGAAGGTGTCCCCAATTAAACCCAATAAGTGGTATATCCGAAATAATTTTGGAACTTGAGATATCGGGCTTCAAAAGTTCACTATGTTAACAGTGTCTGGGTAGGACACCAAAGAACCCATAAATTTGGCAACGAACCATATTCCTCTTTGTATAGGGTGATTTTTTAAGAGCTATAGGAAAAATTTTCAAAAAACAACACATAACATTAAGAAAAATGCATGAAATCTTTATTTGAATCGATAGTACGGTCCATATAATTTAATGTTTGAAGATTATTTCATGCAAATATTGACCGCGACTGCGCCTCAAATGGTCCATCCGCTTAGTCCAATTTTGGCATACTCTTTCCAACATTTCGGCCGGTATCTCACGAATAAATGCTTCAATGTTGTCTTCCAATGCGTCAATTGAAGCGGGCTTGTCTGTATAGACATGAGCTTTAACATAGCCCCACAAAAAATAGTCTAAATGCGTTACGATTCGCAGCATCTTTGAAGAAGTACGGTCCAATGATGCCACCAGCCCATAAACCGCATCAAACTGTGACTTTTTCTGGATGCATTGGTAGCTTTTGCTATGCTTCTGGCTAATCTTCACCCCAAAATCGACAATTCTGCTTATTTGCATATCCATTGAGCCAAAAATGAGCTTCGTCGCTGAACACAATTTTTCGATAAAGAAGTGGATCTTCGGCCAGCTTTCCAAGAGCACGCATTTTGATAATAAAATTCAATGATTTGCAAGCGTTGTTCGTTTGTAAGACGATTCATGATTAAATTATAGACCAAACTGAAGATGTTTGACAGTGAAACAAAACACGAAACGTGTGTGAGCTGTTTAAACCAGTGTTGCCAAAAAGATAATAGCTAAAAAATCACCCTTTATATTACAGGTCAGATGAAATATATTTAATAGCTGACAGCCTAGCCAGGCTATAGCAAAATAGCCTTTTTGAAAAGCAAAATTTTAAGCTTGGCTTTGTTTGTTTGCAACGGAGCGCTATAGAATCCAAGTAAACTCTGTTCTTCTCTTAACGCTTAGAAACCCTAGCTCATATTTGATTTAATAAAGCTTACTTTAAGTATAAGAAAAATATTATTAAGTACTTAACCGAGCTGTTTAGAGAACCCAATATTTTGTTGCCCTGAAAGAAGAAGAAAAATCTTTTTTTATTTATTATTTTCATCATTAATTTCTTTTTAATTTTTTTTTTTTATTTCTTTTGTTGTTTTGTTCTGTTTCTTACTTTTTTTTTTATTATTAAATTGTGCTATTAAAGCCAAGTTTTGGTTTTGTTTTTAACTCAATTTGAAATTGTTTTGTAAACGTTTAGAAATCCATTTAAATTGTTAAATTACTGCGTGTGTTGTTACTCACATTTTTATGTTTTTTTCTTGTTTAAAGCTGAGTTTTCTTTCTTCTTTTTAATTAAGAATTTGACCCAAATTTGAGAAAAAAGCTGTTGAAGTCTAAAAAGTCTTTCAAATATTTCTTCTCTTGGATGCTGTCAAAAATTTACATTTTTTGTTGTGTTCATGGGGTTTTTTTTATTTCAATTTCTATGACAATTACTGTGCTTTCTTTAAAGATTTTTAAAGACTCGTTTTTTTTACATTTTACATTTAAAGTTACAATTCAACGCCACACATAATAAAAAATTAACACAATAACAACAATTATCTTCAACTGAAGAATGTATCGTTTTAGGTATGAAATGATTGACAGTCCAGTCTTTGAACAAATTACGGGGGCGGTGTTGAATTTAAACGTTCCTACAAAGAGAACACAAAACAAATTTAATAAACATTCTTTTTATTTCTGATGTAGTAAACCTAATTTTATACACTCGAATAAATTTTTCCGAGGGATATTTCTTAGCTTTGTTAGTCTCTTGATCTGAGATAGCTTTATCTGAATAGCTTTAAAATGCAGACTTTACCCCGTTATTAGTAGCAAATCTTTTACTCCAAATCGAAATTTTTTCAGATTATCAAATAGAAAATAAACCACAGGAGTTTAATCCATCAAGCAATGAGCTTGATAAAGCAGTTTCGTTTAAAATTTAGTGTGTTTTGCTGAAACATGTGTGTGAAGATCGATTTTAAAATCCATTACGCTAGACGCAAACCCTTTCAGTTAACAGAGCTGTATTATTTCATTAACAGAACTCTGTTAAACAATTAATTTAAGGCCTCGAAATAAAAACAGAAAAGCAAAATGATTAAATTCCTGAATAAAAAGGATTGAAATGAGAAGTTTTTCAAAAAATCTGTCGTTCGGATCCACCACTCATGGATAATATTAAACCACACAACATTGGTGGCGTGAGAAACTAGATGACAATCCTGGTTTAAGTTGGTGTTGTAATGAGCAATTAAGTTAGCAAGCAAAAAAGATCAGACGACGATAGTTACTGCTTGGGTTCAGCAATTTAAAGTAACCTTTTTGTAGGCCCTGATTCATTCAAAAGATTGTATTGCTTGGAAGTACGCTGTCCTTATAAATTAAAAAAAAACATAAAAATTTTAGGGAACGAATCGAGAATTGAAGTGACCATAGTGTAGTTAGTAGTGTGTTGGCATACCCATGTGTACCCATGGTTCAAGCCCTTGTCAGCCATTTCGAACAAACACGAAACGACTTTCTTTCAGCAGTCTTCTGGTGAAAAACACTGAGGGTCCAATTAAATTGCCATGAAAAGTTGCTCACAAAAATTTGTCGTTTAGCGTCTATGTATTAAACTGTAGGTCACGCCACTCATGGATAAAATTAAAAAAACTGAGATGGCGTAGCAGCGCTATGGCCATAAGACAAACCACTTTTTATTGATCTGTAATTAATGATCACGAACTCGGACGTTGTGTGGTTTTGAAGTCAATGTGTTACGCAGTAGATACCGCCACTCATGGGTAAAATTAACACACACACAACATGGGTGATGTGAGAAGCTAGGTTGCAATCCTGGCTAAAAAAAAATTTTTGTGACCAAGTAAGTAACCAAGAAGCATACTTAATCGGTTCGGAGTATAACCACAGCGTTCACAGTGCCCAATTTATAAATCTGTCCCCATGTTACTGAAGCAGATACAGGGTGCAACAAAGTAAATAATGCAACAAAGTAAAGCGCTATATTTTTTTAATTTTTTTTTTAAATTTTATTGTTCAAAAGCAAAAAATTTTGGAAATAACATCAAATTTTAGAATCAGTTTAGATTTGTTCAATTGGCCACCTTTGGTACGAATTATAGCCTTCAAACGGCCGACAAAGCCATCACAGGCTGCACGAAAGTGGCTCTGCGGTATTTTGGCCCATTCCCGGCGAAGCGCCGTCTTGAGATGATCGACACTTTGGTATTTTTTAGTGAGAACCTTACTCTCCAAAATGCCCCAGGCGCAAAAGTCCAACGGATTGAGATCCGGAGATTTTGGTGGCCGTTGTGCGGTAGAAATGAAGCGAGGAACCTCCTTTTTAAGCCATTCTTGGTTGACGTGTGCTCAGTGCGGTGGTGCTGAGTCCTGTTGGAATGTCCATGGTCTGCGGCCGAAATCTTTGTCTGCCCAGGGCTTCAATGCTGTCTTTAAGACATTTTCGCGGTAATATTCGGCATTTATTTTGACCCCACGGTCGATGAATACGAGCCGTTACGGCGGCCCACACCATTACCATCGGAGGCGCTTGAGTTCTGGTGGCCAATCGCAGGTGTAAATTTTCAGCTGACCTCTTTGGCAAATAAACCCGATCATTTTGTTTGTTCACAAACTGCTCAATTTGGAATGCCTTCTCATCGGAGAAAACCAAATTCGGTAACTGGCCATTCTCGTGCAAGCGAAGTAACTCCTTGGCTCTTTCCAGTCTAACTTTTTTTTTGTCCATCGGTGAGCTCTTGCACTTTTTGGAACTTCAATGGCTTTAGTCCAAGTTCATTTTGCAATATGTGTTGCATCCGTTCTCGCGATATGTTCAGCTTACGAGCAATTTTTCTAACACTGCGGCGTGGATTTCGATCAAATCTGGCCTTCACTTTTCGGTTCATTCTGGTGTTGTTACCGTTTTTTTTCGTCCACTTTTTGGATGCGATGCAACACTGCCAGTCTCAGGGTAACGAGCAATGGTACAAGAAACAAAAGATTTATTCACATTTAAATGCTGGAGGGCTCTAACGATAGCCACCTGTGGTTTTCCAGTCAAATATAAAGCAATCACACTATCACGCTTGAATTCCATCACGAATAACTTTTTTTCTGAATGCAATAGATCAAAATGTTTTTGTAAGCTTGTAAATAATAAAATGAACTGTCACTGGAATAAATCTGTCAGCTGTCAGACGAGCGGTTTACAAATGATAACAACCTGAAGTTGGTTGCAATACATATCAGCCACCCTGTATTAGTGAAGTAAGCATATTTCATTAGATATTCCAATAATTTTGAAATCAGTAGATTAAAGGCGAATTAAAGAACTGTTTTAAAAAAAAATTTTAACCTGAAATATCATGCTTTCAACATGTGTTGCATTGACAATATTGAGTAACCGATGCAGATATGCGTTCATCCCAACCATCTGGTGACAGTGAGGTGTTGTCAAACGATTAATTACGGCTTTAATCCATTAACACAGTTATTTCTGGCAACATCTGTGGGATATTAAAAAGCTTTTAAAAATTCCCGGCCAATTAATAACATCACAACCATAACACGGGTGTTTTTTTTTATTAATTTTTATTTCCTCGATTGGATTATTTTTTCGTTCTTTAAATTCTTTGCTGAACTCATTCTTTAATAAGTGCAGACACAGATTTTGTTGAAATAAAGAGGAGTCTTAAGCTTTTAGTCCTCAAAAAGAAAGAAAAAGAAAAACTTGTTGTATTTACCTTCTCAATATTAATTGCTGGCATTAAGAACTGTTGGGTTGATAAACTTTCTGGCCTTTCTGTCATTCGTTTAATGTTGCCACTTATTCCACCCACCCTCTCTGTTCATTCACAATTCCTTTCGCATTTTACACTTTTGTGTGTGTGTGCGTGTGTGTGCTTTAAATTATCTTTTCTTTAATCATTTTTAATCATCATTTTTAATTAATTTAATCAACCACCAGTCAACCAACCGACCGGCCACTTGTTGAATGAATGATACTCCGAAATAAAATTTGTAACACAATCCATCACCAGGTGGATGGATATACAAACATAGGGGGCACACAGGGGTCCAGACAGACAATGAAATTAATTATTGAAATCGCTTTGATTTTGTTTTTAATATTCTTATTGTATTGCAGTGGAGGAAGAGAAATAGCAAATGAAATTAAATTAAATTAACAAATCCCATCTTATTGTAACACAATAATTAATCAAAACACAACAAATAATCCAGCGTCTTATTTTCTTCAAATATTCAATTAAAATCAATACTTCTGGTGGGGGGCGGGGAAGGATAAGATAGAAAGGACGAGTTATTTTAGAGAAATCAAATTAGAATTTCATCCATAAATAACAAAAGAATCGTTATTTTCCTAATTGTCATGAAAAGTTTGAATTGAAATAAAAAAAAAACCTTCATTAACATTCGAAGTTAAATTTTCCAATACTCTCAGTTAACAGTTAACATTTTGAATGACTGTGAAGAATGTGTGTTAACAGACTCTATTAAGTTAACATAGTTAACAAATTTGAAAAAGTGAAGACGAGAGAAAAACCTAAATAATCACGAAAATAAAAAAAAATTGAAGAAAGTTTGAATTAGCTCGTCGCTTATATCTGCAGTTCTCAGTAACACCCGACCGTAAGGAAACCGGTTTTGGAAGTCTTGATGCAATGGCTACCCATCTCACTAGTTCCATTTCCCCCACAAGTCTATTTTTTTATCCGATTTAACCCCCTTTATATAGAGCTCTTTTTCTTGCTCATTTAAAGACAAGAATTAGCTTCGTCGCCCATATCTCTGGTTCCAAGTAACACCCGACCGTATGGAAACCCGTTTTGGACCTCTTGAAACAATGGCTACCCAGCCTACTAGGTCCATTTCCCCCACAAGACCATTTTTTATCCTTTTTTACACCATTTACGCAGAGCTTTTTTTTACTTCAAAAAAACAATAAGCTTCGTCGCCTATATCTCTGGTTCCAAGTAACGCCCGACCGTAGAGAAACCAATTTTAGACTCCTTGATGCAATGTCTACCCAGCCCACTAGATCCATTTCTCACACAATTCCATTTTTTTCGGTTTTAGCCCCATTTTCACAAAGCATTTTTTTTCACTTGAAGAAAACAATAAGCTTCGTTGGCTATATCTCTGGTCTTAAGTGACGACCGACCTTAAAGGAACCATGGATATATAATGCAATTCCCCATGTCCATCATCCTCCCCAGACATTATAAAAAAAAATAATTTTTATTGTCTTAAGTTTTTCAATTTTCAAAACAATTTGCGAATTACCAGCGAAGCTGTTCCACTCAGGAACGTGTGGGGTATAATTGTTAAGGAATGCTCTCCGATATCGTAAATTTGGGTGATTTCTCCATGACCATTTTTTGTATATTCTGCTTAAACGTTTAACGCTTAACAATTCTTTGTTAACTTTAACATTGCCTCTGTTAAAATTTATGGTTTTTATCTTTGCTAATTAAATTCGAATTTATCTTCACATACTTTGGGAAACTGTTCGGCTGCGTTGGTGCATCTCAAAAGGTTGCTTATCAAGTGCGAACAAGGCAGTTATCCTTACTGACATCGAACAACATAATGATTGTTGATGCAACAGGGTTCGAACGTGCATTACTGGGATAAACTATTTGAATTAAAAACAACACAGTAAACACTGTATGGTCACCTCCAAATGACAATAACTATACGGTTGAGATAACACTTTTGAAATCAAAACTTTGTTACAATTTAATTGACGGTGTGTTTCAGTTTCAGTTTCAATTTCCAATTACAAAATTTCGGTCTAATGTCTAGAGAAATCAACGATAATAGTATGTGTTAAAAACAAATTTTTATTTCGTTTAATCGTTTCTTTCCGACAGTACGTCATCATCATTTCATTACATTCACCGGACGAAGAGACAGACAGCTATGGCTACAGAGATTGGACACATTTCCAACATTTCTTAATTATTTTTAAATGCTGCTGCGGATTTCCATGGCAATAATAGCGATGATGATGATGGTGTGTGATCACTTTTATTTACTTTTATTTTTTAATGAAAAATACAAAATTTGTTTAAATAAAATGGTTACAGAAAGTAACTGGCTTTTGTATTTTTTATTGTCTTTTTTTTCTTAATATGATGGGTTATCCCATAATAATGATCAAAATGTGAATGAAATTTTATGTCGCAATTGTCTGCAATAATTAATGAATTAGATGACCAATCTTCTAGTTGCCTCTGTTAAATCGTTAACATTGATTGTATTAACATTAATATTTGCTCTGTTAATGCCAAAAGTGTCTTTGCTACAATTGTTGGTTTGTATCTTGGGTTTTGAAATTCGTATTTATGTCACAAATACGACTTAAACAGGAATATTTCAAAGGCACTGTTAACAGTGATCGAATTAGCGCAGTCAAGCTGTAGAGTACATAATTAACAGTTGATAGATTTGTCAAATTGAATGGTTTTTAAATTCCATAAATGGATAACCCTTTATAAAAAAAACAAAAAAAATTAACCATAATTATCAATTATTTCTTACGGCAAGACAAAGGCAACACAAAGCAAAGCAGACATAAGCAGAAAAAAAAGATATAAAAACGCCAAGTATTTATAACAGAAAACAATCTGTCTGTCTGTCTGTCCAGCAAACAATCTCTAATGGATGTGGATGTGATGTTGTGAAGTGATGTGATATGGTTGGTGGATGTGGTGTGGGGTGGCGTGGTTCAAAAAGATATTTAAAGTAGAAAAAGTGTTAAAACTACGACGATTGTATTGCCATCTCGTCATCGCTATCGTCATCGTCATTATTATTATTATTATTCTTTATTGTTGTTATTACTGCGATAATGATGATGACGATGATGATGATGATGGTTGTATGAGTGTGAGATCCATCCATAAATCATTAAATGATAATGATTATGTGAGCAATTGAATGAACGACTGTGTGTGTGTGTGTGTCATGTCATGAGAATGGCAATGAACACAAAAGTAATGAAAAAAAAAATAAAAAATTAACTTTAATAATCCGCTTAAATGTGTAGTAATTGCCTTTAAAATCTCTTACTAAACTAAATCACATAATTACGATGCGGCATTATTTTCGGTTTTTAAATCATTTGAAATGCTTTTGAGTTTCTTTTTTCTTTCAATTTAAGTTTCCATGTTCAGCATCGCCTTCATTATGGTGTGATGGCATTCCTTAATGTATTATTCGTTGTTCGTTATTCGTTATTTTGCAAGCTTGCATTTCTTATTCTTTCTTTCACATAAATTTTCACGGAATAATAATTTTTCTCTTTCGCCTGGATTTTTTGATGATGTTTTGTTTGCCAAAAACAGAATAAAATGTATATTTTTCACAATTTCAAGTGATTTTTCTTGGCAATATTTACAAAAAGGAACTGCAGTTCTTAAAGCCACAAGAATCTCTACAGTTTTTGGCCTAAAATTTTATAGGCACAAGCACAGAGTGCTGCCTGGCGCTTACTTTACTATTGGGTCGTAAAAAATGTATCCATGTGTGTGAAGATATATTCGAATTTGATAACTCAAGACGCAAACCAACAATTTTAGCACAGTCGCTTTTTGTATTAATGGAGCAAATTCTTATGTTAACAGAGCAATGTTAATTGTTTAACAGCTGCAACAAGTAGATTAGTCTTGTGCTTTATCAATTATTGCAGACGATGGACATGAAATTATTCATGGTATCTCACTACCACGGTTCAAAAGAGGGACAAATTGTCCACTGATTTTCTAGATCAAAAACCTCTATGTTAACATAGTGAATTTTTAAGCCCGATTTCTCAAGTTCCAAAATTGTTAGGAAAGTATCACTAATTGAGTTTTATTAGGGACATCTTAAGCTGCATATACAGTAGTAGACTAAAGTGGACACATAATTGAATATTTTTTAATGTGAAGGCTCGGCTTAAATTTTGTAAAATCCACAAAAACTGGACTATTGATGACTGGAAACGAGTGATATGGTCCGATGAAATAAAAGTTAATCGTTTCCAGTCTGATGGGATTCAGTATTGTTGGAAGAGGCCCACTGACAATGTGTGTGAAGATAGATTTTAAAATCTAACTCCCAAGACGCAAACCAATCAGTTAACAGAGCTCTGTTATGTTATTAACAGAACTCTGTTAAACAATTAATTTGAGGCTGGGAAGGAAAAAAACGAAAAATTAATTAAATTCCTATGTAAAAAAAGATAAAAAAGCAAAAATTTATAAAATAAGTCCTATAGTTAATCACTGTTACAATATATTGCGTAATAGGAACTACAATAAAGATATAATCACACATTTCCGAAAGCTATTGTAATCCGATAAATAAATCAATATTGTGGGAAAACAGGACTGAGTGGGCGGATAAAGTAAATTGTTTTTAAAGCATTATACGTCCCTTTAACTAACCTAATCGCCAGAACCCTTAACAGAGCGAGTTTTCATAGTAGATTTTGAAAATTTCTGAGATTTCAGATTTTAAAATCCACTGTAAGTCCTTTTGCGGGAAAACAGGACTGAGTGGGCGGATAAAGTAAATTGTTTTTAAAGCATTGTACGTCCCTTTAACTAACCTAATCGCCAGAACCCTTAACAGAGCGAGTTTTCATAGTAGATTTTGAAAATTTCTGAGATTTCAGATTTTAAAATCCACTGTAAGTCCTTTTGCGGGAAAACAGGACTGAGTGGGCGGATAAAGTAAATTGTTTTTAAAGCATTGTACGTCCCTTTAACTAACCTAATCGCCAGAACCCTTAACAGAGCGAGTTTTCATAGTAGATTTTGAAAATTTCTGAGATTTCAGATTTTAAAACCCACTGTAAGTCCTTTTGCGGGAAAACAGGACTGAGTGGGCGGATAAAGTAAATTGTTTTTAAAGCATTATACGTCCCTTTAACTAACGTAATCGCCAGAACCCTTAACAGAGCGAGTTTTCATAGTAGATTTTGAAATTTTCTGAGATTTCAGATTTTAAAACCCACTGTAAGTCCTTTTGCGGGAAAACAGGACTGAGTGGGCGGATAAAGTAAATTGTTTTTAAAGCATTGTACGTCCCTTTAACTAACCTAATCGCCAGAACCCTTAACAGAGCGAGTTTTCATAGTAGATTTTGAAAATTTCTGAGATTTCAGATTTTAAAATCCACTGTAAGTCCTTTTGCGGGAAAACAGGACTGAGTGGGCGGATAAAGTAAATTGTTTTTAAAGCATTGTACGTCCCTTTAACTAACCTAATCGCCAGAACCCTTAACAGAGCGAGTTTTCATAGTAGATTTTGAAAATTTCTGAGATTTCAGATTTTAAAACCCACTGTAAGTCCTTTTGCGGGAAAACAGGACTGAGTGGGCGGATAAAGTAAATTGTTTTTAAAGCATTATACGTCCCTTTAACTAACGTAATCGCCAGAACCCTTAACAGAGCGAGTTTTCATAGTAGATTTTGAAATTTTCTGAGATTTCAGATTTTAAAACCCACTGTAAGTCCTTTTGCGGGAAAACAGGACTGAGTGGGCGGATAAAGTAAATTGTTTTTAAAGCATTGTACGTCCCTTTAACTAACCTAATCGCCAGAACCCTTAACAGAGCGAGTTTTCATAGTAGATTTTGAAAATTTCTGAGATTTCAGATTTTAAAATCCACTGTAAGTCCTTTTGCGGGAAAACAGGGACTGAGTGGGCGGATAAAGTAAATTGTTTTTAAAGCATTGTACGTCCCTTTAACTAACCTAATCGCCAGAACCCTTAACAGAGCGAGTTTTCATAGTAGATTTTGAAAATTTCTGAGATTTCAGATTTTAAAATCCACTGTAAGTCCTTTTGCGGGAAAACAGGACTGAGTGGGCGGATAAAGTAAATTGTTTTTAAAGCATTTATACGTCCCTTTAACTAACGTAATCGCCAGAACCCTTAACAGAGCGAGTTTTCATAGTAGATTTTGAAATTTTCTGAGATTTCAGATTTTAAAACCCACTGTAAGTCCTTTTGCGGGAAAACAGGACTGAGTGGGCGGATAAAGTAAATTGTTTTTAAAGCATTGTACGTCCCTTTAACTAACCTAATCGCCAGAACCCTTAACAGAGCGAGTTTTCATAGTAGATTTTGAAAATTTCTGAGATTTCAGATTTTAAAATCCACTGTAAGTCCTTTTGCGGGAAAACAGGACTGAGTGGGCGGATAAAGTAAATTGTTTTAAAGCATTATACGTCCCTTTAACTAACGTAATCGCCAGAACCCTTAACAGAGCGAGTTTTCATAGTAGATTTTGAAATTTTCCCAGATTTCAGAGTTTAAAACCCACTGTAAGTCCTTTTGCGGGAAAACAGGACTGAGTGGGCGGATAAAGTAAATTGTTTTTAAAGCATTATACGTCCCTTTAACTAACGTAATCGCCAGAACCCTTAACAGAGCGAGTTTTCATAGTAGATTTTGAAATTTTCCCAGATTTCAGATTTTAAAACCCACTGTAAGTCCTTTTGCGGGAAAACAGGACTGAGTGGGCGGATAAAGTAAATTGTTTTTAAAGCATTATACGTCCCTTTAACTAACCTAATCGCCAGAACCCTTAACAGAGCGAGTTTTCATAGTAGGTTTTGAAATTTTCCCAGATTTCAGATTTTAAAATCCACTGTAAGTCCTTTTGCGGGAAAACAGGACTGAGTGGGCGGATAAAGTAAATTGTTTTTAAAGCATTATACGTCCCTTTAACTAACCTAATCGCCAGAACCCTTAACAGAGCGAGTTTTCATAGTAGATTTTGAAATTTTCCCAGATTTCAGAGTTTAAAACCCACTGTAAGTCCTTTTGCGGGAAAACAGGACTGAGTGGGCGGATAAAGTAAATTGTTTTTAAAGCATTATACGTCCCTTTAACTAACCTAATCGCCAGAACCCTTAACAGAGCGAGTTTTCATAGTAGATTTTGAAATTTTCCCAGATTTCAGATTTTAAAATCCACTGTAAGTCCTTTTGCGGGAAAACAGGACTGAGTGGGCGGATAAAGTAAATTGTTTTTAAAGCATTATACGTCCCTTTAACTAACCTAATCGCCAGAACCCTTAACAGAGCGAGTTTTCATAGTAGATTTTGAAAATTTCTGAGATTTCAGATTTTAAAATCCACTGTAAGTCCTTTTGCGGGAAAACAGGACTGAGTGGGCGGATAAAGTAAATTGTTTTTAAAGCATTATACGTCCCTTTAACTAACCTAATCGCCAGAACCCTTAACAGAGCGAGTTTTCATAGTAGATTTTGAAATTTTCCCAGATTTCAGAGTTTAAAACCCACTGTAAGTCCTTTTGCGGGAAAACAGGACTGAGTGGGCGGATAAAGTAAATTGTTTTTAAAGCATTATACGTCCCTTTAACTAACCTAATCGCCAGAACCCTTAACAGAGCGAGTTTTCATAGTAGATTTTGAAATTTTCCCAGATTTCAGATTTTAAAATCCACTGTAAGTCCTTTTGCGGGAAAACAGGACTGAGTGGGCGGATAAAGTAAATTGTTTTTAAAGCATTATACGTCCCTTTAACTAACGTAATCGCCAGAACCCTTAACAGAGCGAGTTTTCATAGTAGATTTTGAAATTTTCTGAGATTTCAGATTTTAAAACCCACTGTAAGTCCTTTTGCGGGAAAACAGGACTGAGTGGGCGGATAAAGTAAATTGTTTTTAAAGCATTATACGTCCCTTTAACTAACCTAATCGCCAGAACCCTTAACAGAGCGAGTTTTCATAGTAGATTTTGAAATTTTCTGAGATTTCAGATTTTAAAATCCACTGTAAGTCCTTTTGCGGGAAAACAGGACTGAGTGGGCGGATAAAGTAAATTGTTTTTAAAGCATTGTACGTCCCTTTAACTAACGTAATCGCCAGAACCCTTAACAGAGCGAGTTTTCATAGTAGATTTTGAAATTTTCCCAGATTTCAGATTTTAAAACCCACTGTAAGTCCTTTTGCGGGAAAACAGGACTGAGTGGGCGGATAAAGTAAATTGTTTTTAAAGCATTATACGTCCCTTTAACTAACCTAATCGCCAGAACCCTTAACAGAGCGAGTTTTCATAGTAGGTTTTGAAAATTTCTGAGATTTCAGATTTTAAAATCCACTGTAAGTCCTTTTGCGGGAAAACAGGACTGAGTGGGCGGATAAAGTAAATTGTTTTTAAAGCATTATACGTCCCTTTAACTAACCTAATCGCCAGAACCCTTAACAGAACGAGTTTTCATAGTAGATTTTGAAATTTTCCCAGATTTCAGAGTTTAAAACCCACTGTAAGTCCTTTTGCGGGAAAACAGGACTGAGTGGGCGGATAAAGTAAATTGTTTTTAAAGCATTATACGTCCCTTTAACTAACCTAATCGCCAGAACCCTTAACAGAGCGAGTTTTCATAGTAGATTTTGAAATTTTCCCAGATTTCAGATTTTAAAATCCACTGTAAGTCCTTTTGCGGGAAAACAGGACTGAGTGGGCGGATAAAGTAAATTGTTTTTAAAGCATTATACGTCCCTTTAACTAACCTAATCGCCAGAACCCTTAACAGAGCGAGTTTTCATAGTAGATTTTGAAATTTTCCCAGATTTCAGAGTTTAAAACCCACTGTAAGTCCTTTTGCGGGAAAACAGGACTGAGTGGGCGGATAAAGTAAATTGTTTTTAAAGCATTATACGTCCCTTTAACTAACCTAATCGCCAGAACCCTTAACAGAGCGAGTTTTCATAGTAGATTTTGAAATTTTCCCAGATTTCAGATTTTAAAATCCACTGTAAGTCCTTTTGCGGGAAAACAGGACTGAGTGGGCGGATAAAGTAAATTGTTTTTAAAGCATTATACGTCCCTTTAACTAACCTAATCGCCAGAACCCTTAACAGAGCGAGTTTTCATAGTAGATTTTGAAATTTTCCCAGATTTCAGAGTTTAAAACCCACTGTAAGTCCTTTTGCGGGAAAACAGGACTGAGTGGGCGGATAAAGTAAATTGTTTTTAAAGCATTATACGTCCCTTTAACTAACCTAATCGCCAGAACCCTTAACAGAGCGAGTTTTCATAGTAGATTTTGAAATTTTCCCAGATTTCAGATTTTAAAATCCACTGTAAGTCCTTTTGCGGGAAAACAGGACTGAGTGGGCGGATAAAGTAAATTGTTTTTAAAGCATTATACGTCCCTTTAACTAACGTAATCGCCAGAACCCTTAACAGAGCGAGTTTTCATAGTAGATTTTGAAATTTTCTGAGATTTCAGATTTTAAAACCCACTGTAAGTCCTTTTGCGGGAAAACAGGACTGAGTGGGCGGATAAAGTAAATTGTTTTTAAAGCATTATACGTCCCTTTAACTAACCTAATCGCCAGAACCCTTAACAGAGCGAGTTTTCATAGTAGATTTTGAAATTTTCTGAGATTTCAGATTTTAAAATCCACTGTAAGTCCTTTTGCGGGAAAACAGGACTGAGTGGGCGGATAAAGTAAATTGTTTTTAAAGCATTGTACGTCCCTTTAACTAACGTAATCGCCAGAACCCTTAACAGAGCGAGTTTTCATAGTAGATTTTGAAATTTTCCCAGATTTCAGATTTTAAAACCCACTGTAAGTCCTTTTGCGGGAAAACAGGACTGAGTGGGCGGATAAAGTAAATTGTTTTTAAAGCATTATACGTCCCTTTAACTAACCTAATCGCCAGAACCCTTAACAGAGCGAGTTTTCATAGTAGGTTTTGAAAATTTCTGAGATTTCAGATTTTAAAATCCACTGTAAGTCCTTTTGCGGGAAAACTGGACTGAGTGGGCGGATAAAGTAAATTGTTTTTAAAGCATTATACGTCCCTTTAACTAACCTAATCGCCAGAACCCTTAACAGAGCGAGTTTTCATAGTAGATTTTGAAATTTTCCCAGATTTCAGAGTTTAAAACCCACTGTAAGTCCTTTTGCGGGAAAACAGGACTGAGTGGGCGGATAAAGTAAATTGTTTTTAAAGCATTATACGTCCCTTTAACTAACCTAATCGCCAGAACCCTTAACAGAGCGAGTTTTCATGGTAGATTTTGAAATTTTCCCAGATTTCAGATTTTAAAATCCACTGTAAGTCCTTTTGCGGGAAAACAGGACTGAGTGGGCGGATAAAGTAAATTGTTTTTAAAGCATTGTACGTCCCTTTAACTAACCTAATCGCCAGAACCCTTAACAGAGCGAGTTTTCATAGTAGATTTTGAAAATTTCTGAGATTTCAGATTTTAAAATCCACTGTAAGTCCTTTTGCGGGAAAACAGGACTGAGTGGGCGGATAAAGTAAATTGTTTTTAAAGCATTATACGTCCCTTTAACTAACCTAATCGCCAGAACCCTTAACAGAGCGAGTTTTCATAGTAGATTTTGAAAATTTCTGAGATTTCAGATTTTAAAACCCACTGTAAGTCCTTTTGCGGGAAAACAGGACTGAGTGGGCGGATAAAGTAAATTGTTTTTAAAGCATTGTACGTCCCTTTAACTAACGTAATCGCCAGAACCCTTAACAGAGCGAGTTTTCATAGTAGATTTTGAAATTTTCAGAGATTTCAGATTTTAAAACCCACTGTAAGTCCTTTTGCGGGAAAACAGGACTGAGTGGGCGGATAAAGTAAATTGTTTTTAAAGCATTATACGTCCCTTTAACTAACCTAATCGCCAGAACCCTTAACAGAGCGAGTTTTCATAGTAGGTTTTGAAAATTTCTGAGATTTCAGATTTTAAAATCCACTGTAAGTCCTTTTGCGGGAAAACAGGACTGAGTGGGCGGATAAAGTAAATTGTTTTTAAAGCATTATACGTCCCTTTAACTAACCTAATCGCCAGAACCCTTAACAGAGCGAGTTTTCATAGTAGATTTTGAAATTTTCCCAGATTTCAGAGTTTAAAACCCACTGTAAGTCCTTTTGCGGGAAAACAGGACTGAGTGGGCGGATAAAGTAAATTGTTTTTAAAGCATTATACGTCCCTTTAACTAACCTAATCGCCAGAACCCTTAACAGAGCGAGTTTTCATAGTAGATTTTGAAATTTTCCCAGATTTCAGATTTTAAAATCCACTGTAAGTCCTTTTGCGGGAAAACAGGACTGAGTGGGCGGATAAAGTAAATTGTTTTTAAAGCATTATACGTCCCTTTAACTAACCTAATCGCCAGAACCCTTAACAGAGCGAGTTTTCATAGTAGATTTTGAAAATTTCTGAGATTTCAGATTTTAAAACCCACTGTAAGTCCTTTTGCGGGAAAACAGGACTGAGTGGGCGGATAAAGTAAATTGTTTTTAAAGCATTGTACGTCCCTTTAACTAACCTAATCGCCAGAACCCTTAACAGAGCGAGTTTTCATAGTAGATTTTGAAATTTTCCCAGATTTCAGATTTTAAAATCCACTGTAAGTCCTTTTGCGGGAAAACGGGACTGAGTGGGCGGATAAAGTAAATTGTTTTTAAAGCATTGTACGTCCCTTTAACTAACCTAATCGCCAGAACCCTTAACAGAGCGAGTTTTCATAGTAGATTTTGAAATTTTCCCAGATTTCAGATTTTAAAACCCACTGTAAGTCCTTTTGCGCGAAAACGGGACTGAGTGGGCGGATAAAGTAAATTGTTTTTAAAGCATTGTACGTCCCTTTAACTAACCTAATCGCCAGAACCCTTAACAGAGCGAGTTTTCATAGTAGATTTTGAAAATTTCTGAGATTTCAGATTTTAAAATCCACTGTAAGTCCTTTTGCGGGAAAACAGGACTGAGTGGGCGGATAAAGTAAATTGTTTTTAAAGCATTATACGTCCCTTTAACTAACCTAATCGCCAGAACCCTTAACAGAGCGAGGTTTCATAGTAGATTTTGAAAATTTCTGAGATTTCAGATTTTAAAACCCACTGTAAGTCCTTTTGCGGGAAAACAGGACTGAGTGGGCGGATAAAGTAAATTGTTTTTAAAGCATTGTACGTCCCTTTAACTAACCTAATCGCCAGAACCCTTAACAGAGCGAGTTTTCATAGTAGATTTTGAAATTTTCTGAGATTTCAGATTTTAAAACCCACTGTAAGTCCTTTTGCGGGAAAACAGGACTGAGTGGGCGGATAAAGTAAATTGTTTTTAAAGCATTGTACGTCGCTTTAACTAACCTAATCGCCAGAACCCTTAACAGAGCGAGTTTTCATAGTAGATTTTGAAATTTTCCCAGATTTCAGATTTTAAAACCCACTGTAAGTCCTTTTGCGGGAAAACAGGACTGAGTGGGCAGATAAAGTAAATTGTTTTTAAAGCATTGTACGTTCCTTTAACTAACCTAATCGCCAGAACCCTTAACAGAGCGAGTTTTCATAGTAGATTTTGAAATTTTCCCAGATTTCAGATTTTAAAACCCACTGTAAGTCCTTTTGCGGGAAAACAGGACTGAGTGGGCGGATAAAGTAAATTGTTTTTAAAGCATTGTACGTCCCTTTAACTAACCTAATCGCCAGAACCCTTAACAGAGCGAGTTTTCATAGTAGATTTTGAAATTTTCCCAGATTTCAGATTTTAAAACCCACTGTAAGTCCTTTTGCGGGAAAACAGGACTGAGTGGGCGGATAAAGTAAATTGTTTTTAAAGCATTGTACGTCCCTTTAACTAACCTAATCGCCAGAACCCTTAACAGAGCGAGTTTTCATAGTAGATTTTGAAAATTTCTGAGATTTCAGATTTTAAAACCCACTGTAAGTCCTTTTGCGGGAAAACAGGACTGAGTGGGCGGATAAAGTAAATTGTTTTTAAAGCATTGGACGTCCCTTTAACTAACCTAATCGCCAGAACCCTTAACAGAGCGAGTTTTCATAGTAGATTTTGAAATTTTCCCAGATTTCAGATTTTAAAACCC
Organism: Sarcophaga caerulescens; assembly: GCA_927399465.1. NCBI lineage: Eukaryota > Metazoa > Arthropoda > Insecta > Diptera > Sarcophagidae > Sarcophaga > Sarcophaga caerulescens. The sequence goes on from OV656866.1 coordinate 27,258,794, forward strand.
ACTGTAAGTCCTTTTGCGCGAAAACAGGACTGAGTGGGCGGATAAAGTAAATTGTTTTTAAAGCATTGTACGTCCCTTTAACTAACCTAATCGCCAGAACCCTTAACAGAGCGAGTTTTCATAGTAGATTTTGAAATTTTCCCAGATTTCAGATTTTAAAACCCACTGTAAGTCCTTTTGCGCGAAAACAGGACTGAGTGGGCGGATAAAGTAAATTGTTTTTAAAGCATTGGACGTCCCTTTAACTAACCTAATCGCCAGAACCCTTAACAGAGCGAGTTTTCATAGTAGATTTTGAAAATTTCTGAGATTTCAGATTTTAAAATCCACTGTAAGTCCTTTTGCGGGAAAACAGGGCTGAGTGGGCGGATAAAGTAAATTGTTTTTAAAGCATTGTACGTCCCTTTAACTAACCTAATCGCCAGAACCCTTAACAGAGCGAGTTTTCATAGTAGATTTTGAAATTTTCTGAGATTTCAGATTTTAAAATCCACTGTAAGTCCTTTTGCGGGAAAACAGGACTGAGTGGGCGGATAAAGTAAATTGTTTTTAAAGCATTGTACGTCCCTTTAACTAACCTAATCGCCAGAACCCTTAACAGAGCGAGTTTTCATAGTAGATTTTGAAAATTTCTGAGATTTCAGATTTTAAAATCCACTGTAAGTCCTTTTGCGGGAAAACAGGACTGAGTGGGCGGATAAAGTAAATTGTTTTTAAAGCATTATACGTCCCTTTAACTAACCTAATCGCCAGAACCCTTAACAGAGCGAGTTTTCATAGTAGATTTTGAAATTTTCCCAGATTTCAGATTTTAAAACCCACTGTAAGTCCTTTTGCGGGAAAACAGGACTGAGTGGGCGGATAAAGTAAATTGTTTTTAAAGCATTGTACGTCCCTTTAACTAACCTAATCGCCAGAACCCTTAACAGAGCGAGTTTTCATAGTAGATTTTGAAATTTTCCCAGATTTCAGATTTTAAAACCCACTGTAAGTCCTTTTGCGGGAAAACAGGACAACATGGGCGGACAGTGAAAATTGTTTTTAAAGCATTGGACGTCCCTTTAACTAAATCAATCGCCAGAACCGTTAACAGCGGGCGTTTTCATAGTAGATTTTGAAAATTTCTGTGATTTCAGATTTTAAAATCCACTGTAAGTCCTTTTGTGGGAAAACAGGACAACATGGGCGGACAGTGAAAATTGTTTTTAAAGCATTGGACGTACCTTTAACTAAATCAATCGTCAGAACCCTTAACAGCGTGCCTTTTCATAGTAGATTTTGAAATTTTCTGAGATTCCAGATTTTAACATAACAGATTTCAGATTTAACAGAGAAACAGCATTGTTTCTAAGGGAAGTTTTTGTCAAACAGATTATTATAGATGGTATACAGCCAATTAAAATAAAGTCGCTGTAGTCTTGTGGGTAGTGTATTGGCTTTGTAGATGTAAGATCGCTTGTTCAAATCCCACGTCGGGCGCCGATCTATTTTTACTTTTTTTAATTTTTTCTAATACATAATATGAAATTTAAACTTTATCAGTATATAATTATATCAGTATATTAATATATATTTACGTATTAAAAAATTAAAAAATGGAAAAAACCCCAACTAGGGTTTGAACTCGGTCATGATTGAGAATAAGCTATTGAATTTTAAATTCATCTTTCCAAAAAAATATTCTCAACAATTTTGTGTTTTTTTTAATTATAATAATTTTATTAATTCAATTAAAAAGTAAATTAATAAAGAAAAAAAACACTCAAAAATCCTAACTGGGAATTGAACTCGGTCATGATTGAGAATATGCAATTGAATTTGAAATTAATCTTTCAAAAATATACTCAAAAGTCAAGTATTCACAACTCTTAACAATATGCATTGTGAAACAGCTTGATTTAATCCCTGGCTAGGATCTTTCTTCTTATTAAATATATATTTATTTATGTATTGTATATTCCTTCATATATATTAATATATACATATATACGTATGTATATAATATTATATTAAATTAATAAGTTTTAAATATGTTTTAATTTTTAATTTATCAGTGTGGGTATATTTTATATGTATGTATATTTAATAGAGCAAGCTTTCTAAGTATATTTTATGATTATAAATTTATTTGACTTTAGTTGGTATAGAGAAGTAAAAAAAAAAATAATTTAGTTTCAAATGTTATAGTTTTTTTTATTTATATGTACATAATAATTTAAATTACATTTCTTAAAAATATACATTTTTTAATAAATTTTAAATAAAATGTATAATTCACATTCATTAATACTAATTATTATGTTAATACCAATTAGTTCAAAGTATGCAAGATTGAAATGCATTATGTACTTACTTGTGGTACAATGAAAACAACGGGGAAGCCCCAGTTTTGTTTTTACTTTTAATACTACAGTTATTTAAATATAAAAAATTGGTGTGTTTACTCTCCATCAAAGTAACTAAACTCAAACATAAAACAAACTAAATTGACGTCGCCGTAGTCTAGTTGGTAGTGTGTTAGCTCCTTAGCCGTGAGGTCACGGTTCAAACCCGCGGTCGGGCGTAAAAAGATTTTTTTTTAATTTTTTTTTAGTACATATTAAACATATTAAATATATGTATATGTACTAATAAATTTAATTAAAAGTTTAAGCTTATTAATTTAATATTAGAAAAAATTAAAAAAGAAAAAATAGTTCCGCGCCCGACCGGGCTTTGAACCCGCGACCTTACATCAACAAAGCGAACACACTACGTACTAGACTACAGCGACTTTAATTTAATTGGCTGTATACCTTTTATAATAATCTGTCTGAAATAAACTTCACTTAAAATCTGAAATCTCAGAAAATTTCAAAATCTACTATGAAAATGCCCGCTGTTAAGGGTTCTGGCGATTGATTTAGTTAAAGGGACGTACAATGCTTTAAAAACAATTTACTTTATCCGCCCACTCAGTCCTGTTTTCCCGCAAAAGGACTTACAGTGGATTTTAAAATCTGAAATCTCAGAAATTTTCAAAATCTACTAGGAAAACTCGCTCTGTTAAGGGTTCTGGCGATTAGGTTAGTTAAAGGGACGTACAATGCTTTAAAAACAATTTACTTTATCCGCCCACTCAGTCCTGTTTTCCCGCAAAAGGACTTACAGTGGGTTTTAAAATCTGAAATCTGGGAAAATTTCAAAATCTACTATGAAAACTCGCTCTGTTAAGGGTTCTGGCGATTAGGTTAGTTAAAGGGACGTATAATGCTTTAAAAACAATTTACTTTATCCGCCCACTCAGTCCCGTTTTCCCGCAAAAGGACTTACAGTGGGTTTTAAAATCTGAAATCTGGGAAAATTTCAAAATCTACTATGAAAACTCGCTCTGTTAAGGGTTCTGGCGATTAGGTTAGTTAAAGGGACGTACAATGCTTTAAAAACAATTTACTTTATCCGCCCACTCAGTCCTGTTTTCCCGCAAAAGGACTTACAGTGGGTTTTAAAATCTGAAATCTCAGAAATTTTCAAAATCTACTATGAAAACTCGCTCTGTTAAGGGTTCTGGCGATTAGGTTAGTTAAAGGGACGTATAATGCTTTAAAAACAATTTACTTTATCCGCCCACTCAGTCCCGTTTTCCCGCAAAAGGACTTACAGTGGGTTTTAAAATCTGAAATCTGGGAAAATTTCAAAATCTACTATGAAAACTCGCTCTGTTAAGGGTTCTGGCGATTAGGTTAGTTAAAGGGACGTATAATGCTTTAAAAACAATTTACTTTATCCGCCCACTCAGTCCCGTTTTCCCGCAAAAGGACTTACAGTGGGTTTTAAAATCTGAAATCTGGGAAAATTTCAAAATCTACTATGAAAACTCGCTCTGTTAAGGGTTCTGGCGATTAGGTTAGTTAAAGGGACGTACAATACTTTAAAAACAATTTACTTTATCCGCCCACTCAGTCCTGTTTTCCCGCAAAAGGACTTACAGTGGGTTTTAAAATCTGAAATCTCAGAAATTTTCAAAATCTACTATGAAACCTCGCTCTGTTAAGGGTTCTGGCGATTAGGTTAGTTAAAGGGACGTATAATGCTTTAAAAACAATTTACTTTATCCGCCCACTCAGTCCTGTTTTCCCGCAAAAGGACTTACAGTGGATTTTAAAATCTGAAATCTCAGAAATTTTCAAAATCTACTATGAAAACTCGCTCTGTTAAGGGTTCTGGCGATTAGGTTAGTTAAAGGGACGTACAATGCTTTAAAAACAATTTACTTTATCCGCCCACTCAGTCCTGTTTTCCCGCAAAAGGACTTACAGTGGGTTTTAAAATCTGAAATCTCAGAAAATTTCAAAATCTACTATGAAAACTCGCTCTGTTAAAGGTTATGGCGATTAGGTTAGTTAAAGGGACGTACAATGCTTTAAAAACAATTTACTTTATCCGCCCACTCAGTCCCGTTTTCCCGCAAAAGGACTTACAGTGGGTTTTAAAATCTGAAATCTGGGAAAATTTCAAAATCTACTATGAAAACTCGCTCTGTTAAGGGTTCTGGCGATTAGGTTAGTTAAAGGGACGTACAATGCTTTAAAAACAATTTACTTTATCCGCCCACTCAGTCCTGTTTTCCCGCAAAAGGACTTACAGTGGGTTTTAAAATCTGAAATCTCAGTAATTTTCAAAATCTACTATGAAAACTCGCTCTGTTAAGGGTTCTGGCGATTAGGTTAGTTAAAGGGACGTACAATGCTTTAAAAACAATTTACTTTATCCGCCCACTCAGTCCCGTTTTCCCGCAAAAGGACTTACAGTGGGTTTTAAAATCTGAAATCTCAGAAATTTTCAAAATCTACTATGAAACCTCGCTCTGTTAAGGGTTCTGGCGATTAGGTTAGTTAAAGGGACGTATAATGCTTTAAAAACAATTTACTTTATCCGCCCACTCAGTCCTGTTTTCCCGCAAAAGGACTTACAGTGGATTTTAAAATCTGAAATCTCAGAAATTTTCAAAATCTACTATGAAAACTCGCTCTGTTAAGGGTTCTGGCGATTAGGTTAGTTAAAGGGACGTACAATGCTTTAAAAACAATTTACTTTATCCGCCCACTCAGACCTGTTTTCCCGCAAAAGGACTTACAGTGGGTTTTAAAATCTGAAATCTCAGAAATTTTCAAAATCTACTATGAAAACTCGCTCTGTTAAGGGTTCTGGCGATTAGGTTAGTTAAAGGGACGTATAATGCTTTAAAAACAATTTACTTTATCCGCCCACTCAGTCCCGTTTTCCCGCAAAAGGACTTACAGTGGGTTTTAAAATCTGAAATCTGGGAAAATTTCAAAATCTACTATGAAAACTCGCTCTGTTAAGGGTTCTGGCGATTAGGTTAGTTAAAGGGACGTACAATGCTTTAAAAACAATTTACTTTATCCGCCCACTCAGTCCTGTTTTCCCGCAAAAGGACTTACAGTGGGTTTTAAAATCTGAAATCTCAGAAATTTTCAAAATCTACTATGAAAACTCGCTCTGTTAAGGGTTCTGGCGATTAGGTTAGTTAAAGGGACGTATAATGCTTTAAAAACAATTTACTTTATCCGCCCACTCAGTCCCGTTTTCCCGCAAAAGGACTTACAGTGGGTTTTAAAATCTGAAATCTGGGAAAATTTCAAAATCTACTATGAAAACTCGCTCTGTTAAGGGTTCTGGCGATTAGGTTAGTTAAAGGGACGTATAATGCTTTAAAAACAATTTACTTTATCCGCCCACTCAGTCCCGTTTTCACGCAAAAGGACTTACAGTGGGTTTTAAAATCTGAAATCTGGGAAAATTTCAAAATCTACTATGAAAACTCGCTCTGTTAAGGGTTCTGGCGATTAGGTTAGTTAAAGGGACGTACAATACTTTAAAAACAATTTACTTTATCCGCCCACTCAGTCCTGTTTTCCCGCAAAAGGACTTACAGTGGGTTTTAAAATCTGAAATCTCAGAAATTTTCAAAATCTACTATGAAACCTCGCTCTGTTAAGGGTTCTGGCGATTAGGTTAGTTAAAGGGACGTATAATGCTTTAAAAACAATTTACTTTATCCGCCCACTCAGTCCTGTTTTCCCGCAAAAGGACTTACAGTGGATTTTAAAATCTGAAATCTCAGAAATTTTCAAAATCTACTATGAAAACTCGCTCTGTTAAGGGTTCTGGCGATTAGGTTAGTTAAAGGGACGTACAATGCTTTAAAAACAATTTACTTTATCCGCCCACTCAGTCCTGTTTTCCCGCAAAAGGACTTACAGTGGGTTTTAAAATCTGAAATCTCAGAAAATTTCAAAATCTACTATGAAAACTCGCTCTGTTAAGGGTTATGGCGATTAGGTTAGTTAAAGGGACGTACAATGCTTTAAAAACAATTTACTTTATCCGCCCACTCAGTCCTGTTTTCCCGCAAAAGGACTTACAGTGGGTTTTAAAATCTGAAATCTCAGAAATTTTCAAAATCTACTATGAAAACTCGCTCTGTTAAGGGTTCTGGCGATTAGGTTAGTTAAAGGGACGTACAATGCTTTAAAAACAATTTACTTTATCCGCCCACTCAGTCCTGTTTTCCCGCAAAAGGACTTACAGTGGATTTTAAAATCTGAAATCTCAGAAATTTTCAAAATCTACTATGAAAACTCGCTCTGTTAAGGGTTCTGGCGATTAGGTTAGTTAAAGGGACGTACAATGCTTTAAAAACAATTTACTTTATCCGCCCACTCAGTCCTGTTTTCCCGCAAAAGGACTTACAGTGGGTTTTAAAATCTGAAATCTCAGAAAATTTCAAAATCTACTATGAAAACTCGCTCTGTTAAGGGTTATGGCGATTAGGTTAGTTAAAGGGACGTACAATGCTTTAAAAACAATTTACTTTATCCGCCCACTCAGTCCTGTTTTCCCGCAAAAGGACTTACAGTGGGTTTTAAAATCTGAAATCTCAGAAATTTTCAAAATCTACTATGAAAACTCGCTCTGTTAAGGGTTCTGGCGATTAGGTTAGTTAAAGGGACGTACAATGCTTTAAAAACAATTTACTTTATCCGCCCACTCAGTCCTGTTTTCCCGCAAAAGGACTTACAGTGGATTTTAAAATCTGAAATCTCAGAAATTTTCAAAATCTACTATGAAAACTCGCTCTGTTAAGGGTTCTGGCGATTAGGTTAGTTAAAGGGACGTACAATGCTTTAAAAACAATTTACTTTATCCGCCCACTCAGTCCTGTTTTCCCGCAAAAGGACTTACAGTGGGTTTTAAAATCTGAAATCTCAGTAATTTTCAAAAGCTACTATGAAAACTCGCTCTGTTAAGGGTTCTGGCGATTAGGTTAGTTAAAGGGACGTATAATGCTTTAAAAACAATTTACTTTATCCGCCCACTCAGTCCTGTTTTCCCGCAAAAGGACTTACAGTGGGTTTTAAAATCTGAAATCTCAGAAATTTTCAAAATCTACTATGAAAACTCGCTCTGTTAAGGGTTCTGGCGATTAGGTTAGTTAAAGGGACGTATAATGCTTTAAAAACAATTTACTTTATCCGCCCACTCAGTCCTGTTTTCCCGCAAAAGGACTTACAGTGGGTTTTAAAATCTGAAATCTGGGAAAATTTCAAAATCTACTATGAAAACTCGCTCTGTTAAGGGTTCTGGCGATTAGGTTAGTTAAAGGGACGTACAATACTTTAAAAACAATTTACTTTATCCGCCCACTCAGTCCTGTTTTCCCGCAAAAGGACTTACAGTGGGTTTTAAAATCTGAAATCTCAGAAATTTTCAAAATCTACTATGAAACCTCGCTCTGTTAAGGGTTCTGGCGATTAGGTTAGTTAAAGGGACGTATAATGCTTTAAAAACAATTTACTTTATCCGCCCACTCAGTCCTGTTTTCCCGCAAAAGGACTTACAGTGGGTTTTAAAATCTGAAATCTGGGAAAATTTCAAAATCTACTATGAAAACTCGCTCTGTTAAGGGTTCTGGCGATTAGGTTAGTTAAAGGGACGTACAATACTTTAAAAACAATTTACTTTATCCGCCCACTCAGTCCTGTTTTCCCGCAAAAGGACTTACAGTGGGTTTTAAAATCTGAAATCTCAGAAATTTTCAAAATCTACTATGAAACCTCGCTCTGTTAAGGGTTCTGGCGATTAGGTTAGTTAAAGGGACGTATAATGCTTTAAAAACAATTTACTTTATCCGCCCACTCAGTCCTGTTTTCCCGCAAAAGGACTTACAGTGGATTTTAAAATCTGAAATCTCAGAAATTTTCAAAATCTACTATGAAAACTCGCTCTGTTAAGGGTTCTGGCGATTAGGTTAGTTAAAGGGACGTACAATGCTTTAAAAACAATTTACTTTATCCGCCCACTCAGTCCTGTTTTCCCGCAAAAGGACTTACAGTGGGTTTTAAAATCTGAAATCTCAGAAAATTTCAAAATCTACTATGAAAACTCGCTCTGTTAAGGGTTATGGCGATTAGGTTAGTTAAAGGGACGTACAATGCTTTAAAAACAATTTACTTTATCCGCCCACTCAGTCCCGTTTTCCCGCAAAAGGACTTACAGTGGGTTTTAAAATCTGAAATCTGGGAAAATTTCAAAATCTACTATGAAAACTCGCTCTGTTAAGGGTTCTGGCGATTAGGTTAGTTAAAGGGACGTATAATGCTTTAAAAACAATTTACTTTATTCACCCACTCAGTCCCGTTTTCCCGCAAAAGGACTTACAGTGGGTTTTAAAATCTGAAATCTGGGAAAATTTCAAAATCTACTATGAAAACTCGCTCTGTTAAGGGTTCTGGCGATTAGGTTAGTTAAAGGGACGTACAATGCTTTAAAAACAATTTACTTTATCCGCCCACTCAGTCCTGTTTTCCCGCAAAAGGACTTACAGTGGGTTTTAAAATCTGAAATCTGGGAAAATTTCAAAATCTACTATGAAAACTCGCTCTGTTAAGGGTTCTGGCGATTAGGTTAGTTAAAGGGACGTACAATGCTTTAAAAACAATTTACTTTATCCGCCCACTCAGTCCTGTTTTCCCGCAAAAGGACTTACAGTGGGTTTTAAAATCTGAAATCTCAGAAATTTTCAAAATCTACTATGAAAACTCGCTCTGTTAAGGGTTCTGGCGATTAGGTTAGTTAAAGGGACGTACAATGCTTTAAAAACAATTTACTTTATCCGCCCACTCAGTCCTGTTTTCCCGCAAAAGGACTTACAGTGGATTTTAAAATCTGAAATCTCAGAAATTTTCAAAATCTACTATGAAAACTCGCTCTGTTAAGGGTTCTGGCGATTAGGTTAGTTAAAGGGACGTACAATGCTTTAAAAACAATTTACTTTATCCGCCCACTCAGTCCTGTTTTCCCGCAAAAGGACTTACAGTGGGTTTTAAAATCTGAAATCTCAGTAATTTTCAAAAGCTACTATGAAAACTCGCTCTGTTAAGGGTTCTGGCGATTAGGTTAGTTAAAGGGACGTATAATGCTTTAAAAACAATTTACTTTATCCGCCCACTCAGTCCTGTTTTCCCGCAAAAGGACTTACAGTGGGTTTTAAAATCTGAAATCTCAGAAATTTTCAAAATCTACTATGAAAACTCGCTCTGTTAAGGGTTCTGGCGATTAGGTTAGTTAAAGGGACGTATAATGCTTTAAAAACAATTTACTTTATCCGCCCACTCAGTCCTGTTTTCCCGCAAAAGGACTTACAGTGGGTTTTAAAATCTGAAATCTGGGAAAATTTCAAAATCTACTATGAAAACTCGCTCTGTTAAGGGTTCTGGCGATTAGGTTAGTTAAAGGGACGTACAATACTTTAAAAACAATTTACTTTATCCGCCCACTCAGTCCTGTTTTCCCGCAAAAGGACTTACAGTGGGTTTTAAAATCTGAAATCTCAGAAATTTTCAAAATCTACTATGAAACCTCGCTCTGTTAAGGGTTCTGGCGATTAGGTTAGTTAAAGGGACGTATAATGCTTTAAAAACAATTTACTTTATCCGCCCACTCAGTCCTGTTTTCCCGCAAAAGGACTTACAGTGGATTTTAAAATCTGAAATCTCAGAAATTTTCAAAATCTACTATGAAAACTCGCTCTGTTAAGGGTTCTGGCGATTAGGTTAGTTAAAGGGACGTACAATGCTTTAAAAACAATTTACTTTATCCGCCCACTCAGTCCTGTTTTCCCGCAAAAGGACTTACAGTGGGTTTTAAAATCTGAAATCTCAGAAAATTTCAAAATCTACTATGAAAACTCGCTCTGTTAAGGGTTCTGGCGATTAGGTTAGTTAAAGGGACGTACAATGCTTTAAAAACAATTTACTTTATCCGCCCACTCAGTCCCGTTTTCCCGCAAAAGGACTTACAGTGGATTTTAAAATCTGAAATCTGGGAAAATTTCAAAATCTACTATGAAAACTCGCTCTGTTAAGGGTTCTGGCGATTAGGTTAGTTAAAGGGACGTACAATGCTTTAAAAACAATTTACTTTATCCGCCCACTCAGTCCTGTTTTCCCGCAAAAGGACTTACAGTGGGTTTTAAAATCTGAAATCTGGGAAAATTTCAAAATCTACTATGAAAACTCGCTCTGTTAAGGGTTCTGGCGATTAGGTTAGTTAAAGGGACGTACAATGCTTTAAAAACAATTTACTTTATCCGCCCACTCAGTCCTGTTTTCCCGCAAAAGGACTTACAGTGGGTTTTAAAATCTGAAATCTCAGAAATTTTCAAAATCTACTATGAAAACTCGCTCTGTTAAGGGTTCTGGCGATTAGGTTAGTTAAAGGGACGTACAATGCTTTAAAAACAATTTACTTTATCCGCCCACTCAGTCCTGTTTTCCCGCAAAAGGACTTACAGTGGATTTTAAAATCTGAAATCTCAGAAATTTTCAAAATCTACTATGAAAACTCGCTCTGTTAAGGGTTCTGGCGATTAGGTTAGTTAAAGGGACGTACAATGCTTTAAAAACAATTTACTTTATCCGCCCACTCAGTCCTGTTTTCCCGCAAAAGGACTTACAGTGGGTTTTAAAATCTGAAATCTGGGAAAATTTCAAAATCTACTATGAAAACTCGCTCTGTTAAGGGTTCTGGCGATTAGGTTAGTTAAAGGGACGTACAATGCTTTAAAAACAATTTACTTTATCCGCCCACTCAGTCCTGTTTTCCCGCAAAAGGACTTACAGTGGGTTTTAAAATCTGAAATCTCAGAAATTTTCAAAATCTACTATGAAACCTCGCTCTGTTAAGGGTTCTGGCGATTAGGTTAGTTAAAGGGACGTATAATGCTTTAAAAACAATTTACTTTATCCGCCCACTCAGTCCTGTTTTCCCGCAAAAGGACTTACAGTGGATTTTAAAATCTGAAATCTCAGAAATTTTCAAAATCTACTATGAAAACTCGCTCTGTTAAGGGTTCTGGCGATTAGGTTAGTTAAAGGGACGTACAATGCTTTAAAAACAATTTACTTTATCCGCCCACTCAGTCCTGTTTTCCCGCAAAAGGACTTACAGTGGGTTTTAAAATCTGAAATCTGGGAAAATTTCAAAATCTACTATGAAAACTCGCTCTGTTAAGGGTTATGGCGATTAGGTTAGTTAAAGGGACGTACAATGCTTTAAAAACAATTTACTTTATCCGCCCACTCAGTCCCGTTTTCCCGCAAAAGGACTTACAGTGGATTTTAAAATCTGAAATCTGGGAAAATTTCAAAATCTACTATGAAAACTCGCTCTGTTAAGGGTTCTGGCGATTAGGTTAGTTAAAGGCACGTACAATGCTTTAAAAACAATTTACTTTATCCGCCCACTCAGTCCTGTTTTCCCGCAAAAGGACTTACAGTGGATTTTAAAATCTGAAATCTCAGAAATTTTCAAAATCTACTATGAAAACTCGCTCTGTTAAGGGTTCTGGCGATTAGGTTAGTTAAAGGGACGTACAATGCTTTAAAAACAATTTACTTTATCCGCCCACTCAGTCCTGTTTTCCCGCAAAAGGACTTACAGTGGATTTTAAAATCTGAAATCTCAGAAATTTTCAAAATCTACTATGAAAACTCGCTCTGTTAAGGGTTCTGGCGATTAGGTTAGTTAAAGGGACGTATAATGCTTTAAAAACAATTTACTTTATCCGCCCACTCAGTCCTGTTTTCCCACAATATTGATTTATTTATCGGATTACAATAGCTTTCGGAAATGTGTGATTATATGTTTATTGTAGTTCCTATTACGCAATATATTGTAACAGTGATTAACTATAGGACTTATTTTATAAATTTTTGCTTTTTTATCTTTTTTTACATAGGAATTTAATTAATTTTTCGTTTTTTTCCTTCCCAGCCTCAAATTAATTGTTTAACAGAGTTCTGTTAATAACATAACAGAGCTCTGTTAACTGATTGGTTTGCGTCTTGGGAGTTAGATTTTAAAATCTATCTTCACACACATCCACTGACACCATTCAACGACATCACGTCAAGCAAACAGTAAAGCACGGTGGTGGAAATTTAATGGTGTGGGGATGTTTTACCTGGTGGGGTGTTGGTCCCCTAGTTAAAATAGATGGTATAATGAATAAGGAGCAGTATTTAAGTATTTTGGAGAACAATTTGCCCATATTTATTGAGGAGTGCGCTTATCCGGCGAAGGAAATAACTTTTCAGCAAGATGGAGACCCGAAGCACACCGCCAAGATTGTGCAAAAATGGCTTTCCGAACAAGAATTCAAAACAATGAAATGGCCTACACAAAGCCCCGATTTAAACCCCATCAAAAATTTGTGGGCGATTATAAAAAGAAGACTTTCCCAATATGAACGAGCATCGACCAATATGGATGAACTTTGGTCAAGAGTTTCCACGGAATGGGCCAATCTTCCACTCGAAACCATTAAAAATCTCGTGGAAAGTATGCCTAATCGAATAAAATCTGTAATAAAGAACAAAGACCTTTGGACAAAGTACTAACAACAAAAATTGCAGAAAATTCAAAAATGGACAAAACCGGATAAAAGTTAAATCAATTTGTAATTCCTTTTATTTAATTTTTTAAGATATGTTATACTGAATTAAGCCATTTTTATTGAAGAAATATTCTTAAGTTTAATGCTATAATTTTTCTTTTTGAGTTTTTTTTATTAAAAGATAAATATATAACAAATTTAAAAAAATTTAATTTTATGTATCCACTTTAGTCCACTACTGTATGTATATATAGTGCCTGCAGCAAGTTCCATTTTTCCACAATATCGACCATCCTACCCACACATTGTTAATAAAAATACATTTTTTTTAAAAGAATTACCAAATTACCAGAGCAGCTCTTCAACTCAGGAACGTATGGATCATAATTTTTAAGGAATGAAATGGGTATTCCATTCTCTGATACCGTATATTTGCGTGATTTCTTCCATAACTACTTTTTGTATTTTCTGTTAACCATTTAACATTGCTCTGTTAACTTTAACATTATCTCTGTTAAAATTTTTAGTTTTATCCTTTGCTAATTAAAATCTGGATTCCCATTTTGCATGTAGTGGTGTAGATGTACTCAGTTTCATGCCTTCCAAAATGGCCATTAATCATCTAGAGACTTCTATTTCAAAAAAAAAAGTTCATTGATTTTAAAATGATATTGTTTAAGTTCTGAAACATAAATTTCATTAGTAGTAGTAGCATATAGAATGACTTCTTGGGTACATTTTATACCTGTGTGGTTATATATTCCTGGACCCGGTATCCAATCAACATGTAAAAACTTGTACAACTATAAATTGTTGCCTCTGTTAAATGCAAATAGCAAATATTGCTCTGTTAAAGACAAATTTTGCTCTGTTAACATCAAAAATGGCGCTGCGAATATGTGGATTTGTGTCTTGGGTTCTTAAATTCGAATTTATCTCTTCACATACGATACAATATTTCATTTTAAAATTATCATTATCTACATATATTCTATTGATTTTTCTTATGGATTTTACTATTTTTTTTAATCTTATTTATTTAATTACAATATACCGGGTTATCCATTTTGTGGTTTCAAAAGTAAACGTAAATAAAACACATATAAAATATTTTTTTCACGATATTTCTTTTTTATTGTAAAGTTTGAACGTTGACATTATGTGTGAAACACTACATCATTTAAATGACCTCCACGCGAAGTCTTGCAACACTTTTGATTCTTTTGAGGTACTTTTCGACCACTTTTTGACACATATTGGGCGGTATCTCAGCCATAACTTGACGAATGTTGGCTTTTAAGTGCTCAAGAGTTGAAGGTTTATCTGCATAAACACGGTCTTTCGCGTAGCCCCACAAAAAAGTCTAATGGTGTCAAATCGCATGATCTTGGTGGCCAGTTGATATCGCCACGACGAGAAATTACGCGGCCAGGAAATGTCTCTTGCAATAAAGCCATATTCGCTCGAGTTGTGTGGCATGTGGCACCGTCTTGTTGAAACCATATATTCTACAAGTCGTATTCTTCAATAGCAGGCAAAAAAAAAGTCGGTTATTATATGACCATAACTCTCCGAATTGACGGTGACAGTCGTTCCATCGTCGTGTTCGAAGAAGTATGGTCCAATCACACCTTCGGACCAAGGAGCGCACCAAACAGTGACTTTTTCTGGATGTAATGGCCTCTCTTCAATTACTTGAGGATTCTCAGAACTCCAAATACGACAATTTTGTTTATTAACATACCCACCGAGTATGAAATGTGCTTCATCGCTGAAGAAAATTTTGTTCCACAAATTGCCGATACGCACGATACGTGGCTGTGGCAGAATCACCATTTTTGTAGTAGGTTTTGATAATTTTTATGCGTTGTGTGATAGTTAAGCGATCCATTTTCGTCAATGTCAGACTTTCAACTGAAAAGAAAAAAATTGGTTTCACAACTTAGTTTGACAGATGTCGAATTCCAGTCCCATACTTTTGAAACCACGAAATGGATAGCCCTTTATTTTAAAACTATGCCATGCAGTATTTTAAATTATGGGAATTATTTTTTTCTTTTTAAATACAATTTGATATGAAACTGTTTAAATATTTATTAAAGAAAAAGAAAACATATCGAACAGATACACATTCAAATGTCAATTGACATGAATTTTACTTTGTTTGTAATTTTTAATTCGTTTACATTTCAGAAAAAAAAAAAAAAAAAAACTGAAAGAAAGAAAGTAAAAAAAAAATTACACAAGAATGTTTGTCGAAAAGAAGAAAAAAAAACAAAGAATATGAAATTAAAAATTTATGGTTTTTAAATAAAAGATAAACACACCTATAAATACACGCACACACACACATACACATAAAGACATGCATGCGTACAAATCGTTATTTACACTGACAGACAGACAGACAAACAAACCGATAGAGTGACAGACAAACAAATATGTATGCAGCCATATTGTAAATGTAAAACATTTTCAAACAACAATAAAATTTTATCTCCTCTTTCTGCTGCTTTTCTTTTTCATCGACTGTCTGACAAACGGACTATCTTTTAACTGATACGATGACATGGATTATAAGACACACACGCACACATACACACAGCCAGATAGACAGACAGTCAGACAGACGAAGAAAATACCAAAAAATTAAAATTATTTACTTTTCGCATGTAAATAATGAGAAAAATCAACAACAAAAACAAAATTATTGAAAAAGGAAATGAGCAGCAGCAACAGCAATAATAATAACAATAAAGAAATTTTGTATGAAAATAAATTCAAAATCGACAATAAAAAAAAATATTTTAAGAAAGTAATAACAACAAGAGGTGTTGCTAATGCACCCAGTCTGCTGCAGCAAAGCTCTCTCTTTTCAGTTGTAATTTTCACGAAATATTTTGGAAACTACAGAACAGAACATACAAAAGGAATTATAAAACAGAGCACAAGTATGTCTTTCACGTTGAAAACACTGTAAAAAATTACGGGAATGTTTGAATATAAATTGAAAATTAGAAACCAAAGACGCAAACCCGCATTTGTAGACGACATACCACTTTTGGTAAAATTTGTAATTAACTGTTCAAAATTTTCTATTAACATACCATTGTTAACTGTTTAACAAAGGCAACAATTTATAGTTTTACAAGTTTTGATATGTTTATAGGACATCGGGTCCAGGGATATACATATAACTCAACAGATCTAAATTATACCCAAGAGATCCAAATGAAATACCACACAAAGGGTGACTTCCAAAATGTTAGTTGCTTTGTGTTTGAACAAAGTATGTATAGTCTTTCATAAAACCGCTGTACAAAATATTTACAATGTATACTATTTCAAAACGTCGTCAATGTGTATTTTTAACGCAGTCAAAAAGCAATCAGGCATCGGATTTATAGTTGATGCATTGTTTGGTAACTTTGTATAGATACATTTTGTAAGTCAGCCATAGTTTCCGAACTTAATCAAAATTATTGTGAAATCTATGAACTTCTATGCTGAAAGATTAAATGCCTCTGGAAGATTAGTGGCCATTTTGGAAGGCATGAAATTAAGTACATCTACATGCAAATCGGAATTCAGAGGGATGCTTTTGCGAACCTGGTTAGTAGGATATCTGGAATAATTTTGGTATTTGAAAAAATGGATTTCGAAAAAATCGATTTTTGATCAAAAAGTCATAAAAATCCTCTAGAAAATCAGTGGCCTATGTGGAAGAGATATGGAATATAGTACACCACCTACTCGACTGTATACAGATGGTATGGCCCTCTTTTGAAATAATAATTTTGGGATTTGAGAAACTTGTGCCGTCCATTCTCCACCATCCCATCCCATAGCTTTTAATCGTATTGTTCACAAATTGTAATGACCAGAATGAGAATTAAATTGTATATTAATGGCCTGATGAATTAGAATACTAATTCACTTATTGTTGCCGCTATTAAACAGTTAACATTGGTCTGTTGACATCAGAATTTGTTCTGTTAATGCCAGAACTAACTGTGCTAAAATTGTTGGTTTAAGCCTTGAGTTTTCTAATTCGATTTTATCTTCCCAAGCATATTATCTGCATAGTATCTGCAGAAGCAATTTGAACGTTGAGCGAAGTCTTTACGCGTACTCAACCATCAGACAGGCAGAGATGTCAGCCAATAACTGCTGACGATATAAAATGCAACACATTTGCTAATAGTATGTGAAAAATTTCGTGAATGAGGCAAAGTGAAGCTTTGCAGACAGTATCGAAGCCAGGATTGCCATTAAAAAAGAAAATGGCAGTGTGGCTGGTAGGATTGGAATGGTAATTTTTATTATGGGCTTGTACAGCGATTGATTGCGATCTCTATTGGCAACAATTAACACGATTGAAGCGAGTAATTCGTATATACCAATCGATATTGATCAACAGACAATGCCTAATGACTCACAGCTAACATGTTCGGCAGGTAGAAAATGAGAGAACTTGTTTGGGAAGTTCTGCTGCATCTACCATATGGCCCAGATTATCATTTATTTCGATCACTGCAGAAATTTCTTAATATTGCAAATTTAACTACCGTAGAGGACTACATAATAAAATTGAATCAGTTTTACCAGCAGAAAACCCAAGAGTTTTACATTGATTGTATGGTTTTAGGGCGAAATGGTTAATATTTCATGCAATAAAGTTCTTTGCAACTATAGGGTGATTTTTTAAGAGCAATAGGAAAATTTTTCAAAAAAAATTTTTCTTTATTTGAATCGATAGTACGGTCCATATAATTTAATGTTTGAAGATTATTTCATGCAAATGTTGACCGCGACTGCGCCTCAAATGGTCCACCCGCTTAGTCCAATTTTGGCATACTCTTTCCAACATTTCGGCCGGTATCTCACGAATAAATGCTTCAATGTTGTCTTCCAATGCGTCAATTGAAGCGGGCTTGTCTGTATAGACATGAGCTTTAACATAGCCCCACAAAAAATAGTCTAAAGGCGTTACGATTCGCAGCATCCAATGATGCCACCAGCCCAAACTGTGACTTTTTCTGGATGCATTGGTAGCTTTTGCAATGCTTCTGTCTGATCTTCACTCCAAAATCGACAATTCTGCTTATTTACGTATCCATTGAGCCAAAAATGAGCTTCGTCGCTGAACACAATTTTTCGATAAAGAAGTGGATCTTTGGCCAACTTTCCAAGAGCCCATTTTGATAATAAAATTCAATGATTTGCAAGCGTTGTTCGTTTGTAAGACGATCCATGGTTAAATTATAGACCAAACTGAAGATGAACACGAAACGTACGTGAGCTGTTTAAACCAGTGTTGCCAAAAAGATAATAGCTTAAAAATCACCCTTTATAAGAAAACTGTGTTTAAATTATAAAAGGAAAGTTTTGCTAACCCCTCCCCCCCTTTCGTTAACACAATAGCAGACAACTTGCAAGATGGGCGCAAGAGTCGGTTGCACTTGTTTAATTTCTAACCTTCATTCATCAACTCATTTTAACAAACTTCATACCAAGCACACGTACTTACTTACGTATGTATGCATGTGTTTTTGGGTGAGAGAGAGAAAGAGATTTCGTGTGTACGTTTAATATTATAAAAACCACAACATTTTCAAATAAAAAAAAAAACAAAAGAAGTAGTAAAGGAAAACCAAAAGGAAAAACTTATGGTATCTTAACACAGCATAATTATCAACCGAAAAAAAAAACAACAGCAACAACTACTACTACAACTACTGCTTTACTCGTATAAATAAATATCAATAAAAACCGAAAACGAATAAAAATTGAAAAAGAAATAAAACCTGAAAATTAAAGAAAAACCGAAACGTATGGAAAACATAAACAAACCAATGAAATGAACAAAAAAAAAAAATAAATAAAAACGAAATAAATAAATAAACCATAAGAAAACCCCAACAATTTATGGTAAATAAACATACAACACAGAGCAATACAGCACAACTGCATTAATATATAACAGCAACAACCACAGCGACATCAATAGCATTAGCAATAATAATGATGGTAATGATGATGATGATAATGATAATAGTGATGATGATGATATTGAAAAAATAAACGTAAACATTTTTACCATCAAAAAAAAAAAAAAGACAACATTTCCCTCCTACTGATCGTTGTATCAGACCATCACATATACAGCCATGGACATTAAATTAGCACAAAAATTTGTCATAAAAACAATCTAATTTTTTATAGTATTTTAAGTCTATTTACAAAAAAAATTTAAACATTAAAACATAAAAGGCATATTCTTCTTTAAAGCAAAAACAAAAATTTTTACTAAATTGCCGATCGTATGCTCATTAAGGCCTGCAACATATCAAATGCTAGATTTTAGCTGGACAGTAAAATAGCACAAAATTAAAATTTTTGAAATAAAAATAATATATTTTAATAAATAGGAAAAATCTTATTGTTTTTCGTTTACTTGGTCAATATTTGGTAGAATAACCTTTATTTTTAAGCACCGCGTGGCATCTACGGGACATGCTTTCAATCAAATTCTGGCAACGATCTTTGGGAATCAAGTACCAAGCGTTCCGTATTCCAAGTCACAAATCGTCCAAATTTTTGTACTTTTGTTGAGCAATTACACATTTCACATCGTGCTAGAGGTTTTCAATCGGGTTTAAATCAGGACTTTGTGCCGGCCAGTATAAAACGCGACTGTGCTCTTTGTAAAACCAATCCTTTACCAGCTTAGACGTGTGTTTGGGATCATTATCTCCATAAATATGAATGAAACTGCCATGTTTTCAAAAGCATATGGTTCCATTTTGTTCTTCATAATGTCGAAATACTTGTAACGGCCCATTTTTCCATTAATTTTGACGATTGGACCCACACCGTGCCATAAAAATGATCCCCACACCATGATGCTTCCTCCACCATGCTTTAGGGTCTTTTAAGTGTAACGTGGATTAAATGCCTGACATTTTGGCCGATGAACAAAGACTCTACCATTGGTTCCCAAACGATTTATCTTTGTTTCGTCACTCCAAAGTATTTTTTTCCAGAATGAGAAAAAAATCATAATTAAACTATAAATGGATTTTGTGCTAATTTAATGTCCATGGCTGTATATGTACTTCGTAAATGTATGTATGTACGTAGCAGAAGTAGTAGTAATAGAATTCGTCAACGTACTCTCCTAAGAAGAGAGCAAAATAAATAAAATGATAGTACGATAACAGCAACAACAATTAAATGGCGGCATTAATACAAATGTTTACTACCACCAACAGGTCAATCAACATCATGTACTTTGTTTACTGCATAAAGCAACAACAAATACAATATAAAAATCAACAATAAACATTGAGAGCAACAAAGATATCATTCATTGCTTTCTCCTAAAGAGAGAGAGATAAAATAAAAATGTATACATTAAACAGAATATAACATAACAGTTATTATTATGCTCCTTTTTCTCCCCTCGTGATGATAGTGAATGACTGAGTGAGTGATAAAGATGAGACCCACCGTAATAGCATAGCAATTTGTTAAATGTTTACTTTACGTTTATAAATGCCTTTATACGTAGCATACATACATACATATGTACATATATGCATGTGGTGGAGTGTATGTATGGTACACTCATCGTAAGTAGAGTTTATTACCGAGTTAAAGTAAAAATAGCGGCAACAATTTTGCATTTCATTTCCTTAATAAACCTCAATGTGAGAGCATCACGGCAATTTAAATAAAGAGTGTGAATACAAGTTTTTCTTTCGGTTGTTTCATTTTTTTATTTTATTTTATTTTTCCAAAATTTTTCTTTCTGGAGAGTTTAAAAAAAACGTATATACATGTGTATGTGTGTGTGTCTACTAATATTATTTGCATAAGTATATGTGTACGTATGTACTGTATTCATTGTTTTCTATTTTCTTTCTGTTATTCAAAGACAGTTAAATTCATTTCTTTTAATGGCAATGGTGGTGATGATGATGATGATAATGTTTAACTTGTTAACCCTTGTTGTGCACCTTTGGGGTCAAGTGTTGTTATTATTTTTTTATGTGTTAATTAAATTGTTGAAAACATATTAAAATCAGGGCATACGTTTTGCAATCATAGTGAATGCTGGTTCTTCTTTATATTTGAATATTTTAAAGCAAATTTCAAGGTCATTAAGCAATAGAAAAAATGAAAAAATGATTTAAAAATTTTAAGAAAATGAAATGAGAACAGTCTCTTGTAAGCAGTCATCGTATTTCAAAGCAATATAGAAAAAAAAACATTTCTTTTAGTGACTTACTCGCAACAGACTGCTGGCAAAAACTCTGTGAAAGTGAAATAAAAATTGCCATGAAAAGTATCTCAAAAATCTGTCGTTCGAAGCCGTTCAGTTCAGCCACTCGTGGATAAATTTAACACATAAACAACAAAGGTGGTGTGAGAAACTAGATTGTAATATGTACTGTCTAAAGAACTATAATGACCAATTAACTAAGCAAGCAGCGATTTAGAATCTTGAGACTGTGCTTCTGGCGCATAGTCATATAATGTGTTTGATAGTTTCACATAATTGCAAACCATTCAGAAAGAAGAAGTGTGTTTGTCCCACAAACTGGTCTTTGCCTTCACAACGAAATGCCTTGCTAATAAAAACTGTCAGCAGCCTAATAGATTCCCTATCCAAATACAAATGTGTGTGAATATAGATTTTAAATTACCCTGGACGCAAACCAAGTCACTTGTTTGCTTTTTTCCAAATTTTACCCAGAAATTTTA
Organism: Sarcophaga caerulescens; assembly: GCA_927399465.1. Taxonomy (NCBI): domain Eukaryota; kingdom Metazoa; phylum Arthropoda; class Insecta; order Diptera; family Sarcophagidae; genus Sarcophaga; species Sarcophaga caerulescens. The sequence goes on from OV656866.1 coordinate 27,280,524, forward strand.
ATCCTTTTTCTTGTTTTTCTTTCCAAGTCTTAAATAAATTTTTTAACAGAGTTCTATTAGTAACATAATAGAGCTCTGTTAAGTGACTTGGTTTGCGTCCAGGGTATTAGATTTTAAGATCTATCTTCACACACATTAAATACAATACCCATACCATTCTAGAGCAGTCAATACGGACTAATAGTAACAAAAAAAAACTGTACCAAGTGAGGCCAGAGGGACCACTCCACTTGCCAGTTGATACGCCCAGTTGATCTCGTTGATCCATACGCCACACTGCTTCGGAAAACTAGCGCGGCACTACCCTATGATTTTCCAACAGTCTCATGAAGGTCTACCGGCAAGCAGAGAGCCAACCTTGAGCTGATATGTTGCACAATTAATGTCCTTAAGGCAACCAGATTATTCACAAAGAACAACTCCCTTCGCAACCTTGATAATTGCAAACTTCTTAGCTGCACACCATCACCATCTCTGTGCCGGGTGGGATCACATGACAACCTAAGTACAGTGACTACACTGGAGTTCTTGTTGAAAATCGCATACAGAAGGCACAAAAGGATTTACGTTCATTTGAAAATTGGTTTTTTATGCCTTTGTGGTCAAAGCTTTTTTTTTTGTTTTGCGAAACATGCATAAAGTTTAGGTGTCGGTGGATCATGGTTTTCAAAGGAACTTGAGGATATTGGGGCCTTACTGATAGTCTTTTGGGAAATGCATGACCAGAAAAATAAAAAAACGTAAATGGTGGTAGATTGACGACACTTTGAGAAAAGGTCATGGTGGGACGTCTTTACTACAAAAAGGCGTTGCCTTTAATTTGGAATTTGGAAATTAAATGTAGAATTAAGGACGAAATAAGGCCGTTTTGTACCAGACAAAACAAATATGTTGTATATTGAGGCCCTATGGACCTACTAAATATTTATTTCTTTAGCTAAGCAGGTGATTAAATTACTGACGAGGCTGAATGCTATTTAATACCATCCGTTTAAGGGTTAAATTAATATTAAGCTTGCAGTTGTATATTTAAATTTTTAATTCTTGTTTCTATTTTTTTTTTAATTCTTTTTGTTTAATTTTTTATTTTCAAATATCGTTACAGATCTTTTGCATGTTGCTGTTGAATTTTCTACGCAATTAAACGATGTCATGTTATCAACATCTACATCATTTTATAACAGCAGCAGCAACAACAACAACAACAACAACAACGACAATAACACTAAACAATTTAACAACAACACAAGTCGTAGAAATAACAACTGCTACTACAAGGGACTCCATTAACAATTTAAACAGCAGCAGCAACAGCAGCAGTAAAAGTAACAGCTACAGCAGCTATAATAGCGACAACAGCTACAGTTAAGAAGAAGAAGAAGAAAAGAAAACTCAAAAAGAAAAACATTTTTTTGAACAACATTTTTATTGCCTTTTTTGTTGTTGTTGTTTATGAATTTTAAGCGAAACAGAGAGGCAAATGCAACATTATTTGCAACGACCGGGGCAGCAACAACAACATTATTAAAGTGAAAATCAAATTGAAATTTAAATTTGAACAGAACAGAAAACAGACAACAACAACAACAACGACGATAATAACATCATTGTTAAAAAATTAAATCCAATGGAAAATGATGACGATGATGTTTTACGTTAACAACAGCAACAACAATACAGGCATAGTACCAGCAACAACAGCAAGAGCCAGAGCCACGGCAGCAACAACTGCATTAGCGTATGACAGTAGCTGTAGTAGTAGAAGATGTAGGAGTTCAACGTGTTATTATGGCGACTGTTGTTGTCAGATTGAAAGCACGGCAATCAACAGCAACAACAGGAGCAACAACATTAATGACATTTACAACAGCAGCAACAAGAGAATCGCGATATCAAATGATCTTAAGGCAGAACGACATAATAACGATGCAAGCAACTATTCCTCATCCAATGGACCAACACATCAATTGGACGGTAAATCAAGCATGCTTACGAATAGCGATACCTTAACAGCAACAATAACATCAACAGCCACAGCATTAGCATCGTCGTCACGTCAACGAAGAAAATGTTTAACGGACAACAACAGGGCAGAGCATCATAGTTTAATAGGGAATAGTGAAGAAATTAATGAAAATTATTGTAGCCTTCATTGGAAAGAGCATGGAGAACTTAATTTTTGTTGCAATACATTAGCAGCACCAACATCATCTACATCGTCAACATCATTTAAACCAACAGCAGCAGCAGCAACAATATCGGCCAGCAAATCGAAAACAGCTGCAGCAGTAACATTAACATCATTAGCAACCTCGAACCATAAATGTATAAATTATAGCCTTAAAGCAACTACGACAACAAGCAGCAGCAACTGCAACAGCAACTGCAACAGCCACAGCAACAGTAATACCAGCAGGAGTAGAAGGAATCACAGCACCAACCCGAACAGCAGTAGTCAACATAATCCACTCACCCAGCCATCATCAGCATCATCATCCAATGCCTCACTGGCATTTCGTCGTCGTACATGTCGTGGTTCGTCTCTCATTTCCAACGTCCATAGCATCATTAGCCTTTTTGGCCTTCAGCTAAGCTGTCTCCTGCTGTTGCGGCTCTCACATTTAGCCATTGGTCTGGCTGTTAGCAGTAGTGGTGGTGGTGGTGGTGGTGGTGGCAGTGGCATCGACTCTGTTAATGCAAATCTCACTGAATTGGGTAGTCCTGGTATGTACAAACGTAATGATTTACACAATATAACTTGCTCTAGTTTACCCCCCCCCCCACTTTAATGTAGCGTTTTAAAGTAAAAGGGGGAAACGCGAAATTATTGATTTTATTTATCGTAGATTGCTCGCTCGCCAGTTTTTCTCTCCCAATTTTATTTTTTTTTTATATTTTTGGTGTGAAATTAACCCAAATAAACTTTGGCTGGCTTGCCACTGCTCAACACACCATTCGTTATTAACAATATAATCAAACAACAACCATAAAATAACAACAAAAATAAGTTTGGTTGTGTTTCCTTCCGACATGTTGTAGTGTATTCCACGTAGAAGGAAAATGTGGGAAAAAAAATGAAAAAAAAACAAATCAAGGAAATCTAAAGTATTTAAAAAAATGCCAGCGTCTTGAAGGTATGAATTCTTTAATTACGAAGCAGTCAACAGAAAAAATAACAAAAAAAAAAATTTAAGCATTTGCAAGCACCTGCTGCAACTTCAAACTTGGTATTCAAATTTTGTGCTGGAACTACAGAAATTGATTGAATTTGCCACGCTCATAATTGCAAATAAAAATAATTCCTAAACTCCTTTGTAATTGCAATTTATAGACGATTTCCCATTCCCTTATTTGTTATTAAACCGAAACTAAATTGGCAAAGCTTAAGAATTACCGGATAAAAAACCTTGATTGTGATTAGGAGGATAGGATTATGATACCATACTCCCGCAACACAACTATTCAGAAAGGTTAGGATAGGTTAGAGGACGTGTACTTGTCAACATTCTACAACGTCCTAGCTTCTCACACCACTCATGATGTGTGCGTTAATTTTAGACGTGAGTGGCGGGACCTACAATTTAACGTCGACTCCGAACGACAGATTTTTGACTATTTAGGAACCTTTCACCAAATATCTGATGTTGAAAGCTCTTTGGTGATAATACCTCGACTAGTTAAATCAGCAAAAACCTTGATTGTAATTCGGAGGATGGAATTATGATACCACATTCGCCCACATTTCCCAAAGCCTTAGAACTAAAACTTCTGCTAAAGCCTCTTTGACTTCTATTGTCTATTCTCGATGGATTCTTCAAATTGTCTTTACAGTTATCATGGAGATACTGTAGTCTATTTGGTAGCGTGTTGGCTTATTAGACAAGAGCCCGTGCTTTAACCAACGGCCTCAGACTGGGTTTTTATTCTCCTCAAAATCTGTATCCTTAAATCCCTACAATTCTATTGACCTAACAAAATGTCCGTTACTAGTAAGGATAAGACCCTGTCTAACACTTAATAAACACCCTGGTGATGATGAGCTATCGATCTTTTGAGATGAGTTAACGTCGCATCATCCTCATCGCAATTTTTACTCCTTGGACTCGAAGAGATAGCCATTCTGAATAAGTTTCTATTAACCGGTTCATATCCTCACTAAATGTTATCTGATGGATAACTTTTTTTTTTCTTTCTTCTCTTAATCAGCAAGAGTTTAAATTGATTCAAATCAATTTGACTTGAGTACAGACTTTGCCTCTTTCATTCTTCCTTTTTTTTGGAATATACTACTTTTCCTATTTCCAGGAAAGTGTGTGACTCTAACTCGCAAGCTCATTTGCCGCCTTATTGCCCTGAATTCCCAGAAAATTCGGAATCCAGCAGAGAATCAGCAGCACTTGTCCAATTTTCCTTGACTGTGGTGTATAAATCACGCTAAATTGACGCATACACTTCCGACTTAAGAAAACCCCACAGGAAAAATCTAGCGGGTGAAATCACACGATTTCGCATTACCACCACGCAAGATAATATTGCCCTCAAACCTCTGAGAGTAAAATGAAATTGCCATGAAAAGTTTCTTAAAAAACCGTGGTTCGGAGCAGAGATCAGCAACGAGTATTCAAAACGATGAGTATATTCGAGTCATACTTATAATTTCAGCTACTTATACGCATTCATACTTATTTTAATATCATACTCATACTACTCATATTCAAAGTTAGAAATACTCATCGTACTCATACTTAACAATACGCACACGATGTTGTTGATTTCGACTATGGAGAGTCGATTCAACATATACACGAAGCACAAAATAAGTATGATTCGAGTACGAACACCACAATACTCGCTAGAAGGTTGTGTGTGTGCTTTGCTTGCTGTCTTTGTCTTTTCTTTTCTCTTCTTTTGTAAATGCAACAATAACTACTACTGTAAATTTTGATGAATGATTCGATTGACTCGAATCATTCGTAAGTATTATAAGTATTTTTCTAAATTTATGAATCTGAATGAGTAGGCGTATGAATCAAACAATGAATCGAATGTTGTGAGTTTGATGTCAACGTTGTACTCATACTCATTGCAACCTATACTTATAAATCAATGTTGTAGCGAGTACGAATGAATCAGAGTAGTTGAATTTTAATACTCTTGACTCACTCATACTCAAAATTTCATAAGTACCTATGAGTAGCGAAAATACGATTCATTGCGTATCTCTGGTTCGGAGTTGACGTTATACTGTAGATTCCGTCACTCGTGAATAAAATTAATACACACGCAGCATGGGTGGTGTAAGAAGCTAGGTTGTAACTCTGACTAACAGGGTTGTAATAACAAATTAAGACCCCATTATTGTCCAAGAACTTTAAACGAACACAGTAGACTCAGTTCAGTGGCGGGAAATTTAAAAAATCATGGCTGTATTAGCCTGCCCTCGTATCTATACATATTAATGCAATACAGAATATAATCCTATTATTCTGTATCAATAGAATTTATTTTTTTTTTATTTTTTATTTTCAAATCATAAATATGGGAGTGTGAAAGTCTTTTTGGTTTTGAAAAATTCAATTTTTTTTTTCATTTTTTTTTTTTTGTTAATTTATTAACGAAATTAATTAGGAAACCGAATTTTGTTTTTGTTTTTTTTTTAATAAAACTCTTCTTCTAAGATCTTAGTTTTTAATTTTTCGCTTTAATTTAATGACTCTGTGTTCCTTCCCTCACTATTGTTGTCTTCTGTTGTTAAGCTTGTATTTAAAATTGTTTTAAGCTGCGCTCTACAAGCTTAAAATTGTTTTCATACCGTTTTGTATTAAAAACAAAATTAAAAGCTTCAGGCTTCTTTTAGAATTTTTTTTGTGAGTATTAAACAACAAGAACAACAACATCAAAAAAAGAAGAAGAAAGAAAAAATATTATTTTTTAAGAAGCCATCATTAATCATAAAAATTTTTTAAAAACGTATTTCATGTGTGAAATTTTTAAATGAATTTTTTTTTTTTTTCGAATAAAAAATTTAAAAAAGAACAAAAACAAATTGGTTTTTAACAAAACAACAAAACAAAAAAAAAGAGGGGAATTAAAATTGTTTAAAGATTTAAATTTGTGTGTAATATTGTCATCATTTTGTTAGAAAAGACGGAAGATGTTATGATTTTCATTTGATTTGTAGAGAAATACAGTAAAATTTGATACTAAACACGTGAATACAAATGAGTTGAGCAATTAATCTTAAAATCTTCAAATTTCGGCCCTTTAACACACACACACACATACACTTGGAATAACTTAATGTGACATTTAACACATGTTTTATTCATAAAATTTCTTTTCATTTTTTAATAGGCTTAAGCCTACAACTGGATTAGGGCTTTAATAATAAAAAAAAATAAATTTAAAAAAAAGAAGTTTAAAAAACATAAAATAAGTGTGCCTGTATCTGTTGTTGTATCTGTTTTGATTTCATTTGTAACAAGAAAATGACGATCATTTTACCTCAATTCTGTTTATATTGTTACGTTTTTACCTTTTAAAAACGTTTAAAATATGAGCTCGTAGATTACAAATACAATAAAAATAAATCATTATAAATTCTTTATTATGCCACTGTTCACAACGTTATGTATACAACAACAATTGCTTTTCTTTGTTATTCCTCTGTTTACACCCTTTGCATAAACAATAACAATTGCTAGACAATTATTCGATAGATCTTTGTAACGGAGATCCTCAAACCACGATTACTCTCTTCAAACGCACCGCGTCTTCGCACAAGACTGACTGAACTTGACTAACTTAGTCGCCTGCTTTGCCTTGCCTTTTATGTGGCAACGAAAACAGTCTGATGAATGTTCTTGAATGCGAATGTTCATGACTTCGCCTTTTCGAAGTTTCTATAAATGTAAACATCGTTGTTTACGTTTATTCTTGTAGCGTTTGTTGTTGTATTTTTGTTTACTTGTTTACCATTTTATTATGCTGGTGTTTGTTGTTAAATTAAGCAATACAATAATTTGTAAACAGGTTTGTTTACTGCATTATTTTGTTTTTGTAGCTTTTGTTTATAATTTTAATGTTAAGCGATGTAAAAGCAAAACAGTACATCAGTATCTTAATTTTTCATTTTCGTAATAATATTTTAATATTCGTGCAAAGCAACCTTGCTTTTCTTTTACTGTTTGAAAGATGCCAGCGAGTTTTGCCATGGATCGCCAAGAGCAAAGTTCTAAACATTCACCAAACTTCTGCAAATTGTAAGACACAATTGTAACTTTTGTTCTCCTAATTGATGGCCTCAATTCAATCAAGCTGTACTTAGTTTTAGCGGATCTCTAATGTAGTTTATGTGAATTCAACGGGTCTTTATGGTGGTTTAGATGGCAGCCATATTGTGAGACTACGATGTAATCGATTAATCTTTTTTTAGGTTCCAAATTCCATCCTCATTTCGTTTTGTTGAAGTTGTCTGAGCTGGGGTTTGAACCGTGGCCTCACGTCTAATAAGGCAACACAATAGCTACTAGACTACTGAATATTCAGAACTTTATTTGTCTCTCTTAAATGACTAAAAGACGGATAACATTTCTCTTCTAATTTTTTCTATTGAACTCAACTAATCAAGGCGAATTAAAGTTGTCGTTGTTTAGTAGGGAGTGTTTTGTATTATTAGGCGTGAGGCCAGGGTTCAAACCATGGCTCAGACGGATCGAACATAACAAAATTCCTCTCAGCAATTTTTTGGTGAAAACTGTGAGAGTAAATAAAATTACCATGGAAAAGTTTCTTATAAATCTGTCGTTTAAAGTTAAATTTGAAATGTAGCCACATAAGTGGTGTGGGAGAGAAGCTATGTAGATCGTAATTCTGACTGACTATGTTGTAATGGCTAATTATGTATGTATGTGTGTATGCTTGAAAGCATAATTAAAATCACTTACACTTTAAACCGAATCAATCAAATCAATTCCTGTGATGATACATATTTCGTGTTTTGAGTAATAGAAACTGTGTGGTTTCAATTGATTTCCAACGAAAAACTATTAACAGATCAATCCATAACTATTCTATGTATATTGTAAGCATAACACAATAATTCTGTACTGCATGGATTAGAATTAATAAAACAAATTGATGAATAATGAATGGTTTCCCCACCCCGTCTTAAGCAAATGAAATGAAAATTCCAGGAATGTAAAATATATGACAGACAAATAACGAAAACCAAACAAACAAACAAACAATAAAGTACTTGAAGTATTAAGTTTAATTAAAAGAAATTAAAAAAGAGTCGAGTAGGGTAGAGGTAAACAGTAAATATTGTTACAGGTAAGACGACATACAAGCCTTGCCTCTTAAGGCCATAATGTCTAGACGTGTGTTAAGCAAAAAAAAGCAGCAAAACAAATAAGAAGTAAAAGAACAAATAAATAAACTTTTATGTAATATGATAGAGAAAGATAAACATACCCATACTCATTATTCTTTACAAAGTTTATAAAATTTTTATTTATTTATTTGCTTGACTTTAATTTTTTTGCTTCTTATTTTTGATTCATGGAAATCCAAACATTGAAACAAATAAAACTTCAACGATTATGATCAGTTTTCCTTGTAAAGATAGTAATTAAACGCCATAAACACATTTTATTTTATTTTTATTTTTTTGTATTTTTAATAACCAGTAATGGCCTATAATTTTATAAAATAAAAACGAAAATGTTGTTGAGAACTCTTTGAAATCAGGTTCATTGATTTGCCTGTCAAATGACTCATTCATTTAGTATTCCTCCAAAAGGGGGTCAAGCAGAAGGGGTTTACACGTTTCTTTCGCACGATTAAATATTGAATAATAAATAATTAAAAATGATTAATTATTTATAATAAATTTAGCAAATTATGTTTCAGTTTTTTTTTTCTCTCCTCTTCTTTTCTTTTCTTTTATAATAAAATATTCAAAAAATGTTTCAACAATTTAAATTGTCTTCGGAGGCGAACAAAGAAAAAAAAAACAGTTATACACTCAAAAAAATTATGCCGTAAAGTAACAAGCAACACAAAAGCTAGTGCTTTATATCAGAGATGAGCAATGAGTATTCAAAGAGATGAGTAGAATCGAATCATACTCATAATTTCTGATTCTTATACGCGTACATACTTATTTTAATATCATGGAACCTCTACTGATATTCAAAGTTTGAAGTATCCACCACAGTCATACTTATGGTGTTTTCTTTTCTACCAAAAAATGTGCATTCTGCATGTGCAAAATGCAATTTTGTGTTTGTTTCTTAAAAATGTTTCGCCCTCAAAAAGGGTGGTATGTTTTATTCTAAATAAATCGCACTTGTCAATGGTGGAGGGCATTGCATTTTATGCCCTGTATAAATCGAGAGTGCTGGTAATGCCCTGTAAAGCAGATGACTTTTGTTTATTTATAGAGCTGCCAGATGAAATTTAAAAAAAGCCGCATGGTATCTTTATCCAATTTTGAAGTTAATTTTTTCATTGTTTTGTGGAGTAACCTTAAGGAAACATTACATTATTAAAGATACATGGTCAGTAATTTAAAGAAATTGCATTCAGTATTAGAACAGTGCTAAAAAAAATTTTTTGGTTATAAAAAACAGCGCTCAAAAAATGAAATCGAAAATTTAGCTATCTGGCAACACCTTTCTCATATTTACATATTTTATTGAAAACAAATCGAAAAATACAACATATTTTTAAATCTAAAACCTTAACGTTAATAAATATAAAACATTTAATACGTACAAAACACTTTTTTTTTAATTAATTTTAAATATTATTATTTACATTGAACGACTTTTGAACAAATTGCCATTTCCTCATTCATTTTCTTAATAAGTGGTAAACACAGGGCATACCCTTTTTTAATATTTGTGTTATGTTCTTCTCAAATAAAAAATTACATTACAACAGGGTTGGTCAGAAATTTTTTTAATGCACCTTGTAAGAGGGTGACATTTCCTTTGTAGAAAAGAAAACACCATTAATAACACGTATGATGTTACAATCATATTTCGAATGGTATGAGTTTGATGTCAACGTTCTACGCATACTCATTGCAATCTGTACTTTTAAATCAACGTTGTAATGAGTTCGAATGAATCAGAGTACATATCGCTCCTTTATTGCAACATAGTCATATCTCAAAAAAACTTGAACTTGGCAAAATGCGATTTAAGTTTTCAAGACATAAGTCTTATGATCTAATTGCCGCAAACACTTTTTGCTATAACTTCGGTTCAGCTTGGGATATAAAACTGATTTTTTTTCAACATGTACAGAAGGTCTAAAAGAGCAGTTTTGCTTAAGTAACTAAAAATGTTTAATTTTTTGAGATATAACTATGTTGCAATAAAGGAGCGATATGTATATTCAAAATTTCATGAGTGCGCTTATGAGTAGCGAAAAAACGATTCATTGCTAATCTCTGCTTTATATTCAATGGCAATGGAAAAGTAAATTACGCGTGTTTTCAACTCAAATTTGTTTTTCGAGGATAATTCCGTACTATGACCACAAAACACTAAAAAGAAAGTTTTATGACCCTTAACTTCTAAGGCCTTTATGGCATTCAAGTCTCATTCGAGGTCTTGTGTCTCACAACTCAAGTAGAAGCACGACAATGTCATCATGATAACGGTGAAGATGGTGAAGCCTCTGTACGACATAGAAACGATTTTTGTTTAAGTTGTGCCTCAGATTGCACAAATTCTTAAATTACCCCTCTAAGGGTCTTAGGTCTGCAATACTTATCTAATGCAACTTATCTGAGATTCTCCTGTTACAGACAAACAAACCCCTTTTTCCTGATGCTTAGTAGCAAATTCTTTCTCCTCTCCTCCACTTCTACAGCGTAGCTTAGAGTTTGTAATAAGTACATAATGACCACTAATACCGTGTTACACATTTGCATATGTACATACATACATAATTGGTCATAACAACCCTTCAGTGAGGATTACGACTTAGCCTCTCTCCCATACCACTGATGTTGTGTGTGTTAATATTATATAAGAGTGACGGAACCAATAGTTTAAAGTCGACTCCAAGGAAAAGATTTTTGAGAAACTCCATGGCTTCATGGCATTTACTCATTCAGTATTTGTCAGAAATCTCTTGAGAGGAAGTCACCGTATTCAAATTAAAATTGGATTTTTGTTGCGGATGTCTGACCTGTGGTTTGAAGCGTGGTTTCACATTTAATAAGCCAACAGACTATCTACTAGACTATGGCGATTTCTACATCTCCCTCTCTCTCATCTGCAGTATTATTTATTTAGTAGAAGATTTATTATGGATATGCATCTTTTGACAACCGAAAAACGCGTAAAAATAGTTGAAACTGACTACATAACTGGTGACTCGGTTTCATCATAATCGTCCTTCTATGCAAAGAATTGGCATTGGATTCTTAAGCAATTTGAAGAGACTAGAGCTGGGACTGAGACTGATGTCCTCAAGCATATACATCACGACAATGTCCGCCACGGCGTTCCCAACTATTAGGCCTCTCTTATGGCTCATTTTGGCATATTTTTCATTTAGATCTGCACATCCATGTGCATTTCTGCAAATTTTAAAATCAACTAATCATTCTTCACAATGCCACAGATATCCAGGAGCAACAGGCCTTCAATACTGATTTTTCGACTAAAATGTTCCTAAACGATGAGGCACTTTTTTCTTTCGATGGTTATGTCCACTACAGAAATTCTCTGTATATGGGATTAAAGTAATTAGAAAAGACTTTCAAAAAGCCACTGGTGTTGTCAGTGTAGAGCTACGATGAACGATTTTTCTTTATGTCTGCAATTGAATTATGTGAGTAACCTGACGGCCTGTGATTTCAACAAAACGATGTTACGACTTACACTATACGGGCCGATTTTTTCTTTATGGCTCGAAAAGTTTCACAAAATAGTTGTTTTACATTTTGGTGGTGACAATTGTCCCCATTTGATTCCTTTGGACTTCGGTAGGCTTTGGCACTTAATAGTCGGCGTAGTCTGGTAGATAGTGTATTGGCTTATTAGACGTGTTCAAAACCACGGTTCAAAACCTAGGCCAGACGACTTATGAACAAATATTTCTTCTGCGAGTTCCTCTCAGTAGATTTCTGGCAAAAACTCTGAGTCCTAAAATAAAATTGTCATGAAAAACTTTTTCAAAAAATCTGTCGTTCGGAGTCGACTTTAAACTGTAGGTCCCTGTAGGTGTGAGAAGCTAGGTCGTAATCCTAACTAAAGGGTTGTAATGACCAATCATGTATGTATGTATCTATGTTTGGCGCTTAAATGATTTTACAATTCAAGAGATTGCACTTAAAACATATTTATGCTCAGAATATCTCTCAATTCAACAATAAATCAGAAAAAAAAACCTTTTTCACTTTCATTTCTATTTTGATGGCCAACAAAACATGGCTCATTATGCTAATTGACGTTGTTATAAGTTGTAACAACAAGCTGCTTATCTCCTTCTCTGATCTTTGTTTATCTTTTTTCTTTATTTTTCCAACATTTTTCTGTGGGTGTAAACCAACCAATGTTGTCTATTGCTGTTACGCTTGGATATTTTTAAACGAATTTTAATGCGGAACAGTACAAAAGGGAAATTTGAAATATCTGTGTGTGTGTTACTAATAGAAACATAATAATAGATTTAAAAATGTTTTAATAAATAAATTTTAATAACCATTAATGGATTTCAATAAAAAATAAAACAAAAAAAAAAAACAAGTAGAAGAAGAAAACATTGTTATTACTGGACCGGTGGCAAATGATTTATGGACACCATTTATATGGGATTTCATGTTAATGGAACCACACCGTACGAGCATAAGTCAAAACATTTTGAAAAGAAACTTTTTTAAGGCAACAACAAAACATTAAAGTGGGCAGCAGCTATTTAGCATAGACCGACAATAATAGCCTACTTAAGCTAATGAATGTTCGGCGGTTCGGCAAGTAAATGAAATGTTTGAAAAGCACAAGCACATGTAATTCGTAATCGTATTTCAGTTACATTTTTGATTTATATTTTTTAATTTCAAGCTTAAATAACGTGCAACTACAAGCTTAAATGAAATTAACTTTTAAAGCCTCAACTAATTTAGTTATTTTTTCTTTTTTTTTTCTGGGCATTTCAACCTTACTTGAGTATTCAAAAATTAAAAATTCCCACATGTAGGCTGGAGATCTTTATCATTAAAATTGATGTCTGTCTCTCTGTCTGTATGTCATTTGCTAGGTATTTGGGGAATAAAAAATTTGTAATAAAATCTCGCAGTAGGAGTTGATAAATTATTTGCAAATCAAATCAACAAAAAAAATCAATTTTATAATTTTATTTTTAAACCAATGCACCTTTGACTGGTTTTATGTGCATACATACATATTTTAAGCCAAAAATCAATTTCAATTTTCATAGATTTCCAAGTAAGATAAAGAATTTTGAGTCACTAGATACATATTTACATAAAATTATGGCCAAAATAGATTTGTAAAGACAATAAATTTTAAAAATAATTTTTTTCTTTTTGTTTCGTTTTGTACATTCCATATAAAGTAGTTTTTAATGTCACCATTCTGGTACTTAATAGAAAAATATTACAATATACAGTGCTAAGCAAAACTAGGCGAAGGTTGATAAAAATTTAAAAAAAAAAAATTGTTTTTGGTTCCCATAAAGGAAATTTATTTAGAAACGTTGCAGTATAAACAAAAGTATGCTTAAAAGAGAATGAAGAATAAGTTTAACTTACGTATTCAGCACAACCCGATTGGATAATAAGACGATTTGCTTCAAACTTGCATGGATCTTCCCTAAGTTCTTACACTAAACTGCGTGAGATTCTTCCAAACCTAAGCTTTACATTACATTTTTGAACACTTCCCTCTATGAATTCTCTTAGCATCACTTTCTAAAACTATTCTAGCTCATACGCATAACATATCCTAGTCAGCCTAGTCAGTTTATGCTCTTTGTATACAAATTGATCCATAAATTTAACGTAGAATCCTTTCAGAATGGTAGTCTAGTAGGTGATGTGTTGGCTTATTAGGCGTGATGCTGTGGTTTAGATCCCAGTCCAGATATCACGAAAAAGGCAAAACATATTCGAAAGCAAATATTTCTACAGTGAACTCCTCTCAGCAGATTTCTAGCATAAACTGTGAGTGTGAAATAAAATTGCTATGAAAAGTTTTTTTTAAACACGGGTGGTATAAGAAGCTAGGTTGTAATCCTAACCAAACGAAGGCGTTATGAACAATCACGTAAGTTAAGTATGCGTGAAACGAAAACGTGAAAAAACACCAAAGACCAAAGACCAAATAGCAGTCAAAATAGTGAGTTTCTCTGGCAAATTATCCATAAAGAAGAACAAGATTGTTTGGGATAGTTAGCTTTGCTTAGGAGATGAATCCTTCTGCAAGGGTAAGAACCAACTTGGAAGAGAGATTATGTTCATTGTAGTATCACAAATTAACACCAAACTTTCCCTACCGAAAAATTGTCTTGACTACAAAATAAATCCTGCTATAGAAGTAATCCTTATTTTTAGAGAGTTCCGTCAGAGGCAACATTAAATGAGAAGAAGAAGGAATATTTGCCTCCTCATGGCAAGAGCCGACGACTAATACATGAGGTGAAAGATAACTTATTCCTTTTTCAACTTCTACAGAACTCACTTAAAGGAACGTTTAATCTATAGGCATGCCTTGCAATAGAGTAGTTGCCCGCTCTTGAAGACCATGCAATCTAAGAAAAAAAAAAAATACAATCAGTACTCTTCTCACCCATATTGTTATGTTATGTTAGGGGAATCAGTGGGCACTGTATTCTGGACACTCAAGCAAGACTTTTAGAATTTGGTTTTCAGACCGAAAATGATGGGCTTCTACCAAATAGTTGAACTTAGTGATCTAGTGGGGCACAAGTTTCGGATGGTAACATTAGGTCACAACGGGTGTCTTGTTGCGATATCTCTAAGTATCCTTAAAGATGGGAAAGGGCCAATAGCTAACACGACCGCTAATATTTTCAAAGAATTTGTATTGATCCAATGAGTCACTATGAAAGAAAACAAATCTACACAGACGACTGCAATGGAATACATATAGTAAAACCATTTAATTTTATTTTTATATTTTTACCTTTAAATTGCTTTAAATTTTTGTACACCTATCGATATGAACTGAAAATGTTATCCTTTTTACCCTCATGACCTCTTTTAAAAATTAAAAAAAAAAATTTTTTAAACCATATTTTACCCATATTTTGCACCATAAAAATACGCTTTAAAATTATCTTTCGCCAATAAACTTGTGGTCAAATTAAAAACTTTCCTTTGCCATGTGCTTGTATATCATAAAAAAATATGCACAAAAACAACAACAATAAAACTCCTGTGTTTACTGCCATAAAAAAATATAAAAAAAGGAAATTGACGATGTTGACCACATTTGTTTATAGATATCGAAACGTGCCCCAAGTAAATGGATGTTATGCATCCCTTTGAAGTCTGCAAAAATATTGAAAAACACAGTCAGTCAGTCCGTACTTAATATCATAGACATTAAACAGGCAAAGAGAATTGCTATGAAAAACAAAACAAAACAAAACCCCCTCACAATTTACCACTTTAAACAAACAATAAAAAAAATAGGAAACAGAACAGAAACAACACAAACAGTATAAAGGGTAGTAGTAGTAGTAGGAGAACATAAAAATACTTTGCCGGTAGAGACTGGTTTTAGTTTAAGGCCAGTCAACAATACAAGAAAGAGAGAGAGAGAGAGAGAGAGAGAGAGAGAAAAAGTACAAAAAAATAAAATTGAAAAGAAAAAAGCCGAGTTGATTTTTTTTTAACGCACAATTTCTTTTAGTGTGTATAAAAATAGGTGCAAATGGATTTGAGAATTGGGTTAATTGTTGCTTAAAGGTGGTTTATGTAAAGCAAACATACATACAAACGTAAATATTCTCTCCTCAAAACTGTTACACACATAAATATGCAAACAAAGCTTAAAACCACATACATACATACATATGTACATACGTATACATACATATACACCCTGCAAATAAAACAGAATTTTAAGCCAAATGAACGAAAAAAAGCAGGCGTTGAAAGGCAGGATGTTTATAAACATTTACCCGAATGTATGTGTGTATAGGTGTGTGTGTGTGTGTTTATAAAAAGCAAACACTTTTCTGTGTATGTGTAGACAGTCTACACCAACAAGTCTAAAAATATAAACATAAACTCTTACTTACTTATACACTTACACACGCTTAGGCAAAAATAACAAGAACGAACAGAGAGAAAAAAAAATCCCAAAAACATAAACACTCACTCACTCACTCTCTCTTTTACATCATACTTATGTATACCCTGTGTTTCTCAAATCCACACGCACACAAATACCACCTGCCTTAGCAATAGCTTTTTAAACAAACATTTTTACCACCAATAAAAGTGGTAAAGAGCATCAGAGAGAAAGAGGGAGAGAGAGAGTAATAGACAGTGATGTAGAGTGTTTGTGTGTTGATAAACACACAGGAATTGTATGTTGTTAGAAGAGGAAGTAAATTTAAGTGCAAAATTGTAGAGAAAATGAAACACTATGACAAGAGGTTTACATCAATGTATGTGTACGTACGTCGTACATTCATGTTAAATGTTCACTTTTTAAGCTTTGCTAGCTCACTTATACATACACTTACTCAACGGTATTTATACACAGAGCAGAAGAAAGTGAGACGACACCCGGAATATATTGTATTTATAGCAGCAATATGTAGTGTTAAGTGTGTTAAGCATTATATGGTATGAGGGTGGTTTCAAAAGGGCACAAAAATATTAGTTTTACTGAACAAAAGAAAGGAAAGAAAAAATTGTTGCTTTCTTTATCAAACTCTATTTTCAGGGCGAAACATTGTTTTTTGTTCTAAAAAAAATTAAAAACACACAGACACACACATCCCCATACAACTTAAAAAAATGTAAGAAGAAGAATAAACACACAGAAAATAATGTGAAAATTGAAACCGGATAAGAAAAAAAAAGGTATCAATTTAAACGAGCAAACACACACACACACACACATTCCCAAAATGTTGGACATTTAACAACCAACGGATATTGACAAAAGAAATTAGCCTTAAATATGGATAATTTGCGGTAAAATAGAAAATAAACACATACATACGCACACACATTTTTGCTTTTTTTCTTCTTCTTATTGTTATTATTTTTCATAGCAAGGCATAACGTAGAATATTTTTAAGCAGAAAATCAAACGAATTTATATTCTTCTGTCTCTTTTACTCTTAATACATCGTTGTGGTGTGTTATTGTGTTCGTAAATCTTTGTTTTTTTATAATGCAATGAAAATGAAAAGAGCGAGACAGGTTTAAGACACACAGCAAACCAGTAACAGGATTAAAAGGATATGTTTGTATGTGGGAGATTGCAAACTTAAAAAATTTAATTAAAAACAATATATTCATGGATATGACTTCGAACCACCACTGTTTGTTAATTAAATAACAGAACTTTATAAGTAGAATTTTAATTGGCCTGAGAGAAATAATGAAAAAAAGCTATAATAAAAGGTGTTGTAAAAAGAAATCCATTAATTTTCACACAAATAGCTTAAGTTTTCTGTATCATGTAGTGTTGAAAAAGTATAAAACTGGCTTTGTAATATAAAAATAGAAAAAGTTTTCTTAGGAGAGTATGATTTGCTTTGTGTTCCATTAAAGCGTGAACTTACATATAAGGACCTTCTGAGCAAATTTCAGGGAGCTAATAATCCTATAAAGGTTATACTTGGATTCAACCAATCGAAGCACACATGTTCTCTTTTAAAATTTTGTAAAAATTTTATTTTCCATGGAGTCAACTCCTGGTCACTGCAATCTACATTTACAGAACACATGTATGTTAATGTAATATATGAAATTCCAGGGCAATAATAGAAGTTTCTATTCCTATACTCCTTCTACCCGGATACAGCCAATCGTGGCACACATTTTGCCTTTGAAAATTTTGTAAAAAGGGCTTAAAAATTTTATTTCTCATGAAGTCAACTTCAGGTGACTCCAATCGACATTTAGACAACAAATAATACATAAAATTCCAGGGCAATAATAGGAGATTCTATTTCTATACTTCTTATACCCGTATTCAGTCAATTGTGGCACATAAATTTTCTTTTCGAAAATTTTGTAAAAATCGGTTTTTTTGAGGCAACTTCGAAATATTCATGTATCTATCAGGTATGTGATGGAAAACGATTTCGATCAAAAACGATATAAAATCGAAAATAGTTGTGATGGCACCGCTTATTTCTGTTTCGTTTTGGTTTTGTTCTTAAACCGAATTCGATTTCATTTTTCATTTTGTTCTATAAAAATTACAAAAAATAAGAATGTGATAGAAAACGAAAATTTAGTTTGATTTTCGTTTTTAAATCGAGCAATCATTTGTATACGATTTGCTAAAATTTTTCTGTTTTAATAATACTCTAGAGATACAGCGCTACAACAAAGAAGTAGAGAGAATTTTTTATATAAAATAATATCAAAAAGCAATGATTAGAAATTAAAAAGCATCAGTTAGAAAAATATAATTAGAACCCTTATAAAAAAAGAGAATTGGTGCCATATGTGGCACATTAAACCTGTTCGTGTTTTTATCTAATAAACAGAATTTTTTTGTTTCTATTAAAATACTTTAAATACGGTTTATATTTCTCATTTATTTACTATATAAAATTATTTAAAAAAAGGTTTTCTGTAATTGGATCCCGGTTTCTGGTTGCCTCAGTATTTGTTGGATTACTTAAGTCAAGTTCGATTTCACTAGGATCAGGTTCTTCAAGTGGAGTAGTCGTAGTATCAAAATTGTGGTCTAATTTGTAAAAGTTACACATATTGTGAAGTGCGCAGCATATATTTATTATTTTAACAATTTTCTGCGGTTTATACCATAAAGCGCCAGACAAGCAACGGAATCTACTTTAGAGAACACCGATTGTTCTTTCAATAAGATTTCTAGCTGATGCATTGGTTTTATTAAATATATGTTGAGCTGATCCCGCACTTGTGTTTCTAAATGGAACTAGTACGAAAGGCTCTAACGCATATCCGGAATTAGCTAAAAGCCATGAACCACGACCTCCATTTTCAAAATTTCTATTATAAACGTCTCGTGCTAAACTGAGATTCCAAACAAAGGAATCATGACTAGACGCGGTTCGAGTTGCATCAATTGCCACAACATTCATTTTGTGATCACATATCTATAAAACAGGGAAACATCATAAAATAACTTCATTCATTTCAAAAGTTTTCACATACTATCATCACATTTATAAAACAAATGCCATTGTTACGCTTTACAAATTAAAAAATAATATTTTTTTTTTACTAAAAAGTTTGTTATTTTACATGAAACGGTTTAGAATAAAACAAAAAATGGAAACTAAAACCGTTCGGATTTCATCACATCTTATGACAAAACGTTTGTTTTTCAAATTCGATTTTACTTGAAAACGAATCGATTTTCATCACATACCTGAATGTATGTATGTATATACGAGGATGGATGAATAAGTCCATATCCAATCCATATTTTTCATACACTCGACCTTAAGCTGGTCTTTATACACTTCGTCTATTCGTTTGGCAATTTTTTCAATGCGTTTCCAAAAATTAAGATTTAAATCAAGCCAAACGATTGCAGAGGACCTATAGCATATGGAATTAATCCATCATGAGCAGACGCGTAAGGGGAGCAATACGTAACTTAATTCATGTATTTTTGATAGTCGAACTGTTCGTTGGTATATGCCTGCATTGGGCTGAAACAAAATAACTTTTTCTTTGTCAAATGCATTGAGCTTAAGAGAGTACTGCTTGTCTTTTCAGTCATTTTATTGCACTTCGAACGGACCACTATTCATTTGGAAGGCATGTCGATAGATTTCGCGTTCCCTTGAATAACTTCTGTAGAAAGAGAATTAGTGTTCCGTCTCCTAACTTCTCATTTAATGTTGTCCGTGACTAAACTCTCTAACTATTACTTCTATAACAGGATTTATTTCTTAGTCAGGGCTATTTTTCTATAGGGGGTGTGTTAAACGTCAAAGTTGTGTATTAATTTGTGATAACACAATGGTAACAATGAAGGGTTTTTGCTCTTCAAGCAGGGTTCGTCTCATATGCTATCTAAACTGTCCTAAACAACCTTGTTCTTCTTTGTCGATAATTTGCCAGAGGAATTCACTATTTTGTCTGCTATTTGGTCTCTGGTGTTTCTTCACGCTTACAAGCTTTTAGTCAGCATTTCATGTCAGAAATCTAAGTTCTGAAAGTCTAGCTTGAGTGTCCAGCATACACTGCCCACTGATGCCTCGCAAAACAATGCTGAGAAGGTTCCAAGGTCTCCTTTGGAGTTTGAGTAGACATTCTGTATGCACATTATCTAATTTAAACATAATTTGCTAAGGTAACTTATTTGTTTAGTCGCCGTGGTCTAGTAGGCAGTGTGTTGTTAAAGCGTGAGGCCACGGTTTAAACCCCAGCTCAGAAATCGTGAACAAACGGAAATATTTCTCGGCATATTCCTATCAGGAGTCTTCTGCCAAAAACTCTGAGAATGAATGGAATATTTCCACGAAAAATTTCTCAAAATATGTATTGATTTGATTGAGGCGATTTTAAACTGTAGGTCCCAGCACCACTCATGGATAAAATTAACACACCCAACATCCTGATTAAATGGATTATAATGACCAATAGAAAGGGGAATTTTCTTTTTATTTCAGTTTCTTTTTTTGAAGTGATATTGATATTGTTCCCGCCACTCGCAGTCGCCGTAGTCTAGTAGGTAGTGTGTTGGCTTATTAGACTGAAGGCCGAGTTCGAATCCCAGGTCAGACATCAAAACAAAAATATGAAAATATTTCTTCGGCGACTTCCTCTCAGCAAATTTCTGGCAAAAACTCTAAGAGTAAATAAAAAAATTGCCATGAAAAGCTTCTCAAAAATCTGTCGTTCGGAGTCGACTTTAAACTGTAGATCCCGCCACTCTTGTATAAAATTAACGCACACAACATAAGTGGTGTGGGAAGCTAGGTCGTAATCCTGACTGAAGGGTTGTAATGGCCAATTAAAGAATTAAAGAATTTAAACCTACAAGACACTGCTGCTGCATTTCCATTTTTTAAAAAATTTCCTACGATTTGTGCAACCGTCTTTCCTTGATCTTGGAAATCCTTGATCCATGAAAAATATTGATTTCTATTCGGAAATTTGATTTAATCTGTTGTTTTGTGTTGAGTTCTGATTTCTTTACAGATTGTTGGCGATTGTAGTTGGATTTTTTGGATAAAAGGATTGGTTTGGCTGCTGGGGAGCTGTTGCAGCAGAGGAGTTGTTAATAACTTTTTTTATTAATTTCTTTTCAGCAATTTAATACAAATTTCTTATCTTTACAGCGTTTAATGAATATTTTCTTTACAGTATTTTCAAATTATTTTTTGGGTCAAATTTAATTCCAAATTTAATTTTCATTTTCTTTTTCTATTTTTTCTATTCAAATTAAGCTGAAATTATTCGTTATTTTTATTAGTTTACGCTTGGATAACAATGTGCCATGGGATGTTCTATTAAATTAACGTTTATTTAATAATATAATATTAAATTTTATTTATGATAATTAAATATTTATTAAAAATAATTTCTTTATTATTTTTATTTTCATTTTTACGTTTTTTTTCCCCGATAAAATTAATTCCATTTTAATTTTCAGCCATTCGTACGTAAATGCAATTCGATTTGGTAAACACCGCCATTAGCAAAAAAAAGTTTTTTCCATTTTTTTTTGTTGTTTTAATAAAAATTAAAAGGTTTTAGTTTTCAACAAATTATGGTTAAATTGTTTTAAAATATGTACTTTAAATTGTATTAAAATTGTTTTAGGCCACGTTTTTAATAACATTAATAAATAATTATTTAAAAATTCTTCTCTTTTTTTCGCTCTCTCTCTCCCTCTCTCACTCTCTCTCTATTACGGCCACATGTTTAGCATAAATTTAGGCACAACGTTATATGATTGAATTAGCAGAGTTGTAAAGGAATGTATTCTTTGTTAAATTGAAAATATTGTATTAGATATTAAGTGTCATTGTTTTCTTAATTAACCAATCAACATTAAAATTATATTTTTTTGTTTTTGTTTTAGAATAAATAAATCCAATTGTTATCTAAATAAAATATTTAAAATTTTAATAAATATTGCACACGTGTATACATAACTAGAATATTAAGTTTCATTTTGTAATATAAATTAAAATAAAAAACTTTACAAAATTAAATAATAATCTTATTATGTTTTTATTTTAATATGTATTTAGAAAAATAAACATTAAAAAATGATTTGCATTTAATAACTGTTATTTCATATAAAAAATAATTATATAATATCTTATTATACAATATATAATAAAACAAACGAATAATTTTAATACGAAAATTAATAAAAAAAAAGGATAATTTTAAAATTAAAAAAACTTGGAGTTTTTATTTTCGAGCAAAAAATCTAAAAGGTGGTAAATAGAAATAAACAAGCAGAAGAGGCCATGTAAGCTTTAAACATTTAATTCCTGGTGGAATATAGCACCACAACATATTCTTTCCATTAGCTTGTATTAGATCCTACACGTTTCAGCATCACTCCATGATACACATGTACATACACACATATGTAGCACGTACTTTATGTAAAGTGTACAGGCTTTGAGAGATCTCCCGGCTCTATTGTCACTGACTCATAATGTCTCCAATAGGTTTTCCCATCCTATAATCCTGATTTGAAGTCGTCGAGGTGTAGTAAGTAGTATACTGGCTTATTAAACACGATCCCGTGGTCCAAACTCTAGCTCGGACGTTTTGAATGAAACGCGAAAAAATATTTCTTTCGGCGACTATACTGAGCAGCATTCTGAGGTTTATGCCAAGGAGACATTATAAGGACACTCTATAAAGTGTAATCCTATAACCCAGATTTGAAGTCGCCGTGGTCTAGTAGGTTGTGTGTTGGCTTGTTAGACGTGAGGCCTCGGTTCAAACCCCAAACCAACGAAATATGAAAAAATATTTCTTTCGGCGACTATACTGAGCAGCATTCTGAGGTTTATGCTTGGAGGAGACATTATAAGGACACTCTATAAAGTGTAATCCTATAACCCAGATTTGAAGTCGCCGTGGTCTAGTAGGTTTTGTGTTGGCTTGTTAGGCGTGAGGCCTCGGTTCAAACCCCAAATCAACGAAATATGAAAAAATATTTTTTCGGCGACTTACTTTCAGCAGATTTCTGGCAAAAACTCTGAGAGTAAATAAATTGCCATGAAAAGCTTCTCAAAAATCTGTC
This sequence comes from Sarcophaga caerulescens, assembly GCA_927399465.1. NCBI lineage: Eukaryota > Metazoa > Arthropoda > Insecta > Diptera > Sarcophagidae > Sarcophaga > Sarcophaga caerulescens. Next base: position 27,304,004 of record OV656866.1, read on the forward strand.
GTTCGGAGTCGACTAATGCATACAAATTAACGCACACAACATAAGTGGTGTGAGAAACTAGGTCGTAATCTTGACTAAAGGGTTGTAATGATCAATTATGTACGTACAAAGCATTAGCGAAGTACAATAGACCGTATTATCGTAGCACTAAGGAGCCTCTTCACCCCAGTAATAATAGATTGACCTGATGTTCGGCAATTTTCATTATGTGTGGCAGTGTTATGTAGCCGTAATTTAATAGACAGCGTGGCTTATTAAACGTGAGGCCAAGGTTCAAACCCCCCCCTAGGTCATAAATCTCGAAAGAATTGAAATATGAACACAATAGATCTTTGACGATAGCCTCAGCAGATTTGTAAATAGAAAATGCCTTGAAAAGTTTCTCAAAAATATGTCCTTGCTATACTTATGGATAAAATTAACACACACAACCTGGGTAATGTGAAAAGCTAGGTTGTAATCCTGACTTAAAGGTTGTAATGATCGCGTAAATAAGTTTTCAGTCAGTTTTACTTAAATAAGTTATCATTAAGAGAAATACAAATTTTAGATATCTTCTATGTAATCACACTCTTCCTAACCCATCAAATACAAAGTTCTCATATCTAGAAATTATTATATTTCATTGTACTCCCGTGGAATTGGTGTGAGACAAAGTTAGTATCACTCACTAAGCAATTTTAATTTAAATTGAAATCTGAGCTGGGGTTTGAACCACGGACTCTCGTCTAGTAAGTTAATTCTGCTATAGTTTGATTAGGTTTCAGTCCATATTCGTTGCACCATTTAGACAGTAACCTCAATACTGATTCTATATTAACAGAATGTATGTGTACAGAACTCGTTAGTCAATCTGAACAGTGATAAATATATACGTGAATGCCGGAACCTAAAGTTTAAAGTCGACTCCGAACGACAGATTTTTGAGAAACTTGTCATGGCAATTTGATTTACTTTCAATATAGACTTGCACCGAAACAAATCATGTTAAGGCACAAGTCTTAACTGTTTGGGATCAGCGCACATAATAGAGCCAAGAGCTTTTAGTTTATGATCCGCAAGATTTCAGAATTCGCATTTGCGAGGCAAATAAGAAAAGGCTACTTTGGTCCGGCTAGCAGGCTTATTTAGAACATATTATATTCAATGCAGACTAATTAGAAAAAGCGGTTTGTAATCCTTTTCATCTTCTCTTCAAACATTTGCAGTCCCCCATATTATATTATAATCTGTGCCAAAGTATCCTGATGGCAACATTTTCCTTTCAGTTGTCTTCATCTGAATTAAAATGTCTTTGTATGCGTGCGTTTCTGTCTGTCTCTCTGTCGTTCATTTAAAACTCAAAAAAAAAAAAACTTTTATATTTTGATTATATGCTAATTTGTAACAGTTTTTCCTTTCTTTCTGTTTGTTTGTTTTTCTTTCTCAATTTTTGCTTTCCTTCTGCTGGAACTTCTAACATTCGAACAGCAGAAGAATGGTTTTTTGCAACAACTGTGATGTTGTGATGCAAGTGTGCTAGGAAGCTGGTACATAATGTTTGTTTGGTTGGTAATGAAGTGTTAATGGAGGCCAACACTGTGTTAAAAAGATGAAATTAAAGGAATCAAAAGCAAACATTTGCAGGCTTTCAATTTAATTACTCACACAGATTTGCGAATTCCATTTTGTTTTCTCTCTCTCCCCCTGAGACTTTTTTGGCTCAAAAATCTTTTCCAGATTGGCTGCTAATACTTCTACTCTTTGGTAATTTTCTTGGGGTTTTTTCTGCTTATTCTCCGCAAAATTTTAAAATTAATTTAAAAGCACTTTTTCCGCACACTCCAACACACAACCAGTATTTTTTTTATGAGATTTCTGTTGTTGTTGTTCCATTTGTAAGAAGCTGAATTTTATCAGATCGAAAGCCTTTGTGGGACAGACTCGCTATCGTTCTGTTCTGGTGTTAAAAATCCCCGTGCCATTGGCCAACTTTTGTGGCAAATCAAGTATCGTTTATCGTCGTCCAGTTAGGGGACAATTATTGGAAATCCCATGTGATTCCTACATAAAGTTTTTGCTCATCGGAAAACTAATCAGGAAAATTTTATTGTTCGTTATAACAATTAACCTCATAATGATCGAAAATTTAGTCAGTCGAAATGGGAATTAGAAAAAACTAAAAGTTTAGGTTCTTACCTTTCGTTTGCTACCAAATTTATGAAAATTGATGCTAAACAGGCAAAGTTATAAGAGTTTATATTTAATTTGCTTAAATATCTTAAAGTGGGCGTGGCAAAAATTGTTGTATTTATAGTGAGAATTAAAGTACATGTTTGTAGATTTCATTTGATACCAATTTTATAAAAATCGGTGCCTTCGTTACAAAGTTATAAGAAGTTAAAGAAAATACTTTGCCAAACACCCCCTTGTTACACAATTCTGTTCGCCTGGTAGAAGACACAAAATTTTTGAAATGAAATTTTCGCAAAAATTGTTTGTTGAGTTGGATGTGTGTGTAAAAAAGTATTTTCTTTAACTCCTCATAACTTTGTAAGTAGAGCACCAATTTTAATAAATTTGGTATCAAATAAAAGTTAAAAAAGTGTTCTTTCATTTTGGGCCTAAATATTATTCATAGCCACGCCCACTTATAGATATTTAACAAAATTATATTTAAATGCTTAAAACTTTGCATCAATTTATCATCAATTGTCATAAATTTAAGAGCAAGTAAAAGCTAAGAACCAGCACTTTCATTTTCTTATATTACTTCCCACGCCCGTTTCCAGTTCTTCTTCAATACGTGCAAAGTTATAAGCTAATACATTTAATCTATCTAAACATGATTCAGTGGGCGTGGCACTACTGGGTGTTAGAAGAAAATAAAGTTTAAATTCTTAGCTTTCGTTTGCTATCAAATTTATGAAAATTTATGCCAAACAGACAAAGTTATAAGAGTTTTCATTTAATTTCCTTAAATATCTATAAGTGGACGTGGCAAATATTTAGGCCCTACATGAAAGAACACTTTTCTACCTTTTATTTGATACCAAATTTATAAAAATTGGAGCTCTACTTACAAAGTTATGATGTGTACTTTTTTACACACACATCCAACACAACAAAAAATTTTTGCGAAAATTTCATTTCAAAAATTTTATGTTTTCTACCAGGCGAACAGAATTGTGTAACAAGGGGGTGTTTGGCAAAGTATTTTCTTTAACTTCTTATAACTTTGTAACGAAGGCACCGATTTTTATAAAATTGGTATCAAATGAAAGCTACAAACTTGTACTTTCATTCTTATTGTAAATATTATAATTTTTGCCACGCCCCCTTATAGATATTTAAGAAAATTAAATATTAACTATTATAACTTTGTCTGTTTAGCATCAATTTTCATAAATATGGTAGCAAACGAAAGCTAAGAACCTAAACTTACATTTTCATCTAACACCAAGTAGTGCCACGCCCACCGAATCATATTTAAATAGATTTAATATATTAGCTCATAACTTTGCACGAATTGAAGAAGAACTGGAAGTGGGAGTGCCAAATAATATAAGAAAATGAGAGTGCTGATTCTTAGCTTTTATTTGCTACCAAATTTATGACAACTGATGCTGTATAAGTATAGTTTTAAGCATTTAAATATAATTCTCTTAAATATCTATAAGTGCACATAGCAAATATAATAATATTTAGGTCTAAAATGAAATAACACTTTTTTACCTTTTATTTGATACCAAATTTATAAAAATTTGTGCACTACTTACAAAGTTATGATGAGTTAAAGAAAATACTTTTTTACACACACATCCAACACAAAAAAAAAATTTTGCGAAAATTTCATTTCAAAAATTTTATGTTTTCTACCAGGCGAACAGAATTGTATAACAAGGGTGTGTTTTGCAAAGTATTTTCTTTAACTTCTTATAACTTTGTAACGAAGGCACCAATTTTTATAAAATTGGTATCAAATGAAAGCTACAAACTTGTGCTTTAATTCTCATTGTAAATATTAAATTTTTTGCCACGCCCACTTTAAGATATTTAAACAAATTATATGTAAACTCTTATAACTTTGCCTGTTTAGCATCAATTTTCATAGCAACCGAAAGCTAAGGACACTGAATCATGTTTAGATAGATTAAATGTATTAGCTTATAACTTTGCACGTATTGAAGAAGGACTGGAAGTGGGCGTGGCAAATAATATAAGAAAATGAAAGTCCGGTCTCTTAGCTTTTATTTGCTACCAAATTTATGTCAATTGATGCTGTACAAGCGAAGTTTTAAGCATTTAAATATAATTTTCTTAAATATCTATAAGTGGGCGTGGCAAACATAATAATCTTTAGGCTTAAAATGAAAGAACACGTTGCTACCTTTTGTTTGATACCAAATCTATAAAAATTGGGGCTCTTCTGACAAAGTTATAGGAAGTTAAAGAAAATACTTTTTTACACATCCAACACAAAAATTTTTGCGAAAATTTCATTTCAAAAATTTTATGTCTTCTACCAGGCAAACAGAATTGTGTAACAAGGGGGTGTTTGTCAAAGTATTTTCTTTAACTTCTTATAACTTTGTAACGAAGCCACCGATTTTTATAAAATTGGTATCAAATGAAAGCTACAAACATGTACTTTAATTCTCACTAGAAATATAACAATTTTTGCCACGCCCACTTTAAGATATTTAAGCAAATTAAATATAAACTCTTATAACTTTGTCTGTTTAGCATCAATTTTCATAAATTTGGTAGCAAACGAAAGCTTTGATCCTAAACTTACATTTTTCTTTTAACATCAAATAGTGAAACGCCCACTTAATATATATATGTATATATATGTATATATATATAAATAGTATTATATTTTATAAAAATTGGAGCCTTCGTTATAAAGTTATAAGAAGTTTAAGAAAATACTTGGCCGAACACCTCCTTGTTGTTGTTGTTGTTTCATTTAATATTGTTGTTTTATTAGAATGAAATCTTATGATTTTATTCAGCCAGCAGTTCATTTCACACTTCTTTACCATTATTCCTCTCTGCCCTTTTTGTTGTTTTTAAAACACTTTCAATTGCCATGAGGAGGAGAAGATTTCAATCTTTTTCTTTCCGTTTTTTTTTTTTCATATAAAATCCTTCCATGCTTTACGGTCTAGTGATTAAAACTGATTTTAATATTGAAATAGTTATTGTTGTTGTAAAAATAATGTTGTTTGATGTTGTTATTGTTGCTGTAGCTATTCGTTTAGGCCTTTGTATTTAAGTTCTGCTAATTAAAATCTTTCCATTTTTTTCCACCAATTTTTCTAAATTAAATTAATGAATTCTGTTTAGTTTTTTAGGAGGATGGGGTGTGAAGGAATAAAAATAATTTAATAATGGTAATAAAATAATCAAAAAAAAAAACTAAACTGTTGTTTTGCATAAATTATCTTCAAAAGGCTTAAAAAAAGGTTTTCAAAATTTCCATATTTAGGCAGTGACCTACGGAAGGCATTTTCATTTCATTTTCAACTTTGTAATGTAATGACTTCTCTGCATATGTCCTTAGCTGCCACTGCTTTTAAGACGTTAACATAAAATTATCAACATTTTCAATGGATTTAGCTTAAGATAGAAGAGGCCATGAATTTGTTTTATTCTCTATGCTAGAGAAACACTAAGACAGACGATAATCGCAAGCAGCAAAATCGTTATGGTTCAACCAAGAAATACATTGAATCATTGACAGCGAGTGGTTCAAAACTGTGTCAAGTACTTGTGATAAAAATTGTATTCCTTTCCCATGTTAACCATTTCGGGAGGTCCTTACACCCCCAGAGAGTCAACCAAAATTATGGGAAGGATAGCCAATACCCCCTCTTGCAATAGTTCTCAATTATTCATTGCAACTATGCGACATGGTCTTCCTCATGTTCTGTGCCATGGGAACGCATGTTTGGAGAGGTATGCTCAACGAAAGGGTGTTTAAATTTTGGCAACGACCCTTCTCAAACCAAGTGGGTTTGAGACAATCAACACTTTTGTTGGGAAACTACATTCACAGCAGATCTGAGTCATGCAGCTGTCTATGCTGATATGACCTTAGTTTGGTAATCGGTCTATAGACACGTTGCTACAGAGTACACTTATTTAGAATGGCGGTTATTTCAAGCTCATCATGTAGATTCTGTGACGATGAGAATGAATCATAGGAATACTGTTTTGAAACCTGACGGCACTTTTCCTATACAACTTAGATCAACTGAGTCCTGCAATTTCTCCTCAGCCCATGATTAGTTGTGGGCAAATAAAATATCTTTGCCTAATGGACAATGTAACAGAGTTCAGAGGTGTACCAATATTTATGTAATTTATGCAAGTTCATTAGCAACACAATTACCCAGGATATCTCTGTAACGAGGAACCCTTATTAGACTGGCACAAAACTGCTTCAAAAGTTTAGACCAGAAGGTTGCATCACAAATAAATCTAATTCCCCGCTAGCTGACGCAGAGAATAGAAATGTTAGTAGTAGCAGGAGATCTCTTGCTTAGAATCAGTTTTGTAGAGTGATTTAAAACAATTACTTCGGCCACAAAATACACTAAAGTAGCGGATATCGTAAGATTAAACTCTTTGTAGAATATTCTCCATTTTAGAATCGTCAGTATAGATTTCCATTGAATTCCCAGGACATAACATGCCAAACGACTAGTGTTCACTGTTTGGGATGCTATCCAGACTGGGGGTCAGGTATAATCAATTTCAGAGTGTGGGGATCCTCAGACAGCATAGGAGGCAGTTCCCTGTGGGAATAATGTGCCGGCGCTACAGGGCATTACGACAAATTGTCTGTCCAGTCATTTAAATGACAGCCAATGAGGCATAACAAAGAGGGGGTATATTTTTTTGCTGTAAATATTGGTTCAATAATTCCAATAACAGTGTTTGACAAAATTGAAGTGGCCGTAACCTAGTAGGTAAGTGTGTTGATTTATTAGACAGGAACCCGTGGTATACACAACACGAAAAATGAACAATCGGTGACTTTATTTCATCAGTATTCTGGTGAAAACTGTGAGACTAAAATAAAATTTGCAAAAAAAAAGTTTCTGAAATTCGTCATTCGACTTTAAACTGCTTGGAAGTCGCCAAAGTCTAGTAGGTAGTGTGTTGGCTTCTTAGACGTAAAGCCACGGTTCAAATCCCCAGGTCAGACATTAAAACGGCTACTTCCTCTCAACAGATTTCTGGCAACAACTCTGAGAGTGAATAAAAAAGTTGCTCAAAAAAATCTGTAGTTCAGAGTCGACTTTAAACTGTAGGTCCCGCGCCACTGATGTTTAAAATTAACACGCACAACATAAGTGGTGTGTGAATTTAGATTGTAATCCTGACTGAAGTATTGTAATGACCAATTATGTATGTATGCAAGTATATATGACGAACCAGAGACAACTGTTGACAAATAAGATAGCCTTCAATCGTTCTGCAACCTCTGTTGTATGTATCTTCAGGTATCGAACTCCATCCGCATGCATACTGCATGTCGCTCAAACAGGCCCACACTATTCTCAAACTTCTCAAATTCTTACGAGCCGAGTAATTGAATGGCATCTTGACTGGCAGATAGCACTGCTATGAAGCGCCTTTTTTCTTCCTATTCAAGTTGAATTGAGCAAATCTTTCAATGGTGCTTAGAAGATACGTATGTGTGTTTCCCCATTGCTTCTAAATAATTTACTTTGGTACCGAACACTTTGTGCTCTTAACTTAACCGTAGTATACAGAATTGGCTCTGTCTTAAATGAGTATGTAGATAAAATTAATACACTCAACACATGGGTGGTGTGAGAAGCTAAGTTGAAATTGTGACTAAAGTGTTGTAATGTTGGTCATTAAGTATGTAAGTGGAATTGATAGATTAGACCGTATTTGTAGGGTGTTTTAAAAGCTGTTTAAATCCTTCCGTTTTTTCTTTGCAATACATTGAATGCAGTTAACATTGTTGCAAATGGAGTTTATTAAACTTTGGTTGTGTGTGGTTTTAATTATTTTTGCCAATAACCTGATGCTGTACAGCAGTGGTGGGCAACCTGCGACACATAAACTTTGGCCCGCGAACATACTTAAAATTTATATGGTGGCCGGCCCTTATTCAAACGTTTTAATGATATTTATCAAAATATTGAGTTATTTATAATGACATTCATTACTAAAGTAAATAACAAAAACATAATTTTTTGTCAATTGTGGATATTTTATGATTATGATTATTTGACGTACACTTATCTGTGTGCTCGACGTATTTCGGGAATAGTCGAATTATGCCGAGACAACACCGTGTACAATGCGAGAATGCGAAACGTTCGGCTTTTTTCGAGAATAATCGGGCATAATCGCAAATCTTGTCAAACCGAAACTGAACGAAACCTTGGGCATCATCTTAAAAAGCCAAGAACGGGACACAAGGTGACAAAAAACCGAAAATAGCCGACCGTAACTGACTTGTTAGGATCGCGGTATGATCTTAACACATTGTCGCCCAGGTTTGCATTACGTTTGCATTCTCGCGTGTACGCTTGGTTGTGTCTGCAATTGCACAGTGCGTTATATTTATTTAAATTCGTGTTTATTGTCGGTGCATCTTATCTTTAACAAAACTTCAAACGACAACAACCGGGAACGACATATTTATTGTAATGAAAGAAGCAATGAAAAAATCTAATCTTGAATATCACAATATGTCAGGAATATCTACGGATGGAGCCAAGTCAATGGTAGGAAAAAATATAGGTGCTATGGCATATTTCAAAAACGATATGGGTGAAAGTGAATATAAAGACAAATTAAATTTCCATTGCTTGATTCACCAGCAAAACTTGTGTTCTAAAATTGTAACTATAAATGACGTAATGACAATTGTCGTTAAATGCATTAATGAAATAAAATCAAAATCTGCACTGAGACATAGAGAATTTTTAGAATTTCTTAATGATATGGGATCTGCATATGGAGACTTGATGTATTATTGCGACGTACGCTGGCTATCTAAAGGAGCTAAGCTGAAGAGATTTTATGAGCTTAGGGAAGAGGTGAAGCTCTTCATGGAAATTAAAGATAAAACCGTTCCAGAATTGAGCAATAAAGAATTGTTATGCGATTTATCATATCTGGTTGATATTACTACTCACCTTAATGATCTTAATACAAAATTACAAACAGAAAATCAAATAGTAACCGAAATGTACGGAAATATTTGCGCATTTAAAAATAAATTGAAACTGTTTCAAAAACAATTCAATTGTAACAATTTTATTAATTTTCCGACATTTCAATTAAATTATGCAAATAGTTACGAAAAACAAAAATATATTAATATTTTATTTACTTTGCATGAAGAATTTGGAGACAGATTTATGGATTTCAGCAGTAAAGAATGCTATTTTGATGTATTTTCGATTCCATTTTTGTTAACAGATGTAACCAAAGTTCCCGAAAATTTTCATTTAGAATTAATTGAACTGCAAGAAAGAAAGGATCTTAAAATGAAATTTATGGAATTATCAAAAATTGAATTCTATAAAAATTTAGATGCGCAAATATTTCATTGTTTGGGAGCACCAACATATAAATGCGAACAATTTTTTTCGAAAATTACTTTTTTAAAATCCAAATATTACAGACGAGAATTTAGAAAGTAGCTTAGTACTTGCTACTACTAAAATTGAACCAGACATAAGTACCTTATCCACAAATAAGCAGTGGCAGGTGTCGCATTAATATAATTGTACGACTTATTATTAATTTTTTGTAATGTTATAGTGCAGTAATAAAAAGTATTATAAATTAATTATCAGAAATATTTTATTTTTGTTCAATTTCTAAAAATTTTCTTCACCGTTTTCTGAGAACATAATTTTCATTTACCTACAAAATCAATGTTAATGGCCCGCTCAAGTTTGGTTGTTTTCAATTTTGGCCCGCATTACAAAAAGGTTGCACATCCCTGCTGTACAGTGTACGTATGTATGTCTGTATGTCTCTATGTACATATTTCATTATCATAATTGTCAAAATATCGTATAATTTGTTAGTTTTAGAGATTAGTTTCATACGAAAAAAATAAAACAGAAAAACAACAGAAATGATTAGAATATATTGAAAATGAAAATGAAAATCATTAAACCGTAAACGAAACCAATATTATGGGATAAAATGCAAAAAAAATAGAAAAAAATGAATTAGAAAAACGAATTACAATGCCTGTAATAATACAGAGAATAATATTTTTGAAATCGATTCAAAAAAAAAAAGAAAATCCGAAAATAGAAACATACATACGCTTCTACAGACAGTATTGAAATACTTTTTTTTTTTTTTTGAGTGTGTCTATGTGTGTGTGAAATTAACTCTGAGCTGCTGTTTTATAAAAATTAAGCAATTTGCATAAATAATTTCAACTTTTTTTTCCAATTTTGTTCCGATAACAAAACCAGAAATTCCATAAAATATGGTCCCGTCTCGCTCTCTTGGTATTGATGTTGTAAAACCGCTTTTGTTTTCTTTCGATTTGGTCCACTTAATTAAAAAACGTTCATTTATTATAATATGAAGTTCGTTTTTGTTGTTGTTTACTGCTTACACAAGTTCTATTTGGAGTTTTATTGTTTTTTGTTATCAAAAATTATTTACTGCGACTAATGGACCCGGTTAAATTTGTTTTGAAAAACACCTTTAGGGCCTCTATTGTATCTGATGCGCAGTGAAAATATGCTACACACCAACTTAACAAAACATCATTAATTTATTGGCATTGTAGACCATCAATATACATGGCATGGCTGGCCAAAGCAATTTGTCTCCGTAATACTCGTGCATGGCCAGTGAATTTATTGTTCAATTTTCATTTTCTTTTCATGAGTTTCGTTTCGTTTTCAATAATTAAGCCATAATTTAACATAATTTTGTATGAAATTATGAAATTTTACTACCATTAGATCAGTTTATCGTTTTTGAATTTCGATTTCTAAACTCGTAAATCCATTTTTTTTTTTATTATTTGAAACATTCCATTACAATTGTAAGACATAGAAACGATTACTGCACAACATTGGAAAGATATTTAAATACAGTAATCAAAAATTGTAAAAAAAAATCCAAATAATATGAAATAATTTTCGATAATAGTGGCATAACGTATGTTAGAGGAACACTGCATCACGGTAACCTAAATTTTTGGCTGTAGGATGTGTTTCAATCCATTGCAATTTAGATTTTTTTAATTAGCAGAAGTTTTTCCACTCACAACATGTATTAGATTCAAACCGAATATTCGTCTACACTACTCCCTCTTTTCTCTACCCCTCAATTTATTTGACATGAGTAGGGACCATCTTCTGCTTTCATTTGCCAACTTTTCCACCCAATTAGGGAAAAGAGAAAACGAAACTGAATCTTGCTCAGAAAATAACCACACAATTATCGGATGCTTGGACGGTAACCACTTTAAAATACCAAAAACAAGCATAGATCCAATAAGTTATTATAACAGAAAAATTTTTCATTAAAATTGTATATTAGCTGTAAATAGTAAGATAGGTTAGGTCGGAGTGGTAGCTCTGATGTCACAAAGCACACTTGAGCACGCATAGCGGCCCGTTGTGATGCCACGGATGAACGCAGTCCCTGTACTGACCAAGTTCCACCACAATCAGGGAAAAGGAAGAAGTTGGTCAGCGCAAGGGCTGCACAACGCAAGCACAACTACCCCGCACTGGTAATAGTAAAATAAATTCATAAATTTTTTAAATTTTAGGCTATATATGTGACAATAAATTTCGATTCATAGACGTTTTTATCGGCTATCCCCTGGTAGTTGCCATGACGCTAATGTATGGAACAATAGTCCTATTTATAAGGCGATTGTTGGTGAAAAAATACAACTTGCTCCTAAAGCTATAATCCTCGGAGACTCCGCTTATCCAATATCAAAATTCCTGCTCCTGCCTCCATATAGGGATAACGGTCATCTAATGCGAGAACAAAAAATGTTTAACTATTTTCTTAGTTCTACACGTGTGGTATTTTAAAAAATAAATTCAGAATTCTAGATCGTTTGGAAACAGCGCGTCTGAAAAATGTTTCAGAAATTATTTTGGCCTGTTCAATTCTTCAGAATTTTTTTTTATTAATAATGGGCACATATACATAACATATGGACATAATTGGTCATTACAACCCTTCAGTCAGGATTACGACCTAGCTTCTCACACCACTTATGTTGTGTGCGTTAATTTTATACATGAGTGTCGGGACCTACAGTTTAAAGGCGACTCCGAACGACAGTTTTTTGAGAAGCTTTTCATGGCAATTTTATTTACTCTCTGAGTTTTTGCCAGAAATCTGCTGAAAGGAAGTCGCCGAAGAAATATTTTCATATTTTCGTTTTGAAGTCTGACCTGGGATTTGAACTCGGGCCTTCAGTCTAATAAGCCAACACACTAGCTACTAGAATACGGCGACTTCAATAATTTAATAATGGGCAACAATCGGAATATATGCCTCCAAGTATGGAAACAGTCGAAAAAGATAACGATCAAAAACGATGGGTCCACAACAGACGAAAATGAAGACGAAATTAACATGAGAATGTCTGGTGCCATACACTTCATTAAATTCTTTAAAAAAATGTCCAATTGGTGGCACTTCTTCCAGACCAAGGCAAATTCATAACAGGTAGGAGCATCTCTACAACAAATACAACAATGCAAAAACAACAGGCATTTTGTTTTTGTTAAAGAGTACGCGGAATGTCAAAAAAATTAACCCCTTAACCTACATAGGAAATTAATAAAAGCAATTAAAAAAAACTAAATAAATTTTGTATATTGAAATTTCTTTTGAAATGTGATGCTTAATTACGCAATAGTGGTGCACCTATAAATTATAAAAAAAAATTATTCCATGCAGTCGATAACATTTGCACTTTATGTAAAGAACATGTTTTTATATGGCCATCGAGAAAAACGACAGATGCAAACGTTATTTGTTATTGGTCATAGTTTTGGCACCTAGTTGGAGAGACCGAAATCTTTTTTGGGTAATTCATCAGTCTCGTCTAAATAAATATAAATATAGTAAATCTAGGTTGTAGTTTAAAAGATATATGTATGTATTTAGTGTTAAAGACTTAAATATTATTAATCATCTTGCAAAAATTTTAATAAAATTGGCTTTGAAATAGTAATCCTGAAGAATTTCTAGAGTGCATATCGTTAAGGATACATCCGGTACATATGAGGGTTTCTAAATTCGAAAATGATTATCGAAACAAAATACACAAAAAAACAACAAAATTTTTACATTCTAAAACTCGTCAGCTGTTGAGATAAGACTACCTTCTATGAATATGCCTTGTTCCAGACTTTTTATTTCTGGCCTTTATCTTTTATAAGCGGTTCTTAAATTTAATAACTTCCTGCTGATCTGCCCTTTAGATTGATTAAAATTTGGTTAAATTTCTTACATTTTTGTTTGTACTCGTACTTGACCCCAAAGCATAGATTTTTTTCTTTCTTCCAGCAATAAATTCATCCTCCATATCCAATCGAGTCCTGACCAATAGTTTGCAAATATTTTCATCACCTTCGAGTCTAAAAAATAAAAAATATTAAATAAAAAGAAATTAATAAAAGCAAAATTTATTATATCAGCCATTTATTGTATCAGCCATTTTTATGATTAGTTTTTTGCTTTTATTTGCACCTAACATACTTCAGTGATGCATTTACGAACAGATGACAGCTGTTTGAACAGGCCCTAGCTTTCAACGTGATTCTAAGGAATCCCACTTTAAGTGCCAAAAGCCTGATACTGATTCTCAGTCCACTTTTATGCCATGCGTTCCTCTAATTGTTGTTTATATTTTTATTGTTAAATATTTCATATCCTTGATATAGAAAAATAGTTTTTGAAATTTATATTCACTTTTAAAGTGACTTTAAAATTTGGCGTTAATTTAAATCAATTTCCCCTCTTTGGATTTTTAAAAAATTTCCATAAATTTGCTTCGTTTTTTTTTTTTGCTTTTAATTGCTGCGCGATAACATTCATGGCCCCTTAATTATGATCCATTTACTGGCTACAGGAACAAAAGAATCCCAAATGCAGGGAATAAAATAACAAAAAAAAAAAAGTTACAAAAACAAAAACATACCAGAGATTATAATTAAAACAACAGAATCATAAATTAAAGGCTTATCATGACGTTAAATTACAAAAGGAAGAACAGAACAGAAAAAAAAAACACAAAAAAAGAAGAGAAAAAAATATTTAAAAACTACAAAATAAACACTAAAGAGAGCAACCGCAAGGAAGAGAGAGGGAGCGGGAGAGAGAAACTAAAATAAAATCCTGTTTTTAGTTTTTCTTCTCGAATTTCAGAAGAAATAGCAGAATTTTTAAAGCAGCAACAGCAAAAAACTGTGGCATAAAAAAGTAAATAAAAATGAAATTACCACAACAACAACAACTGCAAGAACAACAATAAGGGAAATAATTTCATAATACCTTAATAGCAACAATTGCAATAACAATAATGACTCACTCTCTTGCATTCATTCAACCGATGTTGACAATGGAACAGCCTGTGATGACAAATTCAGCCACAGGCATAAAGATGGTCAAAGCATTATGGAATGAAAGGCTTGTAAAGGCAAACACACGACGAATGATTTCAAAAAACACACCGCCGGGCTTATGATTCTTTCTTTACTTAGTCGGCCTCGTGATTCTGCTTTACATTACAGAACCAAGAATTATTTTTGACTTGTAAATGCCATAACAGGATTGGAGTTTTAAGGAATTTGTTAAAGAATGTTATTTTGGCGATTAATCGTTTAAATGATAACTTCAAGGAGTATTTTGTAGCCACTTTGTATAACAGTAGCTATTGAACTTTGTTCTCCACTATATCCCCATATACCCATACTGTTCCGAAAATAAAGAATCTGGTTACTAGTGTTTTGCTTTTACATCGCTTAACATTAAAATTATAAACAAAAATACAACAACAAACACCAGCATAAAAAATAGTAAACAAGTAAACAAAAATACAACAACAAATACCAGCATAAAAAGAATGATAAACAAGAATAAATGTAAACAAAATACACAAACAACAGTAACGAAACAACGATGCTTACATTCATAGAGATTTCGAGAACTCGAAGCCACGAACATTCGCCTTCAAGAACATTCATCAGATTACTTAAGTTCTCATATATAAAGCATCGTTTTCACGAACATTCATCAGATTGCATAAATTGTCATATAAGGCAAGGCAAACTAGGCGAGTGAGTTAGTAAAAGTTCAATCAGACTTGTGTGAAGATGCGGTGTGTTTGAAGAGAGTAATCGTGGTTTGAGGATCTCCGTTACAAAGATCTATCGAATAATAGTCTAGTAATTGTTATTGTTTATCCAAAGGGTATAAACAGAGGAATAACAAAAAAAAAGCAATTGTTGTTGTATACATCAAGTTGTGAACAGTAGCACACAAAATTGTGCGAATAATAAAGAATTTTAATTAAAACTAAACTCAGATTCATATTTATTTTATTTGCAATTTAAGAGCTCATATTTTAAACGTTTTTAAAATGTAAAAACGTAACAATACGTATATTGGATAATGCATGAAGTAGTTTCCATTACGCTGGTATGTCAAGACTATCACTTTTCTTTTTCTACCACTACCACTAACATTTTCCATTGAACAACCGAAGAACGCGTCAAAAGAATTACAATTTAAGACAAAATGGTGATTCAAACGGTACCTTAGGACGCGAGTAAGGTCTTCGAAATTAACCTCCAGTGCAAGACATTGACAAGATTATAAAGAAATTTGAAAAGAGAATGCAAGCGGTGCAAGTTGATCATAACAATGTTGAAAATTTTTGCTGTTGCCCTAGTCTAATAGGTAGTGTTAATAGGTTAGCGTTATTAGACAAGAGGCCTCCAACAAAAAAACTGCGACTTCCTCTCAGCAAAACTCTGAGCGTTAAAATAAAATTGCTATGACAAGTTTCTTAAAAATCTGTCTTTCAGAGTCTACTTTAAACTGTAGATCCCGCCAGTCATGCATAAAAATTAACACACACAACATAAGTGGTGTGAGAAACTGGCACGTAGTCCTGACTGTATGTATTGTATCATATGAGGTTAAATCAATGAACCTAACCTAACAAAATTCTAAATCTAACCTCGCATATGTATATTTTTAATTTGTTTAAGTTTAAGAGATATTAAAAGCCAAAAACAAATAAAAAAAATTACAAAAACATTTACAACTACAACAACAGCCTTAGCAATAACAATAAGAACGATTATAAAATGAAATGAAATAATAAAAGAGAAACTAAAAATAATGGAGAACCATAAACTAAACAGGAACTAAAATCGAATTGTATATTCGTCCGCCCGTCAGTCTATTTGTTTGTCTGACATTTGGTCAGTCCCTTTAACCAGTCTATCGTTCATTGGTCTCCACTAGAGATTTTCTTTTTTTTTGGCTCTTCTATGTTAATTTTGTAGAAAAAGTCCATAAATGTCACAAACAGCAATACGACGACTAATATTTACTGCTGTACTCTCTATCTCTTCTAAATTGTACTTGTCGTCCCTGTAGTTATGTTTAGAGGAATACAACGGTCGACCGATTGTAACTCCCGACTCTACGGTGTAACAATGGTATCCTTAATATGCTACACATAAAATTGGTTGTATTCTGAAGAGACAGAGAAGAGAGAGAGAGAAGAAGAGGAAGAGAGAGGGAGTAACAACACAGCCATAAATGTTTAAAATGAATTGAAATAAAATGTCATTTAAATACAGAAACCCAGAACAGTTATAATAATATTTAGTTGTTCCAATAACATAACCCCATTTGATCCTTGTTTCCCCACTTTAATTTATTTTTTATTTTTTTATTTTTATTCTCTTTCATAATCTTGTAACACATTAAAACATGAAAATATGCATGTAAAGATAGAGTGAGAGAGCACTTCATGTAATGTTCCCTTGTTTTGTTAACATTTCTCTGTTTCCATCATTATCACCCTCACCTTCATGTAGATCCACCTCTTTTATTTTTATTTTAATTGTCTGTATAAATAAAAAAATTAAACTTAATCCTGAAACAACAACAACAATGTAAAAAATTACACACACAATGAAATTAAAAGTATTACCAGTAGCAGCCAACTTCATGTTTTCATTTAGGATTAAAAAGCGACACACAACCATCGTTGCTGTGTCATGGAGCCAGGAAGTTTATTTGTAAAGTAACAGCAACAAGTTATTCATGGGGTTGTTGTTGTTGTTGTAGTTTTTTGTTTTAATTTCATTAAAAATAAGATGAAGTGGCTTAACCTGCAATTTAGCTACGAAAACCATGATTTTCGAATTAAAATTTAATTTAAAAATTTGGCTTCAATCCAGGCAGCTCCCTTGAATCTTAACCCAGAGTGGTTCTGTTAGGGGACACCAGCGACATGTGTTACCAACAGGACGACGCTACATGACACCTAGCTTATTGAGGGCATGGTCACCTCACGTGAAAGTAATGTTAAATGACCACCGAGATCGTGTAATTTGTTTCGTAAGTCGCAGGTGTATGCGAGTAAGCTGCAAATCACAGGGGCCCTTAAAGCCAACATAACCCATTTCAATTTACAAATTTACCCCGTTTTATGCACCAGAGGCATTAAAAATTGAAAATTTCGTATGCGCTTCATTCAGTGAAGCTGTGGCGGACATTTGAACGAATGTTTTATTCCAGAAACAAGGGCTTAATTTGAAAGAACTCTGAGGCAGTGACAAATTCGGATTATTCGCCATACTTTGACTAAAAGAAGCTTTTTTTCTGCAATGGGTACAACACCATGATGCACAGGACTGGCATTATGTGTAACGCTTCTAGTCTTTTCAAATTTCTTTATCATACATGCATACATACTGTTACGTTTTTACCTTTTAAAAACGTTAAAAATATGAGTTCGTAGATTGCAAATAAAATAAAAATAAATATGTGTTTATTTTTCAATCAATTCTTTATTATCTGCACAACTATTGTGCCACTGTTCGAACTTATTCCACGTATACAATGATAACTTTCACAATATGTGCTTATTCGTGATATTTCTCTGCTTACAACCTTTTTGTAAGCAATAACAACACTTGTTAGTTATTCTTCTTTGCTCACAACCTTTTTTGTAAGCACAACACTAACAAATGTTTTCTTCACGCAACTTGTCTGCACACAAGTCTGACTGAATTATAACTCGATCTTCACACACCACTGGCTGAATTCTCACTCAATTCAACGCGACGTCGTCACACGACTAACTTAACTCGAACTCCGGGAATCACGTGTCTTCATAAACGACTGACTGAATTCTAACTGAATCCTCGTTGCCCGCTTTATCTTGCCTTTTATATCACTGGATCAACAGTGTGATGAATGCCCTTGAAGGATGATGATGTCTTTCGGGAACAATCCAAAAATGTAAACATCTCGTCATCATTGTTGTTCGTGTATCTTGTTTACTTTCGTCCAGGCAGAATTGTTGTTGTTTTGTTTATATGTCTTTCCGCTATATTTTTTTATACACGGACGTTGTTGCTATATTTTTGTTTATTCATCGATCTTGTAAACAAGCCCGTTGTTTTTGATGCTATATGTTTACTTATTCGTTGATCACGTGATCAAGTCCATTGTGTTGTTTTTGGAGCTTTTGTTTATCATTTAATTAACAGCATTTCCACTTTAGTAACAATACAAACTATATAATTGGTCATTACAAACCTCCAGTCAGGATTACGATCTAGCTTCTCACACCCCTTATGTTGTGTGGTCGGACCTACAATTTAAAGTCGACTCCGGACGATAAATTTTTTTTGAGAAACTTTTTATGCCAATTGTATTTACTTTCAGAGTTTTTGACAGAAATCTACTGAGAGGAAGTTGCCAAATACCTATACCCATTGTTTAATACCTATACCTTTTTTTTTGTAATCATTAAATAATCACATACTGTAATTTAAAAGATTAATTTCTTGTTGTATGTGATATGCCATAAATAAATAAATAAAAATAAAGAAATATTTTTTTGTTGGAGATATCTGTCCTGAGGTTTGAACCATTGCCTCACGTTTAATAAGCCAATACACTACCTACAAGACTACAATGCTTTCACCCTTCATCCCTTGCACAGTAAGTCGATTATGACGAACATAATTACGCTATAATGCTCGAAAAGTGGCCACGTTTGAATCACCATTTCTGTCGCAAATTTCAATTGCTTTTAGGCGTTCTCCGCTTAGTAAACGATCCATATTGGTGAAGGGGAAACCTTTCACGAAATATGTAACAGATGAAAGATATTTAACTTCTAGCAACCTTGCCTATATGGATATGGCTTTCTTTCTCTTCTACCAGCTGAAACTTCATGTTGTAATCGTTTTTACAGAATATTGTACGATTCTTGGTTGAGTTGTCTAAGTTTTCTCTTTTTAAAAATCCTTTTAATTTTAAATCAGGACTAGTCTTTTTGGCATTTTCTTTTTTGATAAAGATTTAAAATTAAACTGTGTAGTTTTGTTGAATTTATTTTTAATTTCAATATGAAAAAAAGAACTTGATTAAAATATTCCTTTCATATCCAAACTCAGCTTGTTTTCTGTTGTAATTTCTGTGGCTAAAACATGCATTTTATTGTTCTTGATTTTGTTCGTTTGTTTATTTGTTTATGCAGAATATTTATTTAAAATTATAATTTTAATTGTCAGTTCAAGTTGTTTTTACATAAGAAAAGAAAAAAAAAGAAAACTTAAAAAAGATGGAAAAAACTGAAATGAAAAGCAAAGAATAGAATATAAAATGCTCGCATAGAAGATGAAACAGATGCAGCAACAATTGCTACCCTGCTACCCTGAAACCAACTTTGACCATGACCAACATGAAGTTGGTGGTGGAAAGGTAGCAGCAGCAGCAGCAGCAGCAAGCAGTAAAAGTTGTTGCATAGTTTGCATGTATGAAATGGCAAGAAAACGGAAAACTCATCTTTCATACTCACTCTTTATCCTTGTTTGTGTGACTTTTCTCCATAAACAGTCATCCATACAAACAAACAGACAAACAGACAGACAGACACGTTTTCCATAAAAGCAATTTCACTTTATGGTTTACTAAAGAAAACAAAATTGAGAGATTCATTCTCAGTGGGTTATAAATGCGAGAGTATGAAAATAAAAAACGAAGCAGCAACAGAATGTATCTGCAACTGAACATCCATCTACAGGCACTCATACGCTGCATGCACACAAAATTTATCCACAATTCATCTATGAAAACTTTATTTGTGGAAACTGGTGTTTATATTGGTTTAAAACGGTTTACACTTAAAGAAACTCGAAATAATTCTGGAGGCATTAGGTATTAAGGGAGGCTGTGACATCCTCTATATACTTAAGGAAAATAAAACCAGCCGTACAGTAAGTTCGTTCATTCGCAATCTGCAAGTGACATCTGAATTTTTTATTCCAGACTAGTAGAAGCTAAGGTTTTTCTTTCCACTAACACTTAAGATTACAATCTAGCCTTACGCACCGACCTGCAGTTTAAAGTCGATTTTAAACGACAAACTTTTTGAGAATCTTTTCATGGCAATTTTATTTTGCTCTCAGAGTTTTTGCTAAAATGTGAAGGTAGTCGCCGATAGATGCTGAGCTGGGTTCGAGTCTAGTGAGTCAACACACTATTGACTAGAATACGGCAACTTCAATGCGTAACGCAAAGCAATTTCCTATTCTTTCTTGTCTCTGCAATTCCTGCAAAGCTATATGACCACGATCAATGACATGCACATTTGTGCCCACAATCAAATATCCAGCAAAGACCACGACAGCGGTTTTCCTTAGTGTTTGAGTAGACTTTCTGTGATCTATCCTTGATCAGTTTTGAAATCTCATGCGCAATATGGTGATCTCATGCGCAATATGTTGATAACGTATGTGTATGATTACGATGTAGGAGTATAATGACATTGTAGGGGTATGAAGACGATGTTGGAGTCTGATGACGATGATGTTTATAATGCATAAGTACGCTGCTGATATATGAGTACACAGAGCCTGATCTCATAGGTTCTCAATATTTTTCCCAATGTAGGGAAATCCCCTGAAAATTCGATGATAGTACCATAGCTGCTCAATTCATTCTGCAGTTTGGTGGAAAGCTACTATGTCCTCGTACCTCGCTCTGCCAATTCATTGAGAGCCTCACAGTGGTTGTGATGTTGCCTTTAATTTACTTTGGAAATGCGTTACCAGGTTGCAAGTAAGTGTTGTGTTGATTTGTTCTGCTCACCAAGGAATCTATCCTATAAAAATTGTTCTTTGTTGTCTTTAATGCCCGATCAGAGTCTGATGTAAAGTTCAGCCTCTTCTCAATACGATTTCGTAGTAAAAGCTTAGATCTTCCTAACTCTGTTAGAATTGAGAAGACTCTTCGCCTCTCTATATCTTCATACATAATTGGTCATTACAACCCTTCAGTCAGGATTACGACCTAGCTTCTCACACCACTTATGTTGTGTGCGTTAATTTTATACATGAGTGGCGGGATCTACAGTTTAAAGTCGACTCCGAACGACAGTATTTTGAGAAGCTTTTCATGGCAATTTTATTTACTCTCAGAGTTTTTGCCAGAAATCTGCTGAGAGGAAGTCGTTTTGATGTCTGACTTGGGATTCTCTATATCTTCACTCTCAGCAAGTATTCGATTACAAATTTCTTTTCTATTGCTCAGAAATATTTTAAACCTATTAGTGGTCTGAGTGCTCCCTGGATGGGAAGTTCATCCACCCTTTCCTTATCTGCCAACCGCAAATCAACTCTACTACTGTAGAGGTATATCTGTTTAAATGGCCCCCACTTCGTCAAGGTGTTGGGCACATATTAGTACCACAAACCAATATTCAATCCAAGAACCAAACATTGCCTATAGGGAATGCTGACAATATGAAACAACAGAAGAATATCCAGTAATCGAATAACATCTTCATCCGCAATACAATTCCCTCATAGCCTATTAATATTGACTATGGAATGTAGAGATTTGAAATAGTCAGAATAAAGTACCATTTCCAAAATAGTACTTTTAGATTTGTTGTATAGATCTGTAGAATGTTTAATTCAATTTCGAATCTCACTTTTAAGCGCAAAAGCAAACAACAACAAAAAGATCTAGGTGTACTTTGCACTTTGGAATCTATTTTTTTGGTACTTTTTTTTGTTCTTTTTCTTGAGGTACCAGGTACCTTTTTTTAATTTGCCCCATTTAATAACTGAAACAAAAGTTATTGCCAAGTTGTTCTACAAAACTTTATACGGCAATATTGTTGCCGTAAAACGAAATTTTCTATAATAAAACTATGTTTTCTTACCTACGTATACTCTCACTCGCTCGTGTTCTCTCTCTCTTCCTTTTTCTTTGTCTGTCTGTACGGATACAAGTTGTATGATGTATTTACCTGTATGGTATGTATCCATCAGTTTGTTTATATCAATGTGTATGTGTAAGTGTGTGTATGTGTATGTGTTTGTGTATGTGTATGTGTAAAATTTTTAGTTTAAATGAGTAACTGACAGACGGTTTAAGCAAAAAAAAAAAAAAAACAAAAGTTGAGCTCAGTTGAGTTTAAGTTAAGTTTGCCGAGTTTGAATGAAACTTTAATAATTAAAGGTAAGTTTAAGTGTTTTTACATTTTACAATAACAAAAACATAACAAAAAACACAAAACAATAAGAAGAAGAAGAGAAATTTTAAAACAAAAGCAACAATTTTACAATCAACATCTCAAAACAAAGAGAAAAACAAAAAGAAATAAAAGAATACAGAAGACAAACTATTTTCTTTTCATTTTTTTTTCGTTCTTTTTTTGCTTTTATTTGTAAAATATTTCAACAAATTTATTAACAGAAAATGACAATGTGCCCCTACAATGCATAGTTGGTATCAAAGCTGTTTGTCTCGCTACCAAAGTTTCTGGAGCCCTTGACATTTAATTCCGGGCGGAATTAAATTCGCACTTATACGTTATTAAAGGAGATTATACACAGGAATTCCATGCACAGAAGACTGATCCTTTGGCATTGTTTGCTCTGGTGATTTTGTGGCAGTTTATACAAACGATTCTAAAGTCCAAAATAGGGCAAATTGTCGAAGTTTCTACAAAGGGCTCCTTGAGCTTATAGAGCCTTCAGTAAAGTATGATACTGTTATGTTTTTACCTTTTAAAAACATTTAAAATATGATCTCATAGATAGCAAATAAAATAAAAATAAATTTGTGTTTAGTTTTAATTCAAATTCTTTATTATTCGCACAATTCTGTGTGCCACTGTTCACAACTTTATGTAAACAACAACAATTGCTTTGTTTGTTACATCCTTTACATAAACAATAACATTTACTAGACAATTATTCGACAGATCCTCAAACCACGGTTACTCTCTTCAAACGCACCGCGTCTTCACACAAGACTGACTGAACTTCACTAACTCATTCGCCTGCTTTGCCTTGGCTTTCATATGGCAGAGTAAACGGTCTGATGAATGTTCTTGAAGGCGAATGTTCATGACTTCATAACATACATAATTGGTCATTAGAACTCTTCAGTTAGGATTTCGACCTAGCTTCTCACACCACTTATGTTGTGTGCGTTAATTTTATACATAAGTGGCGGAAGCTACAGTTTAAAGTCGACTCCGAACGACAGATTTTTTTTGAGAAGAAATCTGCTGAGAGGCAGTCGTCGAAGAAAGAACTTTTTTCATATTTCGTTTTAATGCCTGATCTTGGATACGAACCCGGGCTTTACGTCTAATAAGCCAACACACTACCTACTAGACAACGGCGACTTTATGAGTTCGCCTTCTCGAAACCTCTATAAATGGAAACATTGTTGTTTACATTTATTATTGCAGTGTTGTTTGTGTATTTTTTTTTTACCTGTTTAACATTTTTTATACTGGTGTTTGTTGTTATATTACGCAGTGCGATAATTTGTAAACAAGTTTGCATTGTTTTGTTTTTGTAGCTTTTGTTTATAATTTTAATGTCAAGCGATGTAAAAGTAAAACACCAGTATCTAGATTTTTCATTTTCGTAACAGTACGTATAATGATCTGTCATAAGTATTAGAGGTCAGAATGTGACATGACCTGGTCTCAGTGGTCGTATTACTTAATAGGAGATCATTCGGGATTTTACCGGCTCTATAAACTTGCGAATCATTTCGAGTATAATAATACCACACCCGTTATTAGGTTACAAACCTTAGCCCTCTTGAGTATATTTTTATAAACGGACTTTATCTCACGTCCTTTTATATGAAACAGAGTTTAAGTGAGGCTTTGGTGGTCATTTTATAATCAAAATTTCTGATTCAATTTCACCAATTTCTTCTCCTGCTCAAACATTTCCTTCCCTTTAAAATGTCTTCCTACGCACAGTAGCGTGTATCATAACAGTAAAAAACAAAAAGCAGAAGAAGAAGATGAAGACGAAACCATTTATTTCCTTAACATCTTATAAAGGAAAATGACAAGAAAACCTGCTGCTGTTGCTGTTGCTGGTGTTGCTGCTGCAAAAACATTTATTATTGGAAAGTTTCTGCATTAAACGTTTGAAGTGAATTCGTCATACTCAGAGCCAGTGTGTAGCAGCACTGGTAATAGTAGTAGTAGTAGTACAAGGAGTAACAACAGCATCATCTTCTTCACATCATGCAACATTTTACCAACAACAACAACAACAATTACTACAAGAAAAATACGAAGGAAACAATATTTAAAACAAAAAAAAAAACACGAGAAAAAGAAGAAAACAATAGTTTTTGACGAGTCATGAAAATGATTTTAACAACAACGGCAACAACTTATTTAAACAAAAAAAAAAAAAAAAACGATGGAAAAAGAAGAGAAAAAGGGGGAAGAAAAATTCTGAAATAAAAAGTTATTTTGTTGTTGTTGTGCATAATAAAGCAATTGAGGCCAAATTCATTTATTTTGAATCTGCCAAAAAGTTATTTTTTTTAATAAAAATTTTATTTTCTTTAAATTGATTTCAAAAACGGGGTTTTTCCGGAACACGAAAGAAACATTTTTCTGTAGAAAATGTAAGCTATCGACAAATTTGCTATAGAAAAGGCAAGTCATCGATAAAGTGCAAGTGGTCGAGAATTTTCTTTAGCAAATCCGTGTCATCGATAAATTTTCTATAGAAAATCCGAGACATCGATAAATTTTCAATAGAAAATACAGGTCATTGACAAATTTTCTATAGAAAATGCATTTTATAGACAAAGTTCCTATAGAAAATGCAAGTCATCGATAAATTTTCTATAGAAAATCCTAGTCATCCATCAATTTTCTATAAAAAATCTGACCTATCGATAAACTTTCTATAGAAAATCCGATTCTTCGATAATTTTTTTTAGAAAATGCAAACATCGACAAATTCAAGTCAACGACAAATTTTATATAGTATATACAAATCATGGACAAATACAAATCATCGACAAATTTTCTATAGAAAATGCAAATCATCGACAAATTTTCTATAGAAAATGTTTGTTATCGACAAATTTTCTGTAGAAAATATTTGTTATCGACAAATTTTCTATAGAAAATGTTTGTTATTGACAAATTTTCTATAGAAAATGTTTGTTATCGACAAATTTTCTATAGAAAATGTTTGTTATCGACAAATGTTCTATAGAAAATGTTTGTTATCGACAAATGTTCTATAGAAAATGTTTGTTATCGACAAATGTTCTATAGAAAATGTTTGTTATCGACAAATGTTCTATAGAAAATGTTTGTTATCGACAAATTGTCTATAGAAAATGTTTGTTATCGACAAATTTTCTATAGAAAATCTTTGTTATCGACAAATTTTCTATAGAAAATGTTTGTTATCGACAAATTTTCTATAGAAAATGTTTGTTATCGACAAATTTTCTATAGGAAATGCATTTTATCGAAAAAATTTCTGTGGAAAATGCATGTTATCGAAAAAAATTTCTATTGAAAATGCATGTTATCGAAAAAAATTTCTATTGAAAATGCAAGTTATCGACAAATTTTGTATAGAAAGTGAATGTTATCGATAAATTTTCTATAGAAATATAAGAGAAGCATGTCGAAATAATTACAATTTAAATAACATGGAATAGTCACAATAACATGCAGACATCTTGCAGAAAAATTTTGGAAAGGGCTCCTCCTCTTATTTAGAGATGTTCTTCTAGTTCATGATCAGAATAGAAGTCAGGTGAATATCCTTTTCCTTATTTGGCTGCTGATTAAAATGAAACCAATGTAAAGCTAGGCTATCACTACAAAAATTAAAATTTGTAAATTTTCTAATTAAGAGGCCTATTTAATACAGTGTATTTTTGTATTTTTACAACTAAAAGCAATAAAAACTCAGTGTTTGCACAATAGGTGGCCACAATGTCATGGAATTTATGAACTTGTTTACCGTTACAATATGTTGTTATCGTGCAAGGAGATTGTAAGCAAATTTCCGTGGCGCAATAATATTAAAGTGATGTTATCTTTAGAAAATTTGTTTTAATTGCCCTGACCAATTATTTTTCCTGGTGGTCTTTTCTAAACAGATACGCTGAATGGCTTCCATTCATTTCAAGCGCATAAAGAGGGAGAGAGAGAGAGAGAGAGAAGAGAGGGACTCAATGATGCATTTATTACGGGCAGTTAAAAATCTAATCGCAAACCAAAGACGACATTGACTAAGGAGAAGAAGAAGAAGAGGAAGATGCAGAGGAAGAGGAAGAAAAAGAAAAGTTTATTTCATAAACACCAACAACAGAGAATTTATTATTATGCACAGACCGGCAATGGTGAGAAGCTGCAACAATTGTAGCTTTTTTGTAAAGGCATCAGATAGCACTGACAGCTGGATGATGGCTAAAGATGAGAAGATGAGAAGATGAGAAGATGACGATGACGATGATGACGGTGATCATTATCTGGCATTGTAATTATTCTATTCATCCTTTAAACTCGATTGCAAAGTAGTAGAGAAAAGAATACGGAATTAATGTGGCAACGACGACGAGTGGTTGTTGTTTATTTTAACGCCAAACACTTACTCACCTACTCCATGGCTAAGCTTTTGAGATGAACAAGCCAGCCTTGTAGCCATCCAGACAGGTAAGCATAACTGCTCATGCTATGGCTTACAATCTAACTGTGTGACTGACGGACTGGCTGGCTGGCTGGCTGGCTGGCTGTTGGAATGTCAATAAGTTTGTGACAGAGAGTGTGAGTGAGTTTGTAAAGTCAATGGATGAATGAATTAATGGTCGCCTGGTTGCCTGATTGCCTTGTTGCCTTGTTTATTGTATGCCAGAGTATCAGTTAAACTCTCTCCTCGAATGTCTTTTTAGTTACAAAGACTACAACGATTATATCTACGATAGACAAGCAATTTTTGTCATCTTTGTTGCTGCTGCTGATGTTGTTGTTGTTGTTGTTTCTGTAAAATTCTAAAGATGAGTTTGATTTCGTTTCTTTTTTTTTGTTTTTTTTCGAAATGCTTAGACGATGAAGATGACAATGGGAATGACTCTGTTGCCGAGGCTATCTATGTATGTGTGACTGGATGACTAACTCTTTTAATTTGTTGTGCCACAGAGCAAGTGTGTTGTATGTGTGCCTTCATTTAATTGTCCTATGCATTGTGTGCTGTGTTGTGTTGCGCAGTAACTTGCAACCTTCTTAAGCAACTGCATTAATACCCCTGCTGATAAGGGGAGCCGTTTTTTGTAAACAAGTTATGCGTAGACCACAACTATAATTTACAAAAACAACAAGTAGACGAATAAAACGTACTTACGCTCTGACGTACCAAAACCATGCAACAATAATTCTCTACCGAATGGCGCGACACAATGACGTTTAAGGCTAATGGCCACTTAAGTCAGGTCATTTTGAGTTTTTAGTTCTTCTGTGTGCTGTTGTCTTCTAGTCTGTTTAAATCCGCTTAAAATGCTTAAGAAGGTGTCTTAAATATGGTTTTATAACCCGTATTTATACTGTCAGTACAACAACAACTACAACAACAATCAACAACAAAAAAATAGAAAAAAATGTCAAAGACATGAAGCAGCCGTATAGCAAAGACAGAAATAAAAATGGTTTTAATGACTAATGAATGGAGTGGAGTGGAGTGGCATGACTTTGTTTGTGAGAATTAATAGGAGGATTTTTTTGGGAAGCAATTAAGTTTTGGTTTCTTAATGCCTGGAAATATGATACGAAATATAAAATATTTTGTTGGTTTTTTTTTTAAACAAATTTGTCTGGCATTTGAAAGAATTTGTCTGTTACTTTACAGGGCACTTAAATAGCTGTGCCCAGTTCTAGTGTTACAAACAAACAATTAAACAAAATGACGTAAAAAAGATGAGACAAACACTATAACTCACTTGGGACACAACAAGCAAGTTCTTTGAGGGAATAACCAGGAATACCAGAAACCCACTTCAAACCTGTGAATCAAACATTAATTCCCTTAATTGGTCATTACAACCATTTAGTCAGGATTACAACCTAGCTTCTCACGTCACCTATGTTGTGTGTGTTAATTTTAGCCACGAGTGGGGGAACCTACAGTTTCAAGTCGAGTCCGAAGACCATTTTTTTTTTGAGAAATTTTCACGGCAATTTTTATTTTCTCTCAGAGTTTTTACCAGAAAACTGTTGAGAAGATGTCGTCGAAGAAATATTGTTTTCACATTTCATTTTTGTTCGAGATGTCTGAGCTGGGGTTTGAACCACGGGTTCACGTTTAATAATCGTTTTTATTTATTTATATGAGAGTATGTACAGAGAGTACTAGAGAGTATGTAAACCACATCTTAAATTGTCCAAGCTTACTGGGCCTCTCAGAAGAAGCGAATTTAAAGCAAGTTCAAAATTTTATAAACGGATTTTTTAGATCAATTAAGTGAGCAGACTTACTTGCCTTTCTCTACATCAGTACAGTATGGCATAGCAATAGTACTGGTACCCTTATGCTGCCAATGAACGATCGTAGAATAATAAATTTTACAGACGCAACAGTAACACGTGTATCCCTTATAAAAATGTCGGAGATTATGAGCCAGCCCTGGCTAGTTCATCAACAATGCAAAATCTACCGATATTCCTATTACCTGGCACCAACATTAGAATTACCTTTGAATGATTCAAAACTGGCCTGAAAAAGCTCAGCATTCATAGAGGTTTACGGTCGTCAAGGTGGTGCTATTGAGGCACTTAATTGCAGCCTTCCTGTCCTAGTTAGGTTAGGTTAGGTCGGAGTGGTAGCTCTGATGTCACAAAGCACACTTGAGC
This sequence comes from Sarcophaga caerulescens, assembly GCA_927399465.1. Lineage (NCBI taxonomy): Eukaryota > Metazoa > Arthropoda > Insecta > Diptera > Sarcophagidae > Sarcophaga > Sarcophaga caerulescens. The sequence goes on from OV656866.1 coordinate 27,333,471, forward strand.
ACGCATAGCGGCCCGTTGTGATGCCACGGGTGAACGCAGTCCCTGTACTCCTGTCCTAGTAGATGAAGAGGATTTTGGAAAAAAAAAAATTTATTCCATTGGAATACCTGCGAAGGAATTCATTTGTGGGAGGGGAGGAGTACCTTCGTAGACATATCGCTCCTCTCAAAAAATTAAAAATTTGTAGTTACTTAAGCAAAACTGCTCTTTTAGACCTTCTGTACATGTTGAAAAAAAAAATCAGTTTTATATCCCAAACTGAACCGAAGTTATAGCAAAAAGGTGTTTGCGGCAATTAGATCATAGGACTTATGTCTTGAAAACTTAAATCGCATTTTGCCAATTTCAAGTTTTTTTGAGATATGACTATGTTGCAATAAAGGAGCGATATGTAGCATCTTCAGTACTTCAAACGACCTTGATCACATCATGAGAAGTGAAAGAATGCCATAGAATTTATCGATACCTTAAGAATGAAGTCGCCGAAGTCTAGTAGGTAGTGTGTTGGCTTATTAGACTGAAGGCCCGAGTTCGAATCCCAGGTCAGACATCAAAACGAAAATATGAAGATTGTGAGCAAAATGGTCTGCTTATTTTGAACAAAAGACTAGAGTGTCTGATGATGATCATGCTCCACTAATAACACATTAAGACACTTAATGTCTAAGTGTTATCAATATCAGGAGGCTGCTGATATAGGCAGAATTGGTTGTGTTGCACTCTCCCTGTCCTTGTAATTCTGACGGATCAAAACCGAAATACATTAATAATATGCTCTAGGAATAGTTTCAAATAAAAAATTTTTTTTTACCATAAAATCTATTCAAGAATTAAAATCGTTTTTCTTTTGCAATTAATGAAGACGGAAGTGTTTGTTAAGCCAGTGCATAAATAATGAATTAAATTGAAAAAGGAGAAGAAACCGTACACCTTTGATTTTGATTTTAATTGCTTGGAAGACAGTTAAACAAAAAAAAAACTGTATCGTAAAGGAAATTTATTACACTTTACAGCATTGGCCCTGGCACTGCATCTTCTTGGGGTTCATTAGAGATCAGACCATTATATTATGCAGACATTGTTTATTATGCAGAAAATGTTCTTCACTTTATTACTGAAGACTGTAAACGAAATTAGAAAAATTAATTGTTTCTTTTAAAGAGACGTGACAGTATTTTTATGGCCGACTGTCAATAAATGCCGTAAATGAAAGTGTAATTAATTAAAAAAATCTATCTTCTATGATTTCTTTAACATTAACGGACTGTAGAAATATTTGTTAGAAGAATTGGAAAAAGCACTGGGAAAAATTATACGACGGGGTATTGGGATTCGAATTTTATACGAAATAGAGAAGAATATGAGAACAAATTCTTGGGACTTGTGAGGCATTAATGCATACCAGAAGGAAACACTTGGGTGCATATTAAGTATTCGAGCAGCATTCTGAAATTTTTCAAGGCAATAGCCGTGGAAGAGTCATTATAGGGACACCCTATTCAATCTGAGGGCAGTACAATAGATCGTAGTACTAGGCATCTATTCCAGACGATAACGGATGAAGGTCTCCATGCCCAAGAAACATTGAAAAAAATTTCACGAGATTATATCGGTTGATGGGTGATTGAACATGCGAAAGATCAAGGATGTCGTAGTCATCTCACATGACTCTATTCTTTCAACTTGGAATAATGACTTGTCCCGGTAAAGTGGAGACAAACGAGGATTGTTTTTATCTCTCGGACTGAGACACCAGCGACATATGTTACTAAGGATATCGCATCCAAAAGTTTGATGTCCTTCCTTATCAAATTACTGGAAAGTATCCTAAGCAATCGGATACAAAATAACTACTTTCCTACTCTAAACAGTGGTGCTTAACAGGCCTACACTACAGCTCAGACCACTGAGACTGTACTGATTTCCTGAGTGGGGAACCTTGAGAAGGGTCTGGCTTATAAGCACTACTCACTGGCATACTTCTCACAAGATAAAGGAAATGCACACACACACAATATCATGGTCGTTGTGTCGTTAATGTATCAATCCACCACATAATTCAACAACTAACCTTGTCCAAGTGGTTGAAATATCTGAAGCTTATATTCGCCTTAGAATTGGGTTTACGGTGTTCGAGTTTGATGGATGGTGTGCAAAATCAATGTCACGACACATGCAGTCAGCAGTTGTGATCATCAGTGCACTCTGTACCACCCAAACTAGGAAATTATTTGCTATTGACTTTCTTCTATTGCAGCAGGGGGCTGAATTGTTGGCAGATAGGTTCAATGAAATTAAATCCTTGTCCTACCAGAACAACATTTAATGCCGAAATACTTTGATCAGATAAATGACATCTGGGTTCTGATACTAAGCTTTCTTATAGACCGCCTGACCTCTGTAGTATTTTCTAGTACATATCTCTGAAGCTAAGCATGTGATTGAGCTACTATAGCAGGTTCTATAATGATAGGGTTGCCAACTGTCGTTGCCTAGAAGCAATACCTTCTGTACTCATATATCGGGTCCGCCATCTAATGTTTTTTTTCAACTAGTGCTTATTTCGTGAATGGTAACACTTAGCTCATGTCTGATTTGACAGATAATTAGTTTTATCCTTCCGCTGAACGAATATGGTTGTGTACTGTTGAAGCCAATTGACCATCCAATGCGTTTTCGCTTCGCTAAGTGGACCTGCGATCGACTTACAGAAGATGCCGATTTTGGCAAAAAAAAATCATCTTTTCAGGTGAAGGTCATTTTGATCTTGGCGGGTATGTAAACAAGCAAAATTGTCGCATTTGGGGCACAGAAAACCCGCACGCATACATTGAAAAGCCGACGCACCCAAAACGAGTCACTGTTTGGTGCGAATTTGGTCCAGAGGCATAATTGGGTAATTTTTCTTCGAAAATGAGCAAGGAGTGGCCGTTACAGTAAATGGCGAATTTTTGTTCACAAAAATTTAAGAGGAGAATATTGGCAACATTTGGTTTCAACAGGACAGCGCTACGTGCCACACAGCCGAAGCTACACTCGATGTTTTGCGCCCTGTTTTTGAAGATCGCATTATCAGCCGCAGAGCTGATGTCGTTTGGCCATCTCGGAGCTGCGATCTGACACCGTTGGACTATTATTTGTGGGGTGCCGTCAAAGATAAGTGTTACGCCGACAAGCCAGAGACAATTGACGCTTTAAAGGATAATATTCGTGAAGCCATTAGTGAAATACAGCTGCACACAATCGATAATGTGCTTAAAAATTGGACCGATCGTGTAGGCTACTGCATGGCCAGCCGAGTCAGCCATTTGAATGAAATTTTTTTCCATTATTAACCGGAAGGATTGTACTTTCAAATAAAAAAGAAATTTGAGAAAATATTCAGTAGTTTTTTTTTAAAGCATTTTCAAAAAAAAAAGTTATTCGGCGGACCCTTTATTGTTTGTGAAGGGTGAAGAACTTTCTCCCTGTGACTTTTAATTTGTGATAGAATGTAATACTGCTTGACCTTCTAATGATAATCGTTCGGACAGTCGTAAATAGGGGAGCATTTACTGCGTGTATTTCTTAATTTTGAACATTTTTCTGTGAGTGTATCTAATTGCTGTTATTTAAGGAATCAAATGATGAAAAAAAAAGGAAGAAAATCTTGCAAATCATTCACGTACTTTCCCGTACACTTTAAATTCTAAACACTTTGTACTTTTGAAAATGAAGCGTATAAAGAAGGCAAAAATTAAAACAATTTCTCTTGTGTTGTTTCTTTTTCTATATTTTTCTAGAAAAAGTAGCAGAAGAAGAAGAAGAAGAAGGAAAGCATTTTCGTTTATGCTTTCATGGACCTGAGTAGAATGTTTTTGCCATGTTTTTGTCTAAAACGAACTGCGACTGTGTGTGTGTGTCTCAACAAGGAGGCAAAACTTTTCAAAAACATCAATTTTTCCACTTATTTAAACAACTTGTTGCATTGCTTTGTTGTTGCTGTTGCTGCTGACGCTGATGCTGATGCTGCTACTGATGCTGGTGATGCTGATGAGACAAATACACTTGCAAACAGACAGATATAGAGACGAATGGAGACAGAATGGGCATTCGGTGATGTTGGTCTACATGTTTTAGATGTTGCTGTTGGTATTATTATTAGATAATGTGTTGGTGTATGTGTGTGTGTTGGATGTTTGTATTGTTTGTGTGTAGATGTGCAGCAAGCGCGGTGTTGTTTTATTTGAAACACGCGCCTATTTAACACTTTCATGTGACAGCCATCACCAGGCTATGACAACATTTGCCAGGCCAAAGCAAGGCATTGCTATTTGCCAACCCAACAACAACAACATTATCATCACACCGTCATCATCATCATCATCGGGTATTAGAATTTGCAATGTCTTGCTCTGTTCTCTTGTTGTACGTGTCGCTGGTGTCCTTGTTTGTATTTGTATCACAAAGAATGAAAATTTTTAATCCATTTTGTGATACAAAACTGCCTCTGTCACTGTTAGAGTGTGAGTATGTTTGTATACATACATACAGCTATGGACATTAAATTAGACATTAATAAACAAAAATAGTTTGATTATGATTTTTTTCCTACAAGGATAAAGACCACTCATTCTGAAAAAAAAAATGCTTTGGAGTGATGAAACAAAGATAAATCGTTTGGGACCGGATGGTAGAGTCTTTGTTCATCGGCCAAAATGTCAAGCATTTAATCCACGTTACACTCAAAAGACCCTAAAGCATGGTGGAGGAAGCATCATGGTGTGGAGATCATTTTCATGGCACGGTGCGGGTCCAATCGTCAAAATTAATGGAAAAATGGACCGTTACAAGTATTTGGACATTATGAAGAATAGACTGGAACCATATGCAAGTTTCTTTCATATTTATGCAAGATAATGATACCAAACACACGTCTAAGCTGGTAAAGAATTGGTTTTACAAAGAGCACAGTCGCGTTTTAGACTGGCCGGCGCAAAGTCCTGACTTAAACCCGATTGAAAACCTCTGGCACGATGTGAAATGTGTAATTGCTTAACAAAAGTACAAAAATTTAGACGATTTGTGGCTTGGAATACGGAAGGCTTGGTACTCGAGTCCCAAAGAACGTTGCCAGAATTTGATTGAAAGCATGTCCCGTAGATGCCACGCGATGCTTAAAAATAAAGGCTATTCTACCAAATATTGACCAAGTAAACTAAAAACAATAAGATTTTTACTATTTATTAAAATATTGTTACGAAAATGGAAATGGTGTTGTTAAAATAATCAGCAAAAGCTCCAAAAACAACATAATGGACTTGATCACACATAAAATGATAAACAAAAGCTCCAAAAACAAAACAATGCAGTTGTTCACGTGATCAACGAATTAGTAAACATATAGCAACAAAAACAACAGGCTTGTTTACAAGATCGATGAATAAACAAAAATATAGCATCAACGTCCGTGTATAAAAAATGTAGCGGAAAGACAAACAAACAAAACAACAACAACTCTGCCTGGACGAAAGTAAACAAGATACACGAACAACAAAAATGGAAACAAGTTGTTTACATTTTTGGATTGTTCCCGAAGGTCGTCATCATCCTTCAAGGGCATTCATCACACTGTTGATCCAGTGATATAAAAGTCAAGATAAAGCGAGTAACGGGGATTCAGTTAGAATTCATTCAGCCGTGTATAAAGACACGTGATTTTCGGAGTTTGAATTTAATCGTGTAAGACGACGTCACGTCGGTGTGAGAATTAAATCTATCAAGCTTTAATTCGGTCAGACTTGTGTACAGACAAGTTGCGTTTGAGAACACAGTTGTTAGTGTAGTGCTTACAAAAAAGGTTGTGAGCAAAGAAGAATAACTAACAAGTGTTGTTATTGCTTACAAAAAGGTTGTAAGCAGAGAAATATCACGAATAAGCACATATTGTGAAAGTTATCATTGTATACGTGGAATAAGTTCGAACAGTGGCACAAAAGTTGTGCAGATAATAAAGAATTGATTCAAAAATAAACACATATTTATTTTTATTTTATTTGCAATCTACGAACTCATATTTTTAACGTTTTTAAAAGGTAAAAACGTAACAATATATTATTTTTATTTTAAAAATTTTAATTTTGTGCTATTTTAATGTCCAGCTAAAATCTAGCATTTGATATGTTGCAGGCCTTAATGAGCATACGATCGGTAATTTAGTCAACATTTTTGTTTTTGCTTTAAAGAAGAATATGACTTTTATGTTTTTGTGTTTAAATTTTTTTTTTTTTGTAAATAGACTTAAAATACTATAAAAAATTAGATTGTTTTTATGACAAATTTTTGTGCTAATTTAATGTCCATGGCTGTATGTGTTGCAAGGAGGCTGTAGAATAATAAAAAAAAAAAAAAACATACGCGAGGAAATTAAATAAAAATGTGTTTTCAGTTGGAAAATGCTTGAAAATAAAAACAATTTTCTTTTTTTATAATGATTTATTGTTTTTGTTGTTGTTGTTGTTGTTGGTGTCTATTACCACGTTCATGCTGTTATTATTGATGTTGCAAGTAAATAGATTGTTGCCATGTACTTGGCAATATTACAGACACTTTGTCATCTCCACAGCCATTGCCATCACCATCGCCATCATCATCATTTGCCAACCATTCAGTCAATCATGTATTAAGAGTATGGCGGATAGCGAAATAAAGTCATAGAATTTTATCTTCTTATTGTTGTTGTTCTTGTTCTCTTTCAATTGTTGTAATTGCTGTTGTTGTTGTTGCCTTCATTTAATTGCATTTCATTTAGCAAAGCAGCAGTAACACTAGCCGATTGCTTTACATCGACCGGCAATAGTAATTGTGTTGCTGATGATGATGTTGCCAACGCTATTGCTGTTCTAAGGTACTTTAACTGTTTTTGTAAATCAAAAGAAAACATAAAAAAAAAAAACAACAAGAAAAAATTGTTTTAAATCTGTTGGCCAGCGAGGAGAGTTCATTGTTGTATTTGCAGAAATATTTTTTGACGGTTGATTGATCAAAGCGTTGATGGAAAAATTACCGGCATTTGTTTGGGAAACTTTTCTGCCACTTCTTTTAAACATATTTTCCCCGCTTCGCTTTCCAGCTACTCCAGCGAAGAGTTTTTTACGTGTCAGTGCTTAGATTTAATAACACAAACTGTACAGTGGGCCTGAAGTGGCTTTTTGCAGAGGGAATTCCAATCTCGAGTATGAATATGAATTCTTTAGAATTTCCTATTGCCCTTACCTTTAAATTTTCTTTGTCAAGTAGCCAATATAATCGTTTAATGTCTTACTATTTCCTTCAGAGATACCCGGAATTCTTAGGCAATTTTGAATGTGGTGTACCCATACTGTTGGTACTGAGGTGTACTCGAATTCGGTATTCAATAATAGTGACTAAAAAGTTTCCCCGAAATACTTCTTGGTTTTCATGATCCCTGAAACCACAGTTCATTAGATGTTCATTATCTCTCATCAGCATGTAAATTTAATATACGCTGCAGTGCCATGATTGCTGTTTAAGTTTTATTTTCCAAATTTTCTTTTTTGTTTCCTATTTTTCCACTTCCACAGTTTATTTCATAAAATTTATTTTAATTTTAACCAACCCAGTCAGTCATCAGCAGCAGTAACCTTTTGCTAATGCAGCTGCTCCCCTTTAATCTCTCTCTCTCTCTCTCTTTGAAATGTAACAGTAGTTGTTACAGTTTTTTAACGGTAGTGCTTACATTGAACAAAAAAAAAAAAAAAAAAAAAATGGAAGAAGAATAATTGACCGATTTTTAGTGTATTTCTCTTTCCTCTCCTTGTCGCTCTGTCTCCCTCTTCCTTTCGTTTGGCATTTATTTGCATAATGAGAAAATCGATAAGTTTCCATTATTCTGTGTTTATTTTTAAAATAATTTTTTATTACTTTTGTTGTTATTGTTGTTGTTTTGTTAACTTATAAATAAATAATCTCTCTGCCAAATAAAATATAAAATAAGGGAGAAAAGAAAAACGAAAAAAATTTCGCTGAAGAGGATTAACTTCTACGAGGAAAACAATTTTATAATAATTTGAGGGAAATCATGACAAACAAAAACGGGTGTTTTTTTAACCTAATTGGCCCTTATATCCCCTTTACATAGTCAGGATTACAACCTAGGTTTTCATTCTTGTATGTGTTAATTTTATTCCGCGACTCTATTCCAAGAAGTCACTTTAGCCAAGCGTGTGATTGTTCTACTACAGCAGGTTCTATAATGATAGGGTTGCCAACTGTCGTTGCCTAGAAACAGTACCTTCTGTACTCATATATTGAATGTGAAGGTTGAAGAACTTTCTCCCTGTGACTTCTAATTTGTGATAGAATGTAATGCTGCATGACCTTCTAATGATGTTCGTTCGGACAGTCGTAAATAGGAGAGCACTTACTGGATGAATATCTAATGCTGAACAAGGAGTCACTTGAATGGTTTACATGTATTATGTGGGTGATGAAATTAGTGTTAACAGGTTTTCTCAGAACTAAGAATAGGCTTACGGCCACAAGACCATGATAGAAGCAGTGATTATGCTATATCTTGGTTATACTCTTTAATACCTAAAAATTATTGGCAATTTCCAGTTCTAATGGGTCATACAACGGATCACAAACTGTTTATTTAATTTGGCTGCTGGGCTTGGATAAGGCCAGTTTAAGGTTGGTTATCGGCTTTATCATGGGGCACTGCGAGAGTAGGTCGCTGACGGGCATCTGAAACAGATCCCAGCCGGACTATTGCAGGGTATGTTGCTATGAGGAGGAGTTGGAGACTGTCGAGCACTTCCTCTGTAACTGCCCAGCCCTTAGCAAGTGGAGGTTAAGGACCCTTGGCAGGGGCTTCTTCTTTGAGGGTTTGAATTCTGTGTCGAGAGCCGACATCAAGGCTCTCCACAGATTCATTAGTGGCTTGAAATGGTGGAGAAGTGCTGGGGCTTCATCAGTGTAGTCGCGTTCTCCCATTTTTTGTTTTGTTTTTGGTCAGTGTAATTCCACCGCTTCCCATACTCCCTTTCCTACTTCCTCTCCTTTTTCCTATCCCCTCTATTATTCTTCCTTTTTAAGGACATTGTACAAAGGGTCAATTCGACCTCCGGGTACTGTACTTGTCTCTCTAGACAAGTACACGTCCTCTAACCTGATCTAACCAAATGACAATTTATTCCTAATATGACATGACCTTTTTCTTTACATTCTGAAATAAATTATCGTAATCGACCACAAAATTTGCTTCATGGCCTCAAATCAAAATTAAAATATTCACAACTTTCCATTAGTAATTCATGTTTAATTCAATAAAATTACTCGTTAATTAAATTATTTCATCATGATTAATTTAAAAATATTTTTTTTTGTTTTATTGTTGCAAAAAGCAGTGTAAGAAACTCATTAAATGCGGCGGCATTCCATTCATATGTTTTTGCAATTCCATGAATTAAAATGTTTTTTTTTTAGAAATCAAGTGCCAGAAATCTATTTTAATAACACACGTTAAATTGTATTTCTTTGCTTGCATTTATTTAATCATTATTGATGTTATTAATGGAGACTAAAATCATAATATTACAAAAACAATAATAACAACAACAACAGCATAATATAATCGTTAATGTTGCAGTCAACATTTAAAAAAATAAAATAAAAAAATTAAGTTTTCAAAACAAAATTCAATTCAAAAACAGAGAAAAAGAAACTCCATAGCGAATGGCAAATAATGCATAAAATGTAATATTATTGGTGAAGAGAAAAAGTAATTTTCTCAATATATATTAGCATCAACAAGCCCTTGATAAAAATAACAGTTTACTTCTACTATGTATACTGTAAACTTATGTATGAAATTAGTACATACCAGAGATCAGTAACGAGTATTCAAAACGATGAGTAGATTCGAGTCATACTTATAATTTCAGCTACTTATACGCATTCATACTTATTTTAATATCATACTCATACTACTCATATTCAAAGTTAGAAATACTCATCGTACTCATACTTAATACATCATACATCTTCATGATTCATCATATACACGAAGCACAAAATAAGTATGATTCGAGTACAAACACCACAATACTCGCTAGAAGGTTGTGTGTGTGCTTTGCTTGCTGTCTTTGTCTTTTCTTTTTTCTTCTTTTGTAAATGCAACAATAACTACTACTGTAAATTTTGATGAATGATTCGATTGACTCGAATCATTCGTAAGTATTATAAGTATTTTTCTAAATTTATGAATCTGAATGAGTAGGCGTATGAATCAAACAATGAATCGAATGTTGTGAGTTTGATGTCAACGTTGTACTCATACTCATTGCAACCTATACTTAAAAATCAATATTGTAGCGAGTACAAATGAATCAGAGTAGTTGAATTTTAATACTCTTGACTCACTCATACTCAAAATTTCATAAATACCTATGAGTAGCGAAAATACGATTCATTGCTGATCTCTGGTGCATACAACATGGTTGGTGTGAGAAGGTGGGTTGTAATCCTGACTAAAGTGTTGTAATGACCAATTCTGATGCATTTCTGTGCTTTTCACATTTCTGACATTCCGCCAGATTTTCTCGATTCCTGATGCTTTCTTGCTTTTTAGTGCCATAAAAATATTGGAAACTTCCAATTCAAAAGTGTACTGCCAGAATGTATAGGAGCTCACTTCAGCTTCAGCAGAAGTTATTTTCAAGAAAGCCGAGTTTTTGCGGCTTGTCTTCGAGTAGTAGTCGCCGTAGTCTAGTAGGTAGTGTGTTGGCTTATTAGACGTAAAGACCGGGTTCGTACCCCAGGCCAGGCATCAATACGAAATAAATGGTGATTTTTTAGCTATTATCTTTTTGGCAACACTGGTTTAAACAGCTCACGCACGTTTCGTATTTTGTTTCACTGTCAAACATCTTCAGTTTGGTCTATAATTTAACCATTAATCGTCTTACAAACGAACAACGCTTGCAAATCATTGAATTTGGCATCATTGAACCGTACTTCTTCAAAGATGCTGCGAATCGTAACGTAGCTGTGAATGGTGAGCGCTACCGTGAGATGATATCCAAATTTTTTTTGCCCAAAATGCAAGAGCTTGACTTGTATGATATGTGGTTTCAACAAGACGATGCCACATGCCACACAGCACGCGTAATAATGGAGTTATTGAGAGGCGAGTGCGGTGAACATTTTATTTCACGATCGGTACCGGTCAATTGGCCGCCTAGATCGTGCGATTTAACGCCTTTAGACTATTTTTTGTGGGGCTATGTTAAAGTCCATGTTTATACAGACAAGCCCGCTTCAATTGACGCATTGGAAGACAACATTGAAACATTTATTCGTGAGATACCGGCCAAAATGTTGGAAAGAGTATGCCAAAATTGGATTGGTCGCGGTCAACATTTGCATGAAATAATCTTCAAACATTAAATTATATGGACCGCACTATCGATTCAAATAAAGATTTCATGCATTTTTCTGAATTTTACGTGTTTTTTTTTTTAATTTTCCTATAGCTCTTAAAAAATCACCCCTTATAAAAAAAAATATTTCTTCGGCAACTGCTTCTCAGCAGATGTCTGGCAAAAACTCTGAGAATAAATAAAATTGCCATGAAGAGCTTCTCAAAAATCTGTCGTTCGCAGTCGACTTTAAACTGTAGGTCCCGCCACTCATGTATAAAATTAACGCACACAACATAAGTGGTGTGAGAAGCTAGTTCGAAATCCTGACTGAAGGGTTGTAATGACCAATTACGTATGTATCAGTGTTACCACCAACAGCTTTATGATTTACACACAACTGGCATCGAAATTACACATATGAAAAAAAATTACACACAACAAATTCTATTTTTACAAATATTGCATACATATATTATGTAAACATTAAAATTATATTTTCATACACATTCATACATAATTGGTCATTACAACCAGTGGTGTTGTCGAGCAGGAACACTCCGGAACGTCGTTCCGGTACTTCCTTTTTGGACAGGAACCCGTTCCGGAACTAAAGATGATTTCTGATAAAGAGAATTGGCAAATTTGGGATATGAGACCTAAAAAAAACGCCGCCTGCAGGATTATCATAAAAATCACCCCCGTCGTTAAATTTGGGACATGAGATCGCACAGAACGGCCCCCTACCCAGGATCGGACCTGTCATATAATTATGGGTCCGCCAAATAACTATTTTTTTTTGAAAATGCTTTGAAAAAAAAACTACTGAATATTTTCTCAAATTTCTTTTGTTATTTGAAAGTACAATCCTTCCGGTTAATAATGGAAAATAATTTCATTCAAATGGCTGCCTCAGCTGGCCATGTAGTAGCCTACACAATCGGTCCAATTTTTAAGCACATTATCGATTGTCTGCAGCTGTATTTCACCAATGGCTTCACGAATATTGTCCTTTAAAGCGTCAATTATCTCTGGCTTATCGGCGTAACACTTATCTTTGACGGCACCCCACAAATAATAGTCCAACGGTGTCAAATCGCAGCTCAGAGGTGGCCGGACGACATCAGCACTGTGGCTGATAATGCGATCTTCAAAAACAGGGCGCAAAACATCGAGTGTAGCTTCGGCTGTGTGGCACGTAGCCCGGTCTTGTTGAAACCAAATGTTGCCAATATCCTCCTCTTCAATTTTTGTGAACAAAAATTCGTTCAACATGGCCCGATAACGATCGCCATTGACTGTAACGGCCACTCCTTGCTCATTTTCGAAGAAAAATGGCCCAATTATGCCTCTGGACCAAAATCCGCACCAAACAGTGACTCGTTTTGGGTGCGTCGTCTTTTCAATGCTTGTTTACATACCCGCCAAGGTCTTCCAAAATCCGTATGCAATTTTCGCACACATTCTGCAACATTACCATGATTTTCAAAGTAATGTCGCAATATTTCCCAGCGTTGTTCAAGCGTATACACAGCCATATTCGTTCAGCGGAAGGATAAATTTAATTATATGTCAAATCAGACATGAGCTAAGTGTTACCATTCACGAAATAAGCACTAGTTGAAAAAAAAAACGTTAGATAGCGGACCCGATATATATACGCGTTCCGGTAAAAAAAAATTAGCACAACACCACTGATTACAACCCTTCAGTCAGGATTACGACCTAGCTTCTCACACCACTTATGTTGTGGTTTTAAAGTCGACTTCGAACGACAGATTTCATTGAATTTCATGGCAATTTTATTTACTCTCAGAGTTTTTCCCAGAAATTTGCTGAGAGGAAGTCGCCAAAGAAATTTTTTATATATTTTCGTTTTGATGTCTAACCTGGAGGTTGAACTCGGGCCTTACGTCCAATAAGCCAACACACTACCTGCTAGACTACGGCGACTAAACATTAACCTTACATATTTAAATTAGAAAGAGAATAATGTATGTAGGTGTTTATTTTTGCAACCTGGTGTTAGAAATTGCAATAAATTTACAAAACAAATGAGAGTTAACAAATTGACTGTTAAAAATTAGCGATTAAAGTAAAAGGTAGAACAAAAAGTAAAATTACACACAAATTACACACGAAGTTAATTACACACATGCTACACACACAATCAAAAATTACACACAATATGTGTAATTACACACAAGGTGGCAACACTGGTATGTATGTATGTCTTCGAATAGAGCATAGAAATTGTGTAACGCATGACATTTCCATTGAAGGCAAGGAAACAATCACTCCAGCAGAGCGTGACAGATTTACACGCATCATCACGCTGTAATCGAAGTTACGACTTCCAGTAAAACGATAGGAGAATCAAAACAATTATGACTTGTAATATGCCGGAGATTGTGAGCTCTGTGTACAGATACCGAAGTGGAAATTTGTGCGATACTTTCAGAATGCATATAGAAAAGTTCCCTGAGAAATTTTCAGCATACATGAAGAACATCAATGCTGCCATCAAAGTGACATATTTTCAGTCTGGCAATACGAATCGAAAAAAGGATTTTTTGTGAAAAGCTTATAATCCAACAAGCATTGCATAGCTTTCAATATTTTCATGATCTCCGCTTGCAGAACACAGCTGCCCGAATGTCTAATGTCAGGACCTGCAATATTTATCCCACAGCTTCCACTGTCTAGTATTTGGAGCCATCGGTAATTATCTGAAAATTCCATCAGACCGAGGTTAGCGGGAAATCAATTGAGTATAGCAAGTAATGCGTTAGTTGAAGTGGAATACAGTATGCTGTCTGCTTGCGCACTTTGTCTATCTGACTGTAGTGTCTGTCTCTCTTCACCTCTGAGTATAGTACTAGTAATGCGCTGGTAGAAGTGGAATACAGTGTGCTGGTGAGCAGAACAGCTGTGTGATGGCGGACTTTGTCTATTTGTCTGCACTGACTGCCTCTCTTCATCTTCGTTTTTGTTGAGTATACCCTTCCAATCTTCTCTTACCACTACACAGAAACTATGCTGCAGAGGGTGACCTTATTCCACTGTCCAGCTGATTTAATACGCCCATACAGCTCCGTACTATTTTTACAGGGTCTTATAATATTGTTACGTTTTTAGCCTTTAAAAACCTTAAAAATATGAGTTCGTAGATTGCAAATAAAATAAAAATAAATATGTTTTTAGTTTCAAAAAATATTCTTTATTGTTCGCACAATTCCGTGTGCCACCTTTAACGGTTTGATTGTTTAAGTCAGTTTACTTTAATTGTTATTCTTCTTACACATTTCTTCCGCGTACACAATAACAATTGTTCAATAGATCTTTATAACCGAAATCTTCAAACCACAATTACTCTCTTCACACCCAACGTGTCTTCACACAAGACTGACTGAATTCTTACTAGATCCCGTTGCCTGCCCTGTCTTACCTTTTATAAAGAAAACTAAGCAGCCTAATGAATGCACTTGAAGGAAAATGTCTTTGCCTTCGCGAAATCTCTATAAATGTAAACAAGTTGCTTGAAGTGTTGTTGTTGCCTGTTTACTTCTTAATCCCCTTTTTTTATACTCATGTTGTTGCTATATTTTTTGTTTATTCGTCGATCATGTAACCAAGTCTATTGTTTTGTGTTTGGAGCTTTTGTTTATCATTTTAATAACACGATTTCCATTTTCGTAACAATATGAACACTACAAATGCATACGCTCTGAGGCTTTTGCCCTTAACCAATAACTGTATACTGCTACTATACATTATTAATATTTATTGATAATGTGCTGCTATAACGATATTTTTTTACAGTTTTTCTGTTTTTGTTTTTGTTGGTGTTGTTGTTTCTGTACACTTCTAAATGATTTCTCATCATGTATGTACATCATGAAATCGAAACAGGTGTTCGGTCGGTCGTTCGTTCGTTCTTTTAAGACAATTTTTTTTAATTATTTTTCCACGGCGTTTTTTTTTTTTTTTTTTGTTTTTGGTTGAATGTTGAAATTTTTCTGTGAACATTTTTCAATCATTAAATTATAAATATTAAGCATAAATAGCAACAACAGCAACAACAACATAATTATTTTGTTTTTTTTTTAAATGTTTTTATGAGGATTTATTATTAAATTTTTGTTTTGGAAAACATACAGCCGAGCAGTAGTAAAATTAAAAGTAGAGAGCGAAGAGAGAGGGCATACACAGAGAAAATGCTTCTTTATAATTAAAAATCCGTTAAGTTTTTTTTTGTGTTAACAAATGTATCGTAAATTAACCAGTTGAGCTGTTAAGTTTTTTATTTTTTATTTTATTTTTTATTTTATGGTTAAATGAACAGGTATGTACAATACAACAACAACAACAACAACAACGTTAGCAATAAAACAAATTTAAACTGCCACAGAATGAATAAAAGCGTTCGAATATGCGAATGAATGAATGAATTAATGATTCTATGATGGCGTTATAAATACCATGCATACATAGAGACAATCGAATCGAATAAAACCCACACACACATATATTTTTCTCCTCTCCCCTCTCCCTCTACCACTCTCCCTCTTTTTCATTGCACATAAGCATTAACAAATACAATAAAAAAAAATTTTTTTTCAAAAAACAACAAAAATTGTTGCAACAAAAATTATGTTGTTGTGTCTGCCAATATGTATGTGCAACAGCAACAACACAACATATATATATATAAGGGGTGATTTTTTAAGAGCTATAGGAAAATTTTTCAAAAAAAAACACATAAAATTCAGAAAAATTCATGAAATCTTTATTTGAATCGATAGTACGGTCCATATAATTTAATGTTTGAAGATTATTTCATGCAAATGTTGACCGCAATGTTGACCGCGACTGCGCCTCAAATGGTCCATCCGCTTAGTCCAATTTTGGCATACTCTTTCCAACATTTCGGCCGGCATCTCACGAATAAATGCTTCAATGTTGTCTTCCAATGCATCAATTGAAGCGGGCTTGTCTGTATAGACATGAGCTTTAGCATAGCCCCACAAAAAATAGTCTAAAGGCGTTAAATCGCACGATCTAGGCGGCCAATTGACCGGTGCCGAACGTGAAATAAAATGTTCACCGAACTCGCCTCTCAATAAGTCCATTGTTACGCATGCTTTGTGGCATGTGGCATCGTCTTGTTGAAACCACATGTCATGCAAGTCAAGCTCTTGCATTTTGGGCAAAAAAAAGTTGCATATCATCTCACGGTAGCGCTCACCATTCACAGTTACGTTACGATTCGCAGCATCTTTGAAGAAGTACGGTCCAATGATGCCAAATTCAATGATTTGCAAGCGTTGTTTGTTTGTAAGACGATTCATGGTTAAGACGATTCATTATAGACCAAACTGAAGATGTTTGAAAGTGAAACGAAACACGAAACGTGCGTGAGCTGTTTAAACCAGTGTTGCCAAAAAGATAATAGCTAAAAAATCACCCTTT
Organism: Sarcophaga caerulescens; assembly: GCA_927399465.1. NCBI lineage: Eukaryota > Metazoa > Arthropoda > Insecta > Diptera > Sarcophagidae > Sarcophaga > Sarcophaga caerulescens. The sequence goes on from OV656866.1 coordinate 27,350,366, forward strand.
AGTACAGGCATACATGCTATTAACAATATACAGTGACAACATTCATTTAATGTTCATCGAACAATCAATTTAAACATGCAATCAAACATGCTTTCAAAAAAAAACCAGCCGTTCCAAATTCAGTCAGTCATTCAGTCATTGATTTAGTCATTGATTCATTCATTCATTCATTCGTTTACATTTTTTTTAATGTTTTAAAAATTAAAATAAAAAAAATTTAAATGTTAATGTCTCTCTCTCTCTCTCTGTCTGTCTGTACCGCACACTTGACAAAAACGTGCTTTCAAAACCAATGATTTCCTAGAATTCGTCAGACAGTTCCAAGAAGTCTTAAATTCAAAAATTAAAAATTTTAATTTTTTGTTCATAAAAATATTAGGGAATGTAAAAAGTATCTGCGATCCTTTTACGATTTGTCGATTTCAATTAGATTTAACTACTGCCCTTTAGTCAGGATTACGTCTTAGCTTCTCACACCACCCATGTTGTGAGTGTGTTAATTTTATCCATAAGTGAGTGTCAACTCCGCAGGAGAGAAACATTGAGAAACTTTTCATGACAATTTTTATTACTCTCAGAATCTTTACTAGAAGACTGCTGAGAAGATGGACCACGGACTCCAGCTTCATAGTGATACCAAGATCCCAAAGAGAAGAAAGTGCCAGAATTTTTAGTAGAAGGCTGCCGATCGAAAGGACTAAGAACTCCAGGTTTTTTGTGATACCAAGATCCCAAGAAGAGAAAGGTCCAATCTGTCACACTCTCTTCTATACATGCTCATAACCGTAGCTGCAACAATGGTAGTAATCTTCTTAAATGTTAATGCCAGCTACTCATCATCGCCTTAGTTTTTCTCGAAAGCCCGTACAGCATTTATTTTGTTAAGTTGCGCTTCCAATCTCAACAGACAATACTGGTGTTCGAATGTGGATGACCACATCCTCTCAGTTTTTCTCGATTTCAAGCATTCAAGAAGACAAAATGAGCTGTTCATAGGGTATCCCCATCAAGCCTATTACCCTGACAAACTTAAAAATTATGTTCAATATTAACAATGTCAGTTGCCCTGCCCACCATCTGGTTCTATGCAATAATGCTTCAATGGTTCCAAGAATGTATATCAATGATTCATTCTTATCATGTTACTGAAACTACATGTTGGGGTTCGAGACAACCTCCATTGTGAATTTGTGCTCTCTGGGTCTACAGTGTCGTATGAAAAGACCTGTTACCGATCTCAAATTATTGCTGGATAGTCTGACGCATTACACAGATCTTCTTTGATTGTAATTTCCCAACAAAAGCTTCAACCCTCTCAAATTCATTTGATTTGAGCATAGTTCTTGCCTCTCTTTATTCTCCCAATCCACAGAAGAGTTGTGGTACCAACAGAGGTGTGTAAGTTTCACTCCTAGCGAAAGCTAGTTTGCTTACTAATTGTTAACCGATTCAACTTTTACAGACAGTTCCATTTTATATTTGATTTAACCTTATAAGAGCCGTATACTTGACTGTCAGATAATAAAGGGTCCGCCAAATAACATTTTTTTTTTGAAAATGCTTTAAAAAAAAACTACTGAATATTTTCTCAAATTTCTTTTTTATTTGAAAGTACAATCCTTCCGGTTAATAATGGAAAATAATTTCATTCAAATGGCTGCCTCGGCTGGCCATTCAGTAGCCTACACGATCGGTCCAATTTTTAAGCACATTATCGATTGTGTGTAGCTGTATTTCACCAATGGCTTCACGAATATTATCCTTTAAAGCGTCAATTGTCTCTGGCTTGTCGGCGTAACACTTATCTTTGACGGCACTTCACAAATAATAGTCCAACGGTGTCAAATCGCAGCTCCGAGGTGGCCAAACGACATCAGCTCTGCGGCTGATAATGCGATCTTCAAAAACAGGGCGCAAATCCTCGAGTGAAGCTTCGGCTGTGTGGCACGTAGCGCCGTCCTGTTGAAACCAAATGTTGCCAATATTCTCCTCTTCAATTTTTGTGAACAAAAATTCGTTCAACATGGCCCGATAACGATCGCCATTGACTGTGGCGGCCACTCCTTGCTCATTTTCGAAGAAAAATGGCCCAATTATGCCTCTGGACCAAAATCCGCACCAAACAGTGACTCGTTTTGGGTGCGTCGGCTTTTCAATGTATGCGTGCGGATTTCCTGTGCCCCAAATGCGACAATTTTGCTTGTTTACATACCCGCCAAGATCAAAATGAGCTCCATCTGAAAAGATGATTTTTTTGCCAAAATCGGCATCTTCTGTAAGCCGGCTACTGCATGGCCAGCCGAGGCAGCCATTTGATTGAAATTATTTTCCATTATTAACCGGAAGGATTGTACTTTCAAATAAAAAAAGAAATTTGAGATAATATTCAGTAGTTTTTAAAGGACCCTTTATTGTTATATCCTCTCCTTTGTACCTCCTATTCAAATTGAATTGAGCATATCTTTCGATTACATAGATATTCTGCTTGGAAGATGCACGCGAGTATTCGCATGGGTTCGGAAAATCTGTATACCATAAAAGGGTAACTATTCCAGGACGTCGAAAACTGCATTGCTGCTGGACTGGCCGTGGCTGGTACAGTGCTTACAGTAGCCGATATGCTATAGGACATAGGTGCATGAATACCACAGATGAGTAACTATTTCAGGACGTCGAAAACTGCACTCTGCTGAACTGGCGGTGGCTGGTACAGAGCTTAAAATATCCGATATGCAACAGGGCAACAGTGTATGAATCTCAAGAAGACGATGATGTTTTAAATTCAACTGATTTAAAGAAAAGATCTGTGTTGTACGCAAAATATCATGGAGTTATAGCTTAGCCTCAGTTTCATGTACTGAATTGTAAATTGTTTTTATTTTCCAAGTGTATGTAGGCGATTTAATATTTAAACAACTTTTGATTTGCTTATAAAGGGTGATTTTTTAGCTATTATCTTCTTGGCAACACGCACGTTTCGTGTTTTGTTTCACTGTCAAACATCTTCAGTTTGGTCTATAATTTAACCATGAATCGTCTTACAAACGAACAACGCTTGCAAATCATTGAATTTGGCATCATTGGACCGTACTTCTTCAAAGACCGTACTGCTGCAAATCGTAACGTAACTGTGAATGGTGAGCGCTACCGTGAGATGATATGCAACTTTTTTTTTGCCCAAAATGCAAGAGCTTGACTTGCATGACATGTGGTTTTAACAAGACGGTGCCACATGCCACACAGCACGCGTAACAATGGACTTATTGAGAGGCGAGTTCGGTGAACATTTTATTTCACGTTCGGAACCGGTCAATTGGCCGCCTAGATCGTGCGATTTAACGCCTTTAGACTATTTTTTGTGGGGCTATGTTAAAGCTCATGTCTATACAGACAAGCACGCTTCAATTGACGCATTGGAAGACAACATTGAAGCATTTATTCGTGAGATACCGGCCGAAATGTTGGAAAGAGTATGCCAAAATTGGACTAAGCGGATGGACCATTTGAGATGCAGTCGCGGTCAACATTTGCATGAAATAATCTTCAAACATTAAATTATATGGACCGTACTGTCGATTCAAATAAAGATTTCATGCATTTTTCTGAATTTTATGTGTTTTTTTTTTTTTGAAAAATTTTCGTATAGCTCTTAAAAAATCACCCCTTATAATGGCATGGAAAATTTATTGAAAATTTTTAAATTTAAAAAAAAAACAAAAAAAAAATGAATTTTTTAATGGAAATGGAATTTTAAATATTATTACAATTATTAATACCGGTGTTATTATTGTTTGTTGTTGTTATTGTTATTATTTAAATATGATTTTATTTCATAATATTCATCATAAATCATAAATTTAAAGCAGCACGAATAATAAAATTATCACACACATTTAAAATGGAAATTAAATTATTCATCTTCTGTTTTGTTTTGTTTTAATTTAAAATTTATAGAAATTCTTTGTAATTAAATTTAAGAAATTTTTTTTGATTAATTACGATATTAATTACACAAAAAAAAAAACAACGAGAAAGTTTAAAACAACAGTGGGGACCAGAAGTAACACAAAGAGAGAGAGAGAGAGAGAGAGAGTGAAACATTACGGACTGCAATTTAAAATTTTTTCTTTAAAATTGCAAGTCAATAAGCACAACATTTACCGTAAATTTAATTTCAACTTTAATACATTATTAAATAGTGTTTATATGTGTGTGTGTGTGCAAGCAGGAATATATGTATGTATATGTGTGTGTGGGTCTGAGTGAGTTTATTTGAATACAAGTGTTGCTTAGAGAAAAATTAAAAGTTTTTCTCTGATTGTTAAAGATTGTATGTGTGTGTGCGTATTAATGAATAGAGAGCAGCAGAGAGAGAGAGAGAGAGAAAGAAACTTGTTAACAGGTTTGGAAATTGTTATTCATTAAAAAACAAAAATTATTTACATCCGATCAGAACCGGAAATAAATTCAACTTTCGTAGTTAAATTTTGTATATTTGATGTGGAGTAAGGCTTGTTCCTTTTTATACAACCACAATGTGATAGGCTAGACTGTGGTATATTTAAATATTCATATAGGCTGCCTTGAAGCCACCGTAGTCCAGTAGGTAGCGTGTCGGCTTATTAGACGTAAGGCCACGGTTCGAACCCCATGTCAGACATTAAAACGCAAATATGAAAAAAAATATTTCTTCGGCGACTTCCTCTCAGCAGATTTCTGGCAAAAACTCTGAGCACAAATAAAAAATTGCCATGAAAAGCTTCTCAAAAAATCTGTCGTTCGGAGTCGACTTTAAACTGTAGATCCCGTCACTCATGTATAAAATTAACGCACACAACATAAGTGGTGTGAGAAGCTAGGTCGTAATCCTGACTGAAGGATTGTAATGACCAATTATATATGTATGTATGTATGTATAGGCTGCCTGCCTGACGTCTTCAGTATTTTCGAAGCAGAAATCAACGCTTGTTATATACCGAAGTTGTCTGTGAAAATCCCTTGATTCACTCAGACAGCCCGACTGTGATTAAGTTCCTAAAGAACGCATTTTCATCTTTAAATGCTAAGGATTTCTAAGGAAAATTTCGAATTAATCAGGTAACACCCTTATATGGGCTTTACGACATAGGATATCATTGGAGATTGCATTGCTGCCCATAGCCGGTATGGGACTCGCAATCTCCGACATATTACAGAGCATATGTATTCCGATTGCTTAATCTCGCTGGTAGCAAGAGAGTACATGTAATATTGCTAGATTCTTCAGAACCGACTCACTTCTGTCCTTCAATCGCATGACCATTCATCACATTATAGCAGCACTCATGGGCCGTTCTACTTTTGGTAGGCATGACGAAAGACTTGGCGTTTCGGCAAATTACTTTTGCAGGATCTGTGGATCTGAGAAGGTTTTTAAGCTCTCATTTTCTGACATCCCTGATCAAGACCGATAAAGATTGCTTGAAAGGCCACATTTATTTTGGATTTGGGTTGGTTTCCTCTAGGGAATGTTTGATTACCGGGCTGAATATTGATTGTGGATCCAAATGCTGGCCTAACTGAGACCTGTTCCATCTACTACCTTACCTAACCAATGCAACCACAATAATCCAGTGAAAATTTCTCTATTTTGGGACAAACTTAGTGAGAGTAAAACCATGAGCATAGAGAGAAGGGTACTGACGGGACATGGCGTCTTATATGAATCCTGCACCTGATGAATGGAGAGCATGTGACGAGGGCAACGAAAGTATGGAACAGCCCCGCCTTTGTGATCTCAACAACCAAATATTTTAGTGTTCTACAAAGATCCTATATCCTCACATAAGTTCCTAACGCTAACATCATTAGCGCACACTACAGTTTAAGAAGAAAAAAAATTCCAAACAGTAATTTGAGTCACATTTACTTAACTTTTATTGAAAACCTATCATAACAGCCATCCCTGGCTTTTTCCAAACTCTATGACAAGAATAAAGAAAAAAACGAGATAAAAGTGCCGGTGTGTTGGAAATAAATTTTTTTTGCACAGCAAATGGATAAGAGAGAGAGAGAGAGAGAGGGAGAGACGAAATGTTTTAACTAATTAAAGTTTCTGTTTAAATTCTTGTTAAGAAAACGAAGAAAAAAATACAGAATATTTACTTTAATTTTGTTTTTGTTGTTTTGTCTTCGTAATAAAATTAATGAATTTAATTCCGGGTTATTTTCTTCGAAAACATAATATTGTTGCTGAGAAAATTTAACTTTTTAACGAAAATTTTAAATTATTTAACGGTGTTTCCGAGAAGGAAAAATTCTTGAAAGTCTTTTTTAAAAATATTCCGAAAACTTTTAACACTTCAAGTGTTTAAATACAATATTTTAAAGAATTTAATTTTCTTTAAATATTTCAAGTGTTAAATGCATCAATTATTTAATGAAAAAAGCAAATAAAATTAATTAATTTATTGCAAACGAATTTAATTTGAAATTAACAAACAAAACCATGATGAAAATCATCAAAATTTCTCGAAACTGCTGTCGCTTTATATCACCATTTACCAGCAGACATCATTCAATACTTGCACTCTCCCTGTCCCTCTCTCTCTCTCTCTCTTCATTTGTTTTTCTTCCTTTGAACCGTTATTTATTAGTGTTGTTATTGTTATTGTAGCCGGTGTTGTCAACATAGTCACACAGTATTTGAAGTGATGAAATTTGATTTGTTTCACTCAGTTTACTTGTGTGTCAGTACACTGCCGTACTCTAGCAAGAGTATCATGAAAATAAGCGATTGATGATAACCTTTTGAAACCGTTATAGCAGCGGGTGAAATGGGTTTCAAAGAAATTGAAAGAGAGCGGGAGAGAGAGAGAGTGAAATGAAATGGGAGCATGAGAATGTTGTTATAAAATTTTGTAAATAAATACACTCTCAATATAAACATTACAATACTTGTTCTACATTTTTTTTTCTCTCTACACTTCTCCTTCGCCATTTATTGCTATTATTGTTGCCAGGTTACAATTCAGATGCGTTGGCTGTTGAGGACAGTAATTAAAAACGGATACTCTTGTTGTAATAATTCAATTCAAGAATTTGCCTTTTCAAATGGCTGCCTCGGCTGGCCATGCAGTAGCCTACACGATCGGTCCAATTTTTAAGTACATTATCGATTGTGTGCAGCTGTATTTCACCAATGGCTTCACGAATATTATCCTTTAAAGCGTCAATTGTCTCTGGCTTGTCAGCGTAACACTTATATTTGACGGCACCCCACAAATAATAGTCCAACGGTGTCAAATCGCAGCTCCGAGGTGGCCAAACGACATCAGCTCTGCGGCTGATAATGCGATCTTCAAAAACATCGAGTGTCGCCTCGGCTGTGTGGCACGTAGCGCCATCGTGTTGAAACCAAATGTTGCCAATATCCTCCTCTTCAGTTTTTGTGAACAAAAGTTTGTTCAACATGGCCCGATAACGATCGCAATTGACTGTAACGGCCACTCCTTGCTCATTTTCGAAGAAAAATGGCCCAATTATGCCTCTGGACCAAAATCCGCACCAAACAGTGATTCGTTTTGGGTGCGTCGGTTTTTCAATGTATGCGTGCGGTTTTTCTGTGCCCCAAATGCGGCAATTTTGCTTGTTTACATACCCGCCAAGATCAAAATGAGCTTCATCTGAAAAGATGATTTTCTTTGCCAAAATCGGCATCTTCTGTAAGTCGATCGAAGGCCCACCTAGCGAAGCGAAAACGCATAGTCATTTATTTTCCATTATTAACCGGAAGGATTGTACTTTCAATTAAAAAAAGAAATTATAGAAAATATTCAGTATTTTTTTTAAGCATTTTCAAAAAAAATAAAAGTTATTTGGCGGACCCTTTATTATCGCCAATTGTGAAAGTCCCGGGTATATTGTCGTAGCTTATTTCAGTTATCCATTTAGTGGTTTCAACATCGCTGCCTAGACTGCCGGCTGAAGTGTCAGTTCAATTCTGAACATTTTGCGATTTACCGCTTAAAAACCGAAACCGCTTAAAAATGGTTAAAACATAACCACTTTTCAAGCGTTACGTATCGATTATGGTCATCATAATTGCAAGAGTTTATGTCGCCATATATTTTTATTGCTTATAAAGAACTTTAAAGAGTCTGAAATCATTACATACATATGTGCGTACGCCCTGTCAAATATATCGCTTCTGTTAGAGAAAGTACAACAAATAAACCGAAATTGTAGATCACACGGCATTCTCAGAAACATTCCGTTTCATTATGATGTATGCTGCATAGAGAGTTTCTCCTACATTAAAGCCGCCTTTAGCAGTAGTAAGATAGATATGGCGAAGTCGCCGTAGTCTAGTAGGTAGTGTGTTGGCTTATTAGACGTAAAGCCAGGGTTCGAGCCCCAGGCCAGACATCAAAACAAAATACAAAAGTATTTCTTCGGCGATTTCCTCTCAGCAGATTTCTGGCAAAAACTCTGAGAGTAAATAAAATTACCATGAGAAGTTTCTCAAAAAATCAAAGTCGTTCGTAGTCGACTTTAAACTGTAGGTCCCACCACTTATGTATAAAATTAACACACACAACATAAGTGGTGTGAGAAATTAGGTCAATAATCCTGACTTGAAGGGTTGTAATGACCAATTATGTATGTATGTAGATATGGCGATTGGGTGCTAAAGCAATAAGTTTTCAATGCTAATTTTTGCTAACGACTTTTTCTTTCGCTATGAATCTCACTTGTCACTCGATGAAGCTCAGACAACTCAGAACTGATTGTGAAGAGACTTCGTGTCTGGAAAAAGCGACCCTTTGGTAAGCTTTCTAGGCTGGAGGTGTCATTCGACCGCATTTTCTTTTAAATGACACTGAAGGAGTCGTGGCAGTCAGTTCAAAGTGCTATGGCCGTATTTTAAACAACATTTTTGGCCTGCAACTAAAAATTACGAGCTGTACGGTAAGGCGGTGCCAAGAGTCGCTTACCGACATTGGTTTTATTATGTGGGAAGTTTCTAGAAAGAGTAATTTCACGTTTTTGCAACGTCAATTGGCTACTTAGATGGTCGGATTTGAAACTATCAGACTTTTTTTGTAGATCTACGTCAAGACCGTTTCGTTGTTGACTTTAAAGTTAAAGCCAAGATCACACCCAAAATTGCGAAAAAAATACTGAAGACTACCTCAAAAAATTGACTGTTGCAACCAAAGCAGATCAAAGCATTGTAATAAAATAAGATTTCCAATGAAGTGGTAGTCTTATCTGTATTTTTTATCCTTACTTTTGAAATCGAGAAAAATAAACATTTTCACTTGAAATGTAAACCATTCGTTTGCCCGTTTTATTGCCAACTGGTTGTTATATTGACACCTCTTGTCCAATTTTACTTTACCGTTTACAACACGAACAATGCACGTAAATTATATTCGTAAATGAGAAAAACATTTCTCGTAATAGTGATAGTTTACAAGAGCATAAGAGTGAGGTGATGGTAGTAGAATAACAAAATAAACAACAACAACTATAATATGTTGTTGTTGTTGTTGTATTTTATTATTATGGAGTATTATTGTTAGAATTTTACCAGCATAAACCATGATTTGTTACAGTTTTTATTGGAGAGCAGAGCAGAACAGAGCAGAGCAAGAGTAGAGAATGCAAAAAACAAGTGCAAGTAAAATTATTCATTTATGCCGAATGCTTCTCCCTTTAAAAAGATGTTATTGCTGCTGTTGCTGCTGCTGCTGCTATTATTGTTACAATTCCTTTCTCTTCCTTTTTCCATTTTTTGCTCTTGTTACCGTACTTCCGAGAGAATTTTAAGCAGTTGATTGGAAGAGTGGTTGGTTATGCTGTATTAGTCGAAGAAGTGTTTTGAAATTTTGTTTGTTTATATGTGTGTATATACATATATGTGTGTGTGTGTTCATTTGTTATTATTTTTAAGCACATTGCTGTTTAGTTTATAGTTGTTGTAATAGTTGTTATTGTTATACATTCAATTGCATGCAGTATTTATTATACTATTTCACTGTTATTTTTTTTTGTGCTCGTACTTGTCCGTTACGATCATGACTGAGGACGATTGAATGAATGAATGAATGTTTCCATTTTTTCTTTTTGTTTTCATGTTCAATTGTATTGTAATGCCTGCTGCGCTGCCTAATTTGATTTATGAATTGTTATTTCAACTTGAAAAAATCACAAATAAAAATAAAAGACTGAACTCAACTGAACTGAATGAATGAATGAATGACTGAATGAAGAAATAAAATCATTGATTGTTACATTTTTATGGATTCCTTTCATTTGATTGTTTATTTATTTATTTTGCTTACTTTTTTTTTAACTGCATAATGTTGTTGACTTTAGTTTTCAATTTTCGTTGCATTTCAAGTGGCTGTGCTAGCAACTGTTTTGAAATTCTAACAAATCACACAAAATGTTGCCAGATTTATGGACTTTTTTTTTGTGAACATTAAACTGCAATTGAGTGTAATAGAATATGAACAATGAGGAATATAAACTATTTGCCTCTACAAGGGGTTTATTTCCCACATACGTACACCCCTTGTGGTTCAAAATCTTAAAAATTTCAAAATGCTTAAGAATTTTTTTAAAAAGCAAATTAAAAACCAAAAGCACTTGAAATATTTCATCTCAAGTAAATTAATCCTTTAATGTTTTGTTTAAAAGTGCTTTCGTTAATGAAAATCTTAGAAAAATTCTGAGACTAGACAAAACCATTTGCACTTTCATTTCATTACACATTCACTCAATAACTCAACAAGCTTAACCACCTACCAGGCGGCAATGATATTTCTATTACTCTCCCACACAGTTTTAAATAATTCCATACACAGACGTCTATTAATGGCAATTCAATACTAATACACTGTGTTAAATAAACAACAACAAATGATAGCCGAAAAACAAAAAAACGAAACGTATTCAAATTACAATGAATTTTATTTACACAGAAGAGAATCTCTTTAATTACGGTACTTGTTACAACAACAACAACACATACACACTCACACACTCATTTAAGCAAATGAAGAGAAATGCATCAAATTAACTGGTGTTGTTAAACACACACACATACACGTAACCATACACATACAAAGAGATTCAGATTACTTTTGTAGAAATTGTGGAAACACCGGAGAGAAATATTTTGAAATTAAACAGCACAAGAAATAAATTTAAAATAAAAATAGAAAAAAAATGATTTATTAAAACAAAACATTTGTTGTGTTAAAAATAAAATAAAAAAACAATAAAAATAAAATAATTTTAATATTAAATACTTAAAAAATCTAAAGGAAAAATAAAATTAAATTTCAATAATTTAGCCAGGTTTAAAACCTAGCTTTTCACACCACCCATATTATGTGTTCTAATTGTATGCAGGAGTGGCGAAACCTACAGTTTAATATCGCCTCCATACGACAGATTTTGGAGAAATTTTTCATGTCCATTTTTCATTTACTCTCAGAGTTTTTGCCAGAAGACTGATGAGAGGAAGATGCCGTAAGAAATACTCTCTAAGTTTAGTTTTGTTTAAGAAATCGAAGCTGGGGTTTTAACCACGTGCTCTCGTCTAATAAGCCAGCACTTTACATACTAGACTATCGTAAATAATCTGACAAATATCGATATTCAAATGCTTCAACGTTAGGAGATTATTGGCGTAGACACCACCTCTGACAGAGTCCCACAAAAAACACATACGGTGTCAAATATCACATAATTTTAACGTGAAATTAATCTTTCTAGAAACTTCTGACGTAATAAAGCCAAAATCGGACGTGTTGCGTCGCTTTTGGCACAGTCTTGTTCCAATCATTTACTGTCCAATACACAATTTTTAATTGCAATCCAAAATTAGTCGGTTATTATGCGGTCATGGCTCATTGCATTGACTGTAACTGTTCTTTTACGGACATTTTCGAAAATATATCGCTCAATGAGATCTCCTGACCATAATGCACCTCAAAAAGTCACATTTTCCGAATTACCATAATTCCGTCTGCGCATTCATAATCTTATGTGCAACAATGTGGCTGGTTGACTTAGCTACCGTGTGAGAAATAATCTTCATTACTGAAGAAAATTTTGTAGGAAAATTCAACGCGTAGAGCTTATTGCTGTTGCACCCAATCAGCACATCTACAGAACTGTGAATGGTTAACCGGCTTTAATTGGAGTTGTTTATTCAAATGTAAAATACAACGTAATGTGCCGTTAGAGAAGCTCAGCATCAGATAATGCTATGTAATCGGTTAATACGCCACAATTGCACTAACAGATGCAATATTTTCAGCATTCCTTACATTGCGATGTTGCACTGGCCCTAATCGCATCAAAATGCTTCCAGTCTTCTTAAATTTCGTTATTATGTTCATACAATTCTTTACACGGTATATCGATTGTGAATACAACAATTCCTGTAGTCCACCTAAAATGTGAACCGTTCGATGTGTGTATCTTGTTGTTGTGTATGTGTCTTGTTTACCTGTTTTCGTTGAGTTTATTTTTATCCTCGTTACAATATAGTAGAAATGTTGAGCTAGGTGCGTAGAGCTCTGACCATAAAAATAAAATGATTTGGTATTCAAAACCCTGTGTTTCATTCAAAAAATCATTGGTTTTTTAGACCTCCACATTTACATGCTGATCAAAATTGCTGTTTTTTATAGAAAAATTTTTTGGTTTCACGTTTAATTGCATGTGTATTCGTAGTCTAGTAGGTAGTGTGTTGGCTTATTAGACGTAAAGCCAGGGTTCGAGCCCCAGGGCAGACATCAAAACAAAATACAAAAAAAGTATTTCTTCGGCGATTTCCTCTCAGCAGATTTCTGGCAAAAACTCTGAGAGTAAATAAACTTGCCATAAAAAGTTTCTCAAAAAATCTGTCGTTCAGAGTCGACTTTAAACTGTAGGTCTCGCCACTCATGTATAAAATTAACACACACAATATGAGTGGTGTGAGAAACTAGGTCAATAATCCTGACTGAAGGGTTGTAATGACCAATTATGTTATGTATGACGCCTTTTGCACGTTGAAATTAGTGTCGAAACAAGTTTCAACACTCTTGAGTTTGTAGGAGAGAGGAGAAAAACAAGCGGCGGTGATTTCAGAATTTCATGTACTCGGAAACTTGCTTTGTTCTTTATTCGTATATACACAGAGTTGTATTTGATTTCACATTTTATTTGACATTTTCTTTTATTTTTTGTTTCGCATAGTGAAGTTAACGCGTTGAATACCGCTGCAACTTTCAGAAAACTGGCCAAAATGACAAATTAATTTTTTCACATTATATTATTAAAAACTCTATTTTTAGATCGTAGGTATCATCAAAAAGCAAAAATTATGTTTTTTAGGAGAAAAAGTGGTTTAGTGAGTATGAGATAACTCGCAGTTGGCAGTCAAGGTGTTAATATAAATATCCCTTATTTAAAATAACATTACTTCTTTTTTCAAGTTTGTCCGTTCATAGTAGGAAACTATTTTATTTATTTATTTATTTATTATGTTTGAAATCAAAACATTTGCAAAAGAGAAATTTTAGTGCTAAACAATTAATTAAAAAAGTGAAAAATAAAAATAAAAAAGAATATAATTTAATTTTTTAATTTATAAAAATCAAAAAGAATATAATTTAAATAAGGTAAATATATTAAAAAATAATAATACATAAATATATAATATATTATAATATAATAACAAATATAATATTCATATAATATGCATTCATGTCTTGTGTTTGAACCTAAATCACAATGCCAAATAAAGTTACAACTGTCAAAAACAGCAGAACGACGAGATAAAAGAAAACAATATTTCTGAAATTAATTTTTTACGTGCAAAAGCGAAAGAAAGTTTAAAAGCAAATGCAAAAAAGTTTTTCAAAAATGTTTCGAAACTAATTTCAACGTGCAAAAGGCGTCTATGTAAATAAAAAGTTAACCGTACGATGTGTGTATTTTGTTGTTGTCTATTTGTCTTGTTTATTTATCTAGTTTCGTTTGGCTAATCCTAGCTACAATATTGTAGAAGCTTAAAGGAGACTGAAAGTATGTTACAAATAAAATTTTCCCCTAGTGACCTTGAGACAATAATCCATTACTTCCTAATAATTTAAGTTTCGTTTTAAAAAGCTTTTAAATACAATTTGTAGGTGAAAGATTGTTGCATTAAAAATTTACCAGAAACAAATGACATCTAAAGACATGAGAAACAAGTGTTAAGACATTTAAAATCCCCCTCTTTCAAGCAGAATTCTTTCAAAACCGTTTATGTAATGAGTTTACTTCTTAAGAAGCATTGTAGTATGGGATGAACAACAATTAACACACAATATGAATTTGTTTTCTCTGCCACTCTCTCTCTCAAACACTTTCAAGACGAGAGTAGGAGCATTAAATTAAAGAAAAGGAGATTATAACAGGTTACCAGAGACAAACAACAAATTTCTGTTACAAGCATTGTTTTTAAGGCACATTAGAAAGTTCATATCCTTGACATTCTTGAATCACCAAAAATAATTCATTATTCCATAAGCAAACAACCGAGAGACAGTGAGCCAGAAAAGTTTTGTTCTTCTGTTTACAAAATATTAAGTAAAATTACAAGTTAAAATTATTTTTTCTCTACAGTGTGTTTGTAAATGTGTGTGTGTAAATGTCATGGTATTTTCGTTAATAAAAACCATTCGTGAGAGTCGTAAATTTGTAATTATTTATGAGCGTATGCCTGCCTGTGTTTAATTCCAAAAAGCCTAAGCAAATGTGTTTAATTTACATGTAAACATACTGACACAGGCACACACACATACATAGAAAATTTGAAAAACTTATACAACATAAGTGGCTTGTGTAAGAGAGTCACAAAGCTAGGGAGAGCAGAGGTAGAGAGAGAGAGAATGAAAACTTGTTTAAGAAATCAAAATAGAAATAAAAAGGAAATGACATTAAAACAAAACAGCAACAGCAACAACAACCAGCAATTGTTATACAAAACAAATGTCATGTTTTAAACAACAACTAATAAATACAATTTAAAATGTAATAATAACACACACACAGACACACACGTACACACATGTAAACATGTAACAGGGTGAGTGAAACACTTACTATACACTCTCTGTGTATACGTTTTGAAATGTAAATGCTTTAAACGGTAAAACATCAGAGTGTATAAGAGAGAGAGAGAGTTGTTTTGATATTCTCTTTGATGGTATGTACAGCTGTGTTCAAAATAATAGGAGTGCTACCATGTAATATTTTCAAAGTTAAAAATTTTTATTGTACCAATTTGCAATACATGACATATTCTAATGGTACATAGTTACAAAAAATATGTAAGAAATAAAATACAAAAAAGAATCTCGTAATAACTTTAATATTTGCGATGAAATTGATTCATTTCTGTGTTTGCCCTTGATTTCAGTTGATCAAAAAACTAGGAGTGTGAATGTTCTTTTAAAAATAAAAATATAACAGCATATAATTTAAAAAAAAAAGTGAACAGTAAGTACGGAAAATGTAGTTAAAACTTTTTCTACAGTGATTCACATAAATTTTTGTAATAGTGGGACGACGAAAGCACTCTACTGAAGAAAAGAGGGAACTAATTAAAAATCTTCGAAAAAAAAGGCAAAACTTACAAAGAAATTAAGGAAATCTTAAGTTACTCCGATCAAATGATCACAAATGCATTAAAATATAAAAAAAGCCCGAAACGCGTGGGCGCAAGGGCAAAACATCAACTGCCGATGACCGGCGAATTGTGCGATACAGCAAAATAAATACTTCGGCGTCTTCAAAAATTTTCAAAAGGATCTGAATCTTGCCGTAAGTGGCCCTACTATTCGTAGGCGTCTGATGGACAACTATTTATTCGCAAGAAGTCCACAAAAGGTTCCATTGCTGACAAAAAAAAACTGTTAGCAGCACGCTTAAAGTTTGCCCAAGAACATATCAAATATCCGAAAGAAAAATGGAGAAACATACTGTGGACCGACGAAAGCAGAATTGTTTTATTTGGTGGCACTGGGTCTAGACAGTATGTTAGACGTCTGCCCAACACCAAATAAAGCTCAAAAGACAGTTAAACATGGTGGTGCAAAACTAATGATATGGGGGAGCTTTTCATATTGTTACGAAAATGGAAATGGTGTTGTTAAAATAATAAACAGAAGCTCCAAAAACAACACAATGGACTTGATCACACATAAAATGATAAACAAAAGCTCCAAAAGCAAAACAATGCAGTTGTTCACGTGATCAACGAATAAGTAAACATATAGCAACAAAAACAACAGGCTTGTTTACAAGATTGATGAATAAACAAAAATATAGCAACAATGTCAGTGTATAAAAAAATATAGCGGAAAAACAAATAAACAAAACAACAACAATTCTGCCTGGACGAAAGTAAACAAGATACACGAACAACAATGATCTCGAGATTGTTCCCGAAGGCCGGATTGTTCCCGGATGGATTGTTCCCGAAGGCCGTCATCATTCTTCAAGGGCATTCATCACACAGTTGATCCAGTGATATAAAAGGCAAGATAAAGCGAGCAACGGGGATTCAGTTAGAATTCAGTCAGCCTTGTATGAAGACACGTTATTCTCGGAGTTCGAGTTAAGTTAGACGTGTGACGACGTCGCATTGAATTGAGTGAGAGTTCAACCAGTGGTGTGTGAAGATACCAGATCGAGTTATAATTCAGTCAGACTTGTGTGCAGACAGGTTGCGTGAAGAAAACAGTTGTTAGTGTTGTGCTTACAAAAAAAGGTTGTGAGCAAAGAAGAATAACTAACAAGTGTTGTTGTTGCTTACAAAAAAGGTTGTAAGCAGAGAAATATCACGAATAAGCACATATTGTGAAAGTTATCATTGTATACTAAGTTCGAACAGTGGCACAAAAGTTGTGCAGATAATAAAGAATTGTCTTAAAATTAAACACATATTTATTTTTATTTTATTTGCAATCTACGAACTCATATTTTTAACGTTTTTAAAAGGTTAAAACGTAACAATATAATGGTGTAGGCGCAATACATCCAATTAGCGACATAATGGATAGGAACGTCTATGTCGGCAGTTTGAGAGAAGTGATGTTACCATATACCACCAAGATAATGACACGAAACACACCAGTAAATTGGCAAATGAGTGGTTTCGGGTTAATGGGGTAAAGGTTATAGCATAGCATGGTCAGTCTCCTGACCTTAATCCCATAGAACATCTATGGGGAGATGTTAAAAAGTATGTTCCAGAGAAACAACCTTCAAATGCAGAAGAACTATGTATCACAGTGCGCGGATGCGTGACATCAAATTCCTTTAAACAGATGCCAAGATCTTATTGACTCAATGCCTCTTAGATGTGCTGAAGTCATTAAAAAAACAAAGGTTATTCAACCAAATACTAAAATAGCTTTACTATTTTAAGATAATATCAAACTTTTGTGCCTTTTGTTTAAAAATTATTAGGTTAAACAATTAATTTTGAGAGTAATCTTTATTTACGTGAAATATTTTTTGTTTTCATCGTTTTAACTAAATTATTAAGTGTTAAAAAATTAGAAAATGAATTAGAAATAAATTTTAAGTCAAAAAAAATTTGATATTTACTTTTTTATTTTTCATAATTTTAAACTTTGCTTTTAAATGAAGGGCACTCCTATTATTTTGAACACAACTGTATGTACATACATACATATGTATGCATGTATGTATGTATGTATGTTAAATGTAATTCAAAGTAGTGTGTCTTGTTTGTATGTGTTTATAGTTTTCGTAAAACAAAAAGGCAAAAACCGTATGAAATTACAGAAAAACATTAAAATTACAAGTAAAATAAACATGAATATTCTAAATTCTAAATGTACACATACACACACATGCACATAAACATTTGCATTGACAAAAACATACATACATTTAAAGGGACAGAGAGATAGAGAGAGAGAGTAAGTGTACAACAACTAGTGTTACAAGCATACATATTTAGTGTATGAAAATCGTATTTAAATAAATTCTTTAATACTTATACAAGTATGTGTGAGTGTGAGTGTGTTTGTATTTGTGTCTGCGTTCATATAGTTATTTGTCATTTAAAGATAACAACACAAACAACAATAAAAATTTATTTTATTTTCATTCTCTTTATTTATAATTTTTTTTCTGGTGTTTTTCCCCTTTCCTCTCTTGGTCTCTCTCTCTCTCTCTCTCTCTTTGTTTGTATTAAAAGGATCTAAAAATATAATAATAATACTCATACGACTATGAGAATAAAATAATAAAAATTAAAATGAAAATATTACAACAAAAAAAATAAATAAAGAAAAAATAATAATCCTGAAATAATAATAAAAACACTCTCGTCTATTTAATAAATATTATTCCTGTGCGTTTTATTTATCCAAAAAATGTTTCTATTTTTGGGTATTAAATGGCTCAAATACAACAATAGCAAGTACTTCTATGGCAACAAAACAAAATAAAAGAACATTGAAAGGGTAAACAGTAAATTGGTTTCTTTATGCGTTTCCCTGAATTCCAATTTCAGGTCATGAAATCCAGCGAAAAATTAAACATCCACTAATAACCTTTGTATTCACCCTGGTATTCATGCCACTGGTTCCCCCTACCATATGCAACGCTATTAAGTCCCACAGAGCCTTGAGTTTCTCTGCACGACAAATACTCTTTGTCCCGGTTATATCAACCCAAATACAGGGATATAAGCCCTCTTCCTATCGCATATAAGGTACTTACGAGTGTAGTGAAAGCCACTCGTTCAAAAACTGATTGGACCTTTTCAGTGCGGTCTCAGACCATCGACCAGATCCTCACATTACACCAAATTGTGGGGAAGACCCACAAAAACAACAAGTCGATACACACGAACTTTCTGTCGTCTACAAGTCTTCAATATCCACATTAGGAATCGTGATTTTGCCGCAATGCCTGGACTCGGTATTCCTACGAAGCTCATAAACCTATGCAAAGTGACGTTGATCAACTCCTGTAGCTCCGTCAAACCAGGAATGAACCTCTTCGAACCTCTTGACACTGTGCGAGATCCCCTATCATGCAACTTCCTCAAATTCGTCATGAAAAGTATTCTGCGAAAACCAGGTGGGCATCGTAATGGCACTACTGACAATATTGACATCATAGGGCGTACCAAGCAAGATGTTTCTGTTGCCTTAAGCGCTATTGAACGAGAGTCTATTAGGATGGCTCTGGCAGTAAATAAGGGCAAAACGAAGTATATGTTGCTGACAAGTAACGACATACTGCATATTGTATGCCAGATTACGGCCGATAACTATACTTTCTATGATGTCAATTTCGGCTCTGCCGTTATCTGCGAAAATGATGTCAGTCTGGATATCAAGCAGAGGATCACTCTGGGTCTCAACAGACAATTAAATAGTAGAGACCTCTCTCCTATGACGAAACTAATACTCTACAAGTCAATCTTCCTCCACGTACTTTTTCATGTTGCAGAAGAATAGCCGCCTTAAGAGTATTCCAGCAAAGAGTTTTAAGTAAGACCTTCAGTCCAGTGATATTTGGCGATGATTTCCACATCCGATCCAACACTGAACTGCACACGATCTTCAATAACCTGCATGCTGTGCAGCGCAATAACATCCAGCGGCTACGCTGGCTCAGCCATGTCGTTCGGATGGAATAGGATACTATGGAGAGAAGGGTATTTAAAGTGGGGGTTAGCCGAGGTTGGCGTAATGGACGACCTTGTCTGTGTTGGAAGGATCAAGTGGGGGAAGCCCTGTAATCGATTGAAATGACCAACGGGCGAAGGCGTACAAGCAGAAGTATCTGACAGGATATGTTGAGTCAGGCCGAAATCCTTTAATTGGCTTGTGAATGGCCAATTAAGTAAGTAAATAAGTAAGTATGTATGTCAACACCTGCCAGTCAAATGTTACATACATACATAACATAATTGGTCATTACAACCCTTCAGAGTTTTTGCCAGAAATCTGCTGAGAGGAAATCGCCGAAGAAATACTTTTTTGTATTTTGTTTTGATGTCTAGCCTGGGGCTCGACATCAAGCTTATTAGCTTTACGTCTAATAAGCCAACACACTACCTACTAGACTACCAGTCAAATGTTATCTGTTTTTAAATTCCAATTTCCAATTTTAAAAATTTAATTCAATTGCTTTCCAATTTCTCATTGAAAAGTCTTTCGCATTAAAAATGTGCCTACTGGGATTCCCTATTTTCTTGTTGTCATCTTGAAAAATTTAATCATGGCCAGGAGAGTAAGAGTAACAGAAGCTTTTAAATAAAAATATTAAATTAAATAAGACACAAATACAAACACATGCATAATATATTCAAATGCCATACAAACATGCACACACACATTCAAATCGTATCTCTCTGTTATACTATGTACGAGTATGTTATGTGATACAGTAGATATGTCCTTGTATTATAATTGTTATCCTGTTTTTGCTTTTCTTTTAAATCTTTATTTATTTTTTTCTGTTTTTTTATTTTGTTGTTGTTGTTGCTGTGTTTATTTTATTATTAAATATTTAATGTTATTATTTAAACATCAGAGAGAGAGACTAATAAAATGGTTGTTCGTTATACATGTTAAGGAACAACAAAAAAGAGAGAATTTTTTATGAATGTTTACTTGGAGTTTTTTTCTGTGTTTTTATCTAAAAAAAAATAATACGAAATAAACATGATAGTTCGTAGCATATGAAGACACATACAAATACGAGGATGGATCGGGAACTTTCTGAATTTCTCAGCTCTTAACTAAAGAGGGAACACTATTTTAGTACGTAAAGCAGTTGAAAGCCTTAGGAAGCGTGAGACTTCCATCTACTAGCCATCAATCGCAGTTGAGGGTCTCTACATCTGAAACTTTTTAAGATAATGAAGACAACGTGATGACAGTGACAATCTATTGAGTTAATTTAGAATTTGACACAAAAACGATCGCATTTCTCCAAGAAAAAGCTCTCTTGCATCAGATATAACACAGTGCGAAAGACTGAAATTGCCCTGAGGGTAGTAAATCTTTTATAGACTGCATCTACTCCTATCCTATAGGTTTTTGTAAGGATGGTAGATTAAAATAAAAGAATAAATATAGCAGATCTTTTAGAGCTCAAGTTGAGAGCTCTGTATGCTTTATTCAATTGATTTTGATGTGGGAATTATTTCCCCTTTTATACAATATTTTAGCTAATTCAACAATTACGAATCAACTCCCTTAATTCTATATAATTCTTAACTTATTACATATGTTCTAGTGCCCTATATTCTATCGATTAATAATATATGGGTTTGTGTGTATGCAACACGATCCAAGCCTTCAGTCCAACACCAGTAATGCAAGCAAATCATAATTCCCACGCTAGCCAGCGGAGAATACACAAAAACAACTACATGCATTGACGGCTTGAGCACGCGTCAAAAGCAGCGAGAGTCAATGCCCCAGAATTATGTTAGTGACACAATCACTTATACATGTTGTGTCGTTAATGATCATTAGCTATACAGAACATTGTGTTGGCATAAACGGCAGTAGGCAGTAAAGCTTCGTCCCATAAAGTTTATAGACTGTGTCGACATTACAAATGCATCAAGTCTTGTTACGTTGTTACATGTTATATGTATCCAAGAGAGGACATTCCTTAGAATACGTGAAAGTTAAAGGTTTGTTCTCAATCCCATGAGTAACATCAGACAGGATGTATTAAAATATGGGCGGTAAACTTCTGGACAGGATTATCTGTAGAAGGCTAGAAATGGTCTTGGGGGAGAAAGGACAATGTAAGTGTCTACGTATGTGTGTATGTATGTATTTTATTTCAAAAATTTACTACAAAAAAACGCGAATACTTTATATGTTTCTATGATATTATTATTACTATGTATACATACATATAGTAGTCGCCGTAATCTAGTAGGTAGTGTGTTGACTTATTAGACGTAAAGCCCGGGTTCGTATTCCAGGTCAGGCATCAAAACGAAATATGAAAAATATTTCCTCTCAGCAGATTTCTGGCATAAACTCTGAGAGTAAAATAAAATTGCCATGAAGAGCTTCTCAAAAATATGTCGTTCGGAGTCGACTTTAAACTGTAGATCCCGCCACTCGTATATAAAAGTAACGCACACAACATAAGTGGTGTGAGAAGCTAGGTCGAAATCCTGACTGAAGGGTTGTAATGATCAATTATGTGTATGTAGGTAGGTTTAAATACATAGGTTTTAATTTATATTTTTTTTTTTTTTTTTTTTTAGTTTATTTTATTTGCAATCTATTTTACAAATTTAAAATAATGAGCAAATTTCATAACATAAATATAACATATATTGAGTTGCTAAAACTCAAAAGAAAAGAGTAAATACAAAGAGATTTTACTTTTTTAATTTTAATACAATATGCTATATGGTATTACATATAAAATCAAATAATCTTAGAAATTAAATATTTTTTTTTTTTTATTTTCTGAAGGGTAGATCAAGGACATGTAGTCTTTTGAGTCTTTTGATTTCATTACTATCATCTAACAGATTTATTGCTAACACATTTGAATGATTACTTAGTCTATTCAGGTACCTTTCGCTAAAGTTATGAATCTCATCTTTGACCATTAAAATTCTAAGATCTCTGTGTATATTTTTGTTGGTGATAAACCATGGCGCATTTGTTAGTAGTCTGAGAGTTTTAGACTGGTATCTCTGTAATATCTCCAAATTGGAATTACTTGTAGTTCCCCAGAGTTGAATACCATAAGTCCACACAGGTTTTAATATTGCTTTATATAGCAGAATCTTGTTTTCTAAGCTTAAGCTTGACCTTGGGCCAAATAACCAATACATTTTTCTTGTTTTTATTTTAAGTTGTTCAAGCTTCTTTTTAATATGGTGCTTCCAGGTAAGTCTTCGATCTAGATTGAGGCCTAAGTATTTAACAGTATTGCTGCTTGGAATAATCGTGCCATTTAGGTATACTGGCGCGCAATCAGTTTTCCTTAGGGTAAATGTGACGTGAACAGATTTTGTGTTATTTACTTTTATGTTCCATTTTTGAAGCCAATCTTGAATGAGATTTAATTGATTTTGCAGCATGTTAGAAGCTGTGACTGGCGATTCATCTGAAGCTAGTATTGCAGTATCGTCTGCATAGGTAGCAATGGTGATATTTTCAATTGTTGGCATATCAGCTGTAAAAATGGTATACAGTACTGGTCCCAGAACACTACCTTGTGGAATACCCGCGTTGATGCTACCAAAGTTTGAGTAGTCTTCATTAACGCTTACAAAAAAATATCGATCTTGAATATATGTCTTTAACATCAAGTAAAATGGGGCTGGGATAAGGTTTTTCAATTTATATAAAAGTCCAATATGCCAAACCTTGTCAAAAGCTTGCTGAACATCTAAAAATACGGCAGAACAATATTGTTTTCTCTCTAAGACATTCGAAATTTTATTCACAATCCTATGACACTGTTCTGGTGTACCATGTTTGTGCCTAAATCCAAACTGATATTCTGGTATAATATTTTGTCTTTCTAAAATAGGCATTAATCTCTCTAGAAAGAGCCTTTCAAATATCTGTGAGAAACTGCACAACAGACTAATTGGCCTATAGGATGCAACGTTATTTTCAGGTTTGTTGGGTTTTAATACCATTATTATTTTCGCATATTTCCATTGCGATGGGAAATGGTTTAACCTTAGTATTGAATTATATATTGTTGTTAGAAAAACAATTCCCTTTCTAGGTAAAGATTTTAAAACCTTGCCATCAATATTGTCATAGCCCGGAGTTTTGGTATTGTTTAATTTATTAATCGCTTTTAGCACTTCTGATGAGGATATCGGTTTTATAGGGCGATCCATTTGACAGGGAACATCTAAAAAGTTTACAATATCAGTCCCAATAGTGGGGTTGTTTAAATTAAATGTTGATGATAAATGTTCCTTAAAAGCATTAGCTTTGCTGATGTTAATTTATATTTGAAGATATAAATTTATTTGGAATAAAATTTAATAAGTTTTTTGACAAATTAAAATAAAAAAACAATTTTTTATTTTATTTTATTTAAGTTACAAAATCGAACTGCTCGGCTACTAAATATATAATAATTTTTATTGTCTTTTTTTTAATTGAAAACTATTATTTTTTCCAACTCGATCAAGTAATTATGTTTTATCATGTTTATGTTTTTTCAGTCTGCTTACTATATTTAATATTATTTATTAAATAATTAATCCATTCAAGTGCGATCCCACATAAAATAAGAATTGTTTTTTGAATTTAATTTGTTAAAAAACTTATTAAATTTTATTGCAAATAAATTTTTATCTTCAAATATAAATTAAAACCTATTTAAACCTACATGTATGTACATATGTATGTATGTATTTAGCAATGATATTATGTTTCCATTTAGTTACATAAAAACTAATTATTGTATTTAGTGGATCATTATTATTATAAAATTTAATAAATTTCATTTTAATTACGCAAAATTTCCAAACATTAAACTCATCATACATTAAACGTATCGAGAAAAAAAACCAAAAAAAAAACAAACGAGAAATAATAATGAACAACACTGTCATTAAAATATTCCAAATGAATTAAAACAACACACGGTACGGTGGTGGTAATCCTAAATTAGAAATTTTGTTACGGTAAATACTAATAATTTATACAACAACAACAACAATAACAACGTATATATGATGACAATAGCAGCCATTAAAAACACTCACTCGCACAACACTGTCATTTATTACATTACACAGGCCTTGCCTTGCCTTGTTAGAACAGCTACATAGGTTTAGCTACTGTTTAGTGTTATTGTATTAAAAAGTAATAGAATATTACGAATAATATTTCGAATCTCTAATAAAATATATATTGTCCCCCCCCCAATTAAAAATGGGCATAATTAGGCAGGCAGGCACAAGCAAGCAAAAGAATAGAAACCCAAAAGGTAACAAATGTAACGAATGTTGTTGTAAAAGGCGTTATGAGTAGCAAACAAACAAAAAGAGTGAAAGGAGAGAGA
Organism: Sarcophaga caerulescens; assembly: GCA_927399465.1. Classification (NCBI taxonomy): domain Eukaryota; kingdom Metazoa; phylum Arthropoda; class Insecta; order Diptera; family Sarcophagidae; genus Sarcophaga; species Sarcophaga caerulescens. Next base: position 27,375,476 of record OV656866.1, read on the forward strand.
GAAAATAATTAATAACACTGAATATACAAATGACAACAATTGCAAAATACAGTATTTAGTGACAGAGAGAGCGAGAGAAAGAGAGAGAGTGTGTGTGTTTTTGTGTGTGTGTATTTGTTTACATACATATTTATAAGGTAATAAAATAACAATTAAAATAAGAAAACATCATAAAATGCTCATATACATACATCATTATAACGTAATTAATGCAGCGTTAGCTGTATTATTACAATTTAATAGATTTAAATGTAACGGATATTCACATTTTTCTCTCATACGCATACATATGTACACCAAAAGTACATGCATATACAGTATACAACACCGTTATCAAGGCAGCCATAATGGAAACACATTAACGAAACCATGGCGAAACAAGGCAAAATAATACAATTTACAATATGATACAATATGTACACACACATTTAATCTATACTAACAAGCTTAATACATATGTATGTATGTATGTGTATACATATACATTTATTTGTTCTTTTTTTTTAATGTTGTATTGTATGTAAATAAAATGCGTGTAAAGAGTTTATGTTCGCGCAATATTTGAGCCTTTTCTTCTTTGCTAATTGTTGTTTACCACAACAAAAACAACAACAACAACACCACCAAAGGAATCTCTTAATTTAAATCATTAATAATGTGACAGTCTTTTGTATGTTTAATTTCGTTTTCATTTAAAAATCTACATGAACAGCGAACTGCTAAATAATGTCCGGTCATCATGAACATGACTAAACGTGTCATAAAAGGCAATTAAAAATCAAAAAAACAAAACAAAAAAAAATCTTAAAACAGTTGTACCACAAGCGATAACAAACAAAAATGCTTAGATAACATAATAATAATATAATACCTCAGAGAGCAAATCATAACACATTCACTCTAACTCACCTCTTGTCAACCCTACCACTCAACTCAACCCCACTTAAAAACATGGACACCCGTATTCACTGTGTTGTTATTCTAAACAATAATAAAAATTGAAATTGAAAAAAAAAAACAAAACAAGAAAAACGAAAATAAAAGAAAACAAATTCAATGACCAACAGAGAGTGAATTTTTATGCTTTCATGTGCTCTGCATAACAACGTTAAGGTAATTGTGCTTGTGCTTCTGCCTGTGCATGTGTGCTTGTGTTTGATGTCTGTTTATTATTGTAATGTTGTTAATACTACTACTACTACACCATTGCCACCACTGATATTAAACAGTACATACAAAACATATGAAATGAATTAATAACACAACAATAAAAAACATACACTCCTTATAACACACCACGCTCTCTCTCTCTCTTACTCACTATCACTCTCACTTAAATCGACATTTTTAACTGAACAAAATAAGAAACAGGTTTACAAGGATCTCTCCTGTATGTATATGTAGGTTAATGTTAAACAATAATAAAAACAACAACAACAATATAAATTTACATAACAAAAATCTTTAAAAGAACATACACAAGCAAAAAAAAAAACACGAAAAAAAAATAGAAAAATAAAAGAGAATAATTTTCATGTATTTTAATATTTTTTTATATAAAAACGGTTGTTGTTGTTGTAGTTATTATTGTTGTTATTGCTGTAAATTATTTCACATTTTAAACAACACAAACTATTGTTAAATGAAAATGAATAAATGCATGTGAGAGCAATGCACATAAAAATAGAGAGGGAGAGAGAGAGAAAGAGACAGAAAGGTAAAGAGAAAGTGCTACTGGAATATAACAGAATAAATGCATAAACAGAATACGACTGCAACTGATAATAAAAACTTTTTGTAGAACACGGTCGTCGAACGACAGATCTCTACTGGGCAAGGGGTAGGAAAGATTGGGAAGAAATTAGAAGAGACTGGATTTCGCCAGGTCAGACATGGTCCCACAAAATAATATGGAAACAATATTTCTTCGACGACTTCCTGTCACCAGATTTCTGGCAAAAACTCTGAGAGTAAATAAAAAAAATTTCCATGAAAAGTTTAGCAAAAAAAAAACTGTCGCTCGGAGTTGACTTTAAACTGCATTTCCCGCTACTCATGTATAAAAATAACGCACACATCATAAGTAGTGTGAGAAGCTAGGTCGTAAACCTGACTGATAGGTTGTAATAACCAATTATGTGTGTCAGGATTAAAACCTAGCTTCTCACACCACACACTTTGTGTATGTTAAGATTTAATCCCTGAGTGGCACGACCCACATTTAAAGATTTTTGAGAGACTATCAGGGCAATTTTATTTTTTCTCAGAGTTTTTGCCACAGAAGACTGCTGAGAAAAAGCTTTCTTGTTCGAGATATCTGAGCTGGGGTTTTTCTTTTATTTGATTTTATTTATTTATTTATTTATATTATATATATCTTATATTATCTATTATCTATCTTTATCTAAATATATAAAAGTGGATGGATGTGTGTTTGTATGTAACGTATGGACTCCAAAACGGCTGGGCCGATTTTGATAAAATTTTCAGGGAATCTTCAGAATATTCAGGCGGGTAACACTGTGAAGTCTGATTTTTTATTTCCGGTCTGTGGGCGGAGGGGCGTGCCAAAATCCAATTTGTTTGTTTATATGTACCTTATAGAATCGTAAACTATGCATTTGTTCACGTAATGTAATGACTAATTTCCGGCAGGGGGCGCCACTGAAGATTACTTAAAATCAATTAAATCGTAAACTGTGCATTTGATCATATTATGATCTTTAGCAAAGTTGTTGCGCATGAGCCGAAGAAGGTTTCTAAGTGAATATGACCAATTTCCGACTGGTGGCACCATTGAAAATTACTCAAAATGAATTAAATCGTAAACTGTGCATTTGATCATGTTATGATCTTTAGCAAAGTTGTTGCGCATGAGCCGAAGAAGGTTTCTAATTTGCTATGATCAATATCCGATAGGTGGCGCCTCTGAAAATTACTCAAAATTAATTAAATCGTAAACTGTGCATTCTTTAACAAAGTTGTTGCGTATAAGTCGACGGAGGTTGGTGCGATTAATTTCCAATGGATGGCGTCACTGAAAATTATTCAAAATGAATGACAAGCAATTGGTCGCTCTACACCTCAAGCACGGAAGAAAAGAGCATCACGAGCCTCAGAATCAGACGAGCATTGGAAAATCTTCTAATATATGCCGCTGAAACCCGTTCGCTTGAACCACTTGAACAACGAAAAGTTAGATTAGAAACTGATCGAATGCGTACTACTCAAGCCCGTTCATCTGAATCATAAGGACAACGGGAAACAAAATCAATAAAATGATTCAAAATTAATTGGACATTTGTGTAATGTCTTTCCTTCAAATTTATTTTAGTTGGTGGCGCAGCAACACGCGCAGGGTACAGCTAGTATTATATATATGTTATATTACAGTATTGCTTAGCAATTGTTACAAACATTAATTTTGAATCATTTAATTTAACTACTTTAACAAAAAAAAAATCAATTTAAAAAGAAAAGAAACTTAAAAATTAAATAAAAAAAGGAAATTTAAGTAAAGTAATAGAAAAAGAAACATTATTATCACAAAAGAATATCACAATTATAATAAAACTACGGGGAAACAGATTTACAAAAATTAGAGAACACTAACTAAGAAAATTGCTTAAAAATGGCAGTTTTGAAATGCTTTGCATTGCTGATCACTTGTATTTGAGGGGGGAAGTTGGTTCCAGAGACGTATGGAGTGAATAAAAAAATGTTGTTGAGAGATGGCCTTGTGTTAAATTTCACAGAGTTTATCCTATTCCCTCTATTCGACCTAGAAAATATAAATCTCTCATACAAATAAGGTGGCTGTTGATTATTGTATATAAGTTTGTGTAGAAATAGCAGAGTCCGGCAATTCAATAAATTGTCAAATGTGACATTATAAATTAGTCGGGCGAAATGCGATATGCTACTATTTCACCTGATGCCAAAAATGTAACGTGCTATAGCGTTGTAAGTTACATTAAGTCTTCGTCTACTAACTGCATCGCAGCTAGCAAACAGTTCACATCCGTACATAAGAGTCGGTAATAAATATGATTTCGCTAATAGCATTCGAATATCAGTTGCTGTAAAATACTGTGATATTCAGAGATTTCGAAGCATCGCAAAAGTTTTTCCACAGTTCATTTTCACGTGATCCGACCAATTTAGTTCTCCATCCGTTCTAACAAATCCTATATTCGATCCATTAATTTTGTGGTAAATTTGAGATAAAATTGTCAGGTGCTCCAATCAGTAACGCCATTGATTTGTTGGGATTTATACTTAGACCATTTGCAGATGCCCATAAATAAATCTGATTCAAGTCCTGATTTATCAAACGGATGCAGTTGGTAGCATCACTAGCACTACAACCCATGTATAGCTGCACGTCATCAGCATACATGTGTATTTGGCAATGTTTTACCTGCAACGGTATGTCTTTAGCATAAATCGAGTACAACAATGGGCCAAGTATAGAGCCCTGTGGCACACCCCTTGGGTTTGTACCATGGGCTCTCATCAAATAAATCAAGAACCTGCTAGACTGTGGCGACTTCATTATGTACACACTACCAAAAATATTGTTTGTGTTAGAGAAAGCAGTTAATGCGATATTGTCAATTCCATCGTATTCTCAATAATTGGGGCGACATTTTACGGTCATTTACGGTGTATTTTATATATTAATTGACTGCCTTTTGATGTTCTATTGAAGCAGTATGTTGAGCTGGTAGCAGTAAGGCTCAATACAATTAAATTCTGACATTTGATCGCAGAAAGACAACTACAGACTGACGATTGGAATGTTCCTGGTGAGATTATTGAGTGATAACGATGGCTCTAAAATGTGAGACAGAATTAATTAATTAATTGTTAATTTCAACATTTCTTATTTCAAAACAAGTTTAAAAATGAAAGTTTAATTCATTAATTAATTAATTTAAAAACTTTTTAAATATTTAAAATTTTCACTTCCGTTTCCTTCTAAAAATCTTGTAAAAAAAAAAAGAAAAACTTCAATAACAAACTCTTGTTTTTATATGTGTATTGTATAGCAAGTTATTTGTAATTTTATTTTATTTGTGAATTGTTATGCTTTTTTTCTATAATTTGTTGTCTGCTGTTGTTGTTGTTGTTCTTATTCCTGTATTTTCTTTTACAATCATAAACTGTGTCGTCCTCAGGCAATAAATTTAACCGTTTATTCAAACTGAGCATACACACACAGAAGAAGACAACAATAACAATATAAAATAACAGTTAAATAGAGTTACACATTCTCACTCTCTCGCCTCGTACACAACATTTTCTCACTGTCAGTTTTTTTATTGTATTGGTGTTGTATTGGTGTAGTAACAAATATGATTTTATTTATAACATGGAAAATGTATGTTTTTTTTTTTGTTTTGTTTTGTTCTTATCAATTGCGGATATCGAAAATATAAAAACAATAAAAAAAACACGGACAAAAACAACGACACAACAAAACAAAATAATAACATAACGGAAGGGATGCCTCATGTACCACAAAGAGAAAATAAAACATCAAAGTACAGCAAACATTCACACACACACGTTTTTATAAAAAAAAACAAACTCTCTTACATACACACTAGCATACATATGCGAACACACACATGAATACATGTACTCACTCACATTAAATAAAAAATAAAAAAACTCATACGCCTTAGTATCCCATTACAATTGAAGAGAGCCAAACGTAAACAATTACTCAAAACAAACACATGCACCGCTCTAGTGCCGAGTTAAACTTGCATTACACGGCGGCAATCGTATGACATTGAAACATTGTTTACTAGCTGTCGCATCGCATGCTGTGGAGTAAAAGTATTTTGAGAGCGTCTGTACAGAAACAGCTGCTGTTTATTAATTAGTAATGCTGACAATTTTTCTTTTCTTTTTTTTTTGAAAAGGCGCCTAGCCGACAAGGCTGCCTTCATATAAGGCAGTGTCCAAACTGTAGTGACTGACTTTTGACATGGTCACTTACAGTATTTCTATAGAGGGGTAAATGCATGGTCCTATGCTTGAGAATAACATAGGCTATAAAGCTAATATTAAGCTTAAAGCTTAATATTAAGGAATATCCTCGGCACTAAGACTAGTTCATTGTGTTTCAGGCCGAAGTAATGGTCTTTAATCATGCTGCGGAATTCATAGATTCCATGATCTCCTATTACAAGTAGCTCTTAATATTCTCTGATTGCTCGATGGCAAACGTACATCTTTTCAGCACAACTTTCAACAGGTTAGCAACTGCCGTAACTCCTTGATTCACTTTCGCAACAGTTTTCTGTTGATCTTATATGGGCCCTCGGTTATAGGAACAACATGGGTAATCGTAAGCAGACACACTCCTTCAAAATACCTATAAACTGTTTGAAAATAAGTTGTAAAACTATTTTTTTAGATTTCCAGAAAGTGAGTACATCACATCTAAAATTGTCCACGAATGCTGGCTGTCTCTGAAGTAGATAGGGTGACATTCAATGATTAGCCTCATTAGGACTTTCCTGGTTACGGAGACATTGAAGAGAACACAAAAGCTGAAGTACGATGGTTGAGAATTCTATTCAGTTATGAATTGGCTGTTTGCTCTAAGAAAACAATTTTGGCATCACAACGGGCTGCTTAAGAGCGGGCTTAAGAGCGTTTTGATTTCAACAAAGCTGGCTCTCGTTCCTATTCAATCCTGACGCAGGTGAAGTGGTGATGGTATTAAGGCACTCATATTAAATATTAAATATTTGCAATACATTTCTAAATAGTTGCCCAAAGCTATAAAATGTATTACATTGACAATGTGATGAGTTGCTTGTGGGTAAATTTCATTTTTTATTCAGTCATTCCTTCAATCAGTCTGTCAATCGTTCAGGCATGTGTCAAGCTGCTATCACAACAGTGTAGAAGCGTTCGTCTGTGTGAAACACACAGACATGAAGACGACACCAAAGAAGTTTCTTCATATTATTGTTTATCTAGTGGTGGTGGTGGTTTCTTTTAATAGTGGTAGTAACTGAGAGAGAGAGAGAGAGAGAGTGTTACAGCTTCATATTTTATTATGATTACAACTTATTGCTCCACTACACATTACACATGTAAAGAAAGAAAGTTCGAGAAGTAAGTAACGAGTAAGAACCAACCCTAAAGGCTGTTTTGTTTTATAACAATAACAACAACAAAAGTTAAATAAAACTCCACTTTAGTAATACGCAATTGTCATTTACACTAAGGCACTGCCTGTCTCCCCCTTTTCTCTCTGTTTATTTGTGCTGAGGCTGTTGATTTCTTGTCTCCATAACACTAATACACGTGGCTTTATTTGGATTTGATTGAGTCGATTGTCTGGAGATTTTATTTCGTATTTATCCACTTGCATACCATGGCCATTAGCCTAAAAGATGGCAGCACAGGAAAAAAAATGGAACCCCTGTCTTGCTCTCTCTCCCTCTCTCTGAGAGATAAAAAACAAAATTGCAGAGATAAAAAAGAAAGTCATGAATAGAGGAATCAAAACATTACTTTATGTTGAAGGGATTGATGTTTTTCAAACTTTTATTTCTAAGGGATTCAAACATTTCTTATGGCCTTTTGCGACGACTTCTTTTTTTTAACGAAAAAAGTTCATAACGAGTTAAGAAAGAAAGAAAACATTTGATTTTTTATTTATCTGATCGGTTTAAATTGTGGTGTCCAAATTTTATTTGAAATTGATAGTTTAAGAAAGATTAGAAGGAATATAGTTTCAGACGGGGTAAGGGAGTAAACAAAGTAATCAATTTTTTACAGACTTCAGCAAGTGTGGGACATACGTAGTAGGACATACGTAGTGACTCTAAGACGATCTACAATGGTAAAGCAGCACAATTTTCACATCCGGTGGGTACGGAAACTTGGTGGTATTCCAGCAAACTGAAGAGCCGATGAATTAGTCGTTGAATTTCTGAGTTCTCTACATTGGCCCACTTAGGACCAGGCAAGTTCAGAACGGATAGTGCAATAATGGATTCTGTAAACGCCGCGGGGGTGTAGTTCGATTCCGGGAAAATAGCGCAGCTCATCTGGTCAAGGCGATCAAAAAATGTGTTCAAAGTGTAAATAATCACTCTTAGCCTAGTTTTCTGAGTCATTACCGGACACTTGGAATATAAGGCCGAATACGAATGACCTCTGCAGGAGCTGTAGAGACAAGAAAGAAGAGAGAACTGCAGTTCACCTGTTAGGTATACATACATATGTCCAGAATTATGTCATAGAAGAACTCTGTTCAGTTAAGGATAGACATTGGGAGTCGAAATTGTTTCACCAGAAGTTCAAGAAAGGCCCAGAAGTTCAAAAGAACCTGCAGTCTGCAGGAGCTGTAGAAACAAAAAAGAAGAGAGATCTAACAGTTCACCTGTTAGGTATACATATGTCCAGTATTATGTCCGAGAAGAACTCTGTTCAGTTAAGAATAGACATTGGGATCCGAAATTGTTTCATGAGAAGTTCAATGAAGATCTAGTGTTGGAATATAAGGCCGAATACGAATGACCTCTGCAGGAGCTGTAGAGACAAGAAAGAAGAGAGAACTACAGTTCATCTGTTAGGGATAGGACCAGTATTATGTCACAGAAGAACTCTGTTCAGTTAAGAATAGACATTGTAAGTCGAAATTGTTTCACCAGAAGTTCAAGAAAGGCGCAGAAGATCAAAAGAAGCTGCAGTCTGCAGGAGCTGTAGAAACAAAAAAGAAGAGAGAACTATAGTTCACCTGTTAGGGATATGTACAGTCTTATGTCCGAGAAGAACTCTGTTCAGTTAAGAATAGACATTGGGATCCGAAATTGTTTCATAAGAAGTTGAAGGAAGATCCAGTGTTTGCTGGAATAGAAAACTTTGGTTTGACAATAACGTCGTTTTGAGCGTCTCAAAATATTAAACGATTGCCTTCCTTTTCATATTGTTACGTTTTAACCTTTTAAAAACGTTAAAAATATGAGTTCGTAGATTGCAAATAAAATAAAAATAAATATGTGTTTATTTTTCAATCAATTCTTTATTATCTGCACAACTTTTGTGCCACTGTTCGAACTTCTTCCACTTATACAACGATAACTTTAACAATATGTGCTTTTTTCGTTATATTTCTCTGCTTACAACCTTCTTGTAAGCAACAACACTTATTAGTTATTCCCCTTTGCTCACAACCTTTTTTTGTAATCACAACACTAACAACTGTGTTCTCAAACGCAACTTGTCTGCACACAAGTCTGACTGAATTATAACTCGATAGATTTAATTCTCACAACGACGTGACGTCGTCTTACACGATTAAATTCAAACTCCGAGAATCACGTGTCTTCATACACGGCTGACTGAATTCTAACTGAATCCTCGTTGCTCGCTTTATCTTGCCTTTTATATCACTGGATCAACAGTGTGATGAATGCCCTTGAAGGATGATGACGACCTTCGGGAACAATCCAAAAATGTAAACAACTTGTTTCCATTTTGGTTGTTCGTGTATCTTGTTTACTTTCGTCCAGGCAGAGTTGTTTTTGTTTTGTTAGTTTGTCTTTCCGCTATATTTTTTATACACGGACGTTGTTGCTATATTTTTGTTTATTCATCGATCTTGTAAACAAGCCTGTTGTTTTTGTTGCTATATGTTTACTAATTCGTTGATCACGTGAACAACTGCATTGTTTTGTTTTTGGAGCTTTTGTTTATCATTTTATGTGTGATCAAGTTGATTGTGTTAATTTTGGAGCTTTTGCTTATTATTTTAACAACACCATTGCCATTTCCATGACTCGTATCCATAAAGTTGAAGGTACTCAGTTTGGTTTTTAACACAAATTTCAATAATTCTTCCATAATTCCTTAAGTTCTCCTGGAGATGGCAAACAAAGGGAAACCAAGCTGCAGGGTTTTATTTTTGCTTAAAAGAACTGAAGTAGTTTATCCTGTTGCTCGACGTATTACCAAAACAGAATGGTGCACTTACTACTTACCAAACTGACAATAATGATGAGAGAAATTTGATTGGCTTGATGGACCCATTTCGTTTGTAAGCCACTTAAAGGAAACTGAGACTTTAAGTAGTTGAAAGGCATCGTTACTATTGCCTTCAAGAACTTGACATTCCTTTACTCTCCTTTTAAATTTTTTTTTTATTATTTTTTATTGTCATTGTAGAGAAAATAAAATTTTATTACGTTGATATTCATATTTTTTACTACCTCTCTCACTCTCACTCTCTCTCTCTCTCTTGGCAAAACGGATTTTTTATTTGATGTGCGTAAAGCGACCATTTACAAGCCATTTGTTGGATTCTCTACTTCTTTGACAGTAACGCTAAGGGTATTGGCGATGGGTGATGGGTGATGCTGATGATATTTTAAGTGTCACTAGAATTTTTATTTATATTTCCTCTTTTGCTTTTATTTACTTTTAACACATAAAACAAAAATAAACACACATTTTTGTTATTATTTCAGCCGCGTTTTTTTTTTTTGTTTGCTTGTAATCCCTGGCATAAATGTTTCGTCAGCTTCAACAAGCTGTTGGCAGTTTGTCTGTCATTTGTATCCAACAACAACAACAACTGCTATAGCGTCCAACTGTCTATAAATAATGTTTTACTCACTCACATACATTTTGTTTTATTTTTTTTTTTTTTGTTCTTCTTTGTGTTCATTTTACAATGTTTTGTTCTCCTGTTAATAAGGCTTCTGTTGCTGCTCCACCTTCTATTAAAAATGGTGTACGTAGGATGGTAATGATGCTGGTGGTCAACAACAGCAATAATGTTGTCATTTTTGTATTATTATGACATAAATATTGTTGTTGTTGCTGCTGTTTTTTGTTCGCTTACATGTTGTAAGTAGCCAAGTTGCTTGCCATTTCTACGTTATTATTTGTTCATTTTTCCAGTTGTGATCCCTTTTTGTTCAAAAAGGGGGTCACAACATCACGCGGTGCAAGGGTAACACAACATAATTTCGTGTGTTTTTTTTGCAAAAGTTTATAACATTTCCTTGCCTTTTCGTGTATTTTTTTTTTTTTTTTTTGAATTTTTGTTATATTATTGAGTCATTAACCCTTTTAAAACTGTTCAGCAGCATAAACTTGGCTAAACACACATATTTACACTCTCCAATATACATGTATTTGCTTGAAACCGAGTTAAGTAGGCGTTAGACGAAGGCTGTGTGAGAGAGTTTATCAGTGTAAGAAATCAAATTAAATTTTTAAATGAGCCCAACAACAACAACAACAAGAAAAACATCAATAAAACCAACAAATAAACAAAAACAAGGCAAAGAAAAAAAGGGTAGAAATACTATATCACAGGCATATTTGCCTGTTGTGGACGTTTAAACGTGAAAACTGTTGTCCATCATAAGTTACAGTAGGCCCAGAGGAGTCAATTGTGTTTTTGGTTTGAGACTAAGCTTATGGTTTATGCCTTTAATAACATGATCCAATACCCTAAGGGCTGGAAATATCCCTCAATCCAAGGGTATAGAAACACTTAGGAATGGTATGTATTTTATTGTATGGTCCAGAATCATTTTTAAACAACTACTGTTACGTTTTTACCTTTTAAAAACCTTTAAAATATGAGCTCGTTGATAGCAAATAAAATAAAAATAAATTTGTGTTTAGTTTCGCACAATTCTGTGTGCCACTGTTTACAACTTGATGTAAACAACAACAATTGCTTTGTTTGTTATTCCTCTTTACACTCTTTTCCGTAAACAATAACAATTGTTCGACAGATCTTTGTAACGGAGATCTTCAAACCACGATTACTCTCTTCAAGCACACCGCATCTCCATACAAGACTGACTGAACTTTTACTAGCTTATTGCCTGCTTTGCCTTGCCTTTTACATATATGGCAACGTAAACAGTCTGATGAATGTTGTTGAAGGCGAATGTTTGTGGCTTCGCCTTCTCGAGATCTTTATAAATGTAAACATCGTTGTTTTATTATTGTTGTTTGTGTATTTTGTTTACGTTTATTCTTGTAGTGTTTGTTGTTGTATTTTTGTTTACTTATTATCATTTTCTTTTATGCTGGTGTTTTGTTGGTATATTTTTGTTTACTTGTTTATCATGTAAACAAGTTCATTGCCGTTGTTTATAATTTTAATGTTAAACGATGTATAAATACCATTTCCATTTTCGTAACAGTACTTTTCACATATTCCCTGTGTTTGGCTTCACTGTTCCTTCATCGTTATGTCAATAACGCTGGTGGCTTGGTGTTGGCGGGCGTATGGCATTTTTATAGCGGCTGTTCACTTTTAATTTTGTCGCTCCGTGTTTTTTTTTCTTTTTTTTTTCATAAATTTCCCCTTTTGTTTTTGCGCTTTTCGTCTGTTTTTGTTTTGTTTTGTGTTTCGGACCAGATGTTTTTATGGACCCCGGAATAAATGTGAATGATAGAGTTATGATGATAAGAAATAAACAAGTATTTCATTAAAAGGCAACAACAGCAAAATGAAATGAAATGAACAAGATGTGGACATGGCATATGATGACGATGATGATGATGATCATGATGATGTACGAATGAGATGTGATGTGCAATGACGACAAGCCGGTACTCCAACGCTGATGATGATGATAATGATGGCAACCAATGCTGGTTATAAGGCGGTGGCAGTTGTATATTTTAAAACAACAACACTAACAACAGAAACAAGAGGAAGTTCTTGTAATTGGTTTGTGTTGACAGTTCTTCAATAAAACTAGCAAAGCAGACAAAACAGGAGGAGGAAAAAGTCTTCATAATGAAATGAAAAAACGAAAAACATATTCTTAAAGACTTATAGTGTTTAGCATACTAATTTCATAAAAATTGCTTCACAACGTTGGCGGTGGCGGTGACAATGCCAGTGACAGTGACAGTGGCGGCATATTAAAGTCGTTTTGCTGTCTGTTTCTATTTGAACAACAAAAGGGAGGAGGTTAAGCCACTTGAAATTGTTCAAGAGCAAAAAGATAAAATCGCTAGAAAACCGAAACCTTTTTTCCCTGATTAAACTCTCGTCAAAGTTAATTTTTATTTCAAAAAGGGTTAAACACTGTGTTGTTGACTAAAGTACTGTGATGAGTGACGTACAGTGTCACAAGAACATAATGGGAGGTATTGACAGCAACTACAACAACAGCACATGACACAAATCATAATGAAGTTTGCTAATGCGTTTATGAAGTAAAAATTAATATTTATTGACAATCATAAAATAAGGAAAATGATTTCCATTTTGAATTTTGGAATTTTATATAATAGGCAGACAAGGAAATTGAAGGAAAATGAAAGTTTATAGAATACCTAATTCTTAAGGGAATTTTCGAAAATAAACAAGCGAACAAGCTTTGCAAAGAGGGTAATTTCTATGGGGCCCGAACCCTTTAGGGGAGTGCAGACGGATGCTTGGAATGGGAGATTCTTCTTAAACCAAACGGGATTTAAGGCAATCAAAACTTTTGTTGGAAAATTACTATAAATTAGGAGATCCAAGTCATGCATCAGACTATCAAGAAATAACTACAGGTAAAGAGCCGGTTATTTGACACACCGATATCGACACAAGGCATTCAGAATAGAGAATGGAGATTGTCTTGAGTCTACCATGTAGATTCTGTGATGATGAAAATGAATTACGGGAATACATTCTGGGAACGTGTGCGACATTAATGAATAGAATTATTAGAGTATATACCATTTTCTGGGCAGGGAATTGATACTGTTGATACCGAGAAGCTTCGAGAGACTTTTCGGGGCAATAGACTATGAATAGATATCATACGAATACCCTATAAAGTTTGAAAAGAATACAATAGACCGTATGATCGTAATACTAAGACAGCTCATGACAAAATCAAGACTCACTTGAGCACACAGAGTCAGCCTTAACTATCACTATCAGGTTTTTGCAACTCAAACGCAACTCCCCTAGACTTACTTAATTGATTATTACAACCTAGTATCTCACATCACCCATGTTGTGTGTGTTTATTTTAATGACAGAATCTACAGTTTAATGTCGATTCACAGGCTTGAGAAGCTTTTCATGGCAATTTTATTTGTATAATCCGGGACAACTTGTACAAGTCCATTATCGCATTGTTGTTTGTGCGTTCGCTTACTTGTCTATCCCCTTCTCTCTCACACTGAGAGAAAGGCGCCCATAGAAGTATTTTTTTATATTTCGCAATTTTCGAGATGTCCTAGCTGTGGTATGGTCTCATCTAATAGGCCAGCACACTACAATTAAAAAAAGAATCAAGCCATCCGGGCTTGAATCAATAAGTACGGTTTGGCTTGAATCAAGTACAAAAGAGTTAAATCAAGCCCGAATCAGCCAAGTACAAAAGTGTTGATTTTAGCGCAATTTAAGCCTTTTTGGGATCAAAGTGATCTCATCATGTATTTGGTTTAAGCATATTTTTTCTTGATTTAAGATCGAATTCGTACTTGATTCAAGAGAGTCAGAAGTTGAAGTAATCCTTAAGCGCACTTGTTTCTAAAATTATAAAGTTGATTTAAGCTAGATTTCGTACTTATAAATGGGATCGAATTGAGGCAAATCGTACTTTATTCGAACACAATGAACTTGATTTAAGCCCTAAATTATACTTGATTTAAACCTAAATTTATCCAATAACGCGCTTGTTTCAAGAATTTTGAACTTGATTTAAGCTCGAACTCGTACTTGATTTAATCCCAAAATCGATTGATTTGAAAAAAATGCAAGTCATCGACCGGAATAATCCAAGTCATCTACCAAAGAAATGCAACTTGCGAAAAATACGACATTTTGTTGGATATATATTGTATAAAACACATGAACTAAATGAGAATTATTAAAATTTTTACTTTTGAACTTAAAACCCACAATTCCACAACTCAAATAACAATAACTCAAAATTACACTTTTTTAGATAGATTTGAGTTTTTTAGTGTTGATTTTAGTAATATAAGGTTTAGTTTTTTAAATCAATCCCGTTTTTTGCTTGTTTTAAGCAAACAATAGCCAAAACGGGTTTAATTTTTCAAGTACATTTTTTTGCTAAAATTGAGAATAGAAAAGTTAATTTTAGCACGCCGTTTTTCTTTCTGTGTACCAGAGATCAGCAATGAATCGTATTTTCGCTACTCATAAGTACTCATGCCATTTTGAGTATGAGTGACTCAACTGTTTTAAAATTCAACTACTCTGATTCATTCGTACTCGCTACAACATTGATTTATAAGTATAGGGTGCAATGAGTATGAGTACAACGTTGACATCAAACTCACAACATTCGATTCATTGTTTGATTCATACGCCTACTCATTCAGATTCATAAATTTAGAAAAATACTTATAATACTTACGAATGATTCGAGTCACTCGAATTATTCATCAAAATTTACAGTAGTAGTTATTGTTGCATTTACAAAAGAAGAGAAAAGAAAAGACAAAGACAGCACGCAAAGCACACACACAACCTTCTAGCCAGTATTGTGGTGTTCGTACTCGAATCATACTTATTTTGTGCTTCGTGTATATGTTGAATCGACTCTCCATAGTCGAAATCAACAACATTGTGCGTATTGTCTAACTTTGAATATGAGTAGTATGAGTATGATATTAAAATAAGTATGAATGCGTATAAGTATCTGAAATTATAAGTATGACTCGAATCTACTCATCGTTTTGAATACTCGTTGCTGATCTCTGATGTGTACCTACTAGACCTTGACTGTTTTGTTTCTACGAGTATTACAGCAGCATCACCTTTTGCATGAATACAACAGCCTCAGTGTAATATATTCACATGTTGTAATTATCTTTAACGCCATCTAGTGTATAACAATGTGAATTAAAGTGAGTCTGTCCACTTGCGTTAATATTTTTATTATGTTTCTTTGTTTAAAACTTTTTGATTTTATCTCTGCAATTACCCAAACGATGTTATGTGGTGTGGTGTTTTTTGTTTTGCTTTACAATCTCATTTAATTGTTCGTTCGTTATGATTTAAAAATTCAATACAATAATGAAAATGCATACACGAGCAAAGGATAGAAATGCAAAGACAGAGAGACAGACAGACAGAAAATAAATGTTTTTTTTTATCTTTTAAATCTTAATGTTGAATTAAATGAAATGCAAGGATAAAAACAAAAACAAAAACAAAAGCCTTATTAAAGATCATTTTAACAAACCATGGATTTCTTTTTATTGTCTCTCTCATTCACTTGCTATCTCTTTCTGTTTGATATAGTAAGTGTGGTAATTGTATTCCACATTCTATCGTATTATTAACACACATTTCGAGTCCTTTTGGCAGCATCAACGCTTGCATTGTGTTCTATTGTATGCGAGTACATGAATACATTGCCGTAAAAAGAAAATCTCTTCTGTTCTGTGTTCAGTGTTCAGCATTGTGAAAGCTTTTTGTTCATGCAGCAGAACTACATTTATTTAAATGGAATGATATGCTGCACAAATAAGGTTTTAAACGAATTAAAATCCAACTACTTGGGTTATAGGAAAGCATATTCGGAAAAAAAATTTTAATTTTAATTCGTCTGACAGTTTGACGCCATGTTTTTTTGATTGTAACCTAACACCTGGTATGGACTCAGGAATTTGCAGGTGTTATTGCCTCACAGGTTTCAAGAATGTGTACATACATACATAATTGGTCATTACAACCCTTCAGTCAGGATTATTGACCTAGTTTCTCACACCACTTATGTTGTGTGTGTTAATTTTTATACATAAGTGTAGTGTATAGAGTGTAGCTCCCAGTTTAAAGTCGACTCCGAACGACAGATCTTTTTTGAGAAACTTTTCATGGCAATTTTATTTACTCTCAGAGTTTTAGCCAGAAATCTGCTGAGAGGAAATCGCCGAAGAAATACTTTTTGTATTTTGTTTTTTGATGTCTGGCCTGGGTGGGGCTCGAACCCTGGCTTTACTTCTAATAAGCCAACACACTACCTACTAGACTACGGCGACTTCGAATGAATGTGTTTCCGTACATTATTTTCATCATCACAGAATCTATGTATGGTGGGCTCGAGACAAGCTCCATTCTCTATCAGGAGTCAAACGACCGGTTATCAACCTTCAGTTACTTCTTGAAAGTCTGATGTGCTCTTTTATTGTAATTTCCCTAAAAAAGTTTTGATTTTCTGAAACCTATTTGATTCGAAAAGAATATTTAATCTCTTTATCCTTCCTTTAATAGGGCACTCCTTTCCAAGCATCCGTTACCATTCCACAGAAGGGTTGTGGTCACAACAACAGCGCGGAAGTCCCCTCGTCGCAAACTCGTCTGCTTGCTCATTTCCGATTATTTCCTTAAAAATTTGAATTCCGTAGAGGTTAAGGTTATTCTGTCTTCCCGGCTGATTCGGCTTCTTCAGGCACTGCCAAAATATCTTCGACTTAACTTTATAAGAGCCGAATACACAAATGATGGTCTGACTGTCAGATAAACGAATTAAAACCCAACTACTTGGGTTATAGAAAAGGTATCCGGGAAAAAAATGTTTAATTATAATTCGTCTGAAAGTTCGACGCCATGTTTTTATGGCTGTCCTCCCCTGAACCGAATGTTAGCATGTGTAGTGGTTGGATATGACCGCATTACTACCAGCTTTAATTCGTCCTCCTGCCATTGATCGTAAGACTAACTTTCCAACCTTTCACGAAGGCTGCCATGTATGTATATACGGCAGTCAAGTTGTGCATCACAGCGGCTGTAGTCGTGTAAATAGGGCAGGGACCACATAGATCCACATAGGCTGCTGCCACATATACGCGGCAGTGATTTATTTGTTCACTTGCGTTACTGCAAACGATGACGACAATGTATGGGGTCAGACGCTCCGTCGTGAAAAGTTGGAAACTGTGATTCAGGAACGCCGTCGCAAAATGTTTAAAGATTCTTGATTTAGGTCACCTAACTTCGATTCGGTTTCGATAACTGTTTGTTTTCAATGAAACTTTTATTTCCTTATGTTGGTTGGGCCGTGCTTAATCCTGTAGCCGATCTGTTGCAGTCTAAAACTTTTGCTACGCAAGCCGATTATGGAGTTTAAGACGAATTTCGCACACACAAATAAAAGTGCTATCAACCACAAATTGTTGCTGTTGTTGAAAAATCTTTCTCTTTCTTTCCATGCAGGATGTAGCATGCCGTTGTCATACTGATGCTGTCAGCCTTTAGCCATTTACCATGTTTTATATAAAATTAAGAACTTTTTGTGGAAAAGAAGTATCAAATTTAATTTCAAAATTGAATATGTGTCCCATATTGTGTTATATGTATGTATGTATATGGCATATTCTAGAAGACCTTCTTCATGTGTGCTTTTGTTTTGATATCAAAGCCCACATTAAAATAAATTTTCTTAAATTAATTGCTGAAAAATAATTTAAAAAATCTTATTTAACTGTTGCCACATACAAATGTGGATGCCAAAAAATAACTTGTTAAAGAGCAAAGCAGTAGTCAATTTAGGAATATTATACGAGGATGGTGGCGAAAAGCTTAAACGGCAATCTGTCTTGTAGCCATCACTTTAACTTAAATTGGATTTCATAACCCCTACCCTGTGGATTTTTTTTTTTTAATTCCCATTAGGAAATGTCAACGATATTCTTAGGAATCTATTTACTTAGCCAGGACTACAACCCATTTTCTCACATCACCCACATGTTGTTTGGGTTAATTTTATCCACGAGTGGCAAGACCTACAGTTTAAAGTCGATTCCAAACGTTATTTTATTTATTTATTAATTACAATATAATTACAAATTATATTCTGATTATATACAAGCTGGGCGTAGTGTCACTGACCAGAGCCTCTGATGGGAATCGAACCCACGACCCTCACGCTAATAGTCTAACACACTACCCACTAGACTACCAGGGCGCTCTCCAAGCATTATATTTTTGAGAAACATTTCGTGGCAATATTATTTCATTTTTACAAAGTTTTTGCCAGAAGACTGTTGAGAGAAAGTTGCCGAAAATACTATTTCTGAGCTGGGGTTTGAATTACGGATTCGTGTCTAATAAGCCTACTAGACTACCTACTAGACTGTTGCGATTTCTGGCCTGAAGATTCAAAGGTCGCCGTTAGGGCTCTTGATAAGTTTCTAAGCCATCATTAAACTGTAGGCCCCCAACAATTAAGACACACAACATGTGTGATGTGAGAAGCGAGGTTGTAATCCTGACTAAAGGATATGTTAGAGTCTTCGCTGATGTGCAGCATGTCGCCGTAGTCTAGTAGGTAGTGTGTTGACTTATTAGACGTAAAGCCCGGGTTCGTATCCCAGGTCAGGCATCAAAACGAAATATAAAAAAAAAATATTTATTCGGCGATTTCCTCTCAGCAGATTTCCGGCAAAAACTCTGAGAGTAAATAAAACTGCCATGAAAAAGTTTCTCAAAAATCTGTCGTTCGGAGTCGACATTAAACGGTAGGTCCCGCCACTCACGTATAAAATTAACGCACACAACATGAGTGGTGTGAGAAACTAGGCCGTAATCCTAACTGAAGGTATGTACACTGAACCAAAAATGTCCGTAAATACTGTAAAAAGGGGTGTAGAATTGAAGAAATTTTGTTATGTATCAGCTAACAAAAATGTCTGTTCATATCTACGTCTTTTTTTAGTAAAAATATACAAATTTAGTAAATTATTCATATTGAAAATTTTCTTTCTTCAATTTTACTACAATAAAGGAGTTAAATTGACGAAACTTCTTCAATTTTACATCCCCATAGTAAATTTAACGAATTTTCTTCAATTCTACTAATCATATTTGAATTAACAAAAAATAATTATTCAATATGACTAAAAAATAACTAAAGTTTTTTGTTATTTTTATTATAGTAGATTTAGTTAATTTTACAAAATTTTAGTTAAATTAACAAAACATTTATTATTTTCAACAAAATTTTTTTCAAGTCAACAGATTCTACTTAAATGAATATTAAATATAAAACTTATTTAGTTAATTTAAAGTAAAATCTTTGTTTTTAATGAAATGTATGTAGACTTGAAGAAAACTTGTGTAGACTTCAATAAAAAATCTATAGATTTGAATATATTTTTCGTTGAAGGTTTACTAAATTTTTTAGTTGATAATACCTACGATATTTTTTTCAGTGTAATGGCCACCAATTATGCATGTATGTATAATTTGCAGCATGTCCACAGTTGGGATTAAAACAGGATTTTGTTACTGAAAACTCTGCACCCTGCTTCAGTAGAAGATCAGAGAAAGGAGAGGATTTTTCTGCTGTAATAGATCAGAGCAGAGTCAATTGAGTACAGCAAAAAAAAAAAAACCTAAACCGGAGTAGAACATACTGCACTGAACAGCTGACTGTCTGTACACCTGCTCTATAACACGTGTAGTTTTAGGCCTGGCACAACGCCGAGTGCATTTTGGGTTCCACTGAACAGTAGCATGGTAAATTTCGCCTGTAAGGTTTTCCCAGGGTGTGATCCAACCATGTCCGCTTTCATCGTCGTATATGCGAATTAATTTCATCCTGTGATGTGAAAGTTGTTGCAATCGTTCAATTTAATTTGGATAAGAGGTATGAAGGACAGGACATAGCAATACTATCTGGCAGTCAGACCACCATTTGCGTACTCGGCTCTTATAAGGTTAAGTCGAAGATATTTTGGAAGTGCCTGAAGAAGCCGAATCAGCTAGGAAGAGAGAATAACGTTACGCACATCAATCATTGATGATTGATGATATATCTGTCAAGCTCTTAGACGGATAATCCCCTTACGTTGAACCATTTGGAGAGAAATATTTGTAAAGTAATTTATCGGCGACATACCGCCCGATATATAGGAAAAAGCAGTCTTTATACACCCCATAAAAGAGCACACATGAGGCACACAACAGGCATTAATGATTACCCTCTACTAGACACCAATTCTAAAGGAAATTCCCGGAAATAAGCAAGCAGACGCCACCACATTCTCAAAATATTTCGCAATCACTTGTTGGTAAAGGTTTGTAGACGGCGCACAGAGGGGCATTTTGCCTGAAAACCTGGCCAAAAAGGCAAAAATGAATTTAAAGAAATTTAAGAAACTGAGTATGCAGTTCGATAGACAACAAAATTCTGCATTATGTAGGGAATTTTCACGACTTTAAGTTGAGATTTGTAGATTTGAGACGATGTCAAAGTCAGGAAAGTGAAGAAAATTAAATCCGTTGTTGATGTTTTTTTGAAATTTTAATAGGTTTATATGATATTTTTTTGTGGCTAAACGAATAGAGTTTTTATATTGATTTTTTTTATTTAAAAGGTATGAGCAACTGCTACTTTCAGTTTTTTATAAATATGTACATATATCTCATATATTAATGTTAAAATTATTCGTTCAAAATTTAAAAATAATAAAAATTTCGCATTTTTTTACTCTCCCTAAAAAAGATAAGGATTTTAAAGGTGAAAGTAGTTTTTAGTAGTTTAATGTTAAATACCGCAAGAAAATATGAACTCTCTACATTCAGGAACAAATTCGAGATGTCCAGAATAGGTTACTTTTAAGCAGTGACCATTTTATAAGCTGCAGTACACAAAAATCGCGAAGGAATAGAAAAGCATTTTCATCAGATACTATTAAAGTACTCCTTCCTGACATTGATGATGAAAATGATAACGATTTTAACGAGTGTATTTAGTTTCACTTTTTAAATATTTTTAAGTTAAGTATTAAATAATGTAAAATAAATATTATAAATAAATATTAATTATCATAGAACTTTAAAAACTTAATTACATAGTATATCGACTATTATAACAATATGAGATGTATGTTTGATTTTCTTAATAGACCGTATGTGGTACCAGGGGCACCTATGATCCGATCATAATAAAATCAGGTAGAATGATACACATTCATATTAAACATGTTCATGTCGAATTTCATCGAGGTAATCTAATGTTTAAGCTAATTATAATTGCTAAATATATTTTCTTAAGGGGCCCTATTTTGGACCTAGGGGCAATTATGGACCGACCATAACAAAATTTGGTAATATGATTTAGATTTACAAAATACACGTTCATACCGAATTTCATCACGATACCGATGTTTTTAAGCCGTTTATAAGCGTAAACGTGAATTTCTAAAGGGGGCTTTATGTGGGGACTAGGGTCAAATGATATCCGATTTTCACCAAACTTTACACCATGATTTCTTAGTACACAGAACTGATCCATGCTAAATTTTATCAGGATTGTTGCATAATTACCATAATTATGTGTAAATAAGTGCAATTTCGAAGGGAATTTGTATGGGGACTAGGCAAAATCACAAACCGATTTGAACCAAAATCAGTTGGGTTCATCCTTGGGCCTAATTATCACTAACACTATCAAAAAATTCCAGCCATTAACTCATAAAATACTTCTATTAATTTTGGCCTGGTTTTCAGGCAAAATGCCCCTATGTGCGGCGTGCCGACTATTAGTCGCAGTGAAAAGCCATGTATCCGAACCATACAGCAAAGCAGATGTAACCCATGCATTATTTTTTGGTCTTTGGAAGAGAGTTCGTTCGTTTTGCAGACAATGTACAGCCAAAGAAAGAAAGACTTCTAGCCTTGTATACTCGACTTTCCACATCTGCCTAAAGGCCTCTGTACTCATAAGGTGTTATGAGGGAGATTAGGTAGCAGAAATTTTCTGCGATTACATTGTGAATGCTATTGATTGCCAGAAACTTTTAACACAACCTGCCTTTAACATAAAACGTATGTTTAACGGTTTTATAAAAAAATAAAAGAAAAAAAACTTCAAAACAGATGCAGCATCAGCAGCTTGTTAGCAAAAGATGCAACTCCCATATAAAACAATGATAAACATAAAGATTTTTGCATAATTGTTTTCAAGTTGTTATTGTTGTTGCTGTTGTTGTTGTTGCTTCTTGTTCTTCTTTTGGTTGTTGAAATAAAACAGACTAAAAAACGGAAAAAACGAAAGATAATCATGTGCCAAATGTATTTAAGAGTCCATTTGTGTTAAAAAACAACAGAAAAACAAGAAGAAGACGAAGAAAAAAATCTACACGAAATGGAAACAACGAAACAAGGAAACAACGAATACAATACTGAGATACAAATATGTATGCAAACAGATGATGATGATAGAGGAATAAAACTAAAGAAGATACAGATTCATATACATACAGGCTTTGTTTGTTGAATCCCAAACAACAATAAGAAATCTTTGTGTGAAAATCATAATAAAAAAAGCAGAGCAGCAGATACAGCAGAGAAGAAGCAGAAGATTTAAAAAAAATCACTTGCATAAGAAGCATCTGATAAAATTGAAAAGAAGCTTATAACAGTAACAGCAGAAACTGAAACTTTAATTGAAAATGAGGGATTAAAATTTAAATCCAATTAATTTACACAAAAAAACCAAAAGAAAAATATGAGGCCTTTATACGGAATGACAAAATATTTTGATTGCCTTCCCGTTAAACACGAGGGTTATTTTTACATTTTATTCATTCTAGGGTAACTGGGAAGGTTATGTAATTAAGGATTTTAGATTTTCAAAAATAAATAAAAATTAACAACAATTTAAACTTTCATTCATTCCCTTTCCTTTATTCTGCAAAAATTCTTATCGATTGCATGAAAGACAGAAAATAGATGAAAGAAATAAATTGAAGTGAAACAACGAAAACATGTAACAAATAGTCATCACCACTTGGATTACATGATAATAAAAGTATTATCGACGAAAAGTTTTTCTTAACAAGATCGTAACATGTGATACAAGCAAGCTTCCCCTTTTTTTTACCCTTAAAACTAAGCAGCCAGCTAAGCAAATAAATTCACACACACACGTCGGACATAAGGAATGACAACAAAATTAACAGCCAACAAGCGACATCCTTTAAAAAGGACGAAGAGCATGGCAATAGACAACAGACACATGAAATAAATGACTGTGTAACCGAAATGTAAAAAAAATAAAATAAAAAAATGACCGCGGCTAAAAATCCCACCAAACTAAACAACAACAACAGCGGTCAACATAGTACTATGCACAGTGGTGTGGAGTGAACAAAAATTCTGAGACAATAATTAAGTCACAACGTTAGTTACAAGCCAAGCCTATGTCCCATATAACAATACTGATTTGACATACATTACTCTTTAGTCAGGATTACAACCTAGTTTCTCACAGCACTCATGTTTTGTGTGTTAATAGCCTTAAGTGCTGTAAAGCGGCCAGAAACCTGTCAGCTGGCGAAATTACCCTCCTTCTCAATTAATTGCTAGCGATTGTTAAAGCAGGTTGAAGCTTTACTTAATTACAGTATTTCCTCGATTAACGTCGTCTCGATTTACGTCGTCAAAAATTTTGTTCCCTTCAACTTCGATTTGCGTTGTCATTCGATTTACGTCGCCTTTTTTTGGAACCAACTGTGATGTAAATCGAAAGATTACTGTAACTTTTTTAAGTTCCTTGTTAACCCTTTGACGGACACTGACGTCTATAGACGTCGTAACAAAGGTTTCTGGGGGGACACGACGTGTATACACGTGATAAATTGTCGGAATTTTCGTATCTTGCCAAATAACGGAGATACAGAAGTGTCCCACGGGAAGGCCTCCTAAAATTTTGGTGTAGGTCAAAGGGTTAAAAACATACTACTTTGTAGTATGAGCAATATGAAATTCGATTTACGTCGTTTCGATTCACGTCGCCTTTTTCCGGAACATTCTACAACGTAAATCGAGGGAATACTGTAGTCATAACAATCTTTAAGTCAGGTTTACAACCTAGCTCCTCACAGCACCCATATTATGTTTGTTAATAGCCTTAAATGCTATAAAGTGGCCTAAAACATGTCTTGTCTTGTAAAACCTGTTTGGCAAATCAGCTGGAGAAATTACCCTCTTTCTCAATTTAGCTGCTAATTAGTCATAACAATATTTAAGTCAGGTTTACAACCTATCTTCTCACACCACCCATGTTGTGTTGTGAACTTTTCATGGCAATTCTACCTACTCTCAGAGTTTTTTCCACAAGACTGCTCAGTGCAAGTCGCAAAAAGAAATATTTTTTTTCATATTTTCTCTAGTTCAAGATATTTGAGCTGGGGTTTGAACCACAAACTCTTGTCTAATACACCAACACAATACTTCCTAAGCACCCATGTTGTGTGTTAATAGCCTTAAATGCTATAAAGCGGCCTAAAACCTGTTCCGCGAAACACATGGCGAAATTACCCTCCTTCTGAATTTAGCAGCTAATTAGACATAACAATCTTTAAGACAGGATTACAGCCTAGCTTATCGAACCAGCCATGTTGTGTTGTGACACCAACACACTGCTTCCTAGGCTTAAAAGAAGAAAAAATTTTGAAACTTAAAACCCCATTAAACCACTGTTCAATTGATTGAGAATTGAGATGGCTTAATACAGAAAAAAATGGAAAAAAAACTGTAATTGATAGGAAGGAAGTTGTAAAATAACAAAAAGAGAAAAAGAATAAGAGAAATACATTATAAAACTTTTTATGCATGATGGGTTTCTAATTCTTTTACTACTCCACTCTACTCTACTCTATCCTACCCTCTATTCCTTTATTTCTCTATTATTTGGTTTTTTTTATTACAAAAAAAAAAAAAAGAATTAAAAGCCATCGAACAGCAGGAGCATAAAAAACAATGAAAAATAAGTGACAACGTCGACAAACTTTTAGGGGTTGCTGTTCATATTGTTCATATCCTGTTCCTCTTGTTGCCATTTTTAAGTGGCTTTATATGTTTATGGAGGATAGGAAAACGGTATACTTGAAGCTAGGGATGAGGTGGAAGGTTGTTCTGTAATAGATATGATTATAAGCTGTTAATCTAAGTTAAAATATCTTGTGCTTCTTTTACTTTTTTTTTTTTTTGATTGTTATTGTGTGGACAATTTATTTTTGGTTTTGATTCGTATAAAAGACTAACGAATCATCATCATTAGCAGTGGCAACAGTAACAACATGCAACTGGATTTAGGACAACGGCATCAGCTGTACACTGAAATAAAGTATTTCAATTTAATATAACGGGTTTGCCATTTAGTAGTTTCTAAAAGGAAAGACTGACCGCTGTGGAATCAACCTTTCAACGGAAGTATCAGTTAATTAGTGAAGGGCTTGACATTTACGCATGTAGTGCAAGCGCAAGAGCAAGAGCATGACAACAAGTGAAGAAATGGAACCAGAATTCTTCTTTGGAATAAGGAGCACATTGTTAGAAAGTAATGCTCAACGAAATGGAGGATGGTAGGTAGGTAGGTAGAAGTGGCTGTCTACTCGATGGAGTCATGAGCGGACACACTTAGGCCGCATACAGGGCCCATTGTGACACCTCAGTTTCATCTTCTCCCCTATCCCAGGAACCACTCGGAGCTTCCGATGAAGCGACTCAGACTGCCAATATCCATGCATGACAGTTCATCTAGGTCTTCCATGTAGTAGGCACCCAGGTGTCTCTTTCTCCTCTGACCAAGTGCCGGGCATGTGCACAGTAGGTGAAGAATAGTTTCATCCTCTTCCTCATCTCCACAGCTTCTGCAGAAATCATTCGCATGTGTTCCTATAATACAATGCTCCGTAATAACCCCGATAACAGCGCTGAGCCTGCTTCTTTGGAGCTTAAGCAGAGGCGCCGTGCGCCTCCTATCCAGCCTTGGCCAGATTTTCTGCGCCGATCTGCCTTTATCCGAAGCTGCCCACCTACTGTTGACAAGATCCACGATTGCATTGTCAATTATAAGCCCCCAATGTAGAGAATTCATCAGAGAGCTCGATGGTCGTGCCCCTTCTGGCCAGATCATCCGCTCTGCAGTTGCCGGGAATGTCTCTGTGTCCCGATACAAACATCATATCGGTTCGCCATCTCATTGAGACATCTGCGACAGTCGTACACACTGTCTTGGAGTTTATCACATTAGAATCTAGTGCCCTGATGGCCGCCTGGCTATCGGAAAGTATAGTGATCCTTCGCTGGCGAACATTTTTGTCCACAATAATTTTCACCGCAGCTTGAATTGCCGACACTTCCGCCTGAAAGACGCTGCAGTGATCTGGTAGCCTCATAGACTTAGATATTCCGATTGATTTCGAATAGATACCAATATCAACGGCTCCTTCTAATTTGGAGCCATCGGTGTAGATTTGTGCGGCAATCCCCGTGAGGTGCGCCACACCCTTTCCCTAGTCCTCCCTTTTCGGAATGGACGTCCTAAAATTCATTGAGAAGTCAGAAATGGAGGATAAAAACTGGCAAACTTGACAACTTTTCTCAAACACATACAACATGGGCAGTGTCAGAAGATAGGTTGTAAACCTGACTAAGGAGTAGTAGTCTTCAATCAAGTATGTAATACTGTAGGAGAATTGTTACCGCCTACTTTTCTTTTACCCTGCTATTGCAGGATTATAAACTGAACGATATGTGGTTACAACAAGATGGTGTCTCACGTGTCAGATTATATCCGATTTTCAAGACAAAATTCATGCGATTTGAAGCCGGTAGACATTTAAACAAAAACTGCTCTAATGTAGAGCATTTGTAAAAAAAACATTTGTCAAGTTATCACCCACAAACCGTACGAAATGCACGAAAAAGTATTCGTTATACACCCCGTAAAGCAATGCACAGTGCAACATCAAGCATTGCTGATTGATGATACATATGTATGTCAAGCTCTAAGGCGGATACTCTCTAAAGTAGCATTTGTAAAATAACATTTAGCAAGTTATCACCCACAAACTGCACGAAATCCACGAGAAAGTATTCGATATGCACCCCATAAAGCAGTGCACAGTGCAACGTCAAGCATTGATGATTGATGATACATCTGTCAAGTTCTTAGGCGTATAATCCCTTAACTTTGGAGCATTTAGGGAGTAATATTTGTAAAGTAATTTATCGACGACATACCGCCCGATATGTAAGAAAAAGTAGTCGATATACACAACATAAAACAGTGCACTTGAATTACATCAAGCATTAATGACACTGTGCTAGAATTTGAGACTTTTTTTGTGACAAGCGGGGCGCCTGGCGGGTTAACCTAATTCGGGTATGCTGAATCCAGTGGTGCTAACCGTTTTTTTAGGTTAGCTCTTGTTTTCGAAATATACCGTTAATTCGAAAATGGAGGAGGTTGCACAACATATATTCGCGTAACTCAAAAACGGTTTAGTTTATTATAATAAAAATGGCGGGTTAACCTATGATTGATGACACATGTAACAGTTTAAACGGTTACTTTTTCTTCAAGCAAACAACTTGAAAAGCAGTTAGCACAGTAGAATCTCATGTATTTAGTCATGTCTACGATTTTATACACCTAACCTCTGTCACAGCCATAGGCTTTACGATTATCATACCCTTAATCTAGCTGCTATTGTGGCGTGTTCAATACAAAATTTCTGAAAAGAGGTGACTACTACAACCGCGTTATTTCTTACATTAGTGGTCTAAGTGTAGTCACAATCCAGGACTTATAATGAAGGAAAAACTTTACAAGTGTTTTATTAGATTTTACTTTTGAAACCGAAAAAAGGATAACCCTTTACAATACCAAAAACAAAGTATGTGGCCGATGCTTTGTTGAAATGCAAATATACTGTGCATAACACTCAAGTGGCCATCGAAATTTTCAGTCATTTTTCATAATTTGCTCTACAGGGCGGCCCAACACTGCGAATGTAAAGCATTTACTATTTTACTCGTCAGCATATTTTTGCCACCCCCTTTAAAATTCGAATGGTTTTGTTTCATTGTGTTAAAGAGTGCAATGGCATTTGGTAAAACGATGAAGAAGCAAAAATTTAATTTTTGTAGACAGAATGAGGTCATGTAACACAATCCAATAGAAGAACCCTCAAATATAAAAAATAGGAGCAGAAACAATGGCCATAATGGCATAAAAACCCAACTGGCTATATAGACACACACACACACGTACACAGACAGAGACAGAGACCAATATAATCATTTAAAATGTACCACAATTGTTAAATTTATTTTGGTTGCCAGTTTGTCTCCTCCAACAACAGAGAAAACCAACCAACCAACCCGGTTAGTCATCTATCCATCCATCTAGCAATCCACTCATTCATTCATTCATTCAGTCATTCATTCATTTTTATCTGTCCTCTCAACCAAAAACAAAAAGAACAAAAAAAGTATCTGCATATACTTTAGAACTCTCCCCTCGCAACCTCTAAAATGGATACACTTCTCGAGCACAATATTATGAGATTAGAAACTCCAAGGAGGAGGAGGAGTGTAAGAGCATCAGCTGTTTATTAAAGTTTTTATGTTGTATGGAGGAGAGGACGGAGGAGGATTTGAAAAATGTGGCATGCAACAAAAGTTTTTCAACAACTTCATTTTTTATTGTGATTTTATTGTTGTTGCCACAGAATTGGCATTCGAGGTAATGATAGTGATTGTGAAGTTCCTCTTTGCGGTGGCATAAAATCAGCAGAAGTTTATTGACTTAAAATTTAATTTTTTACTCGTTCATCTATATTTAACAAGCTTGCCACTTAAGCCATTAGATGTCGGGATACTTAAGATGGAACTTTAATTTCAAATATCTTTCGGTTTTATTAACGCTTTATTAACGGAAACCATGGGATTCATAAATTCATGTCAAAGTCATCTGTTATAAACTGGTAAGTTGTATGCAACTAGAAGTTAGTGTGTCGCCTTAGTAGTTGCGAGTCCATGGTTCAAAACCCAGCTCAAACATTTAGAACAAAACGATCTTCTCTCAGTAGGTAGATTGGAGGGGTAGCTTTGATACCAAAAGCTCACTTGAGTATGCATAGAGGCCGTACTAACCAAATTCCACCGAAATTTTATAAGAATTGGTCATCGCAGTGGCTGCACACTAAAAGCACAACTCCCCTAAGCTGGAAACCAGCCTGAAAGTTTTATGAGCAAAGCTATCATCTTGATATAAATGGATAGTAACGCCGTTAAGCCAAATAAACTAAATCTACGCCTCACGAGAGATGAGCATTGGCAAAGAAAGTGGATAACAGTTTCCTTCTCTTCAGCAGACCTTCTTCCAGTAGTCTTCAGACAAAAACCAGCCAGGACATCCCGTCTTTCTGTAGAATTTGTGATAACGTGGGGTATCGTACCCTGTTCTGCACATTCTGCCATGGAGCGCAGAGACGACGACTTCAAATTTTCGGCATGAGAGTGTTCAATCACTTTGGAGAATAAGCCTCTGCTAGAATTTCTGTCATTAAAAGTATCGTCTCTGCTTGTGAAATAGTCGTTTCTCTTTCTCTCTCTCTCTTTTGTCCATTTTCTCTCTTCTTCATTTTTAGATTATACATCCTTAGAATAGTTTTAACTCATCCCACGATCTTTACTTACTTAACTTACTTGAATGGTCATTAAAACCCTTTAGTTATGATTAAAACCTGGCTTCTCACGCCACTCGTGATGTGTGTGTTAAGATTTGCATACAGTTCAACGTATAGCCCGAATGACAGATTTTTGAGAAACTCCTCATGGTAACTTTATTTTACTTCAATCAACTGCAATTCTTCACAGACAATGGAATCAGTTCCAGTAACTTGTTCTGTAGTTTCACAGTCAATGGAATAAGGTATGCAGTTTGATAGGAAACTCACAATCAGCATGGACTGGCTAGTAATTGTGGTTGTCCTCTGTTTTACATTGTTTAAGGTGAACATATTGTTACGAAAATGAAAAAATCTAGATACTGGTGTTTTGGTTTTGCATCGCTTAACATTAAAATGATAAACAAAAGCTACAAAAACATAAACAATGAACTTGTTTACAAATTATCGTTCTGCGTAATATAACAACAAACACCAGCATAAAAAATGATAAACAAGCAAAAATACAACAACAAACACTAGCATAAAAAAATGGTAAACAAGTAAACAAAACCACAACAACAAACACTACAAGAATAAATGTAAACAAAATGCACAAACAACAATAATGAATGATGTTTATATTTATAGAGATTCCGAGAAGGCAAAGTCACGAACATTCGCCTTCAAGAACATTCATCAGACTGTTAACGTTGCCATATGAAAAGCAAGGCAAAGCAGTTAGTCAGTGAAGTTCAGTCAGTATTGTGTGAAGACGCGGTGTGTTTGAAGAGAGTTATCGTGGTTTGAAGGTCTCCGTTACAAATATCTGTTGAACAATTGTCTAGTAATTGTTATTGTTTATGCAATGGGTGTAAACAGAGGAATAACAAACAAAGCAATTGTTGTTGTTTACATCAAGTTGTGAACAGTGGCACACAGAATTGTGCGAACAATAAACAATTTTAATTAAAACTAAACACAAATTTCTTATTTTATTTGCAATCTACGAGCTCATATTTTAAACATTTTTAAAAGGTAAAATCGTAATAATATGTATTCAAATATTTCTTAAACAGTTGCTATTTGCTTAAAAACTTATTAAATTGTTCCCCCTTTAAAACAGTTGGATATCTTAAAATCTCATTTTCTGTTACGTTTTCTGTTTCACTTTTTTCCGTCATGTTTTTTCGCGTGTAAAAATTGCATGAATCAGTTGCAACAGCAACTATGGCAGCAGCAGCTATGTATATTGCAACATATTTTCTTATGGAAAATGTCAAGAAAAAAATAAAAAAGGATTCTCATCATGAGGTAAAAAGGGAAAGAAAGAAGAAAAAAAGAGACGCAGAGAATCATTACAGCCATCCAGGCAACATCATTATTCTTAATGTCACTGCCAAATGAAATTTGTGGCAACGTTTAAAATGGTTTGTGAATTAAATTGTTGCACAAACAAAAACAAAATTTTTAAATGAAATTAAATTATAAACAAGCAAATAAAGGATTGGAAAATGACCAGAATAACAACAGGAAATCAAAAAGAATAAAGGAAATAATTTTAAGTTCTAAGAATCTGAGGTACTTTAGCAACTGATTTGCATTTAAAGATTCTTTGAGTTTTTCTGTCTCTCTCTCTCTGTTCATGCCGTATAAAATCAGATTTTTTAAGAAATCTTTACCATTTACATGACGGGCATTAACAAAACCACTTTGGGTATTACAGAAACTGTGACAGACATACGAAATAAGGTACACAAAAGGGGTGCCGTAAATAACACAACTCGTTCTCTTGGCCATATCATCCATACTCATCTTACTCTACAGATTAAATCCAGCTAGTCAATAAACCCATTGATTAAACCAACCACCCCCCCCCCCCCTTAAAAGAAAAATGCTTAATAACACCAACCATGTCTAAGCAAAATTTGTTTCTTTTGTGGGGTGATAGTAAAGGGATACCAAAACCTAAAGGTTTCTTAATAAATTATGCAACCAGGATACCAATTGAATAAAAAATCCATTTTCAAGAGAGAGAGAGAGGGATTCTCCTTTTTTTCTTCTCCCAACCAAGCACAATAAATTTTCAAATAAAAAATAAAATTCCTTACAAAAAAAAAAGTACAACGAAAAAAATAGTACCTCTCCCCCAATATAAACGAGTACTAAATAAATAATAATAAAAAGCGTATAAATAAATAAAGAAAAATTCCCCATAAAAATTTGATTTAAAAACAATAAAGAAAAAAAAATACGAATTTAAACAAACAAAAGCACGTGCCGCATTAAATTACAATAGCCGGGCCCTGGCCAGTATACGCAAGCATAAACATTCGCAAACGTATCTAAACGTAGCCAATGGCCAATAAATGACCTTTGACCGCAACATTAAGGCAAACAACAATAGCGATGCAAAAAACAAAAAAAGCGAAGAAACAATAACGTTAATAGCCACAAAGACAGACAGACAGACAGACCGAGAAAAACAAACGTAAATTGAACCTACAGATGAAGGCCAACGGAGTTTGATAGACAAACAATTATTTATTGTTCATACAGGCATTGACTTTATACAGGGTGTTACAAAAGTAAGAATAAAATATTGTTACGTTTTTTTCCTTTTAAAAACATTTAAAATATCATCTCGTAGATTGCAAATAAAAAAAAAATAAATTTGTGTTTAGTTTTAATTAAAATTCTTTATTATTCGCACAATTCTGTGTGCCACTGTTCACAACTTTATGTATACAACAACAATTGCTTTGTTTGTTATTCCTCTGTTTACACTCTTTGCATAAACAATAACAATTACTAGACAATTATTATACTGATCTTTGTAACGGAGAACCACGATTACTCTCTTCAAACGCACCTCATCTTCACACAAGACTGACTGAACGTTTACTAACTCTGTTGCCTGCTTTGCCTTGCCTTATATATGACAACTTAAGCAATCTGATTCCCGCCGTTTACCCGCGCTTACTTGAATTTCTTCACTTTGACATTCAGACACATTGTGTTAACACCCGTTAGGGCCATCAAAAGTCGTCGTGGTATAGTAGGTAATGTGTTGGCTTATTAGACGTAAAGCCAGGGTTCGAGCCCCAGGCCAGACATCAAAACAAAATACAAAAAAAAAGTATTTCTTCGGCGATTTCCTCTCAGCAGATTTCTGGCAAAAACTCTGAGAGTAAATACAATTGCCATGAAAAGTTTCTCAAAAAAAAAAAATCTGTCGTTCGGAGTCGACTTTAAACTGTAGGTCCCGCCACTTATGTATAGAATTAACACACACAACATAAGTGGTGTGAAGGGTTGTAATGACCAATTATGTATGTATGTATGTAAGCAATCTGATGAATGTTCTTGAAGGCGAATGTTCGTGGCTTCGCCTTCTCGAGATCTCTATAAATGTAAACATCGTTGTTTCATTATTGTTGTTTGTGTATTTTGTTTACATTTATTCTTGTAGTGTTTGTTGTTGTATTTTTGTTTACTTGTTTACCATTTTTTATGCTGGTGTTTGTTGTTATATTACGCAGTGCGATAATAAATGATGATCAGAGAAACAATTCATTGCCCCCCGCAGAAGTTAGTCATGCAGTTAGCCGATGAAAATCTGGCACTTATTAAAGGTTTCCACCAGGACCTATACGGCTTAACATATCTGTAAAATAGAGTAAAACAGCCTTGCATTGGGTTGAGTTTCTTTGCTCAAAAGCTAGGCTCTTAATGATTATTTAATGAAGAGAGTAATTTAAAGTCCTACATAAGATCTTCAGTCCAGTAGGAGTTGGCGATGATGTCTACATTCTATCCAGCAAAGAGTTATATGAGCTCCTCAACGACATGGACGTTGTGCAATGTATTAACATCCAGCGACTGCGCTAGCTCGGCCATAGCGTTCAAATGGAGTAGGATGCTCCAGCATGGCGGGTATTTAATGTGGGGATCTGCGGAGAGGTGGACTTTGTTTGCGTTGAAAGGACCAAATCGAGGAAGGAAGCGTGCAAGAAGCAGAGGCGCCTGCAAAAATGTGTTAAGGCAGGCCGAAATCCGTTAATTGGGTTGTTAATGGCCAGTTAAGTAAGTAAGTAATTTGAAGCATATTTTAAGGACCTTAGCGATGCTTTCCATTCTTACCTTGTAAACTAACTCGTGCAGCAGAATTAGGTTGTAAAGCAATAAATTAATTGCCTTTTATGGAGAACCCTTTACAAAAATAAATATATTAATAGAGTCGACAACAGAACATTAACACCAAATGCAATAACAATAACAGGCAATAATAACAATAAACACCCGTATTTTGTTACTAAATAAACAAGAAACGAAATGAAACGATGAAGAGGAGGAGGAGGAGGAGGAAGAGAATGAAGAAGCAGCAAAAGAATATGAACTTAATAACAAAACAATCGAAAAACCAAAATAAGGAAAAGAAAAGAAAAAAAAGAAAGCTCAAAAAAGCAACTAAACAGAACGACCGACCAACATCAGCAGCAACATTACAGGGTGGTTGATATATAATGCAACAAAGTAAAGCGCTATATTTTTTTAACTTTTTTTTAATTTTATTGTTCAAAAGCAAAAAATGTTGGAAATAACATCAAATTTTAGAATCAGTTTAGATTTTTTCGAATTGGCCACCTTTGGTACGAATTATGGCCTTCAAACGGCCGACAAAGCTATCACAGGCTGCACGAAAGTGGCTTTGCGGTATTTTAGCTCATTCCCGGCGAAGCGCCGTCTTGAGATGATCGACACTTTGGTATTTTTTAGTGAGAACCTTACTCTCCAAAATGCCCCAGGCGCAAAAGTCCAACGGATTGAGATCCGGAGATTTTGGTGGTCATTGTGCGGTAGAAATGAAGCGAGGAACCTCCTTTTTAAGCCATTCTTGGTTGACGCGTGCTGAGTGCCGTGGTGCTGAGTCCTGTTGGAATGTCATGGTCTGCGGCCGAAATGTTTGTCTGCCCAGGGCTTCAATACTGTCTTTAAGACATTTTCCCGATAATATTCGGCATTTATTTTGACCCCACGGTCGATGAATACGAGCGGGGAGCGACGTTATGGCGACCCACACCTTTGCCATCGGCGGCGTTTGAGTTCTGGTGGCCAATCGCAGGTGTAATTTTTCAGCTGACCTCTTTGGCAAGTAAACCCGATCATTTTGTTTGTTCACAAACTGCTCAATTTGGATTGGCTTCTCATCGGAGAAAACCAAATTCGGTAACTGGCCACTTTCGTGCAAGCGAAGTAACTCCTTGGCTCTTTCCAGTCTAACTTTTTTTGTCCATCGGTGAGCCTTTGCAGTTTTTGGAACTTCAATGGCTTTAGTCCAAGCTCATTTTTCAATATGTGTTGCATCCGTTCTGGCGATATGTTCAGCTCACGAGCAATTTTTCTATCACTGCGGCGTGGATTTCGATCAAATCTGGCCTTCACTTTTCGGATCATTTCTGGTGTTGTTACCGTTTTTTTCGTCCACTTTTTGGACGCGATGCAACACTGCCAGCATCACGGTAACGAGCAATGGTACAAGAAACAAAAGATTTATTCACATTTAAATGCTGGAGGGCTCTAACGATAGCCACCTGTGGTTTTCCAGCCAAATATAAAGCAATCACACTATCACGCTTGAATTCCATCACGAATAACTTTTTTTCTGAATGCAATAGATCAAAATGCTTTTGTAAGCTTGTAAATAATAAAATGAACTGTCACTGGAATAAATATATCAGCTGTCAGACGAGCGGTTTATAAATAATAACAACCTGAAGTTGGTTGCAATACATATCAGCCACCCTGTATACTGTAGTTTGAACAGCAACATCAGCAGCAGTACCGAACACTTAAACACACCGATAAACGAACCTAACAAATCCGTTGAAATGAAATACAGAAAGAAAAAAAAATGGAAATTAAATCGAAACCGAAAACGTATAATAAAACCCATACGAAACCGAAAATAAGCCACCGCGTTAAAACCAGACCAAACCAAACCGAAATCAAATACAACACCACCACTAAGACCACTCTGCTACTGCCACTAGCAGTAGCACTAGCACTAGCACTGTTAATGCTACTGCTGCCACACTACACTACAACTAATAGGTGATGATGGTTGGCGGTATGGCTGGATGGATGGATGAACGGTTAGAAGCATGGATTGATGCTCATTTCAAAAGTATTTCAAATAAAGATTGTGGCGAGAGCAGCATGTATGCATATACATATACACATACGTACGTGTAAATATTTTTTCATACAAAAGAATTGACGAAATGAATGAGTGAATGAATGAGAGAATGAATAAATGAATGGTTTTCATTAAAGAGATCTTAATTAGAGAGTCAAGGCAATACACTCTTGCAACAGCCATCAAATAAGTTCGGGAATCAAGTAATGCCAAGACCTGCCCAATGCCCTGTGTTGTCAACACAACAATCATCATCATCATCGTCATCGCCATCATCATCGCCTTTAGAACATTAAGACAATGAGCTTCTGTTGTTTGTTGTTTTTGTTAAAAATCTTCTTTTTCTTTTTTGCTTCTTTCTTTCTTTCTTTCGTTTTTTTTTTTTTGAGGTTGAGGTTATGCCGTTTAAACAATAGCTAATGGTGACTATCACTGCGTTCTAATTATATCATCGCATGACTTTTTCCTTTCCCTACGTTTTTTTCTGCTTTTGTTTCATCAAAACCTAGTAAAAACTCCACGGCTGGCATTAGATGAGTTGTGTGGTTTTGTTTTCGTGTAATCTTAACCTCTTTCTAGAGATTTGCTTTTCAAAAAAAAGCGCCGCGGTTTTTTTTCAGTTTTGGCGCGATGCTTAATGATAAAGATGCATTGTTTTAAGCTTAGTTTAGTTTTATTTCTGCTTTTCATTGCATCATCAAAAAAAAAAAAAAAACGATGGCTTTTTGTCAAGTTAAAACAAAACATTTAGAACTACAACTATCATCCATCATATGGGAAGTATAGCCAAGAGGCAAAGATGAGAATTTTAATGAGGTGTTAAGCTACATGCATCAGCTTAGTTGTAGTAAATAACTGTGGCAGAAAGTAGGCCAATGTATTCAGTACTATTCTGAAAAATGGAGTACTTGTGTTATGCAATACATACAGGGGTATAAGCCTTTACCTTGTAACATTTTACATTACAATACATTTTTACCTATTAAAAACGTTTAAAATATGAACTCGTAGATTGCAAATAAAATAAAAATAAATTTGTGTTTAGTTTTAATTAAAATTCTTTATTACTTGATGTAAACAATAACAATTGCTTTGTTTGTTATTCTTTTGCATAAAAAATAACAATTACTAGACAATTAGTCGACAGATCTTTGTAACGCAGATCTCCAAACCACTATAACTTTCTTCAAAAGCACCGCGTCTTCACACAAGACTGACTGAACTTCACTAACTCAGTCGCCTGCTTTGCCTTGCCATTTATATGGCAACGTAAAGAGTCTGATAAATGTTCTTGAAGGCATGAATGTTCATGACTTCGCCTTCTAAAAATCTCTATAAATGTAAACAATGATTAAATGTTTCGTGTAGTATTGTTGGTGTATTTTTGTTTACTTGTTTACCATTTTTTATGGTGGTGTTTGTTGTTTCATATTAAGCTGTACGATAATTTGTAAACAGGTTTGTTTACTGTATTGCTTATAATTTTAATGTTAAGCGATGTAAATGCAAAACATCAGTATCTAGATTTTTCATTTTCTTAACAATATAAATGTGAGAACAACAGAAATCACTGCCCATTAAATTGATTGCAGCTTATCAGTGCCGCTTCAGAACTGAAATTTTATTATTGTCATGTAGAGATGGTAGAGTAATGCCACTATACCGTTTACATTGTCTATATAGTGTATCTCTAATATGTATGTCTCCCCAGATCAAACGAACTTAAAGATGTTTTTCGATCAAGTCTAGTGCTTGAAAAGCAACATATGTATGCTGCTGAGAAGCACAAGTTCCAAAAATGTGTTCTGTTGATGCGTTTTCCTTATTTTCATCTTTTTTTCAGATGATGTAAGTCCACCAAATATTCGCGTTATAACACACCCTGAAAACAAGTCGATACTATCAGTTTATCGCCTATAAGGCTTACCAATAAGAAATTGCGTTTAAACCACAATCGTTGCATTTGGTATTTCAGCGAAGCTAATTAGGCTGCACAGAATAACGTTGAGTAATTCCTTAATTCCGTTGTAGCCTAGCCTTTGGATGCATACAAACAGCCTTGCGAACAGCCTTGGCATTCATTCCAAAAGTGAGATCAATTAGCCTGACGTCATTTATGTTTAAAACTCTTGAGAGAGCTGTGGACCACTAGATAAGATGTGAAATGGCCCATGCATATTGGCAATCAGATCTTCTGAGACTGGTCTTGTAGGTGACCATTGCCGCTATGCTTGATAACATTCCACACAGGGTCATAGATAAGGTACTGAATAAAACGGCTATAGACTCTGGGTTAAGGTGATGTGGATCGGCTCAACCAGTGTTTTGCCCACAGGAAGGATTCTTTAACAACGAATGTAGAGCTTAACTGTGGATAACTCTTGGTAAAAACTTTTGTGTGGGGGAAATTCACCATCAAGGTTATACAGATACAGACATAGTTATGATGATTAGAGGCAAATTTCAGATGAAGCTTCGTGATATCATTAAAAGAATTCGGTGGTGTCTGTCAAATTGGCTAAAGATTAACACGCGCAAGAGCACGGCGGAAACTTCCTGCTGCCATGAAAATTCGAATTATACGTCACATTTTCATTAATATGTAGAAGCAGTGCATATATAGCGATGATGCATTGGCTTGACCAAATTCTTTGAAGAGAAGGTGAACTATTACGACCATAATTATCATGACAAACTTTTCACTATTAACAGTTAAACGCCCTACCAAGAGAAACCTGATCTTTGCTTTAATAAATTTCTTTTCTAAGCGTTCGATTCGATTAATCAAATATTTAATACGACACTGTCTATATGTTATTAGATAAACTTCTCGGATTTTTTAATAATTTTTCCACTGAAAACGTTGCAGCAAAATCAAATTAATTTTTGCAAAAGACTAACAGTTAAATTATTTATTACATATTTGCCTAATGTGACTGACAGTAACATAAGACTTTACTTGTGAAACAGTTTTTTAAAACTTCTCTTTCACCACTAAGAGTTTCTCATGCACTCTCCACTCTTTTTAAAGCACTTTAGTGGTTAAGAAAAACAGTCTTCTTAAAAGTTTCTAACCAAACAGCTGTGGTGGCATTTTGAAAGGAGGAAATAAAGTTAAATTTCTATTGATTAGAATGGCCATAATTAACACACGATCAATTATGCATCTGGGGAAGCTTTCTTTGTGTCAATGTAGTGGCTTTTGCTGTGACATTCTCGCTCTTAGCAAGTTGCTGTAGTAGTGGTAATGGTGGCGGCGGTATCATGATAAAATATCTGTGTTTTTCACTCTTTCTATCTCTCTCTCTTTCTCTTTTTTCTCAGTATCTAAATGTTTGACTTTCCTTTAATAATTTCCTAGTGGAGGATACATTGACATCAGCATTGTTAGAAGTAGTGGCAGTAGCAAAAGCAGCAGCAGCTTTAGAATCATCATCGTCATAGTCATCACTATTGTTGCCAGATTGCAACTAGAGAATGGAAACACGGTTAAGGGCACACACACATAAACAAAGTGAGTAGAAGGAAGTGGGCATTGTGTTATCAAAAACCGAAATAAAACACACAAAAAAACAAAAAACAACAGACCAACCAGTAGAGAATAGATGATGATTATGGCTCACAGCCACAACAGCAACATGATATCAACCTTGTTCTTAAAAAAAAAAAGAAAATGTTTACAAAAACAAAACAATAAAGGGGTGAAGAGAAGGGGCAAAACTAAAAAGGGGGCCAGATAGATAGTAAAATAGCAAACTCATCATCATCACCGTCATCATTAACAGCAACGTTATTATCAACAGCAACGTCATTATCATTATTGTCATCTAACATTGTGGTAAACTTACTACAAAAAAAAAAAGTAGACAGATTGTCAGTTATGGAAGGCCACTATTTATTTTATTTCATTTTCCATGTATTGTTGCCATAGTTGTTGTTGTTTTTGTTGTTGGTGTTTTTTTTATTTACAATCACGTGCTTTATAAAGTCTACTCACTTGTGTTGATAATAACAAAAAAAAATTCTTTTTTTTTTTTTTCTTAAAACCACAAAACAAAAGAACATCAACACATACTGTGTGCCATGCACATTCATCTCTTCATGCACATTCATCTCTCCAAGCCATCCATAGATTTTTATATCCACATAGAGGTCGTTCTTTAATTTTTCTTCTTCTTTCTTTTCTCTCATGTTCGGCATTTTTCATCTGTTCATAGTTCCTCTATCAGTTTTAAGGTTTTTTCGAGCAATCCATCCATCCAAGCACACGTTTCATTGCTAAAGATATACTCGTGCATCCATAATATTGTGTTCCATTGTTGTGGGTTAACGCAGTACGGAAAACCACAATGTGTCCCCATTTAGTCTGGTTAGTTGCAATAATAACGACAACAACGACAGCAACAATAATAATAACAACAAAGTTAATCCAGTAAAAACTCAAGAATTTCTTTTTTAACCATATGAACCACCATCAAAAAAATAAGAAGAAGAGGAAGAAAAAACTGTTAGAAAATCGCTAGAAAATTTTATTTAAAAAAAAAAACACTCAAACTTAAACACCTGAAAGCATTAGACAGAGTCTGTTTTGTAATACAACAGAACGGGGCCAACAAACTATGGGCACTTAAACAAGATCGAAAACCCATGGTTTCGTTCAAGCAAAACTGTCGTACATTGGATTTGAAATGTCATTTATTTAATGAAAGTGTTGTCATTTACGGAAAGTCACCGTAGTCTAGTAGGTAGTGTGTTGGCTTATTAGACTGAAGGCCCGAATTCAAACCCCAGGTCAGACATCAAAACGAAAATATGTATGAAAATATTTCTTTGGCGTCTTCCTCTCTGCAGATTTCTGACAAAAACTCTGAGAGTAAATAAAATTGCCATGAAAAGCTTCTCAAAAATCTGTCGTTCGGAGTCGACTTTAAACTGTAGGTCCCGCCACTCATGTATAAAAATTAACGCACACAACATATAAATGGTGTAAGAAGCTAGGTCGAAATCCTGACTGAAGGGTTGTAATGACCAATTATGTATGTTGTCATTTACGAGTATGGATTATTTAGCAGCCGAAGAATGCTTAAAAACGGTCAAAATATCGTGTTACATTTTTACCTTTTAAAAACATTTAAAATATGAAAATAAAATAAATATAAATTGGTGTTTAGTTTTAATTAAATTTCTTTTTATTATTCGCACAACTTTATGTAAACAACAACAATTGCTTTGTTTGTTATCCCTCTGTTTACACCATTTGAATAAACAATAACAAACACTAGACAATTGTTCGACAGATCTTTGTAACGGAGATCTTCAAACCACAATTACTCTCTTCAAACGCACCGCGTCTTCACACAAGACTGACTCAACTTTTACTAACTCAGTTACCTGCTTTGTCTTGCCTTTTATATGGTAACGTAAACAGTCTGATGAACGTTCTTGAAGGCGAATGTTCGTAACTTCGTCTTCTCGGAATCTCTATAAACGTAAACATCGTTGTTTCATTATTGTTGTTTGTGTATTTTGTTTATATTTATTCTTGTAGTGTTTGTTGTTGTATTTTTGTTTACTTGTTTACCATTTATTTATGCTGGTGTTTGTTGGCATATTACGCTGTGCGATAATTTGTAAACAAGTTCATTGTTTTTGTTTTTGTAGCTTTTGTTTATAATCCGATGTCAAAGCAAAACACCAGTGTATAGATCTAGAAAAAGGCGATTAACAATTACTCCATACATGGAAGGGTGCCCAATATATGTGTTCTAAGCCATCATGGAGTGAGATCGGTGATGAGAAAGCTAATATTTTGTCTAATAGATCCAGAGTATTACATACCAAAAGCTTGGATAACTCAATGCCTTAGACTAAGCTGAGAAAGTGGGCCATCGGCTATTGTGCAATTATGCACAAAGAAAAAAATTATAAAAATTCTGTAGCGTCTAGACTAAAGGTACTACGAGCCGTGCTCTGCTGCCATAATTTGCGTTTGGAATTAGACTCCCGCACATCTTTTTTAATTTTGATGTTAGCAGCAGTTGTAACAAGTTCGTTGTTGCCAGTGTCAGCATTTGTCCACGCTATATTTACCATTAGTCTGCTTGGCATGCCGATTAGCTTGGGCCCAGTAAACAAGTATCTAGTCGAGTCACATACCACTTTTTTATAACTAGAAACACACCGCCTAACTGTATACGGATTTTAAAGTGTAAAGAAGCCCATTCTTGTTCCGAACAGAAACATATTATGTTAATAGGAACCATCCCCTACATGGCATATACTTTCTTCTAAAGTCACTTCATCATCCATTATTCCCATTAGTTTACTACATAAGATTACACTACAGTGTGGTTAAAAACCCATCCTATAGAGAACTTTTTAAGGTATTTTATTATGAAGAGAATAACAATAACAAATCAACACAGTAATTTCTAGAAGTTGCCAGAAAGAAAATAAGTGAAGAATAAATAGAGCGTGGAGATACTAGTCAGTTTTAATAAAAAGCATATACATTCACTAACAACCCTCGTATACATATTTGAACCTTAAAAAAGAGCATCAGTAACACTTTATAAAAGCAAACCTCCCCCCCACAAAAAAAAGAAACAAACCATCAGTAAACTTGAGAAAAATTCCATGGCCCCTATCAAAAAAAAAAGAGAAAAACTGGAACAAAAACTGTGTAAAAAAAAGAGAGAAAAAAATATTGAATAACCAGAGTATAACGTACTACCTACTACCACCGCTCGAAGTTTATTTGTAACCACATTATGTGTAACAAACTTTAGGAACTCGGTGATGGCAGTTCCACAAAAGAAAAAAAACGTAAAAATACGAGAGAAAAAAAACCTGGAGAAAGATAAGGCAGGCAGTCAAAAGGCAGAAAAGATTATCTGAAAAAGATAGACTTTCTCGATGTCTTTTTTTTTTTTTTTTTTGACTCTGCTGCCTGGGTTACGTTCTTTGTAAAAACAATAGACGGTTGGATGGTTGGTTGGTTGAAGTAAATGAATGACTGCATGAATGACTGAATGAATGAATGAAAGAGTGCATGCGGTGTGCATGAAAACTATGATTTTTCTTTTTTTCTAATGCCTTACAAAGCGTAGCCTGTTTTAAACATATTTTCGA
This sequence comes from Sarcophaga caerulescens, assembly GCA_927399465.1. Lineage (NCBI taxonomy): Eukaryota > Metazoa > Arthropoda > Insecta > Diptera > Sarcophagidae > Sarcophaga > Sarcophaga caerulescens. Next base: position 27,419,262 of record OV656866.1, read on the forward strand.
GCATAAGTTTACAGGATTTGAATGCAGAAGAAAAGAAAATTTGAAGTGACTTGACTTGAGTTGGCATCTTAAAATAAAAGGCTTTTATATGGTAATCAGCCAAACAGATTTTTGATAACGCAGTTGACAGTATTTTTTTGGATAAAAAACAAAAAAACGTGCAATTGTTAGTAGCAATAAAGCCTCTAAGTATAAAGGCTTTGCCTGTTTTAAAGATAGAAAATGTAGGTTCGTTACAAAAATTTAATTTTTTTAACACGAAAATCTTTAGTTCGCTCATGTGTTTAAACAATTTAAAGTATGGCAGGCAGTCAGGCAGGCAGGCACATAAAAGGATTATTTTGAGTTTCTTTGCTCCTCAATTGCTGTAAAGGGATTTGTGTACAGTAATAATAACAAAATCAACAACAACCAGAACAATCTGTTGTTGTACAAGTACACGCTACTACTACTGGCAACAGAAACTTAAATACCAGCAACCAATTTGTCTGACCCAAATTCAAAAGCAAACAAAAACGATCCAAAAAAGAAACAAAAAAAATCGAATCGAATGGCCAAGCAAATTGCTTTTGTAGGACCTCTTCTACTCACTCGGTCACTGACTCACTCATTCGCTCTCTTGTGTTTGGTATTATAGAAGGCCAGAACCCCCCAAAAAAAAATTACAAATTTTTTCCTTATTTTTGCTCTTTAAGGACAACAAAAATGCAAATTCAGCATTTTAAGTACAGCAAACAGCACACACACACACATCATAAGAGAAATTCTTATAAAAAAAGGCTCCAAAGGCCACAAATGAAGAATTAGAAATAAGAAGCCAAGCAGGCATTGAAACAATATATGCACTCTGGCAAAAGTAGGTCCTATTTACACACTTTAAAGCAATTAAACCAAATTTTCTTTTCTGGTTTTCTAAACATCGAAACGTTTATTATTGCATCATAGGAAACTACATCATCTCATATGTTTTCTCCTTTCTTGTCCTTTCTTGCAACAATATCTTTAGTCAAGCCTTTTCCAGTTGTGAAAATAATTGATATGAGATAGGATACAAGGCAATGGCAGCTTATTGAAATAAAAGTTCCCTTAAGGATACTGTTACGAAAATGAAGAATCTAGATACTGGTGTTTTACTTTTACATCACTTAACATTAAAATGTAAACAAAAATACAACAACAAACACCAGCATAAAAAAATGGTAAACAAGTAAACAAAAATACAACAACAAACACTACAAGAATAAATGTAAACAAAATACACAAACAATAATAATGAAACAACTATGTTTACATTTATAGAGATTTCGAGAAGACGAAGACACATTCACCTTCAAGAACATTCATAAGACTGTTTACTCTACCATATAAAAGACAAGGCAAAGCGGGCGACTAAGTTAGTGAAGTTCAGTCAGTCATGTGTGAAGACGCGGTGCGTTTGAAGAGAGTAATCGTGGTTTGAAGATCTCCGTTACAAAAATCTGTCGTATAATTGCTTAGTGATTGTTATTGTTTATGCAAAGGGTGTAAAGAGAGGAATAACAAAGAAGAGCAATTGTTGCTATTTACATCAAGTTGTGGACAGTTGCACACAGGATTGTGCGAATAATAAAGAATTTTAATTAAAACTAAACACAAATTTATTTTTATTTTATTTGCTATCTACGAGCTCATAGTTTAAACGTTTTTAAAAGGTAAAGTTAATATCATACGGGACAATGTCTCAGAATTAACTGATGACATCTTTTACACTATCGAGAAAGCGAGAAAAGTTTAAGTACTCCCTTTTTTCCCCAACTGATTCACAACCTCCACAGAAGACATTTTAAAGTTAGCGACACAGTGACAGAGATCTCCCTACGATCTAATTTAAGTTATTGATTGATAAACTTCCTATCCAATTTAGTACACATGAGGCTGACAAGATTCTTCCTCAGCCCAGCATTTGCCAGCAGCTAGTAAAAACCATTTCCTAAAACACAGGTAAAAGCAGCACCTGAATTCAAGTATGAATTGCCATTTATTAGCAGTGAAACTGCTTGAAAAACTCCACCAGAATATCACTTTGGCAAGTAAACCATATTAAATTGACCCAAAACAAGGTCGTGACAAACCAGTCTAAACCTTAAGGTTACATCAAAAGTGATCTGATTGCCACCTGTCCATCAGAGACGATCGGAATGCTAGCGACCAGATAACCCATACACAGAATAAGCTCAACAGTGCAATTTATGACCTTTACCTCGTCCTGGAACATACTTGAACAGTCAAGAAATCGTAGAGATATTCTATTATTAAGCCCTCTGTAGAAAATTCTACAAACTTTCATAGAATTCCCAAAGCAGTCCATGTCGAGGGCTAGTCTTTCCTGTTCGGTATTCTATTGTGAAATCTTCAATCTTACTAGGTTCAAGTAAACAATTTCACTCAGTATTTGGAGATCCTTAGCTATGATAGAGGAGTAATCAAGGGTTGCTTAAGTCGCTTTGCAACAAATACCGCTTGTTGTCTGGCAAGTAATATTAATGGAAGTCAGTTAAGCATAACAAGCAAAGAGGGCCTTTGTAGACATAGTGCATTAAGCATCCCTAATCTAGAACGCAATCGATTCCCTTACATTATCAAGCAGCTTTACATTGCAATTTTTTCAGGGCAGTCCTTTAGATTAATTTCGATTATCTCTCCCTGGCCAATGACTGACTACCCCACTTACTATAAGAAAGCCGTGTCTTGTACAAACTTTCTTATCTTCTTTCAGTTCACATCTCTTAGCTGAGTTATGTCTGTTATAGTTTCAAACCAAAAATATTGGAATCTCCAGATCACGAAGACTGAGCAATAAAATAAAAAATGTTTCATCGATTCGATATCTTCACCACATGCCGTGCATTCATTATTACCAGTAAGGTTGTGTGCCCCTTAAAATCGGTATCAGTGTACTCAAGTCTCCTGTTTTCAATTTCAATATACACATTGTTTTATCGTCCCAGGGTATCTTCGCAATTCTTTCAATTGTTTTATTATTCTCCAATAATTAATGTGATGTTTACGCCCTTTTTGTAGCCTAGATTTGAATCAACGAAAAGGTTTTGAGTCGTCGTAGTCTATGAGGTAGTGTGTTGGCATATTAGACGAGGACACATGGTTCAACTTCTGACACAGACATCTCGAATAAAACGATATATGACTTCCTCTCAGCAGTCTGATGGTAAAAACTCTGAGATTAAAATAAAATTGCAATGAAAAGTTTCTCAAAAAATCTGTCATTCGGAGTCGATATTAACCGTTTGACTGCTAAGCGCTTATGGTGAGAACGTTCGAAAACTGCGGTACATATTTTGACTTGATGTTGTCAAATAAAACACTCTAATTTAGACAAATGCCAATCAATTTTAATAATTCTTTTCGTATTATAAAGAAACAATATTAATTGTGAATGTGAATAAGAAAAAATAAACATTAAATTGTTTTTCTTTGAAAAATAAAATTTATAAAAAGATAACTTTAAGTTTTTTGATCTTCTCTTATGATCAGCATGTAAAGGATCATTTTGATTAGAGGAAGATCACTCACAACTATGTTTTGCCGCACAAATAGCGTGAAGGCCTTTTTTGCAACATAAGGCGGGATCGCTTGATTCTGCTCCTTATGTTGCTACACACCGTACATTGTCGTAAGTTACGTCCCGCTAATAATAAGTCGCACAACATCCAAAATTTGATCCCCCATTTATGGTGTTTTTTGTTAGGGATGTATTGTTTTATGGCAGAATGACAGTGAGTACCAACTAATGACTCGTCGATAGATAATTGTTGATTTGGTATGTAATGCCGCTGAAATACAGTATTTGCATATTTGACAAGCATATCAAACTTGCCACATGGTACATAATTCGGATGGCCCGGTTCAAATAATAACGTATTGTCAGTCAAGTGAAAAAACTTCACAATAGTTGATACATATACCTTGGAAACATTGTCGTAAACCATAGTATATGTCGGGAACCTTTTATCCAATAACTATCAATTGTTGGCCTTCTCGTAATCCCCATTTCGAGTAAGACTACAATAAAGGCTTTTATTTCGTATATTGTTGTCGGCGTCCACCTTTTTACTCGAGAATTATTCGAAACAATGTGCGAGGCAAAAAACTGGGTAGCATATCGATTTGTTTCCCTACGATGGTTTCAAGCAATGTGGTAAAAAATAAATTAAAATATGTTATGGGTATAGCATCGGGGGGAGGTGCACATCTAGGTCCAGGAGTCTCGAAAAAATTATTTGTTGTTTTCGAAAACACATTTGTCCGAGGAATATTCGTAAAAGTCGGTGTTTCTTCTGTTTCTGAAGATAAAGATGAGATAGAAGAACAACAAAGATACACTGCCGCGTAGCAGTCAAACAGTTAAACAGCAGGTGTCGCAACTCATTAACAACAGATTGACACACAGAATATGGGTGGTGTGAGAAGTTCGATTGTAATCCTGACTACATTGTTGTAATGTAATCAGCTTAAGCGAGTTTATGTCATGTAATACTCTCTTTTGGTTCTTCATTTTCAATTAATCTCTGATGACTAGGCACACATGCAATGCATTATAAAGGGCTATCCATTTCGTGGTTTCAAAAGTATGGGACTGGAATTCGACATCTGTCAAACTAAGTTGTGCAACCAATTTTTTTCTTTTCAGTTGAAAGTCTGACATTGACGAAAATGGATCGCTTAACTATCACACAACGCATAAAAATTATCAAAACCTACTACAAAAATGGAGATTCTGCCACAGCCACATATCGTGCTTTAAGAGGAGATTATGGTTTACATAATCGTCCAACTACGCAAGCAATTGGCAAAATTGTGAAAAAATTTGAAGAGACTGGAGTGGTTACAAATATTGAAAGGCCTGTGCATCATCGTTTCGCTCGTTCCGCTGAAAATATCGCTATTGTAAGACCCGAATGTGTCGATTCCTCGTCGTTCTCAGGAATTAGGACTGTCTTACGGCACATTATGGCGTATTTTGCATTTAGATCTACACCTACATCCATATAAAGTTCAGCTCACGCAACAACTGAAGCCAGCTGACCATTCACAACGTCGTAGTTACGTGGAATGGGTGCTTGAACAACAGGCGGTGGACGGCAATTTTTCGAACAAAATTTTCTTCAGCGATGAAGCACATTTCACACTCGGTGGGTATGTTAATAAACAAAATTGTCATATTTGGGGTTCTGAGAATCCTCAAGTAATTGAAGAGAGGCCATTACATCCAGAAAAAGTTACTGTTTGGTCCGAAGGTGTGATTGGACCTTACTTCTTCGAAAACGACGATGGAACGACTGTCACCGTCAATTCGAAGCGTTATGGTCATATGATAACCGACTCTATTTTGCCTGCTATTGAAGAATACGACTTGGAGAATATGTGGTCTCAACAACACGGTGCCACATGCCACACAACTCGAGCGAATACGGCTTTATTGCAAGAGACATTTCCTGGCCGCGTAATTTCTCGTCGTGGCGATATCAACTGGCCACCAAGATCATGCGATTTGACACCATTCGACTTTTTTTTTGTGGGGCTACGCGAAAGACCGTGTTTATGCAGATAATCCTTCAACTCTTGAGCACTTAAAAGCCAACATTCGTCAAGTTATGGCTAAGATATCGCCCAATATGTGTCAAAAAGTGGTCGAAAATTACCTCAAAAGAATCAATGCTTGCAACTCTTCGCGTGGAGGTCATTTACATAAATGATGTAGTGTTTCATACATAATGTCAACGTTCAAACTTTACAATAAAACAGAAATATAATGAAAAAAATATTTTATATGTGTTTTATTTACGTTTACTTTTGAACCCGGTACTATGCAGGAAACGTCTTCATACCACACCCATGGATACTGACTGATCAACATCTCTACTGACTGGTGTTAATAAACCAAATATATTTCCGATCAAAATATGTGTTTGATTTGAACTTGTAAAGAAGAAGAAAAAATCTTCAACTTGAAAGACCGTTTGTTTCTCTCAAAATATTTTGAAGACATTTTATATGAAAGTTTTAAATCTTGCCATAAGGATATCCTATAGAAAATCTATATTTTCATAGAATATATTTCCAAACACATTATTTTCCACTTCAATAAATAATAGATTTGAGGAAATAAAAAAAAATCGCCAAAAATTTTCAACAATTTAAAAGTCTTTAGGAAAACTATGAAAATTTGTTTTCATTTTCAATTCATTTTAAAGTGCATACGACGAGGACGACGAACTATATTTTCAAAGCACACAACATTTATTAGTGGTGGCATCAACGAATTTTATTTATTTTTTGATTATTATTATTGTTGTTGTAAACTTAACCTATAATAGTTTAGTGATTTATAAAGCTGTTGTTCGATGTAACTGTTGCTGTCATTTATTTGTCTTTTGAATGGTAAAAAAATTTGTGAAAATTCCATTTTCAAACAATAAATACTAAAACCGAAACGAACATTGATTTTTGGCTTATTTCCCCACGATTGTTGTTGATTTTGTTGTTTGTTTTGCGTTGTGGCTTTCAATCTATTTACGTTTAAATATTTTTGCTGTTGTTGTTATTGTTTTTATATTACAGAGAGAGAGGAAAAGAGAGAGGTTTTGTTACAAATTGATGATTTTCTATTTTATTTTAAAAACACAGACACACACAACAGTAAACATAACCTCTGTTCTTTTTTTGGCACACACTTGATTAACCAGTAATTTGAACAACAATAAATAGAGTCGTTTAAAGTTCACATACACACATGCACACACACAAAATTAAATAAAATAAAAATTTTCGTAAATATCTAACGGTTTTAAATTTTGAATGCCGAAAGACACATTCAACAACAAAAACAAAAAAAAAAACAAACGAAAATAATGCCACAAAATATTTGCAAACTTTTAAATGTGTTTGTATATGTAAATACATATGCGAATGTGTGTGTGTGAATGTATATGTATGGATTGTAATCATTTGTTTATTTGTTTGAATGAACGAATGAATGACGACTGCCACAATGAATGAATAAATGAATGAGGAGTAACCATGAAGTATTTTGCAACAACAACAACAATAATAACATGAAATGAAAATAGCTGTCAGTGGCTGTAATAGTAACACACACACGAAAAAAGTAGCAAAAAAAATAAAACATCAGGCTAATGTGGTAGTGGTAGTGGTACTATGATGACAATCATCATGATACATACAATGAAAAAACCAAAAAACAACAACAACAACACCAGCTACAATCCAATACAATGACATAAAAATAAATTGTCTAAGTCAGCAATCAATAAAAATACTTTAAAAACATTAAATTTTAGGTCATCATTACAAACAAACACAAACACACACACTTACACATACACACAAAAGTAACATATTCTAATACAGACACACAAAATACAATTGCATTTGATTTTGAACACAAAACACTTTAAAGTATTTGAAATATTTACATGCAGGCAGGCAGGCAAGCAATCAGAGCATACACTCATCTGCCCATATATGTATGTATATTGTATAAAACTATATACGAGGGTTGTTTTATTCAAGTTGACTATACAATCGTTAAAACTAAGCTCTCTGTCAGTCGATACTGTCTTAGAAGCCGTATGTGAGACTGTCTATGCTCTCTTCCTTGTAACAAAAGCAGGAAAGAAAATAGAACTCGAACTTATCAGTACTCAGACCCAATATTAATACTGATGATACCCAGATTCGCCCGCATTATTATTACTGGTGTACGGGGTACCTATAACCGTTGTACGTATTTTGTAACGCTCACCATCAAATAGTAGACAGCGTCCAACTTTAAAGGATTGACCATTACAATCCTTTAGTCAGGTTCACAACCTATCTACTCACACCACTCATGTTGTAAGTGCCATAATTTTATCCCTGAGTGGCAGAATCAACAGTTTAAAGTCGACTCTGTACGACTATGGGTGAGCAAAAGTCGTGACTGGATTGGGCACCTTCAGAGAAATGGATTCCGTATAAAACGAAATGGAAAAACGGTGTGACATACTACGCAAACGACTGTATGCAAATTTTCTCAGTTGGCTTAAAACTATTTTAAAGCTATGGTTGGCTGGTATATTTCATCTGATAAGGCTACCAAACATTTTCAGTGACTTTCAGAAGGAGGTGTAGGGCTATACACAGAGGGAAAAAACCGGTAGAAAAGTACCGAAATTGATACAATCCGTTGTCAAAAGTGAGCTTACCACGTTTGTTAACATTTCGACAACGGAAGTGTATAAAATTTTAATAACACCCAGCTATCATTTTGACAACCACCGTGGTTATTTTGACAACGCATCATTGTCATTGAGACACCGCATTGTTGTTATTTCGACAACGCTTCGTTGTCATTTCGTTGAAATTTCGACAACGCATCGTTGTCATTTCGACAACACAACGTAGTGTGTTTGACAACTTAGCGTTGTCACTTATATTCACTCCGTAAAGATACCTCATTCTGAACCCGACGAGTATAAAAACAATTGTGATATATTTTATGATTTTTTTATTATAGCATTAACAATTTTATACATATTTTATTCTAAAATAAGTTTTAGAATTATTTAGAATTATTTAAGAAATAATATATAAAATTAGACTATAGGCTATTCTATAGTCTAGTTTATAGTCTAGTCTATAGTCTAGACTATATAGTCTATATATACTAGACTATAAACTAGACTATAGATTATACTATAGACTAGACTATAAAGTAGACTATATAATAGACTATATTCTAGACTATAGGCTAGACTAGACTAGACTGTTGATTAGATTATATATTTATTTTCTTACTTACTTTCATAGTGTTTTCAAAAGGAAACAAGGAGCAAATTTCCATAGTTAACTTTTGAAAATCATTTGCATAAAGCACGGTGTTGTTGGAGATGACATCTTCTATTATTATATTTACAATGTCTTCCCTTTGTTGACATGTTAATTTTTTCGATTCAACCGCATATTTTAAAATGTCTCTACCTTTATCTGATGCATTTAAAAATGTCTTCAAATCCTAAAATTAATTGTAATTAAGTTTATTAGTTTTTAAACGTTGCTGTTTTATTTTACTTCTTTGTCGCTGATGAAGGAACTGCTTGGGGACATGGCATCATTTTGGTTAAGCCATAACTGAACTTTTGATGGCTCGGAAAGGGTATCATCGTTAACTTCTAGCTGATGAAATACATATATTTGAAATTATGTGTATTTGTATAAGTAAACACTTTTACTCACCTTGGTTTTTCTCCAGTTAAGTAGTTTATTACGGAATTCTGCACGTAGCCTCAAATGTGCAATAGCTTCTGCAAGATCACCATTCGTAATGTATGGGAAGCTTCTATATGTGACATTTGCAGCTTAAATTGAATAAAAGTTAAGTATTTGTATATTATTTAAGTTTTTAAAAACTTACCTTTTAATGTGTCGAATAGAGACTCCATATTTGTGGTTTTTAAGAATTTTTGTAATTCAATATCATCGTTGTTGATTGTTTGACTATTTACTTCTAATATATTATGATTTGACAACGTCATATATTATTTACTTTTTTTTTTTTTTGTTGATTTGATAACGTCGAGTATCAATAGATGTTGTTGAAAAATTATAAACACTTTTGTGTCAATTTGATACCAAACGTGTATAATTTTAAAACGTCTTTTTCCCTCTGTGTACGAGTGATTATTAAGGATGACAGTATCCCTATAATATTTATTACGACAGTTTGTGATAGTTAAGCTGTAAAAGCTTGATCACTATTAATCTAATTTGTACCAGAGAACTCCAGATTCCTATGTTCATGTTATAGAAAATTCATTAAAAATTTTATGGAATTCAAATTCATAAAAGATATTAAATTATAAACCTCATCACACTACCATCGTAGCATTAAATTCGAATGGTTACATTCAAATAGAGCAGCATGCATGCATGAATGTAAAGTATTCCCATTGGCCCACAAATTTATTTCTTTCATTCATTCGTTTATTCATTTAACACTCTGTATTTGCTTGATGATAATTTTTGGAATGGCATACCAAGTTCTACAGAACTTTTTGAATTAGAAATTAGAGAAACCTTTTCAGTCTCTTATTAATTTCAAACAAAATGTGGAAAATTTGATATTTTTTTAAATATCTTTTTTTTTAAATTCATGCAAAAATTAGACATAATTTTCTTTGATAATAAAAGTTATCTTGTGTGTCGTCCCAGTGCTTTCCACATTCATTTTGATGAGAAAAATGTCTGGCATCTTTAAATGAGATGATGAAACAATCCTTTTTGAGACTGACCTGGAAATTGAAGATATTGTAGCAGCCTATGATTTAGCAATTTAGAAAATTGAGCATGAGATTGAGCACATAATTGATTACATGATTGGTCACATAATCGATCACATGATTAATGAATTGAACGATCACATGATTGATCACTTAAATGATCACATGATTGGTCACACGATTGATCACTCGAATATTTTTTATGATAGATCACATGATTGATCGCATGATTGATGAATTGAACGATTACATGATTGATCACTTAAATGATCAATTGAACGATCACATGATTGATCACTTAAATGATCACATGATTGATTACATGATTGATCCCTCGAATATTTTTTATGATAGATCACATGATTGATCGCATGATTGATGAATTGAACGATTACATGATTGATCACTTAAATGATCACATGATTGATCATATGATAGGTCACATGATTGATCGCATGGTTATTGACATGATTGATCACTTAAATAAACAAATGATTGGTCTCATGATTGATCACTTGAATGTTCTACATGATTGATCACTTGAATGTTCTACATGATTGATCATATATTTGATCACATGATTGATCACTTGCATGATGACATAATTGATCACATGATTGATCACTTGCATGATGACATGATTGAACACAGTAATAAAAATCCATTAAAATGGAGCTAAATTGTAAACTAAGAACGAAAAATAGCACAAGCCAGACGGTTTAGAGAGGCCATTGAACGACTCGGATAAGGTTGACATGCGTTAGTATAAGTGAGGCTATAAGAACCTGCCATGAAGCGGCGTTAAAGGCTCTGTTAAACTTAAATGAAGACCAGGGCCATAGATTCTATTCTTCTTCTTATAGGTCAGGTCGACCTGTAAGATCGACTGGCTTTCGTAACTTTACGAAACCGAAAAACTCTATGACTTTGGTAAACGTTTTGCAATAAATAGAGTAATTTGAGGCGTTACAGGTGGTATAGTAATGGAACAAAGACCAGTGGTGGTAGCTGACCTCAGCTAATCTCAGAGAACTGGTAGGTATATTCTAAGCAAAGGTTCACGCCATCGAAAGATGTGCTCAACTCAACTTGACACAGAAGATAGGACATACCACTCTACTGTTCTATGCCTGCCTGTGAAAAATTTCTGTTCAGATTTTTTTATGGATTTCTCCGTTATTTGCGAACTCATTTAATTGTTATTGTAATTACAACAACAGTTAGAACAATAGCAACAAGAAATATTCAAAAAACATAGATTTTATGGCCAAAAGGTAAACAAAAAAAGAAAAAAAAATGAGAAACACTCACCACATAAATAGAGCATGTCATGGTCGTTTCAACCCCAACTATTTAACTGAACTGAACTGGCATGGAATGGAATGGAACCCAAGAGAACTCAAAATAAGACTTATGCGGCGCTGATGGTGTTTTTTCTCTTTTTTTTATTTTCTTTGGCATTATTTTACCAAACAATGCTTACAATGTATTGTTTGTTGTTGTTGTGTTGGGGGGTATTCATGAAAAACTGAGAAGGTTCACCATGAACCTATTCACTCACTATGTGTGTGTATGTTTGTGTGTTTGGTGTTTGTATGTGATTTGCTTAAATAGACGAAAATAAATAAAAATCAGGCTACTCCACACGCTCATAGGCAGTTAGCAAGTCGGTCAGGCCAACAATTTAAACAAAGTGGCAGTGACAGTAAATGCAAAAAACAAATGAACTTTACAAATACAACAACAATAACAATAATAAAAAAAAGAAAGAGAGAGAGAGAGAAATTACTTCGCAGTGGAACCCCCAAAAGAAAAAAGAAAGAATTTCAGAAATTGTTATTGTGGGTTATAAGCACTCGAAATAAAGACAAAACGAAAGCAGAGAACGACGACAAGTTTTCTAGTAAAAAGAAGAAGCAGAAGCAGATAACTGAACTGATATGTTCATTACACTCTTTGATAGCGACCTATACGTGCATTACACACATACAATGTAAATCAAAAAGCCTGTGAATGGAGTTACAAGGCCATGGCTTTTACAGGCCATTTTTCTCCAGTAAAACAATGACTAACTGATCATGACATCTCTAGAGATCTGCACGATTGGACAGAATAATGAAAATTTCCATAAAAAAAACTGTCATTCGGAAACGACTTTAAACTGTAGGCCCCCCGTCAATCGTGGATAAAATTAACAGACAAAACATGGATAGTGTGAAGAGCTCGGTTGTACTCCATGACCAATTAAGCACAGTCCAGTAGAGTACAGCGGAATAACGTAGAATTTCTTCTACAGAACAAATAAAATATCCGTGATAGATAACACGGTGCGACAGTGAAAATACACCCGAGTTACTACATAGTCCACGTTGTTCAGTTAGTTGAGTAGAACTCAAAAATACATTTTTTATATTTCTCGAACCTTCCAAACTTGTTTTATTTGACAAAAATTGGTTTTTTTGACTTTACGCACGAATTTCTCGATTACTCAAACATTTCTGACCCGATTTCCAAAATTTAAATCTTGTTAGAAAGGGGAGAGATGGACCTTTGAAACGGTATACATATATCTATTATTCGACTTAATATGCTATGAGTTTTGATGAGGTAAACTTGGAAAATAAGAATTTTTTTCATATTTTTTCAAGTTTGTCCATTCATAATAGCAAACTTTATTAAAAAAATATTGGATAAGTGATAATATTGTTAAAGTCTGTTCTGTTGTGAAGAGATTGAGTCATCATTTGATAAAATTGTATAAAAATTACTGTAGTTATTATTTAAATAGTATGACAGTCGTGTTATATTTTTTATATATGTATGTCATCTGATCAAATGAACTTTGAGTTCAAAAATTTTCAGAATTTTTGACGGATCTTGATTGTTTATCACAAAATGTGTCAATTTCACGTTTGCACGACTTCCAGAAGTCGGCTAATATTTGTGTTTTTTGCAAATATTATTATTTCTCTTTGCGCAAATATTGGCCAACTTCTGGTGATCGCTCAAACGTGAAATTGACACATTTTCCGATAAACAATCGAGATCCATCAAAAATTCTGAAAATTTTTGAACTAAAAGTTAATTTGAAAAAATATATATATGAAAAATATAACTGGACTGTTAGACTCTTTAAATAATAACTATGGTAATTTTTGTTCGATTTGATCAAACGAAGTGCCAATCTCTTCACAAGATAATGCACTTTCAGAATGTTATTACTTATTTCATATTTCTTAAGTAAAGTTTGCTACTATGAATGGACAAACTTGAAAAAATATGAAAAAAATTTGCATTTTCCAAGTTCACCTCATCAAATTTCATAGCATATTAACTCAAATAATAGATATATGTATACCGTTTTAAAGCTCCATCTCTTCCCTTTCCAACAAGATTTAAATTTTCGAAATCGGGTCAGAGATGTCTGAGTAATCCAGAAATTTGTGCGTAAAGTAAAAAAAATAGTTTTTGTCAAATAAAAAAGTTTGGAGCGTTCGAGAAATATAAAAAAAAAAAATATTTTTAAGATCTCCTCAACAAAACTCAAAACCTATGATATGTCATTAGCCGGGTGTATTTAAATTTTTTTATTTTGTCGCATAGTGTAATCAATTCAAATTTAAGCCAGCTTATGCAAGCATATCCGCTATGTTGTACACGCATCAATGGGGATGCAACCCAGAAATCATGCCTTGGATGTATACCATGATAGTCAGATCTATAGTGACCTAAGGGGCAATTATCTCGGCAAATAGAATTCATCTGAAAACAGCTCAAATGGAGCTAAACAGGATGCAGAAACTAGTATGTGTTGGCATAACACAGGCAATGAGAACCTGTTCTACAGCGGAGCTGGAAGCTCTGTTAGATTAAAGTCCACTGAAGTTTATGGTTAGATTAAAAGGAGATAAGTCTACCCTGAAATTCATGAAAACATTTTGTGACCTAAGGTATCGATTGGCTCCCAGCTCCCACCTTAACAAGAGGCCCTTCCTGTTCTAACCGTTTGTTAGGCTTGTGCGGAGTAAATCGTCAAACAAATAGAATGCATGTGTTAGCAAATAAATGTATGAGGGCGGGGGGGACTCGTATGTTGTGAATACGTATGTATGTGTACCATAATGATGGCAATTGCACGTATTTCGCATTTAACATATGATAAGTATCTAAATCGTACGCTCTCTCCATAGCTTAGAAATAAAAGCCAGAAACGATTTTAAACTGATGTTTTCTGTTTGTACGTTTTTCATATGAAGTTAACCAAAAATTTTTGTCACAAAATCGGTTTTTCTTTTCTCTTTTTGGATTTTTCTTTAAAATTTAGCAACGAATTGTTCAAGTCATTTACTCTCTCAGTCAGTCATTCATTCATTCAGTCATTCTTGCTGGTACTTAAATGTGTACTTGACTGCCTGCCTTGCTGCCTGCCTGTTGTTGTGTGTTTTAAATTGTCGGCAGTTTAGCCAGCCAGCCAGGCTTTAACTGAAACGCTAATTTTCATTTGGGTTTCATTTACTTTGCCTTGGTTTGCTTTGATTTCGTTGGATTAGGTTTGGTTGGATTGTGCTTTTTTTTATTCCTTTTTTCAGTTTTAAATTCGGTTTCTGTTTTTTACTGCAAAAAAACCAACGAATACGAATTACTCGTACTTGAATTTAAATTTATGCAATTACGTATTCATGAAATTGTAATAAACCTTTTCAGTTTCAGTTTTTCTTTCTTTGTTTTTCATTTAAGAAAATTTTGATTGCCAGGCATAGAGAAGAGAATGAATTTTTGTGAAAAACCAAATCAAATGTCAAAAGTTGATGATTGTTCCTAGTTGCGTTTAATAAGATAAATTAGGATTTGAAAGTTGCAATGACAATCATCTAGGCAATAAAATTATTGTCGTGAAGGAAGTACCGTTGCCATCCAACTGACAAACCTCAGTGTGTTGCTCAGTGTCAACAATGACAGTTCCCTGGCTAGCACTTGATATGCACCCAAATGTTTGCTCCTGGGATGCGTTAATGCCTCACAGGTTCCAACAATGTATTCCGATGATTCATTCTCAATGTCATTGAGTCAACATGTTACTCCCGAGACAACCCTCATTCTGGATAAGTGTACTCTGAGTCTTCCCTTGTCCTATTACAAGACCGTTTAATACAGCTATTTGTTCCTGGCATGCATTAAAGCCGCATAACTTCCAAGAATATGGTGGAGACAACACCTACCCTGAGCCTACAATGCTCGGTCAAAAGACCATTTATTAAGCTCAGTTTCTTTCTGAACAGACTAATGCATTATTGAGATCTCCTTTTATTGTAATTTCACAACAAAAATTTTGATTTCCTCAAACCCATTTGGTAAAAAAAAGTATGACGAAATGTACTTTTGATACTGACCTGGAAATTGAAGACATTGTAGCAGACAACGATTACTCAAAGCCATTCAGCCGATTTCTTGTTAAGAATATTGAGCACATTGATTGATTGATCAAATGATTGATCACTTGATTGATCTATTAAAATGGAGGTGATTTGTAAGCTATGAACGATAGAGGCCATTGCATGGCCAGATAACACGACCTTGACTCAGATAAAGTTGACATGCTTGGACATAAATTAGGCAATAAAAACCTGCCATGCCCATTTACTACAAAAAGATTCTTTGCCTATCATTATGTTCCTTTTCGTTGAGTATACCTTTCCATACATCTGCTTTCACATAACAGACGAGTTGTCCTTCCATCAAAGGAGTGAAAATTTCCTTCCCCTCATGCTCATCTACTCGCTCATTTCCGAGAATTCCTGGGATCCAGCTGAGGGTATCCTTATTCTGCCTTCCTCGCTGATTCAGCTTCATCAGACAGCTTTCAGAATCCTCCATTCAATTTTGTTATTAAGTGTCGCTACAAAGGACTTCCCAACATCATAGAGTCTACTGGTTCTGTCCATGAAATCTTCTAATGAATTTCCTGTTAGACGTGCCTTCTATCAATCTAACCACAGTTTTTATAGTTTTGGTCTTCACAACCATGTGCACAGCTATTTCCAAGACACGAAATTAGAGAAGATGACATCGTAATAGAGACCAATATCAATATTCCCTTGTTCACAATAGCAGAGGTGAAAATAGCTGCTCGCAGCCTCAAGAACAGAAAGGCTCCCGGACCCGATGGCGTTCCAGCAGAGGTCATTAAGGAAATAGCAATGAACCGCCCCGAAACGTTGCTAAGAATGTATAACAGCTGTCTTAAAGAAGGGATATTTCCAGACGCTTGGAAGAAACAAAAACTTGTTCTCATCAGCAAGGGTAAAGGGGACCGAGAATCGCCATCTTCATATAGGCCCCTGTGTCTGCTGGATACTGCAGGCAAATTGTTTGAGAGGCTCATAAAGCCTAGGCTTGATGAAGCCATTAAATCTTCGGGAGGTCTTTCCACACGACAATACGGATTTCGACCCGGAAGATCTACAATAGGAGCTCTAAAGGAGGTAGTAAGCACAGTCGAAGCTGCCCAATCTGGGAATCTTTATTCGAGACCGGTCGTACTCTTAGCGACCTTAGATATAAAAAATGCCTTCAACAGTTTGAGGTGGACGGACGTGATACAAGCTTTAGAGACAATTTTTAATGTTCCAGCGTACCTAATGAAAGTTATTAAGGATTACCTAAAGAACAGAGAGCCGACGTATGATACAAGCCAAGGGCCAAGAAGAATGCAGGTCACTTCCGGAGTGGCACAGGGATCCATATTGGGACCAGACCTCTGGAACGCAACTTATGACGAAATCCTGAGAATCGAAATGCCGGAGAATACTTTCCTAGTCGGATACGCAGACGACATTGCGACAGTCATTAGAGGTAGAAATACAGAAGTAGTTCAACGCAGACTACGACAAGTCATGATACGCACTAAGAACTGGCTGGAATCCCACGGCCTGCAGTTGGCCATGCATAAAACAGAGCTGCTGTTACTAACAAGACGACATATTCCGACCGAGATCGAAATAAATATAGGTGACTTGGTCATCCCTACGAAGAGATCTATTAAATAACTTGGAATTAGACTGGACTCGAAACTGACCTACACAGAGCAGATAGAGTATGCAACAGCGAAAGCAGCTAGAATTACAACACAGCTGAGTAGACTGATGGCAAATATTGGAGGACCACTCCCAAGTAGGAGGAAGTTACTCACGGAGGCTGGAAATAGTATACTCCTTTATGGCTCTGAAATCTGGGCTTCTACTCTGAATACTCAAACCAGAGCTAAAAAACTGCTATCTGAGCAGAGAACAGCAGCTTTACGGATCACATCCTCGTATCGCACGGTATCAACACAAGCCGCCTTAATAATAGCTGGAATGGTTCCCATAGACCTTCAATTAATTGAGCGCCAGATGATTTTCAACGCTAGACAGAGCACGACTCAGCACGAAGTCGTCTTAAAATGGCAACATCGCTGGGAAAATGAACGGTACGGTAGGTGGACACACAAACTGATTCCAGAAATGCAAGTGTGGAAAAACAGAAAAAACGGCGAAGTAGACTACTACATAACCCAGATGCTAACCGGTCATGGATACTTCAGAGATTACCTGCATCGCATGGGGAAATGTCGCTCGCCATTCTGCATCTACGAGGAAGAGGAAATCTTAGACGATGCCGAACACACTTTCTTCGGCTGCAGACGCTGGGCCGAAAGACGTCAGGGTCTCGAGGCTGAAATCGGCATTATTAATGCCACAAACGTCGTGCTGAAAATGATAAACAACAGTTAAACAATTTGTGCACTATGTCCTGCGAAAGAAAAAATATGATCTAGACGCAGTAGAATAACAGAAGAGCGGAGCCTGGACGCAGGCTGACAATGATGGAACTGCCACAGGTGCCAAAAGGGGTCCACCTCGAAGTAATGCAACCGTGGTTCCGAGGTGGAATGATACCTCGGTGAGGAGACAAGGCGGGTTTTTAGTCGGTATACCCGGTGGGAGAGTCCGACATACCATGTATGATGACGACCTTCATGAATGCATAAAGCATTTTCCAGCGCCGCTTTAGAGCAGATTCTAATTGCCTATGTTATGCCATTACAGCCTAGTGTTTTGTATCGTGTTTAACTGTATTTAAGTTGTTTTCAGATTCGTTTTTTATCCACTATTGGTTTGACCATTATGGTATTCAGCCCAGGCATAGCTGACGTGTTCGCAAATGCTGTTATCTTTTGACAAAGTTCTGAGTTATGCGGCTTAAAGTTAAATCGATTATCTATCGCTGGTATTTTATCGGTTCTGGAGAAGAAATTTTGCGTCTTTCTACTGTACTGTATGGCATTCAGTTCTTTTGAAACTGTGTACATTTCCTCAGTTCACCAAGACGAGAACGAGGCGTCTATGGCCGTTCATAAATTTCGTAATTAACTTGGAAAACTTACTTCATTTCATGATATTATGAACAAATTAATGATGCCCTAAAAGCCTTATTTAACTTTTTATGAGTTGGCTTTTGTGTCATTTGATTTTCCTTTCGTTTAACTGTGAAAGCAAAAAAAGAAATCTTTTCAAAAGTTTCAAACAGTCTCTGAAGCAAAACTTGTTAAACTATTTGCAGTTAAATGGGTTAAGCTGCACGATATTATGTAAACTACATGCCCTTATGCTTTCATAAGACAAAATTTTTGCTTTCTAGCCATGCCTGGCATAAGCCATAACAGATCATTTGCCTTTAAACTCGCTCTTAACAGTACTTCATTTAAGTTTTTTTTTTCTCTTTTTAATTTTTTTTTTCAATTCGATTTTTATTTAAAAATTTTCTCAGCTTTCAGTTTCTTTTCAAATGGTTGTTGCTGCTGCCATATATGTTGTTGTTGTAGAATTGCTTTAAAAAAGTATTTTCGTGGTCTTAATTGTTGCTAAACTGTTCAACGAGCTGGTACTTGAGCTGTCAATGCTTTTTCCTGCTGTCATTCATGTCTTGTCTTGTCTTGCAATTCAACTCAAGTCAACACAATTCAATTCCAAATGATTCCTTAGCTTCGACAGCTTAAGCTACTTAAAACATACACAAGCACTTCCACATACACACACACACACACAAAGTTCTTTATCACATACAAACATGTACACGGAATCCATTAGACTAGCCCCCTTTACACACCCACCCTGAGATAGTGGAAAATAAAACGTAATCATCGTACTTCAGACGCCACAGCTAAAGCTTTAGTTTTAAGCCTGAAATTACAAAAATTGGATTCTTATGATGTTATACACCTACACTTGTACTCATACACACACACACACACAAACGATTACAGCAACATTTTGGCAGTACAAGTATTTGAAAGAGTGTTAGGCAGCAGCACATGCTGTTTATAATTCTGCTGACGTTGTTACTGGCAGGCTGGCTGGTTGGTTGGTTGGTTTTTGGGAAAACGAAAAACGAACTTAAAATCTCTCAAAGGTGCCATCATCATCATCATCATCAAGGTAATCATCGTCATTATCGTTAACATTTCAAAAAATGTTGGTAAGTTTTCCTAGGAAAAAATCTTCATTTAAGCTCTGTGACTGTCACAGTGATAGACTTGAGAGAGTGCGTGAACGAGTCACTTTTTTTTTTGGTATATTTATGCAAAATACAACTGAATTACAGTGCATGTCAAAGAATATCGTACACTTTAAACTTGCTGTCACTGACTGAAAATCGTACAACGATTTGTTCATTTATGTTTCATTATTATTCCGAATGTCCTTCAATTACACGTTCTTAACTCTTGGTCCTTAAAACAAATTCAAAAATATTTGCGAAACAAAATACAGTCCACACTATATCTGTTAGATTTTTCATGGCATTGAGCATAGCGCCACGTACCATCACTTTATCACTTTTTGTTACTCTGGCCCTAAAACCTTTACAGCATCTGTTCCAGTCAGCATTGATAGAGTGTAACACTTTAAATACACGTTTTATGTAAGATTTTGATGCAAAAATATGTGAAAAATAAAAACTACTGCCAGCAAGTATTACGACGACGACGATGACGATTAACTGTATCACACACATGTTTAACATTGCAGAAGGGGGCGTCAGAATGTGACCGACAATATTGGGGAAACACGTTCAGTGTTTTCTTAGAAATAATTTGAAATTTGGAATTGGGAAAACAAGGATGTCGACCCCGAACTGGAGTTTTCATTAATTCTATGTGCCACTGTTCACAACTTGATGTAAACAGCAACAATTGCTCTTATTTGTTATTTCGCTGTTTATACCCTTTGCATGTGCAGCCCTTGCGCTGACCAACTTCTTCCTTTTCCTTGATTTTGGTGGAACTTGGTTAGTACAGGGACTGCGTTCACCCGTGGCATCACAACGGGCCGCTATGCCTGCTCAAGTGAGCTTTGTGATATCACTCCGACCTAAACCTAAAACCCTTTGCATAAACAATAACATTTACTGGACAGTTATTCGACAGATCTTTGTAATGGAGATCTTGAATCCATGATTACTCTCTTCAAACTCACGGCTTCTTCACGTAAGGCTGACTGAACTTCACTAACTCAGTCGCCTGCTTTGCCTTGCCTTTTATATGGCAACGTGGAGAATCTGATGAATGTTCTTGAAGGCGAATATTCATGACTTCGCCTTCTCGAATTCTCTATAACTGTAAACATCATACATACATAATTGGTCATTACAACCCTTCAGTGAGGATTATTGACTTAGTTTCTCACACCACTTATGTTGTGTGATATAATTTTATACTTAAGTGACTGGACCTACAGTTTAAAGTCGACTCCGAACGACAGATTTTTTTTGAGAAACTTTTCATGGCAATTTTATTTACTCTCAGAGTTTTTGCCAGAAATCTGCTGAGAAGAAATCGCCGAAGAAATACTTTTTGTATTTTGTTTTGATGTCTGGCCTGGGGCTCGAACCCTGGCTTTACGTCTAATAAGCCAACACACTACCTACTAGACTACGGCGACTTCAAATATCATTGTTTACATTTATTATTTTAGTGTTGTTTGGGTATTTTGTTTACATTTATTCTTGTAGCGTTTGTTGTTGTATTTTTGTTTACTAGTTTACCATTTTTTTATGCTGGTGTTTGTTGTTATATTAAGCAGTACGATAATTTGTAAACAGGTTTGTTTACTGCATTGTTTTATTTTTGTAGCTGTTGTTTACAGTTTTAATGTTAAGCGATGTAAAAGCAAAACACCAGTATCTTGATTTTTCATTTTCGTAACAATATAAAGACATTTAAATCTAACATCCACAAACACTATTCCCTCTTTCCTCCTTCCCTAAATATATATTCCTAGTTCCTACACAAAGAACTGCTTAAATAGGGGCCATCTCCTGAGTATTAGTCGTAAGAAAAGCAAAAAAATGTTTCGTACGCTTGGATTCCTTTGATATGCTCTCTATGAGAGGTTAAGTAAATAGTTGACGTACTTAGTTGGTGCTCTTTTTCAATTCCGTTAATGTTTGCTTTCGTCTAATACTGTCAAATGTGGAATAGTTTTGCAAGCAGCCACACTATAGTAATGGCAACCGAAAGATAATGCAACATACGCCAAAACAACAACGGCAGTGGCAATAGCAGCAGTATGCAGTGGCAAATAAAAATAAATTTCCAGTAACCAAAAATAGGCAACAAAATAAAAAAAAGTAGCAGCATCTCTTCATACAACATACACACGTTCATTTATGCGCGCTCTAGTCCTTTAGTCTCTAAGATTACAAGCCATTCAATGGAACACGAAAAACGAAATAACACTCTCCACTATAATACACAGGCATTAAAGAAATAGAAACTACACAGTGAGTCAGTCAGTGTGTCTGTTCGTCACTCCTCATACATTGACTGACTAGTCAACCAAACCGTAGTTAAGTTAGAACACTTCACATACATAACGCCACACTCCACATGTTGTACTCACACATATGACATGAAGTGCCTTGTATTATATACATACAACTGCTCACACACACACACACATACAGTGTGATTGTGGGCCTCCATGTTTTAACATCTCTTCTACTACTTACTACTGCTGGCTGGCTGGCTTCCTTTTTAGTGACTGACTCTCCTCTTGATCTTTGACCCAATTTTTCTCGTATTGTTTGTAAACGTGAGTATTTTTTTTCTCTCCTCTCTCTCTATCTTTCTCTCTTTTTCTCCTCTTTGATGTTTTTTTTTTTTTGTTCTTCTATTTTTTATGCTTTTTTGTGCTTCTGTTTGAAGTGGGAAAAAATATGTGAATGGATAACTGATTGCCGGATTAGGTGGATAGTGAAGGGAAAAGAGAGGGAAAAAAATCTATTCAGTGGCAGCTTTTCAGCTTAATTTTCTGCTTGACTCAATCTATTTTAATTCTTTTATTTTATTTTTCATCTTCATTTATACCCAGTCAAGCACTCATACACCGAGTAATAAAGCTGCACTGCACACACAACATACAGGGTGCAAACAAACAAAAAAAATCTGAATCTGTTTGAAAAAAATCATGTTATAAATACCGTTATCAGGAAAAGTAACTGTACTCGAATACCGTTTATAGTCTATCTAAAATATTTCCATTTTGAGTTTTAAGAGTTTAACGCCTCTTTAAGACAGCTTCTTCCGTTACCATGCAGTCTACCTCGTCCATTCGTCAGAGATCACTGGAGGACGGCGAACTCTACTATACTTACTTAATTGGTTGTTACAACCATTTAGTCAGGATTACAACCTAGCGTCTCACACCACACATCTTGTAAGTGTTAATTTTTGTCCATGAGTAGCGGGACCCACAGTTTAAAGTTCACTTCGAAAGACAGATTTTTGAGAAACCTTTCATAGCAATTTTATTTTATTCGGAGAGGTTTTGCAAAAAAAAACTGCTGAGCGGAAATCGGAGAAAGAAATATTTTTTCCATTTTCATTTTGTTCAAGATGTCTGAGCCGGCTGTTGATCCATGGGGCTTTCGTCTAACCAGTCAACTCCTACTAGACTGCGGGGACTTCACATCTGTCAGCTTAAATTGGTGCAAGTATTGTTGAAAGTAGCCATGATCGGATACGATCTGTGTGAGTTATTAAACCACCTCGCCTTATAGTGCGAGTATAATGCTGCTTTCATTTTTGCTACAATGGATCTACACCTGGCTAACTATAAAGCCATATTAGCTGTTACGCGTAGATATTTATCTGCATATTCTGTGATAATACAGCCAGCAATTGTCCTGTATGCCAAGGAGAAACTCTTAATGAAGGGCGCCTATGAATCTGAATTTTTTGCCGCATACAGCTTTGCATGTGATCACACTGGTGAGGCATAGATTATGATGGAGTTCGTAAACAATAACCCTGTTCTGTAAGCCCAGGAAGACTCTTAATGCAGGGTATCTATCTGAATTTTTTGCCGCATACAGCTTCTTAGGTGGGCATCCTGGTGAGACATAGAGTATAACACAGTTCGCAGACAACAATTGACAGAATTCTGGAGACTGTCACGTATACATTGGAGGCTCTTAATGCACAGCATCTATGAATCTGTATACTTTTTCATATGCTTACACTGGTGAGGTGTAGAGTACTATGGATACCGCAGAAGCTGCCGTTTATCACTCTCCATCCTTTAACCTATTGTTACGTTTTTACCTTTTAAAAACGTATAACACATGAGCTCGTAGATTGCAAATAAAATGAAAATGAATTTGTGTTTAGTTTTAATTAAATTTTTTATTGTTCGCACAATTTTGTGTGCCACTGTTCACAACTTGATGTAAACAACAACAATTGCTTTTCTTTGTTATTCCTCTGTTTACTGCCTTTGCATAAACAATAACAATTACTAGTCAATTGTTCGACAGACCTTTGTAACGGAGATCTTCAAACCACGATTATTCGCTTCTTCACACAAGACTGACTGAACTTTTACTGACTCGTTGCCTGCATTGCCATGCCTTTTATATGGCAACGTAAACAGTCTTATGAATGTTCTTGAAGGCGAATGTTCGAATGTAGGTTCAGCTTCTCGAGATCTCTATAAACGTAAATATACATACATACATAATTGTTTATTACAACCCTTCAGTCAGGATTACGACCTAGCTTCTCACACCACTTATGTTGTGTGCGTTAATTTTATACATGAGTGGCGGGACCTACAGTTTAAAGTCGACTCCGAACGACAGTTTTTTGAGAAGCTCTTAATGGCAATTTTATTTACTCTCAGAGTTTTTGCCAGAAATCTGCTGAGAGGAAGTCGCCGAAGAAATATTTTCATATTTTCGTTTTGATGTCTGACCTGGGATTCGAACTCGGGCCTTCAGTCTAATAAGCCAACACACTACCTACTAGACTACGGCGTAATAAACGTAAACATCGTTGTTTCATTATTGTTATTTGTGTATTTTGCTTACGTTTATTCTTGTTGTGTTTGTTGTTGTATTTTTGTTTACTTATTATCATTTTTTATGCTGGTGTTTGTTGGTAAAATTCGTCGTTCGGAGTCGACTTTAAACTGTAGGTCCCACCACTCATGTATTAAATTAACGCACATAACACGAGTGGTGTGAGAAGCTAGGTCGTAATCCTGACTGAAGGGTTGTAATGACCAATTATATATGTATGTATGTTTGTTGGTATATTTTTGTTTACTTGTTTATCATGTAAACAAGTTCATTGTTTTGTTTTTGTAGCTTTTGTTTATAATTTTAATGCTAAACTATGTAAAAGCAAAACACCAGTATCTAGATTTTTCCATTTTCCCTACCTAATAACCTTCTGGGAAGAAGTGTTTACAATGCAACAATTTTAAAAATTTGCAAATTTGAAAAATTTTTGAAAAACTATCAGAGACAATTTTGTATGCGGCACCCTGTACACCTTGTGTATTTCTGATTTTTTTGCTTCTCAGTACAGACGCATAAAAGCTTAGCACTACACATTAGGAAATGGAATGCAACGAAATTTTGTACATGAGATAAGACAACACAACACATTTCTCTCTACACAAATTGCAAGAGATAGTCACAGTCACTGTTGTTACTGTTACTGTTGCTGCAATTACTTTAAGAGTCAATTTATTTACAAAAAATAGAATGGCAACAGATTTTACGACATAAATTGGTCACTGCACTGCACTGCACTGCACTTCACTTCAAGAAGTGATTTTATTGCGAAAGTATTTTAACACACACAAATTGCTGAATGAAAAGCATTAAAGACTGGAACAATCCCAATGCATTGTATCCCATACCATCCCATCCATTGTATCAATCAATGCAAGTCATTTCAATTTGATTTTCCCAGAAAGCGTTTATTTTTTGAACTGCATACAGCAGCAGCAGCTTAGCCAGCCTGCTGTTACTCGTCAAATCTTAATTATTTTCTCAAATTTTTATTTTTCATGCCATTTTCAAGTCAATTTGTTTTTATTTTTATTAAATCCTACCTTTTTTCCTAATGCATACTCTCCGTAGTTCTCCTGCTACTCCAAGCTGATATCATCGTACCATATGAGCTTAGCTTAGCTACGGTATCTAAGAGCATGTACATATGTATGTGCGCACACATCCCTAGCCGATGTATGTATGTAGTTAGGAGAGGAGGAAAAACAATATGTTTTTCAACTTGATTTTAAGCTTAAATAGAGATTTTCTTTTTAATTTTTTTCGATTTTTTCTTTTTTCATTTTCATGCACTTCGTGATTACCAGCTAAATGCTTAAGTACTTTGCCAAGTAAATGGTTTGAAAGGAAAATCAAATGAAAAGCAAATTGCACTTGAAGAAAATTCAATTGAAAATTTCTTTGAAATAAAATCAGTGACAGGAGGAAAGAATTTTCTAAGAAAATTGTAACAATGCCTGGCTTATTGGTTTGTATTTCAATTGGAATCGTGTTTAGTTTACCCTTGACCTCGCAATAATTAGTTGCACAAATGCAAAATTGATTTTACACCAAAGTTTTTCCTCTTTTGTGGTTTAGATTGACTTGAAATACAGTGTTTTTGTTCAGTTTTCTTAAAAAAATGTGAACATTTTGAACAATTTAACACTCAATCATCTTTCTTTTACAAAGGTTAGAACAATCATAGAGAGGAGTTGCTCTATTGTCCGCTACTCATTACCACATATCCTGCAAGAAAGCCGACTGCATTTTCTTCCAGATCCTTGTCACCCACCGGATACATACATATGTATGTACATACATAATTGGCCATTACAACTCTTCAGTCAGGATTACGACCTAGCTTCTTACAACACTTATGTTGTGTGCATTAATTTTATACATGAGTGGCGGTACCTACAGTTAAAAGTCGACTCTCAACGACGAATTTTTGAGAGATACTTTTCATGGCAATTTTTTTTACACTCAGAGTTTTTGCCAGAAATCTGCTGAGAGGAAGTCGCCGAAGAAATATTTTTTCAAATTTCGTTTTGATGTCTGGCCTGGGGTTTGAACCGTGGCCTTACGTCTAATAAGCCAACACACTACCTACTAGACTACGGCGACGTCACCTACCGGATATCACAATGTATTGTAATTACTAGTCTTACGTTAAGCCCATTGAGTCCTGCCGATAGACGGTCAAAGACGGTTAGCTACGTAACACCTTTATTCCCGCAGCACGTCCGTCTGCTGGACATAGACCCATCTTCCAATGTATCCATAGGAGGATTAAGACCACTAATCAGATCAATAATCGAGCGAGAATTCAATTTAATTGGTGGACTGGAGTGGAAATGCCAGCGTCACTACAGACTGATAGACAGATCAACAGTGATAGTCTATTCCATTTCAGCATTATTTTTTGCATTCAATTGGCTCTTCTCTGACTTTTTACTCCAAGAAAGGACTGAACTGGTGGAAGTAAGAATCCACATGTAATAGTTGTGATACCACAGTCCAATTACCCTAGAACTAAAATCATTCAGTACGTCTTATAAAGCCCACTTTGACTCCTAATGTCCATTTTCAGCAGATTATTTCGATTGTCTGTACTGTTGACATGAAGGAGCGCTCGATATGTAGTGATTCCTACATGGATTCCTGAACTTGGAGATGTCATCACAAAATTGCACTGTTGATGGCCTGGGCAGGGATTTTACGGCGCTAGCAGTTTACGAAATATTACAGAACATAGGTTTTCCGATTGCCTCAGTTAAACTGGATATTATTTGGTAGTTGTACAGGAAGCTTCAGCTTCGCTTACTGCGTGAGGGCACATATAGTAAGGCTCTCTATCGCACTTTTGCTGTTTTCACAAGTCACTGATGGTGATTTGCTTGGCATTCCTTCTAATGCCTGTGGATATGAAAAGACTATATAGCGACTTATACGTCAGCGCGAGGCTTTTTCTATGGATAGCCGGAGTTTCTTTTTGCTTCTCAATTTCTGACATCTTTGACAATATGCCCTGAAAAAAGGTTTAATGCACTAGAAAGATTTAATAAGGGGTGATTTTTTAAGAGCTATAGGAAATTGTTTAAAAAAAAACCCATAAATTTCAGAAAAATGCATGAAATCTTTATTTGAATCGATAGTACGGTGCATATAATTTAATGTTTGGAGATTATTTCATGCAAATGTTGACCGCGACTGCGCCTCAAATGGTCCATCCGCTTAGTCCAATTTTGGCATACTCAATTAAGGAATAATAATGGATATAAAATCGTAGGTACTTCCTAGTGACTAGTGACTTCCAAAGTAAATTACTTCAATTTAATTGTTAAATTTCTTTCAGTGCTTATGTAGTTTTCCCTTTTTTCCAAACTCAAATCAATAGAGGAACCAGACAGAGCCAGTATTGCAAATGGAAAACCCAAAAATATTGCCTAATTGGGCATTTGCACAATGCATGACAAAAAAAAAACAAAGTATTAAAGTTTAAACAATTCAAGTCTTTTTAATTGTAAATTATTTGCACAACATTTTTTGTATTAAAAAAAAAAAACTATTTAACAACGACAGTTATTTCAGTGTTGTTAACATAAATACAACATTAATGTTGTCATCACTAATTTGTCACAGTTTTTTCTCCCGTATTTTTATTCAAAACAAAACAGGATTACATATTTTTTTTTCCTTTTTGCCATCAATACTGCTGTAGTTGCTGTGTAAATAATGCAAAGCAAAAGTAAAAAAAAACAAAAAACAACAGTATTTACATCAAAACAACAACAACAACAATAACTATAAAATAAAACAAAAAACAGTGGAAAAAAATGAGAAGCAGTTGCATATGAATGAAACGCTTCAATTTGTTTGACAAGTATTGACAGATGTCACATAAATCTGTTTAAAAATACAAATTGCAATTGCTCCCACTTACACATATACACATCCACACGTACGCACGCACACTTCTACTCTCCCCCACACAACTGATTTATTTTTTTACTCTTCCCCCTTTGGCTTAGCTTGGCTTCTTCTTTACTAATGGACTTTTGCATGTCTTTACTGTTGTAACAGTAACATCTTTATTTAGAACAAACGAAGGAGAACAAAATAAAAATAACAAATACAAATACCATACACAAAGATGACTGTGTGTGTGTGTGTGTGAGAGTGGACAAATTAAGAGTGTATGTAAAGCAGGGGTTACCAAAAATTATTTGGTTGTGTATTAGTGAGTAAGAGAGAAAAAATAAGTTGAGACCGTACAGTCATAGAAAAATGTTAGTAATATACCCTATTTTGATTTTCATTTCATTAACATACATAAAGTTATTCATCATTTATACATGATTTAATAATTAGGTAATGTTTTTTAGATATTTGCTGGATACTAATTTTGGTTTATGAATTTCCTCTCCTGCTAATAACCAACCTTTTAATTTTTCCAAAATATTGCTTTATGTCTATAAAAAAGTTGTTCTCTGTCCATATCATCTAAATTATTTACTTGACTATTAAAACAATCAAAATGTGTTTTAAGAACATATAAGACTTTGAATTTTAAAAAAAGGATTTTTTAACATAAAATATTTTTTGAGTGTAAACATAAAAAGAAATATTATAGCATCCGTTGACATGTGTGCTTGTCGCAGTCTGATCGACGACTAAATAAAAGAGCATAAGCAATGTGTGTGAATTCTCTCTGCACAATTGTGCTATGAAATGGTAATCCCTGATGTAAAGTATTGTAAGCATGTACAAGAGGAATTTTAGTGTTATTTCTTTATAAAGGGATGGATGGATAATTATTTGTGAGGGGAAAAAGTACGTGACTTAAGTAAAGACGTGAAAATATCTAAAGGGTGATTTTTTAGCTATTATCTTTTTGCCAGCACTGGTTTAAACAGCTCACGCACGTTTCGTGTTTTGTTTCACTGTCAAACATCTTCAGTTTGGTCTATAATTTAACCATGAATCGTCTTACAAACGAACAACGCTTTCAAATCATTGAATTTGGCATCATTGGACTGTACTTCTTCACAGATGCTGCGAATCGTAACGTAACTGTGAATGGTGAGCGCTACCGTGAGATGATATCCAACTTTTTTTTGCCCAAAATGCAAGAGCTTGACTTGCATGACATGTGGTTTCAACAAGACGGTGCCACATGCCACACAGCACGCGTAACAATGGACTTATTGAGAGGCGAGTTCGGTGAACATTTTATTTCACGTTAGGGACCGGTCAATTGGCCGCCTAGATCGTGCGATTTAACGCCTTTAGACTATTTTTTGTGGGGCTATGTTAAAGTTCATGTCTATACAGACAATCCCGCTTCAATTGACGCATTGGAAGACAATATTGAAGCATTTATTCGTGAGATACCGGCCGAAATGTTGGAAAGAGTATGCCAAAATTGGACTAAGCGGATGGACCATTTGAGGCGCTGTCGCGGTCAACATGAAATAATCTTCAAATATTAAATTATATGGACCGTACTATCGATTCAAATAAAGATTTCATGCATTTTTCTGAATTTTATGTGTTTTTTTTAACATTTTCCTATAGCTCTTAAAAAATCACCCCTTATTTTAGAATTCTGATATAAATAAAGACAATAAAATGAAATTACAGCGTACTTAACCCATAATTGGTCAACAAGACCATTCTGTTCGATCCCTAAGCATTATTTTTTGTGGGGATATGTTAAGTCTTTCTTCTACAGCGACAAATTACACACAATTCCCTAGACCTAGACGACAAATAGCACTCGTGAGATACCCGTCGAAATGTTGAAAAAAGAATGCCAAATTTGGATCTCTCGGATGGAATTTCTTACTTACTTATTTACAACCGTTTAGTCATTATTACAACCTATCTTAACACACCACCCATGTCGTGTGTGTGAATTTTATTCACTAGAGGCGGGACCTGCAGTTTAAAGTCGTCTTCGAATGATATATTTTTTGAGAAATTTTACTTAGCAGTGATCAATAAATCCTTTGCATTAAGAGAGCCGTAAATTATAAAAATTCAAAAAGAAAATACTTTTTCACTTACCCACTAATGTAAAATAAAAAACCCAATACTTAGATTTATTTATGTACGCAAAAATATGGGGCGCAAAATACAAATACATACACATATTTTACAGTTAAAATGCACATACAAAAAAATATATGCATGCATGCATATGCATATATGGCTGTATGTATGCGAGTACTTATAGATGAGAGAGCAAGCGAGCATGCCTGAACAAAATATAGAGCAAAATTATAACAGAACTAAAAAGAATAAAAAAACAAATAAAACCCATTGCAGTAGAGAGTGAAAGAGAGAGTGTGAGTGATGATACGAGCACAGTTATGCAGATGAACACCAGCTGTTGTTGGCTATAAGCGTGTGAAATATAAACAAAAATAAACAGTAAATATTAAAAAAAAGAAACACACACATACACTGATAGAAAAACTTGAAAAAAATTTATTCATATAAATGAACACACACAATTTGAATGTGTGTGCATATGCAAACATTGCTAAATGTATGAGTATGATTTCGACAAGAATAACAACAACAAATACTTTAAATAAATACTTCACCGAGTTAACGAGTTTTAAACACAGGAACAGAAATACAAATAAAGAATAAAAAAAACACACACACAGAATGATGAGTATCATTAACATGTTACCGTCATCGATAACAGTTGGAAGTAAAAAATTTAACAACAACAACTAAAAACAATAACAAAATTTAGCAACAGTTGTTAGTTAAGAAAACAACAAAACACACATTGCATATACACACATGCATATGTACATACTTTCACAGCATGCTTTTAAATATGCCGCAGCCGTTAATTTATTAAAGAAAAGTAAAGTACCTCAAGTGAGTAATAAACGTACCACACAAATACTTTAAATACCAGCACTCCCATCTCTCTCTCTCTCTCTCTTGTGTTTAAACAGTGTGTGGAATTATTTTTGTTTTCTTTTTTCTTTTTTTTATGTAAACAATGATCTGTTATGACGGACATGTTATGAATATGAGTTGCATAGTCTACAGATAATCCTTAAGAAATAAATTACAAATAACAACAACAACAATAAATTGAATTATGATATCATATCACACACAAACGCACCCAACAGAAAAAAAAAAACAACAGCATTTGATATCATGTTGAGACGTGTTGTATCAAACCAATGATTTTATACTCTATCTCTCTCTCTCTCTCTCTGTCTGTATGTTGGGCTTTATTTAAACAGTAAGAGAAAAACAAATTGTTAAATGAAAACAGTAATCATTCGATTTTTTATATGATTATAACGGTATTTAAAAAGTGAATAAAGATGGTAATTCAAACACGGCCACTTTTCAAGTAGGTAGTGTGTTACTGTGCAAGCAATTGGCAAAAATATAAAGAAATTTATTTTTAATTGAAGTCGCCAAGTCTAGTAGGTAGTGTGTTGGCTTATTAGACGTGAGGCCACGGTTCATATCCCAGCCGAGACATCTCCGGCAAAACAAAATATGAAAAAATATTTCTTCGGCTACTTCCTCTCTCCGTCCACTGAGATTGTATGGGGCGGAACTAGAACTCAAGGAGGAAGCGCGCTTCTTGGGCCTTATCCTGGATAGGAAGCTATCGTGGAAACCAAATATCACTAATAGACTGAGGAAGGCCTCCATTGCCCTCTACGCCTGTAACAAGGTGTTGTGGAAGAAATGGGGCCTGAAACCTAGGATGACTCACTGGATCTACACAGCGGTGGTCAGACCTATCCTGACATACGGATGCCTGGTGTGGTGGGAATCCCTGAATAGGACGACGAACTTAAACCTGATACGCAAGTTACAACGATCTGCTTGCATAATTATTAGTGGTGCCCTGCGCACTACTCCTACGATCGCTCTGGAGACGATCTTATACCTTCTACCGCTTGACCTATACTGCAGGGGTGTGGCGGCTAGGGTTAGTAGGCGTCTTTGGGCGACTGGACAATGGCATGCATCGGGCATTGGTCATACAAGGATACTTGAGGAAACTGATATTGTCGGAGGCATAGACCGCGATATGACTTCTCAATGAATTTTAGAACATCTATTCCGAAAAGGGAGGACTGGAGAAAGGGTGTGGCGCACCTCACGGGGAATGCCGCACAAATCTACACCGATGGCTCCAAATTAGAAGCAGCCGTTGATATTGGTATCTATTCGAAATCAATCGGAATATCTAAGTCTATGAGGCTACCAGATCACTGCAGCGTCTTTCAGGCGAAAGTGTCAGCAATTCAAGCTGCGGTGAAAATTATTGTGGACAAAAATGTTCGCAAGCGAAGGACCACTATACTTTCCGATAGCCAGGCGGCCATCAGGGCACTGGATTCTAATGTGATAAACTCCAAGACAGTGTGTACGACTGTCGCAGATGTCTCAATGAGATGGCGAACCGATGTGATGTTTGTATCACATGGGTACTGGGACATAGAGACATTCCCGGCAACTGCAGAGCGGATGATCTAGCCAGAAGGGGCACGACCATCGAGCTCTCTGATGAATTCTCTACATTGAGGATCCCTTTAAGTACCTGTGGGCTTATAATTGACAATGCAATCGTGGACCTTGTCAACAGTAGGTGGGCAGCTCCGGATAAAGGCAGAGCGGCGCAGAAAATCTGGCCAAGGCTGGATAGGAGGCGCACGGCGACTCTGATTAAGCTCCAAAGAAGCAGGCTCAGCGCTGTTATCGGGGTTATTACGGGGCATTGTATTATAGGAACACATGCGAGGCGTATTGGCCTTGGACACCTCGCGAATGATTTCTGCAGAAGCTGTGGAGATGAGGAAGAGGATGAAACTATTCTTCACCTACTGTGCACATGCCCGGCACTTGGTCAGAGGAGAAAGAGACACCTGGGTGCCTACTACATGGAAGACCTAGATGAACTGTCATGCATGGATATTGGCAGTCTGAGTCGCTCCATCGGAAGCTCCGAGTGGTTCCTGGGATAGGGGAGAAGATGAAACTGTGGTGTCACAATGGGCCCTGTATGCGGCCTAAGTGTGTCCGCTCATGACTCCATCGAGTGGACAGCCACTTCTACCTACCTACTTCCTCTCAGCAGATTTCTGGCAAAAACTCAGAGTAAATACAATTGTCATGAAAAGTTTCTCAAAAAAAATCTATCGTTCGGAGTCGACTTTAAATTGTAGGTCCCGCCCGCCACTCATGAATAAAATTAACACACAGAACAGACATAAGTGGTGTGAGAAACTAGGTCGTAATCCTGTCTGCAGAGTTGTAATGACCAATTATGTATGTATGTATTCATGTGTAAAAAATTTAAAGGGACGTTTGCGTCATCGTTTTGTGAGAGAAATTTTTCGGTTCCATGGCTTTTTTAACAACTAAGTCTATCTAACAGCTTATTATAGCGTATTTTATATTTGTATTTGCTTCTCCACCCATGTAAAGTCGTAATCACGGAGAAATTAAAGCAGGACAACCATTCTCAACGTCGTTGGCATGCTGATGTGTTGCTAGAACAAAAGACTTTCAATTACTTTTTTTTTATTTCACATTCTTTTCACAAATAATCGTATAGGATGCTCGTAGAACCCAGAAAATATTGTGGAAAAGTCATTGCATCTGGAAAAAGTAACTGTTTGACACATACATATTACAGCCGTATTTTTTCGAAAATTATCCTGAAAGATATTCTGCAATTGAACATAATGAACGGGACTGACGGGATGATTTCAAGAAAACAGTACTACCAGTTATACAATACAACAGATTTTGGCTCATGCTGTATGCAGATTTTTTTTCTTGACTGTATAAGGTGTGTAGTAAAAATGATTTAATTTCAAAAACTTTGGAGGGATTTCTTTAATTTTTTTATTTTTTTTTTTTTTATTTTCAATTTAGTTGTTTAGACTTAAAAAATTAAATTTATTTTAAAATATTAAAACAGAAAAAAATTTATTTTATTTTAAATGTAATCCTTGTTAATGTATTAACTGTTGTAATTACACATTAAATTCCATTACATATTTATGTATGTACATATATTGTATGTGTCGTAGAATTACTTATACAACAAAGCTACACATAACTACATACATACATATGCATACATCCCAACAAACCAAATGTGTTGAGAATAATATTATATTAAGCTTACCAACACAAGCATTAATGTTGAAAAAGTCTTTAGAAAATCTTGAAAAAGGTAATAGTAACAATTGTAGAAAAATCAAAACGGAACCCTCGTGATAATATTATATCTGTAAGATTACTAAAAGCTTATTCTTGCAATTGTAGAATAAGCTTACAAATGTAGTATTATATTAAGTGTTGTATATAAAAGCTTACTCGTCTCAATATTTTCATAAGCTTTTCAACATAAATGTAGAATAAGCTTGACAATAATAAAAAAAATTTATTTTCTTCAATTTAATATTATTTATATATAGGTTTTTACTCTCAAATGAACGGTTTTTGTATTCAAATTCAATTTCTTAAAAGTCAAACACAATTTTTTGCAACACATATTAAATTTTTTTCATTTCAAATTAAATTATTTTTATTTCAAATTAAATTTATTTAACTTCGAATTAAATATTTTGTTTATTTGGCTAAAAATTTAAATATTAATTATATAATAATACGAACAAATGTAAACGAAGCTTTCAGAGGAAGAAATGTTTCGCTCATTGTAGCAATGAATATACATGGTATTTTACATAAAAAAATCATTGCGAATTCATCTGTTAATTCCAACATTTTCATAATTTTCCTGGAAGAGCTATTCAATAAATTAGCTGAATCCAACATCGAAGGTGCTTGGCTGGTCCTTGATAATGCAAATATACATAAAACTCAAGAAGTAAAAGATAAGGTTGCAGAGTCCGGGCATATTTTAATGTTTCTTCCTCCTTACTAAAACAAAGCTTCATGCCCGAAATTTATTGGCTGATCCGGACATTAATTTGGACATGGTAACAATAATTGAACAATCAGTCGAAACGGTAACACATTCAGATTGTAACAATTATTATCTCGATATGACCATGAATTTGTCATTAGCTGCATCTGGAGAAATGTTGCAATAAAACCCGTCCAAATATTAAAAAAAAAATTAATTGAACAATAAGTTTATTTTTATTTTATTTAGGAAATTTTTAGTCAAATAAACTAAAAATTTAATTCGGAGTTAATAAATTTAATTTGAAAAAAAAAAAATAAAAATAATTTAATTTGAAATACAAACACTTTAATTTGAAATAAAAAGAATTTAATTTGAAATGAAAAAAATTGAATTTGTGTTGAAAAAAGTTGTGTTTGACTTTCAAAAAATGTAATTTGAATACAAAAATCGTTAATTTGAGAGTAAAAACCAATATTTTATTGTGTGTTTTTTTAGTTTTATAATTATTTCGGAGCTTAATTCGATTTTTTGCGAATTGGAAATAGGTACGAGTGTCCTTTATAAACTGATCCTCTGTTATTCCAATGGACAACGCTGCACCTATAAATTGTAGATATTTAATAATTATAATATTGTATTTAAAATTTTGTTCTTTTTTTCATTTTTACTTACTTCGTATTGCCTTTGGTGTGCTAAGATTTCGTACACTTTTCTTTTACTCAGTGCCTTTCCAGCATAACTGTTCTCCTAATACATCAGTTAAGATTTTTTTATTTTTTATTTTTATTTTATTATTTTATTTCAAATAGACGTCCGTCCACGCATTTTAAAAATTTTCTATTAAATTGACAGGCAAAAACAAATTTCATAAAAAAAAGTAACGGCAAAAGACAGAATGACTTTAAAAACTATTGAGAATAATAAGTTTTTTTCAATCGTCAGATTTCTTTAATCATACTTTAGAAACAGTTGTGTTTAACAATAGTTTCTCAAGCATAGTTGAAAACTGCTTGTGAATTCACATATTAAAAACATTATTGTAATATTAATAAAAGAAAAAGCTTGAAAACAACTATTATTATAAGCTTATTCTCAAGTTATATTGCGGTTTGAATGCTAAATGGTATGTTGGGATATTACAGATACAGTTTAAAACGGTAACTGCTTTAATGGATAAATATTACTGTGTGCGTGTATGTATGTATGTATGTGTATGGTTATGCATTATTCATATAAAGAGATTAGCTTTAATAGCACTCTCATACGGGAATATTTTTCATAAACAACAACAATAATAACCACACAAGGTGAGAAACATTAGAGAATATATCTCTACATGCTCTCTAAAACACTTTCTCTTTTTTTTTAAATGGTTTAAATACCAAAAACAACAAAAAAAAAAACAAAGGTATAAAGAACATATTTTTACATTAGCAATCTGCATAAATGAACTTTAAATCATGCCTTCACTGTTGCTGTTGCTGTTCTGTGCTATGCTGTGCAATTAAAATTTTCCGTTTTTAAATATTTAATGATACACTCACTCTCTTTCTCTTAGTCTCTGTGCTGGTTTAACACTTTTAAATCCTTTAAGAGTTGTGTGGTGGTACCAGCGTTGCCATCTACCAAGTTTTCCCTTTTTTTCCAAGTTTTTTGAGATGCAAAAAAGTTTTCAATAAATTTGCTTTCTAACAAAACAAGATTTTTCAATAGACTCCGAACTCCGGTATTATCTTTTAAAAGTTCGCTACTTTCATAGAAAACAAGTTTTTTTTTTGTAAAAACAAGGATTTTTTCCAAAAATAAAGTTTTTTAAAAAAAATTTCTGGCAACGCTGGGTGGTACATACTATTTTTTATGATGATTTTTTCTTTTTTAATGAAAAATATTAATTTCGTTTCTGACAGTTTTATCTATGACGTTATCTTTAGAAGAAAAACAAAAACAAACAAACAAATAAACTCCTTAACGCCTAAACACTCAAACACTTACGGTACATACATGTGTGTGTACATATGGCTGTACTCACTTGATAATTATTCACACAGGATATTATAAATTTTATTTATACAGTGTGTGTGTTTTTTTCTTTTTAATTAACATTTTAGAGCCCACCTGTCGTTATTTTTTTAGTTTTATTTCTTTTTTTTAATTCTCTTGAAAAAATATAAATTTCAAGCATTATTTTTCATTGTTTTCTTACAAACGCCAAGAAATTAAAGTTTAAAACGCTCTATTGTGCATGGCCACAAAAACAATTTAATCATAGTAACCGTAATTACAGTCAAGGGAGTAAAAATAAGGACAAATTAACCGTACATTAAATAGAAAATCTTCGGTTTTTATTTTGTATGTGTATAATTTCTCTACACTGTAATGCTTATACTTTCTACCGTTATAAAATTCTCTCCTTCATACATACATACACTTAACACAACAGTATGTTAATTACATGCATACTTTTATTTTCTTATTTCACTAACGTTGTTGTTGTTGTAGGTTTTTTTTAAACATTCTATCACAAATCATAATTTAGCATTCCAGTATTACTTACGGTATGTGTTTATTATTTATTTACCTCCTTCCATGCACACCTCCTACACACTCGCATAAATGCAATGATTTATTAGCTTTCATAATTAAAGAAAGAAAACAAAACAACAACGAAAACCAAAACTCACTTCGGAGAAATTTTTAATTCGTGGTAAACAGCAAGGAGAGAAAAAGAGAGAGAGAGACATAGAGTAAATTTACAGTTTTATTTGTTTGCTCAAGAGCAAATTTTTTTTTTCAATTTTTTCAAATTGGTAACGATGCTAAAGGGTTTTGTTTTTGTTTTATTGTTTTAAATTTTATTGTAATTAGTTTGGTGGAATAGAATTTTTAATTAGTTTTACAAAAAATTTAAAGAATTTGTATGTAATTAATAATCAAACATGAGCCATATGTACATATTTCTTCTAAAAATTCTTAGAGAAAAGTGAAATAAATTCTGGAATATTGGATGTGAGAAAAAGTCATTTATAATTTTCTTGCAGGAATTAAACAAGTTTTTTCTATACCTATTTGAAACAAACTTTATTAAACCATTTCTTTAAATAAAGAGATTTCTCTTTACTACATCTTATAACCTTAAAAAATTTATGTTACATTTTTGTTTTTAAATGAATTGAATGAATACCCTTGTCAAGCTTGAATAAATGAAAATATTTTCTAACACTTGATTTACGTTTTACAACACTGTTCAATGAAATACCGTTTTCCTAAGAGCATTAATTTAAAATATTTAAACTTTTAATCAAATATGATCTGTTAATTGACTCGTTTGTCAATTAGCTCTATATTTAATACCAGCACTTGAACTGGATTAAATGTTTCGATATATATTTTTAAAGGATCCAATCACAGCACATAAACTGGATTGACAATGTGTTTTTTACTGAACAACAAACAGCACTTAAACTGAGTTGTTCCCGCAAAATAAAAATTCTGGCTCTTTAGTTTTTAAAATGCAAAAGAAAAAAGGGAACTTTATTATAATTTTCTTCATTTAAATACAAAATTATTGATGACTACTTACTTCCAATATATTTCTTATGTAACTAAATTATAGTTATTTGAACTACTTATTAAGCAAATTTAAAGTTCATTAGCCGTTTGGCCATGACCACAAAATTAAAACAAACAAAATTAAAGCAATTGTGCAAAATAAAAAAAAAAACAATTATTAAAGTGCAAGTAATACATTATTTTCATAAATGCAAAAAAGTTAATAAACGGGCGTTAAATTTCAAAATGAACAAAAAAAAATAAAAATGCAAACTAAATTAATGTAAACACTAAATTTTTGACTTTACACAAAAAACAACAAAAAAAAATAATTTTATTTCTAAGTGAAACTTAAATCTAAAGATTTCTAAACATGCTCCCCCCGTTGAGTGCAGCTCAAATATTATGATGGTCCATGGTATGCTGAATATGCTGGGCTGGCGATTTTAATTCTTCTTTTAGTTGAGTGACAGGGTTTTTTTTTTTTATACATGTACTGTGAAATCTGAAGATGTTTGTAAATTGCGAGGTGCTGGAGTTGGTGTGAATTTGAATTTTCGTTTAGTGACAAGATACACCACTATGCCGACAGTAATAATTAATGTTGAGTAGCCGACGGTTATATGGTGGTAGTTCTGTGCATCAATCTGATTTGGAAGCTGAAGTATCCCTTGCTCATTTAGTGAGTTTTGTAATGCAGTCAAGTTTTGTATTTGTGAAACATACTCGTCTTTGTGTATTTCAGTTAGCAAGGGTTCCACGGTTCTTCTGTGAATTTCTTCAGTAGTATTCCAAAGTTTAGAGTAAGACGTTTTTATCGAGGTTGATATTTTCTGATGCGCTTGTATGATTGTAGAGTTGTGTTGCAACACGCATTCTGGTCCTAAACTTAGTAAGCCGGATCCATCTAAGATTAATTGGGTGATGTCTTTTTTACAAACTGCTGTTGCAGGAGAAGGAGATGGCAGTGCGTATATCCATTGGTTTGAATGCCGCAGGGAGATCCAAGCAGACTTTGTCGTCAATCTTTGCACATTACAGTCTGAATGCGTTTTGTTGAGAAACAAATTTATTTCGCAGGCACATGCCCCAGCTTTCAGTTCGTATTGAATTTGGCTATTTAAGCATATATACAATTCTTCTTTCATGGCTGTGCACGAGCCGAGTCCGTAATTATCTATAAGGAAATATCTTTTTTGCACTGTATTGATTGCCAGTAAAGAAGAGCATACTTCCATTGATACAAACGTGTTGTTAATCCACCTTGGAATTGGAATGAGATTAAATAAATCGTACTGGCCTTTTTCAATTAATGGTAAAGTTACACTGAAGGTTGCTGTGGTATTTGTAAGTCCTCCTGTTACTTTCATGAGTTTGTATAGTTGTAATGCGTCTTCTCGGTTTACAGGTAATTGAAGTGACTCAAGCAGGTGAAATAATATGTTATCTACTTCATGTTGTAGTTGGATTGGGGTGAGTAATAATGGACTTATTATGCCATGATGAGTGTTTGTTAAAATATCTAGAAGTAAAGATTGAGTTTGGTCTAAGTTTGCTGCCATTATAGTTAATTGAACACACAACGACAAGAAAATATGAGAGGTTCTTTCTTCTTCACTACTGTTACGTATGCGGTTATAAATCTGTGATATTTGGAAATCAATTTGTTCAAACTTTTTCTTAGCTGTTTTTTGATCCAACTTAATAATGTTGATTGTGGAATCAATAATTGACGTTTGATTCTTCAAGAGTTTGAGCAGGTGGGCTTCATTTTGTTTAACTTGTGTTATTGTATGCGCCATATTGTCAGCATATTCTGAATCTAGTACTCCAAATAGTGAATGGGCAATATTCCCCACAATATCCATTGCTGCTCTTTTTTGTCTTTTCCCAGATAGTAATGTGCTGTCCATTATTAACCGAGACTCAGTATGTTTAAAGTAATTTACTAGATTTGCGCATGTTGCCTTTTGCTGCATTTCTTGACATAGATGATCAAGCGCCTTGGTTCCATTTGAAAATAATTCTAATTCCGACCAAAATCCTTCTAAATCATAATAAATTAAAAGTTGCCATTCTGTAGGTGCGATAAATGCTGTGCCGATTCCTTCGTAGTAAATACCCAGTTGTGCTCGAAATTGTTTATTGCGAACGCTTGTTGCAAGAACAACTGGTAAAAGCATGATACACATAACTACCGTAAGAATGTTGATAGAAGTGCGCATTCTTTTCATAGGAATTTCAGATCCATCATTATTCCGATTGGTGTTGGAATTAGTTGGTTGACATTGCTCAAATGTTTCGTCGGAGTGTTCAGTACTTATCGGTAAAGGTGCCAGTCGAGTAATTGGCCTTCTATAAATGCCCTTTGCTGTTTTAACGTCAACTACTCTAACAAAACCGTCATCACCATGATATATTTTTTCAATTCTTCCCAAAGGCCACTGTAAAGGGGCTGTGTTATCTTCTTTAACGACGACCATATCTCCGGGTTTAATATTGATTGCTTCAGTTTTCCATTTGTGACGATATTGTAGTTCATTTAGATATTCCCGTGACCATCGCTTCCAAAACTCATTTTTTATATGCGTTACTAGTTTCCATCTAGTCAGCAAGTTTGTTTTATTCGGTGTAGAATATATGTCAACTTGAGCTGTAAGTGGTTCTCCAATAAGAAAATGTCCTGGGGTTAATGCGGCTAAATCATTTGGGTTTTCTGACATTGGGCTTATTGGCCGTGAATTGAGAATCCCTTCAATTTCAATAACAACGGTTTCAAGTTCTTCATACGTTAATGACGCTGTTGACACACTTCTGATGAGAAGATGCTTAGCTGATTTTACTGCAGCTTCCCATAGACCACCGAAATGTGGCGCTCTCGGTGGTATGAAATGGAATGTTATCCCTCTGGATGTGCATTCTTTATGGATTATGTCTAGGGCTGAGTCTGAATGGATAGTTTCCGATAATTCTGTTAGTTGATTTTTTGCCCCTGCAAAGTTGGTAGCATTGTCACAATACAGATTTTGACAATGACCGCGTCTACTTATAAATCTTTTTAATGATCCTAAGAAGGATTCAGTAGTCAAATCACTGACCAATTCCAAATGTACTGCCTTTGTGGCAAAGCAGCAGAAGACTGCAATGTAGGCCTTTTGAGGCTTC
Source organism: Sarcophaga caerulescens (assembly GCA_927399465.1). NCBI lineage: Eukaryota > Metazoa > Arthropoda > Insecta > Diptera > Sarcophagidae > Sarcophaga > Sarcophaga caerulescens. The sequence continues at coordinate 27,461,637 of OV656866.1, forward strand.
TTTCCTCTCACCTTGTAGTGAACCCAAAATGGTCCGCAAAAGTCCACTCCAGCATTAATGAATGGCCGAGCTGGTGTAACACGTGCAGCTGGTAAATTGCCCATGATCTGATTAAGTAGCTTGGGTTTGGCCTTAGTGCATCGTACACAATGTTGTACAACTGATCGAGCTGCAGATTTTCCCTTGACTGGCCAATATCTTTGTCTTGTATGTGACAAAAGTGCTTGAGATCCACAGTGCTTATTTTGTTCATGCACCATTTGCATAAGCAACTTTGCAATTGGATCATTGTAAGGAAGTAGCATTGGATGTTTAGCGTCATATGAAAGTAACGATGAGTTTAATCGACCTCCTACTCTGATGATACCATTTGAATCCAAAAATGGTGAGAGATTACTGAGCGGACTTCCTTTACTTACTTCATTTTTCTTGTTTAATTGCTTTAGGTCATCTATAAACTCAGACTGCATTGCCCGTACAATGATTACGAGTGCTTGTTCTAGTTCCTTTACTGTTAAGGTAATATCCGAAAATGTTTTTAACTTCCTTGTGCTATTGATAAATCGTAATATGTAGGCCACAATTCGTTGCAACTTTCGAAATGATCCCTTGTGATTTATATTGTAGACTATATTTATTATTGGATCTTCGGATGTTGCAATGGCTGCTACTTTCTTTCGCTCCAGATTATTGTCAAATATCTCTAAAGTCTTTGAGTGCTTTTGTGGCCAAACAGTTTCTTGGCCATGTAAGAAAGTGGGTCCATAGAACCACAAGTTGCATGATGGTAAACTTTTTGGTGAAAGCCCTCGGGATATGATGTCTGCTGGATTGTCCTTCGAGCTCACATGACGCCATTGTTCAGCTAAAGACAACTCCTGTATTGCTGCTATTCGATTGGCCACAAATGTTTGATATGATGATGACTGCGAGTTGATCCAAGCCAAAACAATTTGTGAATCCGTCCATAAGAAAGTAGATACATCCTCAAATTTCAAGTCCCCTTTTACTTTGGCTGTTAGCTGGGCACCTAAAACTGCCGCGCAGAGTTCAAGACGAGGGAGGCTTTGTTTTTTTAAGGGGGCTACTCTTGATTTTGAACATAGTAGGCGTACTATAATTTGACCATTTTTCTGAACTGATCTTATGTAAACTGCGGCACCATATGCTTTCTCAGAGGCGTCCACAAATGTATGAATTTGTATTCTTGTTATGATATGTCCATTTAAGACATGCCTTGAAAATTTCATGTTATCTATGTGTTTTAATTCATCTCGGAATGTTTTCCATTTTGTATGGAGTTCTGCTGGAAGAGCTTCATCCCATGTGAGTTTTAATTTCCACAGCTCCTGTATAAATATTTTTGCAGTAACAACGACTGGTGCTACTATTCCCAGTGGGTCGAATAACCTAGCCAAATCGGAGCTTACTGTTCGCTTAGTTACACGTTTGGTATCGCCCAAGCATACCTTCACACAAAATTTATCAATTTTTGGGATCCATGTTAAACCTAAGGTCTTTACTGTTTGGCTACTTTCGCTGAAATCAATATTGACCTCTTCCTTTGTTGAAACATTTTGAATTAGTTGAGGATGATTTGCACACCACTTTTGTAGAATAAAACCATGCTGTATCAATATGTGTCTTAGTTCTTGTTGAATTGCGAGCGCTGTCTTCAAACTATCTGCTCCACCAAGTCCATCATCGACATAGAAATTATTGAGCAGAAAGTGTGCTCCCAGAGGATACCTCGCCATATTTTCTTTTGCAACTTTTTCCAAACATTTTGTTGCTAAGTACGGTGCAGCTCGAGTTCCATAAGTTACTGTGTTTAATTGGTAATACCTTATTGCTTCAATGGGATTTTCCCTCCAGATAATGATTTGCAGTCTTCTATCTTCAGGATGCATGAGTATTTGCCGATACATTTTTTCAATATCCGTGGTAAAAACAAAACGTGGCAATCGAAAACGTAGTATTATAGAAAAGAGTTCACTTTGAACAGTTGGTCCCGTGTACATTACGTCATTCAATGACAAACCAGAAGAACTCTTAGCGGATGCATCAAATACTACTCTTAATTTTGTTGTCAAACTTTCAGGCTTTAGAATGCAATGATGAGGTATAAAATAATTTGGTTTACGTAATGAATTGATGTCTATCCTGGTCATGTGACCCAATGTCTCGTATTCTTGCATGAAACTTATGTATTGCATTTTAATTTCGGGTGTGCTTGCTAATCGGCGCTCTAGTGCAAGGAATCGATTATACGCTATTCCATGTGATTCGCCTAACTCTTCGGGGTTATTGCAAAATGGAAATCGAACAACAAATCTTCCATTTTGATCGATTGTGTAATTACTTGCAAAATGATTTTCACATAATTTTTCTGACACTGATAGTGCTTTGCTATCTGTTGTGATTTTTTCCAATTCCCACAATTGGGAAATGGCTTCTTCAAGGTTGAAGTCATTTTCAGTGCACATCCCACAAGTTGCTAATGATAAGTGTGTTTTACCTATCTTGCCTGCGATAACCCATCCCAATACTGTATTTTGTAATGTTGGCAAATCATTGGCTAATTTTATTTGCCCGATTGCTAATAGTTGATGATAAAATTCAGCACCTAATAGGACATCTATTTTGTCAGGACGGTTGAAATGTGGGTCTGCTAATTTGATATTTTTTGGAATTGGCCAATTTTCAATGTTAATTCCTTGTGATGGCTGCGACGTCACTATGTGAGGAAGAACAGCTGCTTCGAGTCGTGTTGTAAAATTGTTAATTTGAGACTGCAAAGTGACATTAATTCTATGACGAACCTTGGCGTTGCTCGATCCAATTCCACTAATGCAAATTGTAGCTGGCTTAGGTGAAATGCCCAAGCGTTTGACTAATCTCTCGCTTACGAAATTGAGTTGTGAACCCGAGTCCAGAAGTGCTCTGCACGATACTTCTTTTCCATTTGCCTTTACGATAACCATTGCTGTGCTGAGAAGGATGTAGCTGCTTAAGGTGGAATGTTTTGCTGCGGTTAAAGATGCGGCCTTTTGACTATCTAGTGTTGTTGGTAAATGGCTTCCTTCTGTTGTGTGATTAGATACCGTGTTCATCATTGATAAGTTTTTTTTATTTTGGCTTGGCTGTTCTAGATGAAGAAGCGTATTGTGTTTCTTGTTACATTTCATACAGCTTCTAGAAATGCAATTTTTTAAGTTATGACCAGGTTTTAAGCAATTAAAGCATAACCTTTGCCTTCGAACGAATTCTAGCCGTGCTAGCGGTGATGACTGCAAAAACTTTTTACAGGCAAACAACGGATGTCTTCCATTTTTGCACATTGCACAGGCTTGGTCCTCCGCTACCATGGATGTATACACCTTAGTGCCTAACCGTTTCTCCTTGGTTCCTATTGCCTCCAGCGATTGAAAGTTTCTTTCTAAAAATTCAAGAAATTCTTTAATCGTTGGAACTTCTTTTGGTTGAGCCAGAGATTGTTCGAAGCGTAACCGTGTGGATTGATCAATTCCCTTGAGTAGTAGATGAAGTAAAATAGGGTCCCACGATGATGTATCTATTTTAAGATTCTGTAGTGCTAACAGACACTCTTGAGTTTTATCGTGCAGGCTTTTAAAATTATCACCGGTTTTATTGTTAGGGGTATCAACCAATTCCTGAATTAATCTGCTTACTAATAACCGCTTGTTGTTGTAACGGTCGACTACGATTGCCCACGCGGCATCAAAGTTTTCCTCGGTTGCAGCAAAATGTTTAATCAAGTTGGCTGCCTCTCCAATCAAGTGTGTCTTCAGATACCAAATTTTTTGGACCTTCGTCATTGGCTGATTGATGACCAGTGATACAAACAGATCATGAAATTCCTGCCACTTTAGGTAGTTACCATCAAATTTGGGCATTGTAACCTTTGGCAGTGGAATAGTGTCTGTTGGATATTTAACACCTTCAGGTGGATGTTGTGCTAGTGGTTTTCCGTGGAATCTTTTCACTATGGACCTTAGATTAGTCTCAAGACTAATAAATCGGTCCAAATTGTAACCTTGGTCTGTCGGCTCTTCACACCTCTCGCAAATTTCCAAATGAATGTCCTCAATCTGTCGCCACAATGTTGTTGCCGTTGGAACATCGTCCGCTGTAAGGTTCTCGTGTAACAAACGCTCAAGAGACGCTATCATCGCCCCTTGCCTGCGGACTAATTTTGTAATATCAATAGCTTCTGTTGGTGCTGCTTTTGCACCTGATGTATGAGATTGATCCCCTTTTGTCTGGTCGGAGGTTTGAACAATTTTCAACATGGCCTTCTCAAATACGCTCTTGTATTGTTCAACAATGTCTCTGATAGCTTCATAATATCCTTTGACGAAATAATCATGCTCTAAAGGGAGATTCTTCAGTATACGAATTTCGTTGTTATTAGCCTCAAAAGCTGTCCACTCGTCATCTAATTTTTTTAGACGTTCCTGGAAATAGCTGACTGTAGACTTTCTTGATGATGGGTCCTTTTTAAAGTTGCGAACGATGGTTTCAATCCTATCTCCGACACCTCTTTGTATTTCCACCAATTCTTCAAATGATGCCATGGTTATGACTTTTGAATTAGATTACTTCTTTAAACTAGTTTGACTCTTTGAATAAGGTTGCAATGTTCGTGATCCTGTGTTAGATCACGTCGGGGTCACCAAAATGTTAATTGACTCGTTTGTCAATTAGCTCTATATTTAATACCAGCACTTGAACTGGATTAAATGTTTCGATATATATTTTTAAAGGATCCAATCACAGCACATAAACTGGATTGACAATGTGTTTTTTACTGAACAACAAACAGCACTTAAACTGAGTTGTTCCCGCAAAATAAAAATTCTGGCTCTTTAGTTTTTAAAATGCAAAAGAAAAAAGGGAACTTTATTATAATTTTCTTCATTTAAATACAAAATTATTGATGACTACTTACTTCCAATATATTTCTTATGTAACTAAATTATAGTTATTTGAACTACTTATTAAGCAAATTTAAAGTTCATTAGCCGTTTGGCCATGACCACAAAATTAAAACAAACAAAATTAAAGCAATTGTGCAAAATAAAAAAAAAAACAATTATTAAAGTGCAAGTAATACATTATTTTCATAAATGCAAAAAAGTTAATAAACGGGCGTTAAATTTCAAAATGAACAAAAAAAAATAAAAATGCAAACTAAATTAATGTAAACACTAAATTTTTGACTTTACACAAAAAACAACAAAAAAAAATAATTTTATTTCTAAGTGAAACTTAAATCTAAAGATTTCTAAACATGATCTAATAAAGTTAAAAACATTTGAAATAAACTTCCTGAATCATCCATCGCTCTTCTTTATTTGCTACAATAAACTTCACATAGCTGATAAACATCAACCACAACAGCATGAGAGAAAGAGTGAGAGAGAGATATAGAGCATGTAAGCATTTGTCAATATGAAAATGATGATGTGATGCCAATAAATTTATTTCAAGTTTTAATGCATGTTTAATGAGATAATTTTTCATATTATTTATTTTGAATACAACAACAACAAAATAAAGGAATGTAAAAACAAAAATACTAAAAAACAATCAATAAAAGTCCATAAAATAAATTTATGGTCAACGATAAAAAACAAAAGCAAACAATATAACAAACCAACAATAAATGTCGTCTCTATAAAAACAATCAACAACAACAATTCCGTATAAAAAAAAAATCCCGTTTCAATAAATCTATGAGAAAGAGAGTAAAAACAATAAAACACAACAAGACCACACAAATGATTCATCATGATATGGGCAGCAGCAATAAGAACTTACAATAACAAACCACGGCATACCAAATATCATAATGATGGTATTTTACTATCATCATCATCATGAGTACCACATTCGTACACATATGCTTGTGCATATGCATACATTTTATTTATAAAGCGACAACAATAACAATAACACTCACAAAATAAAAACAATCATAATAAATATTTACCAGTTACACCACAGCAATGATAAATAACAACAAAAAAAATACAACAACAACAGCATACAGAAAAAAATTTTAAGTAAAAAAAAGAGTAAGAGAGAGAAGGGAAGAGAAAAAAATAAATCCAAGAAACCAGGTGAGTTCAATATGCACGTAAATTAGTAGAAGAAAGAAAATATCAAAACAAGCACGTACACACAAACAATACAAACAAACACATACACATGTTTGTATAAACTCTTGGAATGACCACTTACATACATATGTATGTCCGTATGTGCGTATGTATGTTGGAATGTAAGTACTTGTTTGATGTCACTGTTAAGAAGAGATGGCGACATTGCTGTGCTGTTATGTTAGCTTTGGTTCTTGGCTCTTTGGATAAGAATTTAGAACAACAATAAACAAAATCAATATTTACAAAAACACCGAACGCATAAGTATGTATGTATGTATGTACGTATGCATATGACACACATAAACAATGACAAAAAAAAGGATTCCTAAAATGTCACAACAACAACAACAACCAGAAATGTTTACAAGAGTTCTAGAAATTAAATGAAATGGAAAACATCACAATGTTGAATATTTAAGAAAGTAAAACCAACAACAAAATAAACAACAAAAAAAAAAACAGAATACTGTGGATAAAAACAAGAGAAAGAGAGAGAGAGAATGATACACAGAGTATGATTAGATGAGAAGAAAAGATCCGTTTAAGTGGTGAATAGATTTGTTTTAATAAGATTGTGATTAATTATACAGTTGATAGCAAAAGTCTTAGTACGTCAATATATTTTAGCAATTTCATGAATTTTAGCCCAAAATTTTTTATATAGTTTATATACTTATTTTATTAATTTATTTCTGTTTTATTATAAAATAAACAATTTTTTAATGTTGTTCATAAAACAAGAGAAAAATGAAGAAAAGTTTCAGATGACTCCATAGGTACCCCCAAGGAGAACCCTGAGTAAATTTAAAATTCTAAAGTTTAATACCGGGTTATCCATTTCGTGGTTTCAAAAGTAAACGTAAATAAAACGCATATAAAATATTTTTTTCATGATATTTCTTTTTTATTGTAAAGTTTGAACGTTGACATTATGTGTGAAACACTACATCATTTATGTAAATGACCTCCACGCGAAGTGTTGCAAGCATTGATTCTTTTGAGGTAATTTTCGACCATATTGGGCGATATCTTAGCCATAACTTGACGAATGTTGGTTTTTAAGCGCTCAAGAGTTGAAGGTTTATCTGCATAAACACGGTCTTTCGCGTAGCCCCACAAAAAGAGTCTAATGGTGTCAAATCGCATGATCTTGGTGGCCAGTTGATATCGCCACGACGAGAAATTACGAAATGTCTCTTGCAATAAAGCCATATTCGCTCGAGTTGTGTGGCAAGTGGCACCGTCTTGTTGAAACCACATATTCTCCAATTCGTATTCTTCAATAGCAGGCAAAAAAAAGTCGGTTATCATATGACCATAACGCTTCGAATTGACGGTGACAGTCGTTCCATCGTCGTTTTCGAAGAAGTAAGGTCCAATCAAACCTTCGGACCAAAGAGCGCACCAAACAGTAACTTTTTCTGGATGTAATGGCCTCTCTTCAATTACTTGAGGATTCTCAGAACGCCAAATATGACAATTTTGTTTATTAACATACCCACCGAGTGTGAAATGTGCTTCATCGCTGAAGAAAATTTTGTTCGAAAAATTGCCGTCCACCGCCTGTTATTCAAGCACCCATTCCACGTATCTACGACGTTGTGAATGGTCAGCTGGCTTCAGTTGTTGCGTGAGCTGGACTTTATATGGATGTATGTAGGTGTAGATCTAAATGCAATATACGCCATAAGGTGCCGTAAGACAGTCCTAATTCCTGAGAACGACGAGGAATCGACACATTCGGGTCTTCGGGAACACTTTTACTTACAATAGCGATATTTTCAGCGGAACGAGCGAAACGATGATGCACAGGCCTTTCAATATTTGTAACCACTCCAGTCTCTTCAAATTTCTTCACAATTTTGCCAATTGCTTGTGTAGTTGGACGATTATGTAAACCATAATCTCATCTTAAAGCACGATATGTGTCTGTGGCAGAATCACCATTTTTGTAGTAGGTTTTGATAATTTTTATGCGTTGTGTGATAGTTAAGCGATCCATTTTCGTCAAAGTCAGACTTTCAACTGAAAAGAAAAAAATTGGTTTCACAACTTAGTTTGACAGATGTCGAATTCCAGTCCCATACTTTTGAAACCACGAAATGGATAGCCCTTTACATATATGAAAATGTTATCCCTTGTATTTAGTAGAATATCCCTTAAGGTCAATCACTGCATTTAATCCATTTGGAATTGAATGTACAAGTTCTGTTTAGTGTTTTCTAGTGGCACCATGAGCAAGTTTTTCGGTTAACTTTTGTTAACATTATTCCATCATAATTGACCTACTACGCAAGGTAAACTGCAAGAATTACAAATGTGATCAGGTCTGTACATTATATAGTACAAAGCATGCACAGTAAAAATTATCGCTCTATTTAAGAAAATGTGGCATATAATTCGAATTTGCTGATTCCACAGCATTCTTAGCAATTGAGCTTATCTTATGGCTAATTATAGCATATTTTGCATATGGATTTGTATTTACATCCGCATTAAGTTCAACTTATGTAACAATTAAAGTGGCCTAAATAGTCACATAATGTTTTCGCGGATAATTCTAAAAGGGTTGTTGTCGAGGAAATTTTTGAGAATCATTGAAAGGCGTCTACTAGAGTAGGTAAGTTTTGTTGTGCCAGAATTTTAATTGAAAACCATTGAGTGGATATATTAAGGCATCTTACAGGAAGGTCCTTATGATAAAGAAAAAGATGTTTCGTTTTTCGTCAAATTTGTAACCGAACTTAATCGAACACCTAATATTTTAATCTTTTTTACAATTTTTTCAAGCCTTTCTTATCTTAACTGATAAGGGAAAACATTTTTTTTTATCAAATTTCTGCAATCCGTTCGTTTTCTTAACAAACCGATACGAACAGTCAATAATCACTTAAAGGTGTTAATTTGCCAGAAAAGCCATTCATTCATTCAGCCGTCCAGTCCAATAACGATAACAAATATTTGATTTTGTTTTAACGTTTATTCTTCAACTCCGCGATAAGAAACTGATAAGTAATGATGATGACACACTCACCTTCTCGTCAAATTAATCCCATGTTAGTGCGTTTCATATGATGGAATATCCCAAGTGTTCATAGCAGATAACCCATCAACATGTTGGGTGTTATTTTTAAAAACTTTTAATTGTTGTTGTTGCTGTTCATTAAATATGATTTTTAAATAAGGGTGCAGTGATGAGTGTAATCTTTAAAATAAATATTTAACGAACAAGCCACACTGGGCTTATCAGTGTGATAAATAAATAGGCCCGTAAAACAAAACTTCGTTTGTGTGCTTTGTTTATTGTGTTGATTTTATTTCTTAAATGCATGATAAAAAATATGTTTTAACCCATAGTCAGTATTATCACTTACCATAATTTTATCCATGAGTGCCTTTATAACCTCCTTGGAACGTCTCCATTTTCATTTTTGCAGAAAAATGCTCTGATCCTTGCATGAAACTCTCGGTTAGACACTTAACTTTTTGATAGAATTTTCGAGCATCATGCCTACATCTGCACAACTTGATTTCCTCGTACTGTTACCTTTCCTGCTTCGTCTTCTTGCATCTGAAAAGGCTTCTCTCATCTCTTCTCCTCTCTCTCTCTCTCTCTCTCTCTCTCTGTAGTCCTCGACAATAGCTCGCGTAGCGGTGAACTGCAATGTTTTCTTGTATGCGGCGTTTTTCATTGCAGCTGCGTTGTAGCACTCCTTATCGTACCATTGATATCGTTGGGGTGGACATTCGAAACCAAGGACGGTTTCCGCAGCAGTGCACAAAGACTTTAAGATGTTGGCCGACAGTCCACCAATGGTCTTTTCTTTCCTCACGCTCTCGCCTTTCCTGCTTCGTCTTCTTGCATCTGAAAAGGCTTCTCTCATCTCTTCTCCTCTCTCTCTCTCTCTCTCTGTAGTTCTCGACAATGGCTCGCGAACTCGGTGAACTGCAATGTTTTTTTGTATGCGGCGTTTTTCATAGCAGCTGCGTTGTAGCACTCCTCATCGTAGCATTGATTTCGTTGGGGTGGGCACTCGAAACCAAGAACGGTTTCCGCAGCAGTGCGCAAGGACTAGAAGATGTTGGCCGACAGTCCACCAATGGTCTTTTCGAGCATCATGCCTACATCCGCACACCTTGACTTCCTCACGCTCTCGCCTTTCCTGCTCCCTATTCTTGCGTTTGAAAAGGCTTCTTTCATCCCTTCTCCTTTCTCTCTCTCTCTGTAGTTCTCGACAATGGCTCGCGTAGCGGCGGACTGCAACGTTTTCTTTCATTGCAGCTAACTCGTGACTCTCCCAATCGTCCCATTGGTTTCGTTGGGGTGTTCGCTCGAAATTAATGACTGTTTCCGCAGCAGTGTGCCAGGAGTGGGAGATGTTAGCCAACAGTCTACGAATGTCGCTGAGTTTATATGGAGATTGACGGAGCTTATGCTAGAGTTGGCAAAGTCGCCGTGGTCTAGTAGGTAGTGTGTTGGCTTACTAGACGTAAGGCCACGGTTCAAACCCCTGGTCAGACAACAAAACGAAATATGTATGAAAAAATATTTCTTCGGCGACTTCCTCTCACCAGATTTCTGGCAAAAACTCTGAGAGTAAATAAAATTGGCGTGAAGAGTTTCTCAAAAATCTGTCGTTCGGAGTCGACTTTAAACTGTAGGTCCCGCCACTCATGTATAAAATTAACACACACAACATGAGTGGTGTGAGAATCCTGACTGGAGGGTTGTAATGGACAATTATGTATGTACATATGTTATGCAAAGGGTGATTTTTTAGATATTATCTTTTTGGCAACACTGGTTTAAACAGCTCACGCACGTTTCGTGTTTTGTTTCACTGTCAAACATCTTCAGTTTGGTCTATAATTTAACCATGAATCGTCTTACAAACGAACAACGCTTGTAAATCATTGAATTTTATTATCAAAATGCGTACTTCTTCAAAGATGCTGCGAATCGTAACGTAACTGTGAATGGTGAGCGCTACCGTGAGATGATATCCAACTTTTCTTTGCCCAAAATGCAAGAGCTTGACTTGCATGACATGTGGTTTCAACAAGACGGTGCCACATGCCACACAGCACGCGTAACAATGGACTTATTGAGAGGCTAGTTCGGTGAACATTTTATTTCACGTTCGGGACCGGTCAATTGATCGCCATAGATCGTGTGATTTAACGCCTTTAGACTATTTTTTGTGGGGCTATGTTAAAGCTCATGTCTATTCAGACACACCCGCTTCAATTGACGCATTGGAAGACAACATTGAAGCATTTATTCGTGAGATCCGGCCGAAATGTTGGAAAGAGTATGTCAAAATTGGACAAAGCGGATGGACCATTTGAGGCGCAGTCGCGGACAACATTTGCATGAAATAATCTTCAAACATTAAATTATATGGACCGTACTATCGATTCAAATAAAGATTTCATGCTTTTTTCTGAATTGTATGTGTTTTTTTTTTAAATTTTCCTATAGCTCTTAAAAATCACCCCTTATATGCGAGAGTTGAGAGAAGAAAACCTCAGCTGCTATATAGATGATGCGAATTGGAAACATGCCTACCGTGAATCACAATTTGATCAATCCAGTTAGATGTCAATCGCTCAGGGGACATCCAAGTGGCTTTGTAAATATCAAGGAGTTTGAGCACATTGTTAAGCGAAAAAGTGATTGTTGCACCCGATCGAGAGCCGGTCATTGAAATGACCATTATGTACGTATTTCGTGCTAATGGCAAGACCCAAGCTTTCAAGGAAAATAAAAGTTTTGTAGTTTATAATGTCACGCGTATTTTATTTAACTTTACTCTTACAATTATAAAAATCCATTTTTTTTCGATGGCAGGCATATAAGGAACTTCCTGTCTTACGAGAGGCAGTTCAATTCTTATCTTTTATTACAAAAAAATATTTTTCTTTTTAATATTTTTTGAGTTCTAAAAGGTTCTAATACTTCCTAATGGCTTTAAATCATGTAAAATTGATAAGATTTGCTTGTAATGTTCCCTTATTTTTGTGTCTAATTTGAATTCGATGTGGTTACAGTTGAAATTCAAATAAATTCTTATCATTTTCGAAAACCAAATCCAAATCCAAATGACCCTCTACTTGAACTCTTATGCGTAATGAATGAATAAAATGAATATAAAATACTCTCGAATATGTACATACCGGCTGACATACATACGTCATGTAATTGTTTACTTTATGCATTTAAAAAACTATTAGAAAACAACACAACGAAAAGCAATTCGAAAAAAAAAATTAAAAATTTTTCATAGGAAAACGAAACAAATTTGTTTCACATTCAAATTTAAATTTGTTTCTGAGATAAGAAAAGAACATTAAATCCCCGAGAATTTGTATTTTAAAACATAAAAATGTCGCTATTATTGTTGTTAGTGTTTGTTGTAAAGCATTACAAAATTGTTGTTTGTGTAACATTTCTTTTTATAATGTTTTATGATCGTTATCATCATCAAAATACATCATTTACTGTGAAGTGGCAGGGAGGCAGGCAGGCAGGCAGGCATGTCTCTATTTTGTGGGGATTTATTAAAAATGATGACAGTTTTAAATGCATTGTAATTTACATACATTGTGAATGTATATGTGTACGTATGTATGTATGTGTGTGTACATATAAATATTACATATATTTCCTATAATTTAGGGAAATTAAATGGGAGGCCAGTTATAGCTGTCACATAGAGAGCAAAGGAGGATTCAGACGACCACACAAGTCGTACGAGAGAAGTCGGATAGTATCGTGTAAACTCAATATACAAAGATTCATCTAATATGTACACTAGGGTGGTTTTAAAAAATCGATGGCGGATTTTTTTGGGGGCACCCCCCTAAAATGTTTCATTTTGTTAGATTTTAAGATTGCCAAAGTTTGAGCACAATTGGAAGATGTTAACCCGTGCCACTGGGGCCTCAAAGTTTTGAAAGTCTCGATTTTTTGGCAGTTTGGCGACTTTGTCGACCCATATCTCGAGAACGGTTTAATATATTTGCCCGTGTCATACATCAAATTGAAGTCGATGCTGTTTATAATATTTTTATAATGAATAAAAAAATACGTAAATAGTACTGAATTCGAGATAATGAACCCAATGTCCATACACCGGCCATGGCGTACTGGACCTGGAGACCTAAAGCGCACATTTTTTCCGTCAAGATGGCCAAGATATATCAATGCCAACTGTAACAGCTCTTTGTAGTCGTCTCTTGGCTGGCATTTCATTAGTTTTCATTGCAGTTCTTCTTTGATATTCTCTACTTCTTCTTTCGGCAGTAGTTTCAAAACATTCTCGTCTACATCGAACTTGGATTTATCAATCGCCGACCATTCTTTTTGAAACCTTTTGAATATGTCTGGTTGACGTCCCGTAGTGCTTCCGAACTTGCAGTCAAAAACCCTCAACCAGACTTCTAAAACGTGGTGTCGGCACGCTAGGTACAGGAGCTCTCAACCTAACATCTGCTCCAGGAGATTGCACGCTCCATTGAGAGTCCCAGTATTTGATGCTGTTGTATCGAAGCACATAGCCACCCAGCTATGCTTTTCTTTTTTTAATAACAGACTCTGAACCCCTGGTCTTCTACTTAAAATTTAACAATACATTTTTAAACCAGTTTGGTTTTACCTGCTTGGGGTCGCCATTGATATAGTATGTGGGTCTAAAACTAACGGTATACCATAGCAAACATATTTAAATGAAATGAGATTCCAAAGTACAAGTATTTGTCAATAATAACCAATAATAACACAAATAACGCATATTCGCTCTCAGGGGTACCTAGTCACGTTTTTAGGGACATTGGCTTTATTTTTCGGTGTCAGTACTAGATGCGTATTATTGTGTAGAATATAAAATATTATAATCAGTATGGCCTTTAATTTGATGTATGACACTGGCAAATAGCTTTAGCCGTTCCAGAGATATGGATCGCCGAAGTCGCAAAACTGCCAAAAAATTGAGATTTTCAAAACTTTGAGGCCCCAGTGGCGCGGGTTAACATCTTCCAATTGTGCTCAAACTTTGGCAATCCTAAAATCTGACAGAAAGAAGCATTTTAAGGGGGTGCCCCCGAAAAAAATTCTGAAATTTTTTTTTTACCATATGAGATAAAACCACCCTAATGTACACATGAAGATCCTACTAGATGCGCTACACAGTTTCCAGACCCACCTCATTCTAAAACGGTTCAACCAGGTCCGCAAAAGTTTGCGTATGACTGCCATACCATAGACTACCTGCGTCACACCGTGCTTCCTGTCTGGAATAATCAACAAGTCTGTCTAAGTTTCATAGCTTGCTCATATAGTAAGTAAAACATGGACTCTAGACTCGTATATTAATATCCATAAGTTAATTATCCTCCGAAGCCTGTCCCTCAAATTCCCTTACATAAACAAGACCCCTTTAAATATCCTAAAAAAGTTCCTTCACCACCTCCTCCACCGGTAGCAGTCCTGAAAACAACTCCAGAGAGGCATGACTACTCTTGACGCAACGCAATACGTTCAGTAAGACACATCTGTGCACCTTGTTCAGTAATTTCACCCCGCTAGCAGACTCAAAATTCTTCCACCATATAATGCAACGATATGGAATAAGGACCACAGAATCCTAACCACTCTCCACCATCTGAGAAATTTCATTATCACTTGATTTTCACTTTTTAAGTTTCAAATTTTAACGTTTTCCTCCGTCAATTTTGTTTATTCTTTTTGATTATGCCGGTTATTTTATATTATAAACATGTGATGCACCCTGTAAAATACAAACTATTTAGCAAGGACCATAACCTTCTTGGAATAAGTATGTAGTCCAAAAGACAAAGAATGTATAAATATTCCTGTATGTCAGTGTTGCAAATTTGAAATTTTTGAAATAGTATTGCAAGAGTACGTTTTTGCATCAAAGGGAACTTTTTTATAATTGTTGAGGTATGGTATCGATGAATGTCTCCACTAACATATGTGAAAATTACATATTCTAGATACGCACCGTCCAAATCACGATATACAGTACACAGATCTATGATAATACAGTACAATTTCGAATAACGCCACTTTGGTGAGTTTTGATTTTATTCACCACACCGGCTAAATTTACCATATTTTGTAAAACTCACCACACTAAAAACTCACCACAAATACAAAATTCACCACTCTTCAAAAAAATTAAATTAAGTTTTTTGCCTCTTTTGCCGTCCTTAATCTCCAAATCAGCAGCGAGAGCAAATCCCTCTCATCATCCATCCACACACACAATATACGCCATTATGTTTTTGTTTTGTCTGAACCTGGGGCGAGCGAACTAATTGATAACAACACTTACAGTTTTTTGTTTTCGTTTTGTATGACCTGGGGTTGAACCGTGTCCTTTGGGCGTCCAATAAGGAAGGCTACTAACTAACCACCTATTAGACAGACAGACCACATAGTTAGTACATTAAACAAACGGGGCTTAGTTTTTACTTAATAAATCCGGAAACGGAAAAAGAATGTGCGAATTATTATAATATATATTATAAAGAACGTTTATTTTTTTGAACGAACAAAAATGAATTTGATGAAAAAAGTAATGAAAGGCATAGCGGCGTCGTACTGCGGTATTTTTGAAATGAAAAAGTACTGAAAAAAATACAAATTTGTCTCATTCACATGCAACCCTGATCAATGGAAGAAGGCAACCCTTCTAACCAAGATTATATTTATACAGGTAGCACAGAATATACACAGAAGGGAAACGAAAGTTTGACGTTTACTATAATTGTGTGAAAGGGACAGCAAATATTACCAACAAGTACCAAAAAGTATTTCTGTCTCTGTCTGATTATTTCTGTTTTGTTTATTTATGTTTGTTAAATTTTAGGGTGGGTTTTTATTTTCTATTTTGGTAGAAATTGATGATATTTTTGTAGAATAATAGAATAGTTTTGAAAGGAAATGAACTGTTTTATTGGGGAAACGTAATACGGAACTAATGTATTTGGTGACACCTTTCATCGATTGTCACTAACTTAGTATTTAACCAATTTGGGGGTATATTCACAAATTCCTGAAACAAAAAGTTATGAGTATATATTTTGTTATATTTTTCTTTTTACTTATCTTTTACACACGTAACTTATTTCATTGTGAAGAGAAATTGCTAAGAGTTCGATTAATAATAAAAAATTACCCAATTTAAACTTTTTCATTCAAGAAATTAATAAATACTGATAATATACACAAAGTTCTGCAAGAAAAAAATTTTATGAGCAATATGTCTTATTTGATCGTGATATATTTAGCTTCTTACTTACCTTTTGCACAAGAAACTATATTCATTCCGACCAAAAACCACATACATTTGGATTAATAATTAAATATTTAAGAATCTTTAAACTTTTCATTGAAGAAATTAAAAAATATTCCAAATTTTTCTTTTTTTAACACAAAATCAATGTTTGTTTACATTTAATTTTTCAACTTTATCCGCCAGTTTTCAGTCTGTATATCTGTTGCTTCTAACACATTTGCTTTGCAAAACTTATAATTCATTTTTTTTCTCCCTCTAACTATTTTAGTAAAATTATGTTATGAGAGTTTGTCAAACGTCATTGCTTTCCCTTCTGTGTATATTCTGTGACAGGTAGTGTTATTTAATGCAGCTGAGTGTTACTTTTTGATTGTTGTATTGACACAGGCATGTCAAAAAATTTGTTTATATTCACTTTTTAAGTGTGTTTGTTATTATTTTTACATAAGATTTGTCATTTCAACAGACAAATAAGAAGGGCGAATCAGAATTGACAAGAGGTGTGATTTAAAAATAGCAACAAATACATGTTGTTTTTGAAACAAATTTAAAGTGGTTTTTTGGCTTATTTTAATTTTCTCTCTTTAATACCTTCACATGCAACCCTGTTAAATTTAACGCAACCCTTCCAACAATAGACAGCCGCTGTCATAAAGTAAAAAGACAGACACAGCAAAAAGAATATAAAGAAGAAGACAAATGAAAAACGCAGAAAATAGTATAATTTTCGTGTGAAGCAGCATTTTGTGATAGAATTTCTTGTTTTTTAAATAAATTTCTTTAAAAATAAACGCGCATTTGTGTGTGACGAAAAATAGTTTGTGAGGAAACGTGTTAACGGCGATAACAAACGTTCAGTGTAAAAACGCTTCAGCTCAGCGATTACATGAGGCGTTTGAGAAAACCATCTGCAAAAGGCAAAACTGGTGAGGAGTCAACAATAGCAGCAGCAGGAGCAACAAACCTTGAGGTGTTAACAATAGCAGTGCCCAACGATATTGGTAATAGTGGTACAGTTGCAGCAGGTTCCGAAACAACGCATGCCGGTGTCACTTGTAGCGCGAATCCTAATTCACCCACAAAATCGTATAGAAGTGTTAGTGGCAACAGTGGAGTTGGTACAGTGGTGACACCAGCCAAATTACGCTCCAGGCGCAATATAATGGATACAAATGGCAGCAGCGGTAGCAGCTCAACAACAGCAACAACGACATCAACATCGGCAACCTGTCTGGGCAAAGAAATTTTCAAACATTTTGAAAAATCTGGAAAAAGTGAATTGTACGGATTGTTTAATTCTAGTTGCCGTCCTAACTTCTATTTCTATATTAATTTAGTTAAAAAAAAAAATTAAAAAAAAAATTATTAAAAAAAAAAATTAGTATTTTTTGTATAAGAAAAAAAAAAAAAAACTGGCCAGCTGGACAGGAACTCAACTCTCTAAACGCTTAATTCTTAAATAATTTCGTTTTAGTTTAAAATATTTAAAACAACATGTTCGTGACAACGAAAGTCCGTATATGGGTAAACAAAATGAATTCAAATTTGGTGTGTCCAGTGCCATCTATGATCTCATATGGCAGGGTGTACGTTGCAATTTGAAAAAGGATACCGTCATCAATACACTGGGCGACGTGGTGGTAAGTGTGCTAATTATTGGAATATGTGGAGTCCAAAGTGAACCAGAGGATACTTTTTACCACGCCTTATACTTACACATTTGTAAACCTGTTGCATTTAAAACTAACAGCCGCTCTTTTATATTTTAGACCCTACATGATGACTTTCCATCTTTAATCTTGGATGTGATCAACGTTTTGGATGCTGAGACTTCACTGATGACAGATGGCATACAAGAGGAGCGTTTAATGTTTTGCCAGATACTAAAAGATTTGGACAAGGTTATACCAGACAAGCTGATTAAGGAAAGGCTGGAAATAGATACTCTACAAGAAGTTGGCATAGTTAAGAATAAAGTCTTCTACACCAAATTCATTAAAATTAAAACGAAATTATAGTAAGTTTAACTTGCTCAAGCATAGAGAAGGAAATTCTATTTTAAATTAAAATTTCTTTTATTATTTTTAACAGCTATAAACAACGACGTTTTAATTTATTTCGCGAAGAAAGTGAAGGTTATGCCAAACTGATAACAGAATTAAATCAAGAATTTGAAGATGATGTTACAGCCGATACGATAATGGATATTATTAAGTCATTGATTGGTGAGTTGTATTCTTCTCTTTTTTTAATTTAAAACCAAATGAATGTTGTATGAAATTGATTTGTTTTATAGGTTGTTTTAATTTGGATCCCAATAGAGTTCTGGATATTATTTTAGAATCATTTGAATCACGTCCCGAACGTTGGCAATTATTTATACCCCTGTTGAGAGCCTATATGCCAAATGGCTCCATTATTTGTGAAGTGTTGGGTTATAAATTTCGTTATTTTTCGGATACCAAAACGCCACGTTCTTTATTCCATGTGTGCTCTTTATTACTGAAATATGCTGTAATCGATTTGAATGATATTTATGTTTGGGTACGTACTAATAAAAAAAACCGATAAAGTCTTGTTTTATTGTTAATGTTTTGTGTATTTACTTTACAGCTAACACCAACAGATGGCACAATAATCCGTGAATGGGAGCAGGATTTAGCGGATGCCAAAGAATTCGTACGCAAGTTGAATATTATTGTAACCAATAAGGACAAAGAACCCACTGAACCAGAGCCTGAAAAGGAATATAACTTGGTAAGCTGCTATTTTTATTGTATTGAGGTTCCATATTCATTTCTTTTTTGTTTTAATTTCCAGGAAAAATATTTCTCAAACCAAAAATTCGGTTTGTGTGAAGGCCTGCTCAAAGTGGGCGATTGGGAAAATGCTTTGAAAATTATTAAAAAATTACCCGAACAATCCGTAGTGGTGCATGAACCCATTGCTAGAGGCTTAGCTGAACTCATTCACCTGGGCATTGATTGCATATATCGTCGTCAATGTTTTAAAATATCACCAGCAGCTAAGCTGCAGAAACGTCGTCTAGCCGATGATACAAAATTGTTGCAAAAAATCCAAGCTAAAGACTTTAGTGAGCTGCGCAACTATGTTATACCCATGGTTATAGCTTTGGGGCCTTCTTTACACTTTGATACGGTGCTAATGTACAAATTAATACGTATAATGCGTACAATTATTAGTGAAATGGGTGTGGATAATCAAAATTTACCCACTGCCAATACAGAAGCCGAAACATTGTACAATGAGGTAATGACACTAATGGATGCAGCCATTTTGCCCGCCCTATCGTATTTGGATTGTAATTGTCCCATGGCCGAAGAGATATGGACAGTTTTGAAGAATTTTCCCTATCATTATCGGTAAAGTTTTATGAATGTTTACATGTTAAACAGTTACTTACTAAAGTATTATTTTCTTTCATTAAAGTTATGCTTTGTATGCCCGCTGGAAAAACGATACTTATCAGTTGCATCCCCAGCTCATACGGCGTCGTGGCAATGCCCAAAAACATATTAAAGCAATTATGAAACGTGTAAGCAAAGAAAATGTTAAACCTTTAGGCCGGCTTATTGGCAAATTAAGCCATTGTGCTCCTGGCTTTCTATTTGATTATGTAAGTAGCCTCGTTTTCCTTTTCTGAAATTTAAGCGTTTTTTTCTTATTTTATTTTTTAATGTTGTTCTAGATTCTTTTACAAATTCAAATTTATGACAATTTAATTGGTCCTGTTGTGGATTCTTTAAAATACTTGACACTCTTATCATTTGACTGTTTGGGCTATTGTTTAATTGAAGCCCTTACTATGGCTGATCGGGATCGTTTCAAACATGATGGCACTTCAATATCATTGTGGCTACAAAGTTTGGCATCATTTTGTGGCGCTATATTCAAAAAGTACAGCATTGAATTGAGTGGCCTATTACAGTATGTGGCCAATCAATTAAAATCGCAGAAAAGGTGAGTTTGATTTCTTGTTTAAATGTAAGTATCGGATGTTTTTGTTAGCTGTATGTCGTTAACTGCGACAGCAGTACAAGTCAAATTGTGTTGACATTTCTGTACAGTAAGGTTTAGCAAGTCATCAGAGATCGTTTAAAGCGAAAGCAATGCTAATAGATCGGAATAGCCCAGCCAAAAAGCTGCCGGAAACTGTAGGGGTGAGGACCAAAAGGAGACTGAAGTGGTAAAGACGTAGAAGAGAAGGAAGTTGTTCTTCACCTAATGCCTACATGCCGGCACAATGTCGTAGGAGAAACAGGCATCTTTGAGCCTTCTATATAGCTGATTCTACTATCTGATGAATCGTTTTATCAGAAGTTCCGAGTAGTATTAAAATGGGCCCTATGTGGCCTAAGTGGGCGCATCCAACTTTCTTGGATTGACTGCCCCCTCTACCTACCTATCAAGGCCCAATGTGGCCTAAGTGGTCGCATCCAACTTTCTTGGATGGATTGCCACTTCTACCTACCCAATAAACAACTCTGTTCGCGATGTTAATAGAGCACTTTATACCCTTTAACTGTCAACATAATCGGCCAAAGAAATGTCCATACCGAAGAGAATATTTCCCTTTAAAGCATAAAGTCTTGCAGAAGATTATTACAATAAAAAAATTTATTTGGCCAGTATTTCTGTCATAAGACTTATTGAAGTCCTCAAGCTCTTTTATTTAATATTTTTATTATTTTAATTACAGTTTGGACTTGTTAATCCTTAAGGAAATTGTACAAAAAATGGCTGGCGTTGAATCAGCTGAAGAAATGACCAATGAACAGTTGAATGCCATGTGTGGCGGTGAATTACTTAGAGGCGAGGTAAGCACACTCCTATCTATAAAAAAATCCGTTTTAAACTTATATTTTCTTTTCGTTTTATTCTTTAACGCTAGGCTGGTTACTTTAGTCAAGTTCGTAATACGAAAAAATCCTCCCAACGTTTAAAAGATGCATTAGCTAATAATGATCTCGCCGTAACCATATGCCTGTTAATGGCGCAACAGAAGCATTGTGTTATTTATCGAGAAACGGCACAGAGTCATTTGAAATTAGTGGGTAAACTATACGATCAATGTCAAGATACTTTAGTACAGTTTGGCACATTCCTGGGCTCCACCTATTCGGTGGATGAGTACGTTGAACGTTTACCTTCTATCATAGCGATGTTGCAAGAATATCATATAAATGCCGATGTGGCTTTCTTTTTGGCACGTCCCATGTTTACTCATCAGATAAATGTATGCACTGCTCTAAGCATTTTAAGAGGCCGGTATTTTAGTTTTAATTTAATTTTTTTTTAGCAAAAATATGATCAATTACGCAAAGCCGATCCAAACGCCAAGAAATTAACGAACAATCAAAAGTTAGCAAAATATCTGGATGCCACCAATTTAATTATGAATCCCATAGTAGAGTCCGTAAGGCCATTGCATGGCCCCAAAGTATGGGAGGATATTTCACCACAATTCTTTGTGACCTTTTGGTCGTTAAGCATGTATGATTTGCAAGTACCCCATGAAAGTTATCAAAAGGAAATCACAAAACTTAAACAGCTTTCAAATCAGGCCGCAGATTCTAAAGATTCGGTAGGTTACTACAACTTATTCTCTTTTATTTGTTGTTAATAATTCCTTTTTGCTCTTAGAATGCCTCTAAAAACAAAAAGGAACAGGAACGTTATATTGCTCTCATGGATAAACTACAAGATGAGCGTAAGAAACAACAGGAGCACGTAGATAAAATCTTACAACGTTTGCAACAGCAAAAGGATAATTGGTTTCTATCGCGCTCTGCTAAATCGGCTAAGAATGAGACCATAACACAATTCCTACAGTTGTGTTTGTTTCCCAGGTCTGTGTTAAGCAACTTCATCCGTTTTTTCTTTTTTGATAAGCTTTTTTAAATTAATTTCCATTTGAATACTTTCAGATGTACTTTCACTGCCCTGGATGCATTATATTGCGCCAAGTTTGTACACACCATACACAATCTTAAAGCTGCTAATTTCTCTACATTATTATGTTATGATAGGGTAAGCTGAACACAGCTATTTAAACGACAACATGATGATTTTTACTTGACTTACTTTCTTTTCCTTTTTAGATCTTTTGTGATATAACATATTCGGTGACATCCTGTACTGAGAATGAAGCCACACGTTATGGTCGCTTTTTATGTGCCATGTTAGAGACTGTTATGCGTTGGCATTCAGATCAGGCCACCTTCAATAAAGAATGCGCCAATTATCCCGGTTTTGTAACAAAATTCCGTGTCAGCAATCAATTTTCCGAAGCCAACGATCATGTGGGCTATGAAAACTATCGTCATGTTTGCCATAAATGGCATTATAAGATCACTAAAGCCATTGTATTCTGTTTGGATTCCAAAGAATACATGCAAATACGCAATGCTCTCATCATACTGATGCGCATATTGCCTCATTATCCTGTTCTAGCCAAATTGGCTCAAATTATCGAAAGGAAAGTGGAAAAAGTACGCGAGGAGGAGAAAAACAAACGGCCAGATCTGTTTGTTATAGCCTCTTCGTATATTGGACAATTGAAAACGAAAGCCGCTCAAATGATTAAAGAAAGTGATTTCCATCAGGTAACCGAAAGACCTCAAAGGGATATACAATTGAATAATGCATCATCAGCAACAGCAGCGGTAACCGGTACAAATGTTCAAACATTGCTAAGTAATACAAATGTTTCTGCATCGTTGAATATAACAGCGACCACAAACAACACAACTCAACAAAATGTTGATATAAAACCACCACCACCTAGTAATGGAGAAATAAAAATAGGTACGGCTCATACATATCTCAAGCATTAAAACTTAATTTCATTATTATTATTTCCCTTTTTTCCCTTCTTTTTTTCTAGAAAAACGCGATAAAGATCGCATGGAACGCCCTACAAAAATCATCAAACTCAACTCATCATCAGCGACATCAACATCAGCAACTGCCTCAGAACGTGGTGAGCGTGAATCCTCTAGTTCTAATCGACTCACTGTCATTGAAATTAAAGATGAACCTTCTTCGTCTAATTCAAACATAGCCTCACACGAACGTGACCTCGATCGTCATGGTAGTTCGACGCGTTCGCTAAAGGATAACAAAAAAGATGAACGTATGCGCGAAAGGGAAAGAGATCGTGAACAGCGTGATCGTGAACGTGAACATCGCAATCAACTATTGGAAGATATGGAATTGTCTTCGTCGTCTCGTTCGAAAAGGGATAAACGTCGTGAAGATCGTTATCGTACTGATTCGCCTTCAATAGATGCCACAGATGCAGTTAACAGTGAATATGATCGCATCGAAACAAGAGAACGTGAATATGAACGTAGTGAACGTGAACGCAGAGATCGTGATCGTGATCGTGATTTGAGTTCCGTATCGAATGAAAGTATTGGTTCGTTACAACAACAGCGACGTAGCCAAGATGTATTAGAATATGAAAAAGGTAAGTTAATGACACAATTAATTAATGAATGTTGATATTGGAAAAAATTGATTTTCATTTTTTTTTTTCAATTATTTTTCATGTAAGACTCGAAACGTCGCAAAGTGGAATCGTCATCATCCAATTCAAAGGTTAGTATTTTGGTGCAATCGTAGTTTCCTAAGCCAACAACAACAACAATAACAACAACAAGAACCACCTACAACATCAACAACAAATTGTAACAACAAAACAAACAAAAAAAAAACACCTTTAAGGCAATTACGACTACTTCCACAATTCAATTCCGACAATATTTAAAAGAATCAACAACAAAAAAATCAAAAAAGAAAAAAGAAAGAAAATTGTGATAAAGAGACCGACGACGACCACCTTTTTAAGACATCAATCTTAAGCTAAATTAAGGAGCATTGTTGAACGACTTGCATTTTATAAAAACTACACGTACTCTCAGGGCTTTCATCTTTAAGAGAAGAGACTCACTCACTCACTTATTTGGCTGGACCAAGTAAAATTTTATCAAAAAAAAAAGAAAAAACTTAAAAAAGTAACATTTTAAAAATGTTTATTTAAGTATGTATTAATATAAGTTAAACAAAAAGCAAAAACAAGGCAAGATTATGGTAAATATAAGTATAAGTTTACAAAAGAATTAAAATATTTTGTAATGCCAGGGTAAGTACAAGTTATTTAGCCATTAAGTGAAATGTTTTATGTATGGTATATGAATTAATTAAATTTGTACTTAATTTGTAAGTAACATTGAATAGAAGTTTAGTTAATTTCGTTATCAATTCTTGTATACTGAGTTTACAATCTGAAAAAAGAATTTATTTAAGTTTAGTTTTTAAAACGTAAGTTAAAGTTTAAGTAGATTTAAGTGTATACATACAACCAACGAAGGAAACCCCATAAGCTTGAAAAGGAGTCCTGAAGAAGATTCCCATCTCTATACCAACTACAACTATAAACAACTAAACAAACCTTCAGTAAAAGCAAAAGCAAATCCAGCGAATCGATAACAATCTGATGCTTTACGAGTTTTCCTTTATGAGATGATGTCGGAATTTCAACACTACGAGGCCAGTATCGACTTGAAAACTGTAACGTTGTAAAATTGCGATGGAGATAGATGATGGAGTATTTATATGCTTATAGTTACTGTCAAAAAAATCATAAGCTACAGGTGAAATTTAAACTAATGATGACGATTGTGCACGATTTCTGGAGCGCTTAGAGTTTTGGAAACTAAACGAATTCATCAAAGCCTGATCTGCTTCTAAATTTAATTGAATTCCAAATGTACGGATATTTGATGTTATCTACCAACTTTGGAGTGCTTAGATATTCGAATTCTTTGCATTGTACACAATTTTTATCTTTGACAACAAAGTTTCTTAACTTTTCTGGATTTCTGCCGCTGCTGTAAAGATGAATGACTTCCTTAACCAGTTCAAACAATTTTTATCATAAAATCAATTCATACTGTCTCTACAACTCTGCAGGATAATATTGATTATGGTTCATTATCGAGACTTCTATAATGAGAACAGACTTCGAGCAGTTCAATAGATGCTGTATTAATGTGTAGAATAGAGTTCAGCGGTAAATGGCTTTGTCTTTTTATTACATTAAAAGCGATAAGATAAGAAAACAAAGAGAACAACAAACTGCTTATATATAACTATAAAAGTTGAACTGAACTGTGTCTCGACAAGATGTTTTGAAAACTTCCAACTTATTGCAATGTGTTTAATATCAAGACAAGAGAGTTTAATTGAAAACTTCGAAGCACATTGAGCGATGCTAACTGAAGTTTGTTTCACGATCTATGCACATTCCAGTACGATCGACGCTAACAGATGTTTGTTTTACAATTTATGCACGTTCTGGTTAAGAAATCATTTGGAAATTTTTTAACTTCATCTTTTTAAAGCGAAAAATCAAAATGTTTTTATGGATATTTAACATCAATCCTTTGCCGAAACTAACAATTAGATATGTAAACATGGTATTTGTGTCAACATCGTTCAACATTTTTTGTAGCAGTTTCCTATATTACATCAGTTTTAATTTGCGAATATCGATTATACCCTATACTACAGTGCGATTGATTTTCCAACAACATAGCCTGGGATCTGCATATCTACGCTTTGGAGTTATATACATTTTTTCTGGATTACAAAGTCTACTACAATCCATCATTCTATATTTAAAATCGATTTTACATCCCGTTACCATTAGACTCACTTCGTTTTTCTTGATATCTACGTTTTGATTGAACTTTTTTCTCTGGAGTACTTCGCTTTGGATCTACAAACCTGTATCTCTCGATCACAACGATAACTACACACCGATTTCTTTACTGTCATCGAAGTAATTAAATTTCGTACATTTTGCTGAGACTAATTAAAAGATGAATTCAAAACTTAAAGCGCAACAAGAATATGTAAACATATCTATTGGAAAGAAACATATGTATTCCTCATCGTTATAATTTTAAAACTTAAAAAGAACGAGTCTACTTCTGTGCCTTGTTATGGTTCCAATCTAATGGAATGCTTTCAATAACCTTTGTCTGGACGTCCAATGGATTTCGAAAATTTCAATCATCTTTTACAATAAATTCATCAGGAATTTCACTGTATTTAAAATATTTCAATGGCTTTATAAACATTCAACTGGAATTTCATTATATTTTGGACATTTCAACCACCTTCTAAAAAAGTCTTCTTTCACTGGGATTTCATTGCGTTTGGACGGTTTCAACGACATTCTAATAACAATCATCTGCTATTTGGCATATTTCAACGATTTTTCAACTAACATTTCATAGCATTTGGAAGATACAACGTAATTGTAATAACATCTGGAATTTCATGGATTTTGAGTTATTTCAAAGACTTTTTGAAAATATTTATCCGGAGCTACTACATTGTTTTGAATGAATTTTGAAGATGAATATACTATTATATGGAGAATAAACGATTCATTAAATGCATTCCACTGTATTTGGAGGATTTCATCGACTTTCTGAAAGTATTCAACTGAAAATGTATTGCATTTCAATGACTTTCGAAAAACTATACATCTGATGTTTCAATTGGAAGCCTTGCAACTACAATTCACTCTTTAGCAACATCGGTACACAATCTGGAACGTTGCAAGCAGCAGTAAGACTCGAAGACGATCAAGATATAAAAAGCATTCCTTTACAAACAAAGAGTTTTTCAACAACAATTCTATGGGTTCTCGTCGTGTTTGGAAATTAATATGCCAAAATCATAATTAATCTATAAAGTGAATGTAACGAGTAACGGAGTAATTAAAAAATTCTCTAGAAAAAACTGACAGGACCACAAAGTTTATCTTCGCGGCTTTCAATGTAATTTACATACGAAGATACGAAGCTTTCACATCGATAGGATTTCCATGGATTATTTACCCAATTAAAAAAAAATTAAATGCGACCTTCTGAAGCCTTGGGTATTCCTTGACTGATTTCAATGTCATCTGAATGCGATAGTATGTAGCATTTCCAGCATTAAACAAAAAATTAAATGGCATTTCATGAAGCCAACTTTTTTCAACGGACATAAACGCCGCTCAAGGAACAAGTTGGCTAATCCTTTAGGAGACACCAATAACAGTGGACCTTTAAAAATGGCTTAAATCGTTCACAAATCAGTGCCCAGCGTAAAATGTTCTAAACACCAACATCTACAGTAAAGTCCCAACAACTAATCAACGTAAAAATGATTCATATTCCATAACCATCTTTAAAAGTTAAAAATTCTGTCATCAAATTCAACTGGAGTCTTATTTAAGCCGTCTTCTACTACTGTTTTCTACCTGAACTTTAAGAATTAAAAAATCCTTAAGCCAAATTCATCTGGAAACCTGATTAAGCTGCCTCTCTCTTGTGTATTCTACTTGATACATCTATTAAATGATGCCGGCGGACCATTCTTTCTTCAAACTTTCATCATATTCCTAAAAAAGAAAAACCTATGACATGATATAAGTGTTGTTGTTGCTTTTAAAGTGTCACATGCTTAAGCTCTTTCTCAAATGCTGTATTGTTGTTGAAACGTGGGTCAGAGTAGAGTTACGTTACGTAGATCATAAACAAACAAAAAAGACCACACAAATCCCAGGGGTTAGCGGTAAGTCGTTAAATTAAAACTCTGAAGAAATAGTAAAGCCAGTAACAATAACATGAAATCATAACAAAAAAAAAAAGTTTAGTTTAAGAAGAAAATGAAAAAGAGAAGAAAAATAAAGGAAATTATTAGATATTCATGATGATGTTAGGATGTTAAAAAAAGAAAATTTATTTGAATTTAAAAACGCGAAACTGAACAAGAAAAGCTTGATTTTATTTTTATTTCGTTCATATAATTCCAGAAACAAAACCTAGACGATCATAGTGAACCAACGAAAAAGGAGCGCAGTGTTAAGAATAAAGAGCGTAAAGAGAAATTAACGGATGAAGAGAAAGATGCACGTAAAGAAAGAAAATTGGGACGCAAACGTGAACGTTTAGAAGAGACCTCAACAACGGAACACAAAAGACGCAGAGATGGTGAGTAGAGTGGAAAATATTTTTTTATTTTCTAAAAAGTTCCTTCTTCTTAAACTACTTTTACTTTTCCAGTGCAAAATGGTGATGATGATCAAAAACAGCAGCAACAACGTGAACGTGATAAATATCATACCAGAGTAAGATTTCCATAATCAATAAGAAAAATAAAATATCAACGCAATATCCACTCTCTCTCTATCTCTCTCTCTCTTTGTCTCTACTAAACTAAACAAAATTACACTGACAAACCCCCTCTGTCTACATGGCTACAACGTTAAATAATTTTCTTGTATTATTTAGGAAAAGTCGCCGCATATAAGAGATGCACGAGAGAGATCCCATGAGAAATTTGAACGTGATCGCAGTACACGTGATGAACGCCCATATAGCAGCAGTAGTACAACCACTAAATCCAATCGCATACGTTATTAATAAAACGTCGTTTGCAAAAATAGCAACAAAGGGAAAACAATATTTTACAAATTTTAGCATTTTAGTTTTGTTTATTTTTTTTAACCACCGTTCAATTTTATTTTTATTATTAAAAAATAGTTTTTTTTTTGTGTTTTCTTAATGCCGCTTAATTTTCTTTTATAATTTTAAGTTAATTCAATGAATACATACATACACATGTGCATACATTTGATTTCATTAATGAGATACAATTTATTTTCTTTTTTTATTGTATATGTGGAATAATTATTTCTTTCGTTTCTCTTGCAATTTATTAATAAAATTTAAATATTATAACTTACAAGTTGCATTGTGACAAAAAAAAAAAAAAAAAAAAAAATCAATTCAATTTAAAGGTTAGGTTTTTCCAAAACATTTTTTTTCTAATAGACTTTTAAGTATAAAAAAAATATATACACATACATATTTAATATTTAAATTAAGTGTATTGTTTTGAAATTGTTTAAAAACAATTTATTTTTCTTTTTTTCTGGGCTCTTAATTGTTAAGCGGGTAACACATTTTCTATAATTTCTTTAAAGAAATCTTTAATAAAAAAGAAAAATTAAAAAACAAAAATACTTAATAGTACTAAAGATATCTTTTTGGTTAAACTAAAAGAAAGAAAAAAAAATAGTAAATTAATAAAATAATAAAAACAAAAGACTTTAATTAGGTAAACCATATTGTTTTATTCAATTGTCGTCCATTCATTGGATCTATGGCTGTATTGTTTGGTGTAAAGTCTTGGATAACTTAGAGCAGTTCGTTATTTCAGAATCAGGATGAATGTCGTAAAGGCGTTTAAAAAACATTTTTGGTGACAGAATCTGTGTTATAATCTGTGGGATTATTTTGTACTCAGATTGGAAAATAGAATCATTCTTTTAATCGAAATATATATTTACCCCTCTGCTAATCAGCACTTAGATTACCTTCAATACCAGAATGTCTGCATTGTATACGTTCAAGGGTCATAGGCATCCTACTTTCCTTGATCATAATGGATGTCGCAAAGACGGTAAAAATATCTTAAAAAAATAATGGCCAGAGGACACATTATAGTCAAAAATTAAATTTCTGACTATAGTGACATATGTCAGAGACTTTTTCTTCTATTCACGCCTCAGATTGCTAAGCGAGTTCTTTTTCAGAAGCTTAACTTTAAGAAGTTTTCCTTGAAAAAGATCATCTGAGACGTTTGAGTATATAGTATTGTGAAGTGTCTTGAATAGATGCTTACATTCTATAATTTCGAATAAGGTACAGCGGATTGTCTTTGAGTATTACCGGGATTAACTTATACGTTAAACTTTGTGTGGAGCGTACTAACATAACACGTACTATAACATTTTTTCTCTGCCGATGAGGAAAGCACTAGTGTTTGAAATTAGTGTCAGAGACTGTGTTTATCTGTGTGTTAAGAATTAACATTGCAAATAGGGCCATTTGGAATCGAAAAAGGGATTCTTACATAATTTTCATTCAATGTTAAGCTGCTCAGACAGCGATAGAGGCGGCTTAGTAGAATTCTTAAGAACCAGAAGTCTAACTCGATTGATGATACGATTGTTAATCCTAATTCTACAGTAGACTCCCCTCTAAACTCATTGGGTGCTGCAACAGAGCCTAGATTATGTGTCTCTACGATTATCGTATTTCTGGAACGTCAGATCTTAGAAGTATTAAAACACTTTGAAATTTTTCTCTTTTGTTTTTCTTTTTATTAATTTTATTTTATTTTCTTTCTATTCTTTTGTAGTGCAAATAACAATATAATTTATTTTATAATTTTTTAATAGTTATCGTATTATCAATTATATGTTTTATGTATAGTTTTTTGCCGTTTTTTTTTAATTTAATTTATACTTTACGTTGGTTTTTAGCAATTGTGCCGTATTTTGGTTTTAGTTTCTCATTTGGTTACATATTTTTTTTTCTTCCCTTTTAAAAATAGTATGTTTTTGTATCAGGGTTTTAAAACTTAAGCTTAATTTTATAGGATAAAAACTAAATATTTTTGGTAACAAAACTTCATTTTTCTTTTAAATTTTTTATAAAAATATTATGTTGTTTGTTTTTATTAAAAAGTTTTTGTTTTGTTGAAAAAAAAATTTTTTTTATTGATTAAAAATTAATTGATTAAAAATTAATTAAAATAAAAATTAAGTCAATTTTTTTTTGTTTTTTTTTTTGGAAAATATAAAATTTTTTTATCAAAAAATAATATTTTTTCTTTAACCCATTAACGCCCAAATGAGAACCACAAACAATTTTTAAAATTCAATCTTTATTTCTAGATTTAAATAACATTTTTTATAGTACTATAAAAGAAAAAAACAAAAAAAATATTCTAAGTTGTGTTTTTTGAGGTGTACTAAGTTTAGTACAATGAGCGGTTACGTGTGGTATTTTGCAAAACATCCTCTTTCCAAACAAAGTGTTTTCAGGCACTTACAACATGATGTTTTAACTCGATTTGAGCATATGACACATCGAAGTTGATTTGGAATTTTTTGGAGGTTGTGGCCATTATTTTTATTCATCTAAGCTCCAGTATGATCTTTCACTAGGTAATTTATGATACCCGGTAAGTATGAGTATGCCCAAAAATTTAAGGAGTTCCTCTTTGGTAAAGACGCAATCATGCCTATTATTTTGTCCGGCATAAATGGCACTTTGCTTTGCGATAAGCTCTAACACTTCATCGTCAAAAAGCTGCTCGAAAACTTTCACTGGGGTCATATCTTTTAAGATTTCCGAAACATTAGCACGCCGGTCTTCAATATGTTTTTGATCTGGAGGAGATGGAAAAAACAAATAAACGGGAGCACATTTTCTTCAACTTGGGGGCTCAACACTAGCTTCAATTCTTCTTATTTTCTGAACATTCCGTGAAGTAGATGACGCGATCGTTTGTAGGGGCTCATCGCCATCGCTACTCCATACATCTTCAACCGTAGGTCTGTAAGTAACCACCTCTATATTACCGGGCACATCTCAAGGTAGTTTATTTTCATATATTTCATTGTCTCCATCTTCCTCTTCGTCAGTGAGAACATCTAAATCGTCGTAACGTCATTTTCATTATTTTGGCTAATAATGTCACATATTGCCTCTTCCAACCCAAAATAGTTTTTGCTACGTCGGTTCGCCATTATCTTTCAAAGTATTTTTTAATTAAAAACAAGAGGCTATTCAAAAAAAAAAAAAAAACAATCAAAAAACCAGGAAAAACTTTTATTCTAATGCACAATGCCGGAAAGAAAACGTCTTCACTGTACTATTTTACCTTACCTTGAACGCCCAGTGTACTAAACTTAGTACAGCAGCACTTAATATGCTATAGCTCAAAAAATTCTATACGAACTAAACCGTTTTATATTGCTTTTATTAGAATGTGATGTTATCCAGTAAATAAACTGCTTTTCAACGTTCTTCAAAGTTAACTGATGTAAAATAAACTAAATAACCATTCACAATCCCACAAGAAATAAATTGCTAGCCAAAATGGGGATTCCTCTCATTGATATTTTTGAACTATGATTTACAACAGTTACGTGGATGTTGCATGTACTCTTATTGACTGGTAGCAAGCGTTTTCAGAATAAAAAACAAAATTTTGTAATTTTTACATTGACTTTAAGTTGCGTATTATATATCGAGCCATAACCGCAAAAATATCTCAAGCGACATATTTTTCATATATCGTTTTTTGTAATAAATAAATTCATTGGCATCATTTGCATCATCTATAAAAATTTCAGGGTCACACGGTGCACCGTTATGAATTTAAAACAAAAAAAAATTTTAACTTAAGTGCACTTTGTAAATTTGTTTGTTTTTTTGTGACAGCGACTGTCGCTTAAGATAAAATTTTCTTAATAAAAAAACTGAAAAACATATATTTTTTTAAATTATAATATAATAATGCTAAAGTATTATTTTAATACTTGTATGTAAATATGTTGTACATCTGTAAAATTTATAAAATATGATAGAGGTAAATAAGGAAGTGTTAAAAGCATATCAAATGCACATATGTAATTTATAAAGAGAAGTCAAAGGATATTTTTTAGCGGACCACGAGAAGAGCAAAGCTGATTATTCATTTCTGTGTGTTAGTTTCGATCTGCAAAAGGTACTTAACACACCACACGGAAACGCTATAACACTGTTTTACTATAGAAAGTATGCACTCTATAACGAAAGCTTTTACAAAAGGGGTGTTGCTTTTTATGGAGAGAAAACGGTGGAAAAAGAGGTTATAATGAAATTTCAACCCTTGTCTTCGATATATGGTCCGTTCATTTATCATAATTACCCAAAAAATCTCTACTTAAAAAACACGAGTTAGGGCCTTTCTATATTGAGGCAACGATATGTATGTATGTACGCGTAACAAAGAAAAAATTGGAGTCTTTTAACACCTATTTCCCATATTACATAAATACATACATACATAATTGGTCATTACAACCCTTCAGTCAGGATTATTGACCTAGTTTCTCACACCACTTATGTTGTGTGCGTTAATTTTATACATGAGTGGCGGGACCTACAGTTTAAAGTCGACTCCGAACGACAGATTTTTTTTGAGAAACTTTTCATGGTAATTTTATTTACTCTCAGAGTTTTTGCCAGAAATCTGCTGAGAGGAAATCGCCGAAGAAATACTTTTTGTATTTTGTTTTGATGTCTGGCCTGGGGCTCGAACACTGGCTTTATGTTTAATAAGCCAACACACTACCTACTAGACTACGGCGACTTCCTATTTCCCATATTAATAATAATAATTCGTACTGTTAGACATTGACTGTATTGGTTACAAAAATATTTAATTTCTAGTACAAATAAAAAGCCTTTCATATGTAAATATACTATAAAATATGTAAATACCTAAAAAGAAATATATTATAAAAAATATAGTTTAGTAAATGAAAAAAAACCCCTCCGTCATAAGAATATTTTATCTTAACCGACACAATTTTTTCCCAGTAGTTAATCAGAATGACAGCAAAAAAAGCTTAAGCGCCAAAAATTACTGTTATTATGCTGATATGAGAAATCATTTGAATTTATATTATGCATTGGAACAAAATGTGTCTTCGTACAAAATTTTGTTGCTCTAACTTGATTTGAACAAGAAATAAATAATAAAAACCTTCCCCTGTAAAATTTCGTTTTTGTCGCTTGAGATATTTTTGCGGTTATGGCTCGATATAGTACAGCGGGCGGAAATGGGTTAATATTTTTTATATAAAAAATTTTTTTTTTTAATTTAAACTAAATTATAAATTTTTTTTAAATTAATAATTTATTATTAACGCAATATTTAATATTCGTTTTAACAATTCAAAGTTGTTTTATTGAAAATAAATACAAAATTTAAAATAAATATTGTTTTTTTTTTAATTAATTTTGCCTTATTTAAAATAACAAAATAAAAAACAATTAGTTTTTAAGCTAGTTTTGGAATGGATTGTTTCAAATTAAAAAAAAAAAAAAAAACATTACAAAAATTTAAAACGAAATAAATACCATAAATTATGAAACAATTAATATTAAATAAATATAATTGTTTCTATTATTTTTTATTTATTAAAATTTTTTTTTTATTAAATTTTAATTATAACTCTTTAATGTTTTTGTTTTAATCTTACAAAAACTAGCACTACTAATAAGACAAAAAACATTTTATCTAAAATTTCTTGTTGTTGTTGTTCTTTTTATAAATATTTGTTGTTGTTGTCGTTATTATACTTTGTTTTTTAAATACATATTAATTTATATTCGTTTGGTTTGTTAGTTTTACCTGTTTGTTTACTGTTTGTTAATAATATTTTAATTTGTTATTGTTTTGTTTGTTTTTTTTTTTTTGGGGGGGAGGGGGGTTATCGTTTAAAATCAGTGTATAAAATATTTATTTTTAAATACATTATATAGTATATAATATATTTATTATTAAGTTTACTGTTATTTTTGCTGTTGTTTGTTGTTGTTGTCTTTGGTTTTTATTGAGTATATTACGTTTGTTTGTTTCTTCGGTTGTTTACTTGTTGTTATTTTGTTTGTATGTATTGCAATGTTTTTAGTTTTATTTCAATAAATATAGTGGGATTTTTATTTGTTTTATTTTTATTTTGTTTTTATTACTATTGCTGTTCTGTTCTGTTTTTTTTTCTATTACACTGTATAGTAAGTTTGTTGTTATAGGTTCTGTTAAATGCTTTTCCAAAATTGTTTTAATTTAATTTAATTTTATTTTCAATAATTTTTATAAATTATTATAAATTATTTGCTACGTTTTTTGCTTTAAATATTAGCATTATTATTAATACTATTTTTAAATAATTACACTATGCGACAAAATAAAAAAAAATTAAATACACCCGTCTAATGACATAGTGTAGGTTGTGAGTTTTGTTGAGTAAATATCAAAAATATTTCTTTTTATATTTCTCGAACCCTCCAAACTTTTTTTATTTGACAAAAACTGTTTTTTTAGACTTTACGCACAAATTTCTGGATTATTCAAACATTTCTGACCCGATTTAAAAAGTTAAAACTTGTTGGAAAGGGGAGCGATGGACCTTTAAAACGGTATACATATCTCTATTATGAGGTAAACTTGGAAAATGCGAATGTTTTTCATATTTTTTCAAGTTTGTCCGTTCCGTTTTTGAAGTCGCCGTGGTCTAGTAGGTAGTGTGTTGGCTTATTAGACGAAAGGCCCGAGTTCGAATCCCAGGTCAGACATCAAAACGAAAATATGAAAAATATTTCTTCGGCGACTTCCTCTCAGCAGATTTCTGGCAAAAACTCTGAGAATAAAAATTGCCATGAAAAGCTTCTCAAAAAACCTGTCGTTCGGAGTCGACTTTAA
The DNA here is from genome assembly GCA_927399465.1 of Sarcophaga caerulescens. Lineage (NCBI taxonomy): Eukaryota > Metazoa > Arthropoda > Insecta > Diptera > Sarcophagidae > Sarcophaga > Sarcophaga caerulescens. The sequence continues at coordinate 27,497,566 of OV656866.1, forward strand.
ACTGTAGGTCCCGCCACTCATGTATAAAATTAACGCACACAACACGAGTGGTGTGAGAAGCTAGGACGTTGTACAATGGGTCAGTTCGACCTCCGGGTACTGTACTTGTCACAGTTGACAAGTACACGTCCTCTAACCTAACCTAACCTAACCTTGTCCGTTCATAGTAGCAAACTTTACTTAAAAAATATGAAATAAGTGATGACATTCTGAAGGTGCATTATCTTGTGAAGAGATTGGCACTTAGTTTGATCAAATCGGACAAAAATTACCATAGTTATTATATAAATAACATACAGGTAGGCCTCCTTGAACACGGGGGTTACGTTCCATGAAAATACGTGTTAAGCGATACAAGAAACCAATACAAAAAGAGGGGTTACGTTCCATGGTTTTCAAAAAAGCAAATTTTATTAATTTTAATTTTTTTTTAATAATATATACATACATGTTAATTCATATCTACGCATAAAAACAAAAATATTACATTCAATTAACTTAATAATTCTCGAAATATTAAAAAAAAAAATATTTCACGACAGTAATATTAAAAAAAAAATAAAAATACATAACCATAAAATTTAATCTTCATCACTGGATAGATCTATCCGACGTGGACGCTTTTGTAGTGATTCAATGTTGTTACTTTTTTCTTTAAAAAAATCTGTTATCTTTGTCTGATCATTAGAAAGATTTTTGTAAACCGCGCACAACCGAGGCTTTTTTAGCGTTAACCGAAAATGTAAACCAAAATGTGAATCGCGTTAGACCGAGGCCGTGTTAAAAAGAGTACGTGCTAAGCGAGGCCTACCTGTATATATTTTTTATATATGTCATCTCATCAAATGAACTTTTAGTTCAAAATTTTCAGAATTTTTGTTGGATCTTGATTGTTTATCACAAAATGTGTCAATTTCACGTTTGAGCGACAACCAGAAGTTTAATTAATAAATAATTAAATAATAATTAAATAATAACTACGGTAATTTTTGTTCGATTTGATCAGGTGTTGACTCAATCTCTTCACAAGAGAACAGACTTTAAGAATATTATCACTTTTCCTATATTTTTTTATTAAAGTTTGCTACTATGAATGGACAAACTTGAAAAAATATGAAAAAAATTCGCATTTTCCAAGTTTACCTGATCATATCTCATAGCATATTAAGCCGAATAATAGATATATGTATACCGTTTTAAAGGTCCATCTCTTCCCTTTCCAACAAGATTTAAATTTTGGAAATCGGGTTAGAAATGTTTGAGTAATACAGAAATTTGTGAGTAAAGTCAAAAAAACCAATTTTTTTAAATAAAACAACAAGTTTGGAGGGTTCGAGAAATATAAAAAAGGTATTTTTGAGTTCTACTCAACTAACTGAACAACGTGGACTATGTAGTTACTCGGGTGTATTTTCACTGTCTCACCATGTTATTTTTTGTTTTAATTTATTTTGAATTTAATTTATTTTTTTTTTTTTTTAAATTTATTTTTCCTTAATTTTTTTTTTTTTTAATTTTACAAAAGAAAATCAAAATAAACAGAAATTGTTTGATTCTAAGGCAACTTTTACCATTTGATATGATATTGTTTTTGGTTTTTGGTTTTGCTTTCATTTATTGGTGTATATTGTTCGAAAACTATAATGACATGCAATGAAATGATATGTTCATGCATTACTGAGTTATGATTTAAAAAAACCTATCACTGCAATAAATACCTATGTGACGTTAAAACTCCGAATTTAAAAAAAAAATTAATTAAATCTGCTTTGCTTTGAAAGCAAATCTGCTACCAAAACAGCCGAGTTTTTTTACCTGTTATAACTTCTTTCGATTCTGTCAATTACTGTAGAGCAGTCCACCATCTGCAGATCTGCTTTATACTTGACTTACATAGACTAAAAATTGACTGAAAAACTATTTGAGAAATTCTTTTTCAAATATAAAGAAGGAATAAACAAAATATGTATTAAATAAAATGTATTATTTTTATTCTTCATGTATGTATGTATAAAAATTATTCGTTGTGCGTTATTCTAATAGTACGAGTATTAAAATGTATTTTTTTTTCTTGTTTTTTGATTATTATGCGAGTATTTCCATGGAGTACATGTATGGTGCGCGATAAATGCGATAAGTATTGTATCTAACAGGTGGCGCAAAAGTTAAGTTATTAAAATACAATTGTGCCTATTCCATATTTTGTTGGGCCAAGTTTGACATAAGTAAAAACGTATTGTTTCTACTCTGAAGCTAAAAAATGTCCAGTTTCATTCAACCGACACACTTTATGCGGTACATGCTAAGGAGATCGATATTGAAATTTCTGAAACAATGAAAATCTATCCTAAAGCGGCTCTAAAGGCTCTGTTCGATTGTGGACTGTATGGGGGATGTACAAACACAAAAATTTAAATCGTCAGTTCCTCCAATTGGGATTATAGGTCACTAAAAAGACGGCAAACTTAGCAAGAATTTCAATGCACAAAAAAAGAAAATCAAACCAATAGCACTTTCCTTATTATTTGTACACTTTTTTGTTGTACACCGTATTTCTTTTATTTTATTGTTTTTCTCTACACAATAATTATAAAATTCACTAAACTATTTTATTACTTATTAATTTTACAAAAAATGGCCGAATGCCTTCACTTCAAAATTAATTATTCCAATTTCTGGAGCGCTAAATCTCTCCAGGCGATCAATAAACGAACAATTTAGTTAATAAAACAAAAAAGTCTTAAAGACAAAAACAACATTAGTGTTAAAATATAAAAAAGCTTAATTCTAAACGGCAGCGCCCTCTGTTGCCAATTTACTATCGTTTAAACAATCCTGTTTATGTCGGCAAGGATGGGAAGTTTGGACTGTCAGACATAAACAGGCTCTATTTAAGTCCGTTGCCTATGGTAGTGAGGACCAGAACAATGGGCACAATGACAAACAAGTCTGACAAGAGATTTATCTGTGTAGGTAAAACGTGGTAAATCGAGTGACTGACAGTAAACTTTGGGATGTACAATGGGTCAATTCGACCTCCAGGTACTGTACTTGTCTCAATTGACAAGTACACGTCCTCTAATCTAAAAAAATGGTACCTAGCAATGTTATCTGACATATAATGCTTAGGACTTGATATTTCCTCACGTCTTTCTTCCTTGGTTGCATCAATGCTGCTCCACAGATTCCAAAAATGTATTCCGATAAGTCGTTGTCATCGTCACAGAATCTACATGTTGAGTTCGAAACAAACCGCACTCTGAATAAATGTATTCTGAGGCCACAGTGCTCTGTCAAAATACCGGTTCTCAACCTCAGGCTGTTAGTCTGATGCATGACTCAGATTTCTACTTACTGTCTTATTGACAACATCCTCTGTTTACCTTCCACTCCACAAAAAGGTTCTGACCTCCCTTGCTTCCTTGCAAGCTCTTCTGCTTGCTAATTGCCGAGAATTCCCACATGACCTGGGACCGAACAGAGAGTAAACTCATTTCGTTTATCTAGCTAATTCAGCTATATCAGATAGTCCCATGCTATCTTCGATTTAACATCATAAGCAGACGTCGGCACAAAGAGAACATGATAAAAATGTAAGTGTATTTGTGAGAGGCATGTGTATAACCCAGAGGAAAATTGTTAGTAATATTTTCAAGTGTAACCTAATAATATGTTTATGTAGTGGAAAATATAGAAAAAATTTACAGCGTCAAATCCTTAAAGACTGTGTATTTAACTTGACTAATATTCTTCGAAAAATGGAGATCATTAGTGAATCCTACTGTAATATTTTTTTGGGTGTATTATTGAAACCTGAAAAGAAGCGACATGAATCTTCTTCTTTAGAAGCTGACAAGCAACTGAATGCAATTTTATGCTCTTTTTAAAGAACATTGTTGATGTTAGTGTCCTATGTGTGTAAAATGCCGAAGATGTTCGGCCCCCGGGGGCTATTGGTGCTGACGTGTGATCATAAGAGTCGAGTAGTTGAATGCCGGATAGTATTGCTATGTCCTGTCTTTCTATCTAAGTTGAATTGTGTACATCTTTCTATGGCATAGACTGCAGCTTCGAAGATACCCACGAGTTTCCTTATGGGTTTGAAATATTTCATTCTGGAACCAAAAACTCTTGCTCCTGCTCTAAAATCCGTTCCTGACCTATTCATATACTACAAAATAGTCGTTTTTTTAAGAAAGTATGCAGCTACCAGAGTACTCCATTCATTTTTGTTACTAAGTCTCGTCACGAAGCACTTTTCAAAATCTAACTAAGGTACCGTTTGAATTTAAACGCCTACAATTCCAGTGGAGCTTGCATCCACTACGACGTTTGCTTGTGGTGTTAATAAGAAAACCCATGCTCCTCTGATGGACAGCTGCATGCTGCCTGGTAATCGCCAGGTAATGAAACCGAAAAATCGCATGTGCCATAAAGCATGAACAGCAATGAAGAGAAGCTTATTTATTTTAATTTCAAACAAAATGGTGAACAGTTTACAATAAGACATTATTTTTGCGCCACCATGTAGTATGCCTTTGCTTATGTTATATTATTATGATGTTTTTTTTTTTTTTTTTGAATTATATATCATGTGATATGTGTGATCTCGATGATCTCTAATGATATGTAGTGTGTATGCTTAATAGTTATGCTTGAATGCTTTTTCTTCTTCTTTAGTTGTCATAAATATATTGTTTAGTTGTTGCTATTATATACGATATTAATTTGGTTTTTACGATGTATTATTTTGTTAAGCATTTTGATTTTAATTTTATTTTTTAAAATATTTTGTTTTTTATTTTTAATTTTTTTTATAAATATTGTGCTTAAATTCTGTACGAGTATATGGACGTATTTAAGGGTGATGAGTTTAAGTTCTGTAGGTGGTTAGTTTTAGTTTTTTTTGTTCGAAAACTTTTGTTGTTGTTGTTGTTTTTTTTTGTGCGAAATTTTATTGTTTTTATCAAAAAAATTATTACGATTTTCTTTTTATTTTTAATTTTCATTTTTTTTTTTTTAGTTTTTTTATAATAAGTTTAGGAAGAGGAGTATATGATTGGATAGAGGTGTGTGGTTAAAGTAATGAGTTAATGAGCCCGCGTTGTGTAAAAGTGTGTTTCGTTCATAATGGCTGATTGGCAAATGCGATTTTTTCTTTCTTCTAATTATTCTTTTTTTGTTTATTTGGTTTATTTTTATTATTATTATATTTTCTTTATGTAAGTATGTATGTATGTATTTATGGTTTAATTTTGTTTATTTTTCTCTTCAATAATTTATTGATTTTTTATTTTCTGTGAATTTGTTTTTTTTTTTTTTTCGTTTTACTTGTGCAAGGAAACGGCAGTGTATTCCATATGGTGGCAGCATTTCATTGAAATTTTATTGTTTAAATTTTATATTTCCATTTCCTTTACAATTTATGACACATTGTTCTCGTTGCCCTTCCTTCTTCTTTTTCACAATTTATTCAAACCTATGTATGTACGTGTATTTTGTGCGTTATAATTCACCTTTTTGTGTTGCGGTTGTTTAGTGTATAACACCTGTTGATGTGAAATTACTGCTTATCAATGGTTCACGTGAATTCACCGACGTATTGGATGGATCCAGATGTTGTGTCTCATTTGAGAGTGTAAATTCGCTGGTTGTCTCCACCGAATCATGTTGACTTTGTGTCTGTTCATGGCGCCTTGGTTTCGCCACAATGGTGGCATCCTTATTTTGAGCAGTACCATCGGATGCTGGGTAACTTGATACGCGCTTTAAAGCCTTAATTTATATGCAACAGGTTTATGTGGAGGATAAAAAAAAGAATAAAAACATATTATTTACAAACAAATTAAAGTTTTGTTAAACTATCTGCACTATAAACAATTCAAAACTCAAGGCAAAGTTTATAAACTATTATAGCATAAAACATGCAAAAAAAAAAAAAAAAAAAGAAACTGAAACTGAAACATAAACATAAAATACTTAGTAAAGAATTTAAAAACATATCCCTGCTCTATTTCAATATTTGAGAAATCAACAATTTTTATAGGAAATTAGGTCACCAGGTGGTGCAGTTTAATGTTAAAAAAAATTTAAGCTCCCGAGTATAAAAGCGAATATTTGTAGTCCTCAGAATAAAAGAAGACGGACTTAGCTGCACTATACACTGTACAAGGAGCAGCACAGTCCTTATAATGGAAATCAGAATATCGCTTGCAATCTATTAGTGAATGACAAAAGGACAGATAATGATATGCTCTTATACCCTGTTTCTAAATGTGAAAACAACGCCTTTTGTGAAATAGTTGTTGTGTGTTAAATTGTTGTATGTTGCCCATTGGATCCTCCACTATTCCTTTAGACTACCAGACCGATTAAAATCTGAATAGAATTAATGAACCGAAATCGGACAGAGCATTAAAGACAAGCAGTACTTATGAGTTTAAAGCAGCAAATAGAAACAGTACAGAATCGAGTTGATGGTGGCGATATAATGAATTCCACAGAGTTCATCAACCTAACTTCAATAGTTACATGATCTATGCTTGCAAAAGACCAAATTTCAAATGTATTATCCAAACTAATATTGTTGAAGGAAGCTCTAAAAAACTATTACTAACGAAGATAACTATTTCCGTGATACTGTATGCTTCACCTGTATGTATAGAATCCTAAAAAATTAAGCCAAAAACAATAGCTTTAGCACTATATCTCACCAAGATGGTAACAAGATCCAAATGAAGACGAAACTCTTCAAAGTATTACCGCATAACAGTTCTTCGATCGGTAAGAATCCAAAATAAAATTTCAAAGTTCAACAAAAAAAAAGAGAGAGATACCACTACTAGCACGCAAGCAGTCCGGGAATATCGAGATCACTTCATTTCAATCACAACAGTTTAGAGTCGTTTAAAAAATGGCTGCCTTCTCAAAGAATCTAGATGTTGCCACATGAATTAAGTGTGCTATATTGCTTACCAAATATAGAACTTATCGATAATATCCAAATTTTGATGACAAAGTCAAATTTCTTTTTGCAGAGTGATTTATTTTTAATCAAGCATTCATCACTCGAAGGTAATAAAGTTATTCACAGCATTATCAGTGATGTTGTGCTAATTTTTTTTTACCGGAACGCGTATATATAATTATATAGACAGGGCCGAAAAACAAGCCGGTTCGTTCCGGTTCGGGTTCTGTTCAAACCCTTGTTTATAATAATGGGCAATTTCGTGTCAAGTGAAGCAATTTTTAAAATCGATGTTTTTCGATTTGGATAATATAAAAATTTTTGCTAAGACCAATAGGTGAAAAGTTACACACATTTTAAAAAAGCCTTGTATGACCAAAATGTCCAACTTTGACTCTCTAACTCCGGCAGTTCTTGACTGATAGAGCTGAAAATTTGTGTCTGGCCAACTATCCAATAGTACTAACCTTGGTTCAAATTTCATCCCAATCGAAAGACATCGATTTTAAAAATTGGGTCACTTGACACGAAATTGCCCTAATACATATAAAAATTCGTCAAAGATTAGAAAAAAAAACTAGCAATTCTTTTTAATTTTTTTTTTCAAAACGCCAGCCAATTCTCGTTATCAGAAATCATCTTTAGTTCCGGAACGCGTTCCTGTCCAAAAAGGAAGTATCGGAACGACGTTCCGGAGCGTTCCGGCTCGACAACACCACTGAGCATTATACACAGATTTTTTCAATGGAAACAGCATATACAAGCACCTCCGTGTTGTCTTGGGCCGAAGAAACTTTTCTGTTAGTCCAATGATGTATTTTTTTTCAAATCCTCATCACAATACTTTGGTATAATATTCGCCGCATACATCTCCAAAAAAAACGGTTATCGTGACTGTCGGCTGAAAACCGGATGTGGCAGATTCACCTTCAGAAACTCACTATTTTGTCTGCAGTTGGGTCTCTGATGATAATCCACGGTTCATTCACTATTGTAAAAAGGTTAAAATAAACCCATTAATGTTGTTTTCATTATAATAGTCAACGAAACGTTAATACAGCCTGTGTGAGAAAGGGCAATTAATAGAAGGCGAGGCTTTCCGCACACCGTTAAGTTACATGTATTGGTCATTACAACTCTTCAGTTAGGGTTACAACCTAACTTCTCACACCACTTGTGATGTGGGTGTTAATTATATACATGAGTGGCGAGACCTACAGTTTAAAGTCATCTCCGAACAACAGATTTGTGAGAAAATTTTCATGGCAATTTTATTTAACTCTCCCGGTTTTTGCCAGAAATCTGCTGAGAGGAAGTCGCCCAAGAAATATTTTTTCCTTATTTCGTTTTGTTGGACATGTCTGGCCTGGGGTTTGAATCGTGGCCTCACGTCTAATAAGCCAAGACACTACCTACTAGACTATGACGGCACCGTTAAGTTACTCTGTAGATTATTCCGGAAAGGTACGAGTGTTTCCCTGATGATAATTTCTTATACGGAACTACAACGAATTGACATATGCAGTGACTATCTTAACGGAGGAGGTATATTAAGACCGAGCGTAGTTACAAATGCCTTCCTTTGATAGCATTCTCAGCTGGCCAACACTATGGATTACAAGCATAGATAAAGGATTTATGAGAGATCTTCTTAAGGAGATCATGGATGGACATAATGGCCTTTGTAAAAACCTAACCTAACTTTTTTTTAAACATGTTGTTATTTTCGTAATTCTAGGCCTATTTTCGTATTATAACCACTCAACGATATTGAAAAAAGGAAGGCGTTTATTTACAAGCTAGAAAATAATTACAAATAAAAGCAAACAATTTAAAAAAAATTAGACGAAACGTTCTTTTAAATATAAACTTAGGACATGCAATTTCAAAAGAAAACAATTCACATAAAAAAGGGGGAATAAAAATCTCAAAATTTTAGGGTGCAATAGTTACGTACAGAGTAAAACATTTAAAGGTGAATTACAGAGTATCATAGCAATTGTTTGTTGGGAAGGTGCTTAATTTATACACAAGTTATGCACAAATATATGATAAATATAGTAAATATAATATAATATCGTATATCGTATATATTATAATGAGAATAATTAAATTGAATTTATTTCTGCTTATCAACTACAAATATACGCCACCTTATCGCTTAACAGATCCACAGCATTAGTAGCAGATATGGATTCATTGACGGGGCAAATATTCTTACTCGACGAAAACTTTTTACGTTTCTTTTTCAAAGCAGCTATAGCCGTAAGGCCTATTTCCACAGCCACACAACACACAAACAAAAAAAAGTTCACACGAAAAAAGAAAAGAGAGAAAGGGAGAGAGGGAGAAAGAGAAAAAAGGAAGCCATTATAAACCGTTACATACCTTGTTATACTTTAAAAAAAGCCATTAAAAAATTTTTTTCATTTCATTTACCGGTAGTTGTGTGGAAGAAATGTGTGCCTGGGCCAACATTTACGCCCACACTGGGCACTAGATTCGTGGGTGCCAAATGATCTTTGTTTTGTGTCAGATTATGATGTCGCACCTCATTCGGATTATAATAGTTGGTAGCACAATTCTGTGAATAGGTTACCCTCACTTGGCCATGTACCGGTGAGGAGTTGTTTGAGGAATTGCATACAGAATCTTCGGACTTGGAGCGTCCCAACATTTTCGAAACATTACCCACTTTTGCAGCCTCTATAAGAGTACCCCATTTCTTTTTGTGGCCCGCTATGCGTTTATTATACGGTTTCAATGTGGACTTGTTGTATTTATTTGTTGTCTGCACTGTACTAACGGTGGAATTCGTGGACAATGTGTTTGTAGGCGGCGGTGATTCCATGCTGTCGCTTGTACAGAATGTTGCCTTTTTATGCATAAATGTCGACGGATGAAACAAATTCGACAGGGTGGAGGTTAATATCTCATGCTGTTGATCGAAATTATCTAAAGATGTTGAAAATTCTGCCACTGGCGCAAGAGAGCCTGTTGAGCCCGGTGGCGCTATATTGAAACCTTTCATTAGTCTGCGTTCTTTTTGGCGATTCTTTTTACCACCAGCTCCTTAAGCAAAGTTGTTGTATTAGAATATTTTCATTGTCAATTAGCTTACACGTCTATTACTTACCTCCCCCTTGTCCAGAGGTTACATTCGTATCCATGCCACTATTTTTTAAAATCTCCACCAGTTCACAGCGGAATGCCGAAATATCTTGTTTGATTTCATTGACATCATCTTCGGTAACACCCTGCGATTCAGCTTTACGTTGTTCTACCGTAACATAACGTCGTACTAGGTTACGCATTATTTGCTGATATTTAAAATCTCGATCGTTGGCCTGTTGGGCTTTGCGCTGAAAAGGAAGTAAAGAAAAGCGTAACAGGCAAGTGTTAAAGAGAGTGCAACTATAAATTGATTAGCAGTGCGAGGCTGCGCAGCCTCGAGTCACTACAGCTTCCCTATCATGGTGTCCACAAACATTTCACCGCGGAATATATTATACTGATGATGGGATTTATTGGATAGTTTTACACGGGATTTGTAGGATAGTTTAGGCTGAACTTTAAATTGGCTCACAAATTTTATTGCAGTTGGCTACTTTACTTTACACCACCACGAGAAGTAGCTGTAAAATCATCTCTAACGTAGATTGAGAAGTACTCTTACAGACACCTCATCAGCTATTCCTAAAGAGTCACATCTTTGCATCATATTGAAGTCGCCGTAGTCTAGTAGGTAGTGTGTTGGCTTATTAGACGAAAGGCCCGAATTCAAATCCCAGGTCAGAAATCAAAACGAAAATATGAAAATATTTCTTCGGCGACTTGCTCTCAGCGGATTTCCTGCAAAAACTCTGAGAGTAAAAATTGCCATGAAAAGCTTCTCAAAAATCTGCCGTTCGGACTCGACTTTAAACTGTAGGTCCCGCCACTCATGTATAAAATTAACGCACACAACACGGGTGGTGTGTGAAGCTAGGACGTTGTACAATGGGTCAAGTCGACCTCCGGGTACTTTACTTGTCCTCTAACCTAACCTAACCTAACCTTGCATCATATCCAGCAACTTTCTCAAACTCTATGGGGCCATAGACCAAATTCGTCACCCCTCTTCTCCTGCCGAGTGTTATCAAATGCTAGACATACATCAAGAAAACCGCAAATAGTCTCTCCTTGACATCTAAGAATACCAGAATGCCTCTTTCGAACTCACGGCTCTTGTAGATTTAGTGAACAGTAGATCAGGGCATCACTAATTACATACATACATAATTGCTCATTAAAACCCTTCAGTAAGGATTACAACCTAGCTCCTCTCACCACTTATATGTTAAGAGTAAATTTTATACATGAGTGGTGGGGACTTACAGCTTAAATTCGACTCCAAACGAGAGATTTTTTTCTATTTTCCTTCGGAGTATTTGCCAGAAATCTGCTGAGAGGAAATCGCCAAAGAAATATTTTTTCATATTGGTTTTGATTCGGGATTTGAAACGTGGCGTCACGTCTAATAAGCCTACTAGACTACGGCGACTTCAATACACTACATAATCGAAATGTGTGGATTTCCATGATCTACTTTCTAGCCGTCTTCTGCTATCATCACCATTTTCTGAAAAGTTTTTACCGGGTAGTATTGCAAATCTTTCCAATTCACTATTCGTATAGCGACCATCATCATCATCCTGCTTAAATGTTACAGTTTGCTACCCCTGATTGAAACCTAAGTAGGGCTTTTCTTTCAAAAATCTGTCTCTTTACTTACCCTTATTGTCTTCAAATGTTCCCTACGGGCGGCTGAAGAGCCACTGCAGAATACACGCCTTGACCATTTAAATGCATACCAAATAGATTTTGGCGTTGGTATTATATTAAAAGGCGGTGGACAAGTACCGCCCTCTTCAAAATAACTGATCCATAATTTTGAACGGGCAAATTTCCACTCCACATCAGCGCGTTCCTAAAAGAAATAGAAAAAAAACCTTGAAAAATGTAATCACTTAGAAGAGGTAAAGGTAAGGTGTTTGCTTACCGATATCAGTTGATAGGAATGATTCATCATGGCAATGAGTAGATTCAAGAGGACCACAATATTTATAACCGAATAGGTGCCAAACATTAACATGCCCCAAAAACGTGTGAATATCTTAATGCCATCCAATTCAAAACTATCCAAATCGATTAAGCCAAACACGGCCCAGAATAAAGTCTGTGTGGTTTCGAAAAGGCTGCAAGAAAAATATTGTTAAACAGAAGGAATGTTAACAACGGATAGGATTAAAAATTACTTGGAAAATCGGCGCCAAACAATGCAGGCATTGGGATCTGTGGTGCCATTTAAATTCAATAAAACATTATGCGGTGATACTTCGGGGCAACGTTTCTTTTCCAAATCGGCATAGTACCTAAAGAAATATAATTTTTTATTAGTTTTTTAGTGTTCAAGGTATAGGTTTCGGGTTCAAATCATACCATAACAATTGATTTAAACCGCTGCCAAAGGCGAATAGTACAAGAACATACAAAAAGAAAAATTTCATAATATCCATGACCATGCGTGACAATGACACCTGCAGTGGTCCCAAATGTGGATTTACTGAGAATATGTAAACCAATTTGAGGCTACTGAAAATGTTCGCCGCACTAAATAGACCTTCCGATATAAGCATGGGATCCCATGTATCCCAACGCTCACGCGGCAAGTCGGTTGCATGCGGATTCGTGATCATTTCTTTTTGTACTTGAAAAAACGAAACAACTCTTAAAGCTACAGTGGCCACATATAATGAATTCGTAACGAAATCAATAACATTCCACATGTCATTCAAATACTCCTGTAGGCCCACATCCCAAAGCTGTTTAACTTCACTCCAAATTAAGCCTGAGAAGAAAAAGGAATTTTAAAATCCCATATTTAATACGTCTTAAAATTCATGTTTACTTACCACTAACCCAGGATAATATCAGCCACTCAATAAATGTGGGCTTGGCACCTCTCTTAGTGGGTAATTCTTCGACTTCATGGACCCGACTATCGGAATCGGTCCAAAACCAACCACCTATAAAGGTTTCTATACGCTGTGAAGCTAGCATTAGTAAAACTATGGGAAAAAATAATCAAAATTATGGTTTGTGACCATGCTAAAGTTCTTGAACATCCATACATAGAAATGTGAAATACGAGGCACTGTGACATATAAATTTGATAAAAGGTTTCCTCATAGTTTGTCCCACACTGGAGTATGGCGCCAGTATATAAGCCAATGAGAATATGGGAAACATTATGCCTGCAATTAATAAAAAATAAAATCTTTGTCTACTTCTTTGGGAAACTAGCACATTGCGTACCTATTCTTATGATATCTAAAGCTTGTAAAGCCATATTTTTACGCCGAAAGCCGGGTAGACCTTCATACCATATGCTGGCCAACAGTTGCTGTACATTAGGATGGGCAACAAACTGAAAGAAGAAATAAATAAATAAAAATATTGAAATGAAGGCCCTTAATACTCTAAACTCACCTTCTTCTGCCTGAGTTTAATGGCCAATTTCAAACGATTTAAATGCATACGTTCACCATGCTCATAAACTGGTCCGGTAGGATCATGATTCAATAAGATTTCCAATTCATGTGATGTGCGGGTGTGATCTAGTAAAGCGGTTGCAAAATCCTGACACTGTTTACGCAGCTCCTGATATTCATTCTACAAATTAAAAACGAAAGTAAAAGATTACTAGGGTGTTTCGTTTACGAAGTGTAATCTGTAGGAATGTACCTTAAATTCGTGTTCCAAAAAACTTAGGCGTCTCAATTCCCAAGACAATTCAAATGCAGTTAAAATAGGATCCTTAGAAGATAAGGCAATTAGACTTGGACTGGCCAAGGCACGATAAGCATTTATGCGTGAACGTGAATGACGCAAAGAGTCCTCCTGACGCGATTGAACACACTCATCACAGCCACAGCTGGAATAAAAGAAATATTAATTCAATTAAATATGTTTTTAGGTGGCATCCTTCCGTTGCGAACTCTAAACTTACCGTACATCATGGGGCATGGGTAAAACAGCACCACGATCCAATAAAATTTTTATGATTTCATAATTATCACGATGGGCAGCCAATATCAACGGAGTGATATCGGGCGTAAATGTTGAAGTATCTTCCGAAGAGGATTCCCAGCTCTGTTGAAGTAAAAAATAAAAAAAATAAATTTTCCCATTAAAAATTAAAGCTCAGTTAACTTACATGATTGCCTTCACTGTGGAAGGTGACATTTTCATGATCCAACAAAACCTCGACAGCCTCCACAAACTCCTCCGATATGGAATGTAATAAAGCATCCTTAGTATCCACATTATAGTTGATCAATAGCTCAACCATTTCCAAGTTTTCATTGTCGATGGCCATTAACAAAGCAGTACGACCCAATGGATCCACACAGTTTATATTGATATTATCGGTGTCTTGTGCCTTTTGCAACATGCGACGTGTGCCCGCCATATCGCCACGCTCTACAGCCAACAAGAATTTCTTCTCCTCTAAGGTTAATTGCCGTATTTCCTGATGAGGTCGTATACAATTCTCCTCCTCCATCATACCGTGTATGCTGTGGCGCTTATAACGAAAAAAAAAAAACAAAACAAAACGGTAAATTTGTTTAAAAAAAAAGTGATGGAACTAAATAAACAACTCTCGCTCTCTTAAAGAGAGTGCATAGGTCTGTGTGTGTGTATAAGTTTTTGTTTGGGTGTGTTTAGCTTATGTAGACATGCTGCTTAAGGTCAGCCAATGTAGTCAGTAGTAGTTCATTCTGTATGCCATGATGTACAGCTTCAGAGCAACAACTTAAAGAGTTTCAAGCTCATTCAACAAACATTTAGCACAGACACACTATACCGTTACTTTACTTACCTTGACCCTTTTAGCCGGTTCTATCTGTACACTAATATGCCCTGTACTGTCAGTGCCATTGGATTTCTTTTCTGTATCAGAGCCAGTACCACCGCTACCACCACTACCGCCACCACCACCACCACCAACACCACCACCGACACCAATGCCACTTCCGCCAATGGCGTCTGTACCATTTTTGATTTTACTTAGTATGGGTGCCAATACAGATTTCCTGCGTGCCGGGCTGACAAAATGTAATTTTTTTCCTTCTTCTGCTATTAAGAAAATTCCGAAAGAGAGAGAGAGAGAGAGAGAGTGAGTGCAAAGAGAGAGAGATAGAGAAATGTTAATAAATTGCAAGACTTTTTTAATATTTTTTCAAGGTTTTAAATTTAAAATGGATGCGTATGCTTGTGTAGGTGTGTGTATTTTGTAATAGATGTTTGAACCTGTTTGGTGGATTGTATTATCAATACAATTGCAATTTTGTATAGAAGAAGAAGCAGCATGACATTGATGACATTGTGATGATTTTCTGATTGAATAGTGGAAAATTGCAGAAGATTAAATTAAAACTGATTTGTATTGAACTCAGTTTCAGTTTCAGTTCTTCTTCTCCAGGATTTTGTTAGTTTTTATTTTTTTTTTGAAGAAGTGAATGTAATTTTGCTAGTTTTTTTTTCCGAGCTTATATTTAATTCAAGGTTTTAGTGTGCATTAGATTATGAAATAAAAATATTATGATGAGAATTATTTTCTTTTTTTGATTGACATTGGCTGGATGATTAACGATGGGTTTTAAATTTCTAAAGATTTTGGTTTATAAAATTATTTTAATACAGAATTAATGTTAAATAAAAATTAAAATATTCTCTTTGAATAATTAAACACAATAACACAATGAATGGCATTAGGAAGTCGTTTTAAAATTTCCTTAAAAAGAGCTAAAAAAAAAAATTGAGAAAAATTTAGTCACGATTAAAAGAAATTTTAAAGGTGTAAAACAGCGTCTTTTGTTGGTTCATGTCTGAACTAAAATCTTAATTCATTAAAAAATCAATATAAATATACATATATTAACCGTTATTATCTATGAACTTTTGAACCTCTCTAATCCCAACTACTCAATGTCAAGCTTAGACTAGATTAAGTTAAATATGGAATTCGCTTTGATCGAAATATTTTGTTCGTTTGAAACATCGAACAAATGTCACCCACTGCTTCTCTGCTTTTAGCGCATCCGAAATGTCCAATATTCTATGACTATGACTCATAAATTAGGCTGAATTTGAGTGATGTCTTGAGTTATGTTGGCTTTGAAGACCTCTGTGGTTTTTATCGTATTTTCGATCAACTGCGACTTAAGAAAACTCCACAAGAAACGGTTTATCGGGGTCAAATCGCATAATCTCCATGGCCAGTTCATATCACCTTCCCGTAAGATGAGCATGTCCTCAAATCGCTCATGCAAAATATACAATGTGGTGTGAGTTGTGTGGCAAGTAGTTCTGTCCTGTTAAAACCACATGGTGTCCAACTCATTCAATTCAGACCAAAAGGAATTAGTAACCATCGACCCATAGTGCTCGCTGTTGGCTATATTGGCCTGGCCAACATCCTTCTCAAAGAAATATAGACCGTCGTTATCGCTTCGTCAAAAATCTACACCAAACGGTGTCTTTTTAGAGATATAGTGGACGCTGTTGGAATTTTCTCTTGTTTGTTCAAGTACCTAATCATCCAGAAAGCGGCCTTATTGCTGAAGATGATTTCTCTATTAAGCTGGAGGTCCACACCACACGTTTTCGCGTCAAAGCGTTGCGTGCATTTCATACCTTCTTCGCATTCTACGCTTCAAGTTACATGCAACGCTTTTTACGCGCCAATGTTTAAACAAATTTAAACAAACAACTTGTCAAAATCAGCTGTTTTGTACGCGCGCCGTTTGTGATGCTTACAAAAGTAGAAAGTAGATCTACTTTTCGAGTTGTATGCGTCAAGGCATACGCTTTTGTGCGTGTAACTTGCACCATATAGAATGCGCGTAGAATGCGAGAACGCGTAGAACGCGTGGTGTGGACCTCCAACTTTAAAACTTGGGTCAGTTGCCAACAGCTCCTGAGCCCACTCAGCCAACATACGTTGTAGTCTATGGTCGTCCATGGTGATTTGGCAAAACTAATAACTACAGACAGATGACAGATGAAGTTTCAACAAATTGGCCGTTATCAACTGTCAAAGCTCGAAATGTCCTGTTGGAAGACTCAATATACATAAGTAGAGTACATATATACCCAAGTCGTTAGATACGCTGTGGAGCATAGGCTAGATTAAGTAAATTTATAGTGACCTGAAAGAAAAACATATTTTGATTGGATCCTATAAGGTGCCACTGTAATACAGATATATTGTACCATTCAACTACAATGCCATCCCAACCACTCTAATAATTTTTATAAAGCAAAGAGTTTGATCCAAATCACCTTGAGCTAGATAAGGTATGACAATAAATTTTAATTGCCTAGAACTTCATCGTCTTATATTCCAAAGTGCTTTGGATAATGGCAGAAAATATGCTCTTTGTGGCCGGTTTTGAAACCATTAAATGGATAACCCGATACAAATGATACACTTTTAGATTACAAAAGAGAAATAAAATCATCACAGTTATTAATAAAACATTAATCACTTTACTTTTCACCACCAAAACCACAAAAGCAGACCACAGATGTTATTCTAATCGAATCCATAAAATAAAATCCATTTTCTCTCTTTCTCTACAATTCTATGCTTTTATTCGAGTGTTTCGTGAAGGTGTCTAATTGTTTTGTTTTGTTTTTGTGTATATTTTTTCTATATTAGAAGTCTATCAGTCGATATGTCTGCTGCATTAAATGTGCATCAAATAAACACCTCTCACTCCCTACCATTTCATTCAAGAACACAGGTTTAACATACAGATGCACTTATACAATTAAATGCTTTCCCAATGAACATTTTCTTTCAAAAGCGCTCATGCCAAAGTACTCATAAAGACTGAACTATCTAGGTTTCCAATTTCATGACCGCAAAATAGAGCATAGTTTGAGAAGCTGCTTAGCCAGAAAATACTTTCAAATTAAAGTTTATTTAAAGTCAAATGTATAAGACATAAGAAATACTGAAGGTAGAGGGATATTTCAAGTCTTTTTGTGTAAATAACTTCGAACCTGAATTCAGACGTACAGAAGCTACTGTACTTAGTTACTTACATAATTGATCATTGCAATCATTTTATAGGCGATTGCAACCTCGCTTCTTACACCATTCATGTTGTGTGTTGGCGTGCCCTGCAGTATAAAATTGACTCCAAACTTCATACCAATTTTTGTTTATTTTCAGAAGAGTGCCGAAAGAATTTTTTTCAATATTTCATTTATGATTGTGATGTCTGAGCTGGGGTTGGAACTGGGGTTCGTCTAACAAGCCAACACACTACCTAGTAAGCTCCGGCGTTTTTAAGAATAATCAATGCTTCGATAAATTTCCTACACGCAACTCTTTTCATATTTCTCGTCAACTAGGCGGGATAATGATAGAAGAAGTTAGTTGAAGCCTATTGTTCTTCTATATAAACACCGCTTAAGGTTAAAAATAGTAAATGGTGGACTTAACAAAAGATCAATTGAGTCACGGCATACGTGATCTTTAACCTCTGGCTTCAAATATTATTTTATTAAAAAATCCCAGAGCCTGTTAAATATCTCGAGGAAATTAAAAAACAATTCTGTAGTTTTCTACTCCTATATCTGATAAAATAAGAGAATTCTATGACGTCAGACGTCATGTCGATGGGAATTATTCACTGGGTTGTATACGTTTGTGCTGCAATTGTATGGGAAACAATTTTTTTTATAGTATTTGTATTGAATATTTTGTGGGGGCAGGAGGGGAATCTTTCTTTTTTTTTTATTGTATTATTGTAGTACATAAATCTGGGTCAATTGTTGCATTTTTTGCATACATTAAACAAAATATACACAATATATCGAAAGTACTCGTATATTTGTGTAGGTATGTAGGGGTTACACATACTATATGAGAGGTATACAGTGGTGTTGTGCTAATTTTTTTTACCGGAACGCGTATATATAATTATATAGACAGGGCCAATCCTGGGCAGGCGGTCGCTCTGTGCGGTCTCATGTCCCAAATTTAACGGCGGGGGTGATTTTCCATGATAATCGCGGCGGCGGCGTTTTTTTTTTTAGGTCTCATGTCCCAAATTTGACGACGGGGGGGAGGGAACGTTCCGGAACGCGTTCCGGCTCGACAACACCACTGGAGGTATATATGGTCGGTTATGTGTAGTTCAAAAGTTAATTGAATGTACATGTGGCACCCTATGTTTAGCGTTGCCAACATCGTTATCTGTCACCCGTCGTGTAAACACGCGCTTAGGAGCTGTCAATGTCAGCGAGATAAAAAGACATGCCGCCATTGTTTTCGGTCTCTTTGACAAAAATCCTGATCGGCTGCAGACGTTCCTGACCAACATGGGATCCATAAAATCCTAAGCCATCCTAAATTAAATTAGCTTTTTTAAACTTTAAATTTAAATAAATTAAATAATATTTGACCCTAGTATTACATTAAATAAAATCGTTTATTTTTAATTGGTAATTAACCGTAAATTACCAAATTGGTGACCCCGACGTGATCTAGGCAAAAATATTTTTTTGCTAATCATAAACGAAATTGCGTTTGCACGTATACAAGTGCATTGACTAACGGTCATAACGGTACGCACCACATTTTGGAAAAATGACTGATGTGAGCGACAACGAGAAGCCAACATTTTCCGACACAGCAACGGCAAATTAAATGCCTCATCAACGACCCGATTCCCCGTCGCCGCCAACGTATCAGCAGTGTACGCGCGTCTTCCATTGCCACAAATGGTCAGTTCGAACATCGAATCATGGTTTGCGACCATGGATTTTTGGTTCATGGCGTCTGGAATCTCGAGTGACCAAATTAGCTGCAGCACGAGCTGAATTTAACGTTTCAAAGAGATTATCGACCGCACAACAAAAATACAGCACACTCTAAGCTTGATTTGGTTTGCGATACTTCGACAAACAACGTCCGACCCTACGACTGGCAACCATCTGCCTTCGACGACATTTTCTCATCTGAGCGCCGCTGAAATTAAAACATTTAACCCATTTTATGATATATTGCGTGATTTTGCCGATATTTTAAAAATTAAACCATACGGTACGACTACGAAGTCAACAATTTTCCATCGAATTGAAACAACTGGCCAACCAGTGCACTCTCGATCCCGACGCTAATCACCCGAAAAATTAGCTGCAGCACGAGCTGAATTTAACGTTTTGTTTGGCCAGATATACGAAGAGATAGTGCAAAATTTGTACGAACCTGCATCTCATGCCAGCGTTCAAAAATTCAGCGCCATACCAGGTCGAAAACATCGAAATACGAACCACCTAAAGAACGTTTCAGTCACATTAATATCGACATCGTGGGCCCTTTTCCTGTTTGCGATGGCCATAGATATTGCTTGACCATTATAGACCGTTTTACACGATGGCCTGAGGCTATACCTATGCCAGATATGACCGCTGAAACTGTTGCGAAAGCAATCCTGCATAACTGGATAGCAAGGTTTGGTGTACCTGCGAAAATTACATCCGACAGAGGAAGGCAGTTTGAATCATCAACTTTTAACGAACTTACATCGCTGATTGGCGCCTCCCATCTTCGTACAACGCCTTATCACCCCGAATGCAACGGTTTAATAGAGAGATGGCATCGTGTGTTCAAAGCTGCCATCCTTTGCAACGATCCTGCAAAATGGGTTCACAGTCTCCCATCTATTTTGCTTGGACTACGTGTCGTTTTTAAACCGGATATCAACGCAACCCCCGCAGAGCTTGTGTATGGTACAAATTTAAGAATTCCCGGAGAATTTTTCACCAATACCAAGGCAACAGTACCAACCAGTGAGGTTGTTTCACAATTTCGATTGGCAATTCAGAAGCTCAGACCAACAAACACATCGCATCATACAACATCAAAAGCCTTCGTCAGTCCTTCTTTAAATTCATCATCTCACGTTTTTGTAAGAAATGATACGACACGGCCATCACTCACTCACCCATATGATGGCCCATTTAGAATTATTCGAAAGAGTACGAAATATTTTACGATACAAAGTGGCAACCGATACGTAAATATAAACATCGACAGACTCAAGCCAGCCTTTATCGAGTACCCAGACGAAAACATCTTCCTACAAGAAAATCAATGCCATGAAAAATCACAAATTATACAACCTGATCATAACGACGTCGACACCGATGCCCAAGTACCTCAACCCAACCATGACCCAATATCAACTCAAGCTATTCCTTTGCAAAAAGATAAGCATACTACAACGCGGCATAATTCTTCAAGGGTATCGCCGAAATCTACCAGATGCGGCAGACGTGTTAATCTTCCAGTAAGATTCCGGTAGCTTTCATCTAGCCGGGGAGTAATGTGGCACCCTATGTTTAGCGTTGCCAACATCGTTATCTGTCACCCGTCGTGTAAACACGCGCTTAGGAGCTGTCAATGTCAGCGAGATAAAAAGACATGCCGCCATTGTTTTCGGTCTCTTTGACAAAAATCCTGATCGGCTGCAGACGTTCCTGACCAACATGGGATCCATAAAATCCTAAGCCATCCTAAATTAAATTAGCTTTTTTAAACTTTAAATTTAAATAAATTAAATAATATTTGACCCTAGTATTACATTAAATAAAATCGTTTATTTTTAATTGGTAATTAACCGTAAATTACCAAATACATACAAATGGTAGTATCGAATATATCGCTATCTCCTCCACCAACACACGGCATTGTTTGATAATCTTAATGGTGGTCTGCGCACTCTCTAGGGATCAAATTGTTGCTTTACAGATAGTAAATACGCGTACGGTATACCCTGATACTGAATTCGTAGATCGGCAAGCTTTACAGCCATCGAAAATAAACCACAACCGACTTTTTTTGGTGATATGTGTCTTACTAGCTTACTTAAGTATATAAGAAATCAAGCCTAGGATGACTAGGATTGGATCTGTACAGCAGTACTCAAGCCCTATCTTCATCTACGGATACCTGTTATGGTGGAATTCATATAAAACGGTGGATATACAGATTTAAGCGTATTTTTATTACTGGTGTATGGTACACCTATAACCACCATAACTGCATTGAAGGGCTCAACATCAAAAAGTAGTCAGCGTCCAACTTAATTGGTCATTACAATCCTTTTAGCTAAGATTACAACCTTTCTCCTCACACCATCAATATTGTGTATGTTTTAATTTTATACAAGAGTAACGGGACCTACTGTTTAAAGTCGACTACGATTTTTTAACTTTCAGAATTTTTGCCAGAAGACTGTTAAGAGGAAAGTCGCCGAAAAAATATTTCATTTTGTTTGACACGTCTAAGCTGGGCTTTGAACCATGGATTCGCGTATAATACTTGTATGGGCTAGCCCAAAGGGTAATTATTGGAAATAGGCAGTCGGGGCTGGGGCGTATAACATCTGGTATTCCACAGGGGTCCGTGTTAGGCCCCCTGCTATTTAGTATGTTCGTCAATGATTTATTTTCAGTATGCAGGTATGTATACTAAGGTACATGCATACGCAGACGATATTCAGCTGTACATCTCAAACCGTATTGGTCTGATAGAGGATAAAAGTTACAAACTTAATTATGACCTGGGGTCTATTTTAAAATGGGCTGAGGATAATAACCTTATGCTCAATCCTGGAAAATCTTACATTCTACCAATCAGTAGATGGGAATATGATTTGAGTTATTTTCCGACCATTCACTTGGGGAACAAATCTCTTGTGTACGTTAGTAAGATTAAATACTTAGGATTTTGGATCAATTCCACCTTGTCATGCACTGACCATATTAATCATGTGGTGCGTAACGTATACCTCTTGCTTTATTGGACTCTCTGTCACTACATACTAAGTTGCAAGTATCTTTTAATAATGCTACGCGGTATGTGTATGGTTTAACTAGGTTTAGTAGTGTATCGTCCTGGAGGAAAATGATCTTGGGCTGTGACTTAATCGACTACCTTCAGATGCGAAATATTATATTCTTACATAATCTTCTTTATCGTAAGAAACCACCCTATCTCTTTGAGAAGCTTGTATTTGGGAGATCAACTAGATATACAACTCTAATTATACCTAGATATACTTATATCAATACTAGCAGATTGTTTTTCGTCAACGCAATTAATTTGTGGAATTCTTTACCAATGACTATTAAAAACATTTCGAGAAAGAGCAGTTTTAAGAAGTCACTTTTTGACTATATGTCCTCAAATAATTAAAAAAAAAAAACATTTATAATACTTTTATTTTTTAAATTTTATTTTAGAAATTTTATGTGAAATATAATTATTGCCTTTTTGTGTATTAGTTATATACTTTATAAAAAATTGCACTATAATTTAGGGAATACTAATGACCAATGTAATTTGTGTCTATCCTACTGAGCTATAAAAGAATAACATTCTTAAAGCTCTTGTAAGCAAATAAAAAATATGCCAACATACTACCTATTGGAATACGGCGACTTCTGTATCACTCAGTGTATACTTGACTGATGTACGCAGTGAGGTTTAAACCAATATCAAAACAGGATCTCTCCAGTAGCTACTAGACTTCCATACACTTCTGAAGCTCAGTTTTATTGCTGCGTTTGCTGGCATTCGTTTTGTCAGCATATCTGGTGATAGGCAGTTCAAGATAAGGATCTCGCCAGTAGCTTCTACACTTTCATTCTCTTCTGAAGCTCAGTCTTATTGCTGCGTTTGCTGGCATTTGTTTCGTCAGCATGTCTGGTGTTTAGCAGTTCCAGATAAGGATCTCGCCAGTAGCTTCTACACTTCCACACTCTTCTCAAGCTCATTCTTATTGCCGCGTTTGAAGTTATTTATTTCGCCAGTATGTTTGGTGATAAGCAGTTCTAGATAATAAACAATGCCTTCGATAATGTGTTTCTAAGAACACTTGCCACCTATTCATAATAAGCTTAACCCAGCTTGGACGATTTCAAAACCAAGCCACTAAATAGCGGCCCTTTAGGATAAAGTTTGATTGTGTGATGGGACTTTAAATGGTGACGTAGGGTATGAACATTAATGTCAGTTAATAACCATAAAAATTTCTATAAAAAAATAACTTTTAATAACTATATAACAGCAACAACAACAGTTGGTACTACTACAACTACTACGGTTTTCGCATAAAACATTACACTTTTTGGCATTTAAATGACATTGACACCGAAAGAAGATTAAAGCACCAAAAAAAAAAAAACCAAAAAAAGAATCTGAATAACAAAATATGTAAACCAATAGATTATGGAAATATAGAATATAGAAAAAGTTAAATAGAGATCCCCAAATCCCCCTCAAATTCCCTCTTTACATACATAGGTTTATTGTATAATAGTCTATGGAAAAACGAAAATTTTGAAATAAAAATTCACAAACTTTTTTTGAATTCTGTTCGGAGTATTATTACATCACAGAAGTTTTTTTTAAAGAGAAAAGGAAAAATGTAGTTTTAAAATCATATTAAAAAACTCTTAAAAATAAAACTCAAAATTCAAAAGGGGTTATAATGAGGCAAACATTTTTTTTAAAACTCTTAAAAAACTCCCCATAATACTCGTGCTGTGCTGTGATGCATGACTTTTTAAATTATTTTTCTAGAAAAAAAATTTTTTTTTTTAAATTTTGTTATAAGAGAAAGAGAGAGAAATTTTTGCCCCGTACGTGTCATTATTATTGTCGTGCAATGAACTTTTTTTTGCCATTGTTGTTGTTGTTGTTGCTGTTGCTGTTATTTTTATAATTCCAATTCCAATTTATTTATTGTAGTTTTTAAACTGTGAGCAATACTTGGCAGAACTACGCCAATATTAGAAAAGTTGGCATAGGTCGTGACTACAGCCACACAAGACACACAGACACACAATGTTTTTTTGCTCTCTCCCTTTGCCTAGTTTTTGTCTTTTGAATTGTCAGGGATGGGCAAGTATTTACAAATGCAGTCCTTTATTTTAAATCAAAAAAAAGTCATCAAATCGACTCAATAAGTTTTCCTCATAGTTGCCATTGAGTGTTTAACGCTTTTGAAGCTAGTTAATGTGGAATAGACCGCGTACATCTAATTCGTCTACAGTATTCCCTCGATTTACGTCGTCTCGATTTACGTTGTTTCAATTAACGTCGTCAAAATTTTGTTCCCTTCAACTTCGATTTGCGTTGTCATTCGATTTACGTCGCCTTTTTTTGGAACCAACTGTGACGTAAATCGAAAGATTACTGTAACTTTTTTAAGTTCCTTGTTAAAAGCATACTACTTTGTTTCGATTTACGTCGCCTTTTTCCGGAACATTCTACGACGTAAATCGAGCGAATACTGTATTATACTGCCCTCAATTTATACACGGTATCCATATAATGTATGTATGTATATTGTATACCTTCCCTTGTAGTTTTGAAAGACTCAAATGAGAGTAATGGAATTCGCCGTAGTCTAGTAGGAGGTAGTGTGTTGGCAAACCCCAGGTCAGACATCAAAATGAAAAAATATTTCTTCGGCGATTTTCTCTCAGCAGATTTCTGGCAAAAACTCTGAGAGCAAATAAAATTGCCATGAAAAGTTTCTCAAAAATCTGTCGTTCGGAGTCGACTTTAAACTGTAGGTCCCGCCACTCACGTATAAAATTAACACACACAACATAAGTGGCGTGAGAAGCTAGATCGTAATCCTGACTGAAGGGTTGTAATGACCAATTATGTTGTGTATCCATATAATGTTTCTTCCAATCCTGCAAACTTCAGTAAGAGCCACTATCTGTGCAGTACTTGATAAGCACTCTGGTATTTCCATTCTAAAATTAATTATTGCGCTCGGATTCCAAATATGTTTTCCTCATCGATACTTATCTGCTTAATTGGTCATTACAACCCTTTAGTCAGGATTACAACCTAGCTACTCACACCACCCACTATAAGTGTTTTAATATTATCCATGAGTGGCGGTATCTACAGTTTAATTTCGATTTCGATTGACAGATTTTTAAGAATCTTTGCTAGAAGACTGCTGAGAGGAAGTTGTCGAAAGAAATATTTTTTTATGTTACATTTTGTTCAAGATGAACCACGTACACGCGTGTAGTAAGCCAATACACTACTAGACTACTACGACTTCGGGTAGATTTAAATGCTGACTAATCGGTCATAAATGCTGGTTTCTTAACTTTTCTGGGATAGAAAAGGAGGGTGTGTTGTGGCGTGATGCTGCAAATCTAACTGACAAGTCCTGATTAATTGGTCTTGACAATCGGCATGAGTATATACATATAAGTTCCTTTTACTCCTCTAGGGAGCATAGGGCCGCAATCAGCTGCATTTGACTATAGAGAAAAGGGTGAGAAAAATGATAGAAGTCTGCGTTGATACAGAGACGTACATTGTTAAACAAAATGGACAATATTTTCTTTCCCGTCAGCCGATCCAGCACCTTCACAGTAATCGTGAGTAAGCAGGCAAAGTCTCTCCGAGTGCCCAACCATTACGCAACAACCCTTTAGAATAAATACAGTGACAGAGATGTTGAAGTTAGAGATGTGAGTCAGACAATGAAGCAACCTTCCTTTTCAGCCCACGATTTGTCTTTTGCCTACAGGACTGTAAATTTTCTAAATAACACATAAAATTTTATGACGACTCACAACACCTTATATTTCCAATATGGCCCCCTGCAATTGATTGTTGGCCATTGCGGTGTAAATTAAGTTGAAAAAATAAATTCAACACACTCATTGCATTCACATACTCGTACTCGAAACGAAACTACGAGTATTCATGGAGAATTTTTAAGTATTGAAAGCAAAAAACAAAAAAAAAACAGAAAAAATAAAGAGGATAAAAACAAAAACAAGAAAAACAAAAACTTGAATAGTTTGTTATCCTTTTATTGATTGACCTGGAAAAAATAAAATAAAATAAATAAAAAGAAAAAAACAGAAAATATGTAATGAAGAAATATGTTGTCTGCCTGCCATTTACTGGCCAGGAAATATCCACAATGCAAAAATTGAAAAGAAAAATTATTTGAATGACATTAACAGACAATATGAGAGCCAGTCGCCTATGTTTATAAAAATAAATTACGATCTCTGTTGCCTTTGGTAGGGTGTACACTTGAACAAATATATTTTGAAAACGTAGAGTGTCGTGTAGTGTGTTCTTCATCATCATCATCAATACATGCCAGCCAAGTCTACAAGTGTTTGGCAGAACACTCAAAAAGGCTTGAAATTACATCATCATTATTGTTCGTATATAGTCTGTATGAAGAAATATAAAAAAATGGAGCAATCCACTTAAAAACTCTGCCACACAACTTGAAATACTGCAATCTTAGAATTCCAATTCCGTATATATTTGGCTTAACAATACAGGGGTAGCAATTTGAAGTGTTAGCAGTTGGAAAAATTCCAAAAAAAAACCAGAAAAGTCTTTAAAGTTTGACAAAAAATTTATTATTGCTGGTTCCAGTCGTTGCCGTAATCTTGTAGGTAGTGTGTTGGCTTCTTAGACGTGAGGCCTCGGTTTAAACACCAGGTCAGACATGAAAACGTGAAAAAATATTTCTTTGGCGATTTCCTCTCAGCAAATTTTTTTGGAAAAACTCTGAGAATAAATAGGTAGGTAAATGAATTGTATGGACGCACTTAGGCCCCATGGAGACCATTGTCATACCACAGTTCGCGTTAACTATCCTCTGGTCCTGGAACCTCCTAAAATAAATCAAATTGCCATGAAAAGTTTCACAAAACTCTGCCATTGGGAGTCGATTTTAAATTGTAGGTTCCGCCACCACCCATGTATACAATCAACACACACAACATCAGTGGTATGAGAAGCTAGGTCGTAATCCTGACTGAACCAATTTTGTATGTATGTTTGTGATTCCAGTCACCTTAAGAGTGACTTACAAGTGGTTACTTAATTGTTAATTCAACTTGGAAAATGTTTAGCGAGGGAGGAAGAAAGAAAGAGCAGAGTTTTATCGATGAAAATTCAATTTTAAACTATTTATAAGTCGCCATAGTCTAGTAGGTAGTGGCTTGGCCTCTTAGACGAAAGTACGCGGTTCAATCACCAGCTCAAACGAGAAATGAAAAGAATACATTTCTTCGGAGACTTTCCATTGAACAGTTTTCTGGCGAAAGCTCTGAGAGAAAATAAAAAATTACCATGAAAAGTTTTTGTCTTTCGGAGTCGGCCTTAAACCGTAGTAAACTGGACACTTACTACATACTTTCAGTCCTTATGAAACTTTTCCCAATAGGGAGGTATGCCCGATTGTGCTATTTCTGGAGAAGCTGCTACTCTACTGAGGAACACAAATAGATGAATTACAACACACAACATGTTATCGTTAGAAACTAGGTTGTAATCCTAACTAAAAGGTTGTAATGACCAATTAAGGTTAGGTGGGTTAGCGTTACCCCAAGTAGTTCACGTAACCTCACAGGTTACACCCTTTGTGCTTCTATATTTCAAGGGATAAAGCACAGATGGACGCCATTAGGATCGTGTCATCGGATCGTTTAGTTCGAGCCATTTTGATTCCATGTGTACATTGGTAAAGCGTTTTTACTTCTACGATGAAATCTTCCCATAGGTGAAGACCCGTTAGGATCGTTTAGTTCGAGCCATTTTGACTCCATGTGTGCATAGTTAAAGTGATTTTACTTTAACGATGAAATCATGCCACAGATAAACGCCCATTTTGTTTTGAATGGAACAAAAAATTTGCATAAAGTTGCTTAAAATGTAGAGAGATCTGCGCAAAGGAGTTTATGTTAAAAAAAAAAAACCTGTGTTCCATTAAGAAAAAGTTACGAAGTTACCAACCCCACATCTTCTCTTAAAGTGTTCTGCTTGATTCTGTCATTCTGTTCTTTTGTTTGCCTGATTTCTTGTTTTCCATACATTTACTAAACTTTGTTTACAAATCTATGTATTTTCTGTTCTAATGAGCTATTAATAGCTAAAGTAACGGAAAACTTATAATAAGCCTTTACCGGAATAAATCGCCATTAAATGTGGAAATTGATTTCAAAATTTAACAGCAAATTGAGCGGAATCTCTTATTATTTCACTCACCAGCACTTAATTTCAGGAAATTCCCAAACAAAATTTTCACCCAAAATTTATTAATAAAAGGTAATTAAAAAAAAAACAACGATTTTCTGTTAATATGACTTTAACGCTGTTAATATGACTTTAACGATACAATTATTGTGGCATATGAAAGAAATTAAAAAGCGATAAATTTTCAAAATGTATAGCCTGACCGAGTAACAAGAGCCAATTTGTTTATTTAATTTGTATGCCAAAATGCAAAACGAAAAAGAGAAAAATATGAATTAAAAAAAAACCTATGGAAAGTGTGGCGTTCTGCCTTTTTATTTATAAAATTATTAGGAAGAATTTTTTCGGCTTTTTTTGTTTGTTTTTTGTTTTAATAATAATTTATGGCCAAACAAATTAAAAAAAAACACGAAATGAAAAATATAGAATGTTAATAAACTTTTTGTTGTTGTTGTTTGTATGCATACATACCGCCTTCTTCGTTGGCTTTCACTTCGCTCCATTTCGACAACTGAAAGGAAATCGCAAAAAAGAGAAAAAAAAACCAAGTGAATTATACACATGTTTTACTATTTATTGTACATACATACATACATATGTGCATACATATATTACATGACTCAATTGGAATGTTATAATGCATAGACATACATACTTATTGTTGCTTTAAATAAATTTAATTTACAAAAAAATAGGCAAATTTTTATAGCGGACACACTAGAATAGAATATTTTTGATTAATTACAGGGCGGTGCTGGCAAATAAACTGGCCTAACAAAAAAAAAAACCCAACAGATTTGGAAATATATCGCTCCTTTATTGCAACATAGTCATATCTCAAAAAATTAAAAATTTGTAGTTACTTAAGCAAAACTGCTCTTTTAGACCTTCTATACATGTTGAAAAAAAAATCAGTTTTATATCCCAAGCTGAACCGAAGTTATAGCAATTAGAAGTTAGGCAATTAGATCATAGGACTTATGTCTTGAAAACTTAAATCGCATTTTGCCAAGTTCAAGTTTTTTTGAGATATGACTATGTTGCAATAAAGGAGCGATATGTACCTCCATACATACATATATTAGTGGTCAATATAACCCTTTAGCAGGAGTATAGCCTGGCTTCTAACACCACTTACATTGGATACATTAAATTCTATCTATGAGTGGTGGAACATAAAATTAAGATCGAATCCGAACAGAAACTTTTTATGGCAACAAACTCTGAGTGGCCGTAGTCTAGTAGGTAGTGTGTTGGCTTATTAGACGTAAGGCCAAGGTTCAAACCCCAGATCAGACATCTAAACAAAATATGATAAAATATTTCTTCGGGGAATTCCTCTCAGCAGTTTTCTGGCAAAAATTCTGAGAGTAAATGAAAATTTTACCATGAAAAGTTTCTCGAAACTCTATCGTTCGGAGTTGACTTTAAACTGTAGATCCCGCCTCTCATGTATAAAATTAACGCACACAACATAAGTGGCGTGAGAAACTAGATTGTAATCCTAACTAAAGGGTTGTAATAACCAATTAGGTAAGTTACGTCTCACACTACCTACATTGTATGCATAAAATTCTATCTATTAGTGGTGGAACCTAAAGTTTATCATCGAATCCGAACAACAACTTTTTATGGCAACAAACTGGGAGACCAAGTGCTGCTGAGAAGTTTTCTGTAAAAGGATCATTAGTAATCCTGACTAAAGGATTGTAATGATCAATTAAGGAGTGCGCACAAAAAAAATGGTCCTACTTTTAAGCTTATAACTTTTATCATAATTGAAAAAAATGAATATCGTTACATTGTTTTTGTTAATCATCTGTTTCAAAATCCACGTGCTAAATCTCATTGCAATAGCAAAATTAGTTTTTTGAAAATGGGCACCCAACAAGAATGTCGTAAAAAATAATTGAAATTTTCAATGAAAAACCGCGCCGCTTACAAAAAACGATTGCTAGGCTCGCAGGTGTTAACCAAAAAACAGTTTCTAAGGTAAGAATAAAACAATATAAGGAGTCTTTAAGTATTGAGAGAAAGCGTGGAAGTGGAAGAAAAAAAGGATTTGCCGACCAAAACAAAGCAAGTAAAATAATACGTATTTTTCAAAAAAACACCCTAACATGTCTGGAAGAAAAGTGGCTCAAAAAGTTGGATGCTCTGAGACCTTTGTCAGAAAAAAAAATTTTATACACAAAAGAATTCAAATATTATTTACTTTAATTGAAATATAAAACGAAAAAAATTCGCCACTTAGTTTTATTTCTATAACGAAAAGTATAAGTCCAGTTTTTTTCGTGAGCACTCCTTAAGTAAGTAAGTAAATCCCATAGTTTGGATTTTAACAAAAGAATAGAAAAATTTTATCGATAGTTTGCAAACAGAATTAGGTGCCGTGTTGGGGGCTTACTTTCGGCATCGCAGACTGTTATCGTTCGATGTCAGATTTTCAGCTGATATTTCATATTCTGCTGCTGCCTTATAACTTCATAATTTCCTCATGAGCTATGTTATTTTATTTATTTGCCTAGAATAACAATTCTTTAATGAATAATTACATACAAACATAATTGGTCTAAAGTCGCCGTAGTCTAGAAGGTAGTGTGTTGACTTATTAGACATCAAAACGAAAATATGAAAATATATCTTCGGCGACTTCCTCTCAAAAAAAATCTGTCGTTCGGAGTCGACTTTAAACTGTAGGTCCCGCCACTCATGTATAAAATTAACGCACACAACACGAGTGGTGTGAGAAGCCAGGACGTTGTACAATGGGTCAATTCGACCTCCGGGGACTGTACTTGTCACAGTTGACAAGTACACGTCCTCTAACCTAACCTAACCTAACCTACATAATTGGTCATTACAACCCTTCAGTCAGGATTAAGACCTATTTTCTCACACCACTTATGTTATGCGCGTTAATTTTTTTTATACACTAGTGGCGGGACCTACAGTTTAACGTCGACTGCGAACGACAGATTTTTGAGAAACTTTTCATGGCAGGTTTATTTACTCTCAGAGTTTTTGCCAGAAATCTGCTTAGAGGAAATCGGCGAAAATATGTTTTTTCAAATTTCGTTTTGATGGCTGGCCTGCGGTTTGAACCGTGGCCTCTATTAAGCCAATACACTACCTACTAGGCGACGGCGACTTCTCTTTAGTGAATATTGCTTTCATTTACTCAAAGTACCCAAGTAAAAGTACTTGTTGACCTTGTCACCTCTCTGTCCCAGTTCACCTTGATAGAGCGTACAAAGCAAATGCTAGGCCAACTGTATGTATGACAGTTTCCGTTACTCTATATCAAAAAAAAAAAAAATTAACTGTAAATGCTCTCATCCCTATATAAAAATATCGATAATTTGCAGAGTTCACTTTATGTTCAAGAGTTATAAATGCAAATAAAATAGAAAACTTGCAACATTGCTTTACCAATTGTTCCTGAAGATAGAAATTCAAAAAGAGACTCTCATTGCCAAAGACGAGATGAGATGCGATGGCCGATAGCATCATAGTTGTTGTATTCCATTGAAATGTCACAGCACAACAAAGATATTGTTGTTCTTGTTTTTGTTGTTATACTCTTAGCTGAGATGAAAGTGCACTGCACAACCGGATGAAACCTTGATTTAAGGTCGACTAACTGTCTATCCTTGGGTTTTTATGAAAACAACGAGGGCTGTTACAAAATTAGATGACCCATTATAGAAAACACAATAAATTTGGAAAAAAAAGATTTTTTTTGTTTGTTTTATTTCTTAACATACTCTACACGTCAACTGAGAGAGCATCATCGCGTGATTGGTTGTGGCCGTATGATTCAAAAAAAAAAAGAGATAATGAAGCTGTTTGCATAAATTCCCGACAGATCTGACCCGCAATGGATATATGCAGAAAAAAATTTGGGTTAAACCTGATCAAAAATTCACCTTAGGAACCTCATAGCAGTTATATTGGAACTCTGGCCTATGGGTATCTCATGCTGTTGCTATCTACATGCTCTACTGCTATCTACATATGAGTTCATGTAATTTTGTAACTTCCCTCGTATATCGTTTTGTTTTGGGTCAAAAACAAATTTCAAGAGAACATTTACAGAGACATGATGGCAGATTGCATTGCCAATGTAAACGTAAACAAAACTTCACTTCAATTTGAATGCAAAAAATCTTAAAATTTTGCAATTTTCATAAACGATTTGAGAGTGAATCATCGCATATATTGTGGCCAAAAGAAAACGAAGCAACGCAGCATTTAATAATAATAAAATGATCAATAAAATGCACACAATAAAATTTCCTAATGTCGTGGTAATCCATTTAGTGATTTCAGAACTGTTAAGGCTGTCAGCGAAAATTTGCACCTCCAAGCAACCACCAGCAAAGCTGGCTGAACTTTCACAACACCGTAACTATACTGTTTAGGTGCTAGAGCAAAAGGCGTTCAATGCTGATTTTATGAAAAAAAAAATTTTTGAAACTGAAGCCCATTTCTCAGTCGGGGGTTATGTTAACAAGCAAAGTTGTCGCATGTAGGGCTCGGAGAACTCATAAGAAATAGTAGAAAAGCCATGAAAAAAGTGACCGTTTAGCGTGTAAATTTTTTCCTCGCTCACAAGGCAATTACAGTCATTACAAGCGGTTTCAATATTTAGAAAAATTTGGTTTGGAATACCGAATATGCGGTTTCGGTCAATTATTGTAAAATTGTATGCTTATATGTATATGTATGTGTGGGTGTATGTGTGTGTATATGTCTAAGCAAATATTTACTATTTTGCGAGTGTACTCAGGTGTGTGTGTGTGAGTTTATAGAGAAAGGATAGAAGAATTTGAATTTTTTGGTTTCGAACACTATTTTTCGTTTTTCTTTTTTTTTTTTGGGTTGGTTTCTCTGTCTGTTTTGAAATTCAAGGATTTTGTTTGTTCAACAAACTAAAAAGAGGAGAGTGTATTTGTATGCGTATTTGTGTATGGGTTTCGGTAATAATGAAGGACATTATAAATGATAGATTCAAACTGTATTAAGAGGTTGACTAAATGAACGTGAAAAAAAGTTAATTTTTAAGTCTTTAATATGTAGAGTGGATTTAGAGCAACATACATACATAATTGGTCATTACAACCCTTCAGTCAGGATTATTGACCTAGTTTCTCACACCACTTATGTTGTGTGTGTTAATTTTATACATAAGTGGCGGGACCTACGGTTTAAAGTCGACTCCGAACGACCGATTTTTTTGAGAAACTTTTCATGGTAATTTTATTTACTCTCAGAGTTTTTGCTAGAAATCTGCTGAGAGGAAATAGCCGAAGAAATACTTTTTTGTATTTTGTTTTAATGTCTGGCCTGGGGCTCGAACCCTGGCTTTACGTCTAATAAGCCAACACACTACCTACTAGACTACGGCGACTTCAATTTAGAGCAAAGGTATGTTGCAGGGTATGTTGCAAAGAGGAGGAGTTGGAGACTGTCGAGCACCTCTTCTGTAACTGCCCAGCCCTTAGTAAGTGGAGGTTGAGGACCCTTGGCAGGGGCTTCTTTGAGGGTTTGAATTCTGTGTCGAGAGCCGACATCAAGGCTCTCCACAGATTCATTAGTGGCTTGAGATGGTTGAGAAGTGCTGGGGCTTCATCAGTGTAGTCAAGTTCTCCCATTGTTTGTTTTGTTTTTGGTCTGTGTAATTCCTCCATTTCCCATTCTCCCTTTCCTACTTCCTCTTCTTTTTCCTATCCCCTCTATTATTCTTCCTTTTTAAGGACGTTGTACAATGGGTCAATTCGACCTCCGGGTACTGTACTTGCCTCAGTCGACAAGTATACATCCTCTAACCTAACCTAAGCTAATGATCTCACGAGCTGCGGCTCTTTCTGTCTGAAAGAAATTGAACTGATTCGGTAGCCTTATTGAATCACCCACGTTGTGAGTGTTATTTTTATCCATAAGTGGCGGAACTTACAGTTCAATGGCAACACCGAATGCTAGATTTTAGGGCAACTTTTCATGACACTTTTATTTATTCTGAGTGGTTTTTGCCAGACGACTGGCAAATTGCTTTGTTGTTACATGGAACATTAAACCTAATTTAAGTATTTTAATTACTTTATGAATCAAGTAATCGTTTAAAATAAAATTTAATTTATGGGGCTGATAATTAAATAAACAATCCTTTTGTATATCCTTTGATCACAGCTCTACTTATACTTACAACGTCGTTTATAACCCAACCGTAGTTTTGTTTACTCTTTTGTACAAATCCTTCAAATGTAAGTGGGATTTCGGTTTATTGTTGCTGTTTTGCATTCTTTCAATTGCTATTTTGCTACACACAACAATTTTTATGGAAGCTATTGTCCTTGACATCTTCATAAATAACACACACACACACACAAAATGGAAACAACAATAACAAGTTTAAGCCGCCTATTGTTTTATGCACAAGAATCCTTATGTATAAATGCCATATGAACATAAGCACATGCCTCTACACATACACACACTTGGACACATACATACATATGTACATAATAATATTAACAGCAAAGGAAGCTATAAGCTATACACGATAACATAATACCCGGTGCTTAAGCTGATGGGAAAACGGGTAATGAATAGGATTGGAAATGATTTGAAAAATTACTTTGACATGGTCTGAACATCGCAGTTCAAAACCCCAATTCAGACGTTTCGAAGAAAAGGAAATATGAAAGAAATATTTCTTTGGCGGCTTTCTCTCAGCAGTCTTTTGGCAAAAACTCTGGGAGTAAAAATAAAATTGCCTTGGGAAGCTTCTCAAAAAATTTGTAGTTCGGAGTCAACATTAAACTGTGTAGGTTCCGTCCCACTAAAATCAATACATACAACATGGATGGTGTGAGAAGACATGTTGTAATCCTGCCTGAAGGGTTGTAATGACTAATTAAGTGAGTAAGTATTATCAGAATGGAGTCTGCACTACCAGTTATTAAGTGGAAAGTCCGTTATGCCTTCATCACCTACAACAATGTAATTTGTAATAATGCTATGCAAGGGTTAGGTTCCCCAACGCTGAGCACGAAACCAAAAACTATTCCACTTGTTTAGGTTTAGGTTAGAGGACGTGTACTTGTCAATTGAGACAAGTACAGTACCCGGAGGTCAAATTGACCCATTGTAGGGAAGATCCTTAAAATGGAAGGATAATAGAGGGAATAGGAAAAAGGAGAAGAAGTAGGAAATGGAGAATGGAAAGTGGAGGAATTACACAGGACATCTTGAGATGTCCACAAACACTACTCCCTCTCTTCCACCTTCCTATAAGCCATTTTCCTAAAAAACCTGCACAATGCACTGCATGAGTAGGGGCCATCCCATGAGTGCTGGTTTCAACAAAAAAAAAAAAAAAAAAAAAACACAAGGGATAGCGCGACTACACTGATGAAGCCCTAGCACTTCTCAACCATTTCAAGCCACTAATGAATCTGTGGAGAGCCTTGATGTCGGCTCTCGACACAGAATTCAAACCCTCAAAGAAGCCCTTGCCAAGAGTGCTCAACCTCAACCTACTGAGGGCTGGGCAGTTACAGATGAGGTCTCCAACTCATCCTCATCGCAACATACCCTGCAATAGTCCGGCTGGGATCTGTTACAGATCCCCGTCAGCGTCCTAATCTCGTAGTGCCCCGTGATAAATCCATTCCACTCGTTTATTAGCATTTATTTCCCTAGATGGGGCGGCTAATAGATACCAACAAACTCTCCATAAAAACATAAATTCTATCATAACTCTATCTTTGTACCATACTCATCAGTGCGTTCACGTTCCTCGCACCAGTCGTCGACTATCTAACTATCAGAGATGTATCAGAGTTAAGAAATGAAGAAAATTTAAAAAGGTCACATCCACTGTCGATCCACTCTCGTACTTGTATGTGCACTTGATTTAAAATGACTTTTTCTTTCTTATTTAAATTCTATTGTTAAGCAAATAGAATAAATAACACAATAAAATATGAGGTAAAGGACAATTATTTTAAAGTGTTGCAAGCAAGCATCATTCACATTGTTATTGGGGGGGGGGGCATGGAGGAAGCACTAAAGTGGTACACAAATGCATTCCACTCGTAACTAATCCCCCACAATACAACCATACATACATTGTTAACCGTGGTCTTGTTAACAAACTAATCTTCTTAAATATTTTACTCTTTAGAGTAGAGCATAGTACAGCAGGGAGGAGGATATGTACAAAACCAAACAGCAAAGCAGACATAATGGTAGAGAAACAAATTGAATGTCTTTTGTTTGTGCCAAGTTAACTGTTGCAATATCATCTCCTTTTTGTGGTTCTGTATTCTTTTATTTGTTTTTGTTGTTACTTTTAGCCTTAAGCTGTTGTATTTTGCTTTGTGCATTTTAAAAACATCGTATGTATATGTTGAACTCTATGTACGCTTTCTACTCTCCCTGTCGGGTATCTTTGTGGTCACCAAAAAGTCTAACGTTGTTGAAACACTAACGAAAAGTTTACATGTCTAATAAACGCCCAATGGAGAATCTACTTAACAGGGGATGTGGAGTGAATTCGTTTGGAGGTACATAAACTTTTCTGAATGTTTGCTTAAGATGGCCATAGAAAAAAAGTCTTTTATACAGGCAATCTTCAATTACAGACAAGAAAATCTTGTTTGTTCTTTGAGTCTCATTTTGGGAGAAATCGGAAACACACTTAACATAGTAGGTAGTGTGTTGGCTTATTAGACGTAAAGCCAGGGTTCGAGCCCCAGACCAGACATCAAAACAAAATACAAAAAGTATTTCTTCGGCGATTTCCTCTCAGCAGATTTCTGGCAAACACGCTGAGAGTAAATAAAATTGCCATGAAAAGTTTCTCAAAAAAATCTGTTGTTCGGAGTCGACTTTAAACTGTAGGTCCCGCCACTTATGTATAAAATTAACACACACAACATAAGTGGTGTGAGAAACTAGGTCAATAATCCTGACTGAAGGGTTGTAATGACCAATTATGTATGTATGTTGAGTGATCAAATCGTCCCCGCACGAAATATCGGGTGAACTTCCCAAAAACATGAAAGGATATAGTCAAAGTGGCTACAGATGGATCCAAAATACTCCCACTGAATGGAAACAGTAACTGTGTGGCCCAGAGCACGTAAACCTTAAGCAAGAATATCAAAACCATCGAGGCGATCCTCTACGCAATATTAAAAACAAGTGGGATTCCTACGCGAAAAGAGGCAGAGAAAATAGACATTTTGGCAAAACTTACTAATTCTGAACTGCTACCGGACACAAGTGTTCTGATTGCCTCAGTTAAATTGGATATTTTCCGGAGGCTCAATATCGTTGCGAAAATGAGATCACGTGCAGTATTGTTAGGCTCGGCTGGACTAAGCTAGATAATAAGATATGTATTTACCTCCTTTTCTTGAATGGCATGGCCATCCATATTGCTTGTGTTATCAAAATAATAATACCGGGACCAAATGGAACGGATGATTACCAATCAGGCTCTTGAGCATCAAATTAATTTCTTTCAGGTAGTAAAGCATCTCAGCTTCAAAACTGGTAGCGCAGACTTCACTCAGATGCTTAGTGACTTTGTTGGTCATGACAATCCTTCAGTCAGGATTACAATCTAGCTTCTGATAACACTTCTACTGTATGTGTGTGTGTGTTCATTTTATCCATAAGTGGAGAGAACTACAGTTTAAAGTCGACTCAAAACAAAATTTTTTGATACATTTTTAAGACTATTCATGCCGATTTTATTTACTCTTCGAGTTTTTGCCAGACAATAGCCGAAGGAAATATTGTTTTTCATATTTCGTTTTATTCGAGATGTCTAAGCTGGGGGTTGAACTATTGGTTCTTGTCTAATTAGGCGACACACTATGTACTAGACTACGGCGATTTCGCTCTGATATACACTGGCTATTACACCCATACATACTGGTTGATAAGGACTTACTGGAACTCCCATTGAAAGTATCGGTCCGATTCCTAGACCTACTAAGCCCCATGTCAATGTCAATCATGGGGCTTATTATCGTGTAGTAAAGCTAGAGTACAGCAACCTTACGAACTATTGTACTGCCCTGTATCTATATAAGGTATCCCTATTCCGTCTTCTCTAATCCTGTTGCCCCTAAAATCTTCTGAATGGCCCCCGCATTCAATAAATTTAAGTCTTGTCTAATGCATACAAACATACATACATAATTGGCCATTACAACCCTTCAGTCAAGATTACGGCCTAGCTTCTTACACCAGCGTTAATTTTATATGTACGTGAGTGGCGGGACCTACAATTTAACGTCGACTGCGAACGACAGATTTTTGAGAAACTTTTTCATGGCAGGTTTATTTACTCTCAGAGTTTTTGCCAGAAATCTGCTGAGAGGAAATCGCCGAAGAAATATTTTTTTTTTTCATATTTCGTTTTGATGTCTGACCTGAGATACGAAGCCGGGCTTTACG
The DNA here is from genome assembly GCA_927399465.1 of Sarcophaga caerulescens. Taxonomy (NCBI): domain Eukaryota; kingdom Metazoa; phylum Arthropoda; class Insecta; order Diptera; family Sarcophagidae; genus Sarcophaga; species Sarcophaga caerulescens. The sequence continues at coordinate 27,537,189 of OV656866.1, forward strand.
TCTAATAAGCCAACACACTACCTACTGGACTACGGCGAGTTCAGTCTTGTCTAATACTTATGTTAATTATTGTAGCTTCTGTTTGTCTTTTGGTTGTCGTGTGGGTTACACTCCATGGCATTTCTTTGGTGATATTGTTGTGTATGTACTCTACTCCCATTTATCCTGATATACAAACCTTGTTCACAAGATTCTCATAATAAACTCATGAGTCTTCTTAATGTCTTTGGATCATATATTACACCTCTTCCATCCTAGAGAAGGTTTACATATTCACATTAAAGTTGAAATTCGTTTATTTTAAACGCTGTGGTAGAGACAGTCAAGCACCAGATGCGTCTTAATCAAGCGAATCCTTTGTTGAGTTTTAAGTTCTTTGTAACGAAATTGTTTTTCTTTATAAATTATAAAAGATTTGTTTTTCTTTTTTTTTTTTCTGTGTTTATTTTTTAAGCACCATCTGTCTAGGTCAAGTTGTCACATCAAAACATCAATCAAAAATTTTTTAATAAAAACAAGCAGAAGAAGAAAAAAATTAAATAAAACGGTATCACGTATCAAAAACAAAAAAAGAAAAGTGTGCCTTAATACAGCACAACCGCCAACAATAATAACCCGTACAACCACACAAATAATAGCGACAAAGATAATGACGTCGAATACGACTGCGACTGCGACTACGACAATGTCCTTGTTATTATGATGGGGTTACTGCACTCGCGCCTGAATGCATTTATTTTGAATTTTTGTTTTGTTTTTGTTTTTTCTGTTATTGTGGCATTACGATGAGTATTTTTGTTGCTTTATTTTATAAATTACTACTGTATAGTACAAAAGTTTAGTTTTTTTTTTCCATACACTTACACACACGATTTATGTTTGTATTGTGTTGTTAGGTTGCCTTGTGACGTTTTTTTTTTGTGTTTTAACTGTATAAACATGCAATGATGAGTGAAAGAGAGCATGAATGAAAACTTACTATTACACATACACACACCCATATATACACACAGTATTTATGTGTAATCATTAGTCGTTTAAGGAGTCTAAATAAATTAAAGCAAGGAATTGCTTACATATACTGTATGTTATTGTTGTTGTTTTTCTCATTCTTCCGTTTGACTTTTGTTAAGACATGCAATGTCTTTAGCGGCACTGTTGAGAACACTTACTGATAATCAACAATAAACTTATACACACGCACATACATACATATATTCACATAAATTTCTACAACAACAATTGTAACAATTATTTTCAAGAAACCATAAAGCAAAAAGGGAAAGAGAAAAGCAAAGGAAATATCGAAAGTAGGTTAAAAAAGTGTTTTTTTCGTTTTGTTTTTTATTCTTAATATAACTGTAATTGTGTTGTTCTTTTTTTATTGCATTATTACAAACAAATGAAAAGAAGGCCTTTTTTGTCAAAAGAAAACGGAATAAAACAAAAGAAAATTAAAACAAAGCAAAAGGAATTGAAGAAAGCAATCAAGAGAAAACAAAACAACAAACAAACAAAAAAAAAAAAAGAAAAAGAAACGTCTTGAATTTATTAGAGTTTAAGAAAATAAACGATTTTTTTTTTTAATACAACTGTCTCTCTTACTCTTAGTCATTGTATGTGAACCATTGTATAAACTTTCAACTGCATTGTTGTGCTTCTTTCAGTTTTGTTGTGACGTGTGTTAATGAAATTGTTTAAACCAACAACAAGAACAACAATATTGGCTGCAAGAGTAAAGCAAAACATAACAAAGGCGTATGATTAATTACATCTTAACGAAACCACACCACAAGAGGAATCAATCATACGTCGTGTAGTACTTTAATTGTGGTGTTTAATAGGAAATGAAAATGAAAATTATTTGTGTTGATTTTTTTGTTTGTAAAAATTTTATTCAATTGAAATCAAAAATATTTTTTATAAAAAATGTTCCTTATTGTCATGTGGAATATATTATTGGGTCATATGAAAAGTATTTACGGAAAAAAGTAGGGTCAGGCCTCAAAGATGACCTCTTATAGTGCTATTACTGTTGATATCTTGAGTATCTCCTTCTCTGGCGGTGATTAACTTGGGTTGTCGTAACGAGGGCAATGAGAATCTGTCCTGCAGCGGAATTAGAAACTCTCTTAAATGTTGCAGTAGTGCGGACCAGAACTATGCAAGGCAAATCTAAGTCGAGCTTCATCTGGTAGCATTGGGACTTGAAGAAACGTCGGGCTTGACAGCTTTCTCCTCAACTGATTCTGATTATTTCTTAATAATGTATGAACCTGAACATTATGTAGGATGTATAGTGTCACTTAAATAATTGTCTCGTAGCATTCGATCGTTTCCCTAGACATAACCTCACAAAAAATATCTGACTGCATCAAATCGAAATGTCTTTATGGACAATTGACGTGAAATTAATATTTTTGTAAACTTTTCATGCAATAAATCCTAAATCGTGTTTTTAATATTTACCACAGGGTAAAAATTCATTATTATGTATAGAGAGGGCCCTAGCGCCCTTAATGGATGGTAACGATTCTTTCAGTTCTTACAGGACCACCGAGTAGGAAATGAGATTCATTGCTACAGAAAACTTTGTTGAAAGCACTAAAACAACATATTGTTACACGAAAAATAACAGATGTAAACGAAAATATGTAAACAAGACAAGCAGACAACAACAAAATACACACATTGAACGGTACACAGAATTACAGAAAACAATAAGAAGGAATTTACGGCAAGAGTAGAAAACAAAAATCAAATATCTCGCAATAACAACACCATAAAAATATTGTAAAGTTGCCAGACAAAATAAAGAAGTATAGAAGTCATGAATTGCCAGTCAGTGGTAAGACTTGAGTCAGTAATTAATAACACAGAGTTTTTTTTTTAAAGAGTACGCGGTAAACACTTTGGTATTTAACACAAGAGGCACGGTTTTGAAACCACTAAAATGTTAACCCGTTACATAACAAAATCAAATCGAATTATTTAGGATTAAGAATATTTTAAATCAAATATGAAATATTTTGTTTATTTTTTAATGTTTTTAACATAATTTATCAAACTTTACCTTGAGTTTTGATTTCCTTTTAAGAGCGGCAATAGAACGTGACTGTTGTCTTAGTACCTCCAGAATGTTTTATGCACACACTATTCAAATAGATTTTGATGCTGTTTGTTGTTGTAGTTAAATTTTTAATATTTTGAATTTATAAAACTTTCTTCAAAATTTATAAACAAATAAAGCGAAATTTTATTTTATTTCGGTTGTTATTGTTATTTTTTTGATTAAACTATTCATAGATATTTTTTTTTATTTCTTTTATTTTTATTTCTATTATGTACGCCAGAGTATGTACCACCTAGAGCTGGATTATATATTCTAATATTATTTTCTATTTGAAAAAAAAAAATTCCATCCGTCTGATTTCAGTTTTGCATGATATTTCTATTATTTCTTGTATATTTTGAAAGAAATTATTTGTGATTTACGCGCCAATAAATAATCAATAAACGTGTGTATAAACAAAGATTTCAAAACAACACAAAATATATTTTGAAATTAAAACGAAAATCAAATGCTACGTAAGGAATATTAATGGGTGATTTTTCAGTATAATAAACAAGTTTCGTGGCATGGGTGAAAGCCAAAAATGCATGGCATAATTTGTTAACGAAAATCGTTAACAAGCAATTAATTTTTTTTTTTCATTAAAATTCGTCTAGTGCAAGAAATATGTTGCCATTGAAAAATTATCTTCAGTAACAAAGCCATTGAAATCGCCAAGACACGAGCCGGTGGTACAAACCACAGCTCAGCCATCTCAATACAAAACAAAATAATCTTTCGGCGATATCCTCTTAGATGTCATCTGGCAAAATTTCTGATAAAATATAAATAAAATTGCTATGAAAAGTATCCCAAAAAATCTGTGGTTTGGAATGGACTTTAAACTGTAGGTCCTACCACTCATGTATAAAATTAACACACACAACATGGGTGGTATGAGAAGCTAGGTTGTAATCCTGACTAAAGGTTTATTGCAGGAGAGTTTAGAGGCAAAATAAATCCCAGAACTTTTAAACATAAATGGAAGGCGTTCAAATGAAACTTCAAATTAATATTTCATACATTTTTGGAAATTTTCAAGTTTTTTCAAACCCCTAACGTTACAAAAAAAAATCACCCGTTACATATTCAAACTAAATATGAAGTAAAGATAAGAAAAATTAAATTTTTGTTTTGGGGGGGGGATGAAGATTGAAGATTTTATTGCCTGATATTTATGATCGACAGTCGAAAAATGTTCTAAAATGGCATTTGAAATGGATTTTCAATTGTTTTTGTGATTATTATTAAAGATTTTTATTTGATTTTTTTTTTTCTATTTCTTAATAAGATTTTTTTATGATTATGAGGCTTATTAAGCAAGTGATTAAGGAAATTGTAGTTCTCGTACGTCATGAAGACAAAATATTTTTAAAAGAAATAAAAAAATTCTATAAAGTGATCTATTGTTGAATAAAATGAAAATTATATCAAAGAAGTTCTGTTAAGGAGGTTCATTTTGTTAAAAAAAATGGTACAATGCTCTAAAATAAAATATCTTCGGTAATATGAATGGCATCACATAACTCTATAGCTTGCTTAAAAGCTGAGATTTTAAACTGAGCTAAAACATTATTAAAATTACTTTAATCCGTTAAAATTTACAAATCTTTTAAAATTTACAGAAATTCCTTCCACACTTTATCGAAATAATAATAAAACTGGAGAAAAAAAAAACACAAAAGATTATATTTGAAATCATGATCAAAATTTTTAAATCAAAAATAGAATTTTTTAATCAAAATTCTAAAAAAAAAATCGAAAAAATTTCACACGCGATTTTTTTTCTATATGCCATACAACGTTTATTTTTTAAGTGTCGTTTTTAATAGTTTTATTGTATTTGTAGTTGCAATTGTTGTTGTTTTTTTTTAATGAAACCATTAGGGGTGTTTGACCTATAACTGTGTTCTACAGTAATTTTTCCCATTCACATGCACACACACACACATACATACAAATGCACAATTTCATTTATCATTTAAAGGAATGCAGTCAAATTGCAGCAGAAGATTTCAAGTATACCCGCACGTACTTTACTGCCTTTAACTACCCGAAAAAAAACACAATTTTTCGGTGTTTTTGTTGTTACTTTTTGAAGCTTATTCTCTCCAAAAAACCAACGGTTTTTTTACAAAAAAAAAATTGTTTTCTTTTCCTTTAGGATTTCTTTACAATTTTTCTTTTTTTTTATTAAACCTTTTTACTGTAAACCTTGACTAAAATTTGATTTCTTTTTTTTTCTATATTCTTTAAATTTATTTGCCTGTTATTGCTTTGGTTCAATTCATTTAATTTCAGTTTGATTTTTTTGATCACTTTTTTTCCTTTGCATTCTTGTTTTTTTATCCGTTAATTCCGTATATTGAACTGAACAGTTTAAATGCAACTGAACTCGTTGTGCTCCCCAAGAATTCCTTTTAGCCAACGGCAAGAAAATTTTCATAATTATCACAAAAACAGCAACAACAACAAAGGCACCGTTATTTACTCCCTCTCTCTCACATACACGAAGTATTTTTTATGTTGCCGAAATGCATTTAAAGCTGCCAGATGATTATTTTTACACTGCAGCCCCAAAAAGAAAAATTAAGGAATGAAGACCAATATGCGATCTAAAAATTAAATAAGCTTAGCGTAGTAGAGGAAAGATTGTGGCTCAGACAAAATGAAATATGAAAACAATATTTCTTGCGGCAAAAACTCTGAAAGTTAAAATAAAATTGGCATGAAAAGTTTCTGAAAATCTGTGTTTCAGAGACCATTTTAACCCTTTCCCTGTCCATGCGATGCACAAGCGTATGAAACCAACTTGCTGTGCATCACATGTGCTGCACAGGACAGGGAAAGGGTTAAACCGAAGGTCCCGTCACTTATGGATAAAATTATTACATACAACATGGGTAGTGTGAGAAGCTGGGTTGTACTTCTGACTAAAGAATTTTAATTGACCAAGTAAGTAAGTGACTTTTGCTATTTGTAAACGATATAATTTCATTACTCCCGAGCAGTTTTTATTGACGTGCAGGACGTTTTCAACAATGCCCATACAAAAGCTTATGTCAGGTCTCTAGGCATACGTAATATCAGTAACTGCTTAAGGTAGGTTGTTGCGAAACTTTGCACCAGAATGTTCATTACTACCCAATTGAGAAGGTTTATGTGGTAAGGGAAGTGAAATGGTTAAATTCTCCCACCGTTGCTATGTAATATTGTAGGTTAGGAAATGTTGAAGCGAATGTAACGATATGGTTTTAAGATTTTTAGTTCTGTGGATGATCTAACCATTTCGGGAGCATTCTTCGACTTGCACAACCTGTCTTTAAGGTGTCATCAACTTGCTTGTCTTGTGGTCGATACAACAATTTAGTCAGGATTACAACCTAGCTCCAGACACCGCTCATACTGTATGTGTTAAATTTATGAATGAGTATAGCGGGACTTACAGTTTAATAACGTCAACACCGATCGACAGATTTGAAAAGCTTTTCATAGCATCTTCAACCGTTTTGAATAAAAACTTAAATTTGTACATAAAATAATAGATTTCTTTCTACTAGACCTTATAATTTTAAACCATTTTATACATGAAAACATAAAAGTCCTTGAAGCACCTATAATATCCCCAATAAAATATTTTTTTTCTCTAATCTGTTTACAATTTGCCTTTAACTCCTCGCCTATAAGATGGCAACACTTGTTTTTGTTCATAATATGAGTGCATTTCGTAGTAAATATTAAAGAAAATCCTATTTTATACTACACTTCGTCAATAATGAGAAAGTGAGAGAGAGAGAAAGAGAAATGTGTAAAAGGTCACAGCGAGAGAAATACTATAACAAAAGAGAGCCCCACTAGCTGTTTTAGTTTTTATGTTTTATTCCACAATACATTGTAATAGTGAATGTTTCATATGAATCACGTGTAGTTTATTCATGAATGTAGTTTTTAACACGTTATTTTTGTTGTTGTTGTTTTGTTTCGTTTCGTTTTTCGTCTATTACTTTGTATTGTATAGATTTCCCCCGCCCCATTGTTATTGTTAGTGGTCCTGCCAATTTTTTCTGTTTGTTTTTTGTTTACATTTTGTCTGAATTGTATTTTTAAGAGATAAATCTGTTATAGTAAAAGTTTTTTTTTTGTTTTTGTTTTTCTTCTTTTTTTATTTTGAGTATCTGCACTTTTACTCAAAAACTATTTTTTGAGTGTGTTATTTCTTCTTATCCTTAGCTGAGAACGAGGTCAACGACCACAAGTATCGGTAGATGTAAGAGAGTGCAATTTAATTAATTGCATTTGTACGAGTGTGTCTACGTGTGTGTGTGTGTGTGTGTGTGTGTGAGAGAGAGAGGGTTTCATTATAAATAAAAGACGTTAAATTCAAATATTTTTAAAAAATCATTTCAAAATTGTTGAGTCTGAGAGGTCAGACTATTAAATTTGTACGAAGACATGCTCCGCGCGGTCTCAATTTAGTGATATTATACCTCGCACCTTAGTTTACAATTTGACAACAATAATCCGGTAGACATAGGATTTTTTAAACCATTTACTTAGTGTCAGGTCTTTCGATAAGCGCTTCCTATCTTCAAATTTAAATAAAATAAAGTGTGTGTGAGATATGAGGATGCTCCGGCGAGACGGAAATTTGATGCGGGGATATGCGGAAGTCGGCGAAGAGGACGACCTTGTTTGCTTTGAAAGGACCAAATCGAGGAAGCTCTGTCATCGATTGGTGTAACCAACTGGCGTAGCCTCGCAAAAAGCATAGGCGCCTGGAAGAATGTGTTAAGGCAGGCCGAAATCCGTTAATCGGGTTCTTAACAGCCAATTAAGGAAGGAAAGGAAGGTGTGTGAGATATTATCGAAATTTTTTATTTGCTTGAAAGACCTATTTTCAGAAGTCGCCGTAGTCTAGTAGGTAGTGTGTTGGCTTATTAGACGAAAGGCCCGAGTTCAAATCCCAGGTCAGACATCAAAACGAAAATATGCATGAAAATATTTCTTCGGCGACTTCCTCTCAGCAGATTTCCTGCAAAAACTCTGAGAGTAAAAATTGCCATTAAAAACTTCTCAAAAATCTGTCGTTCGGAGTCGACTTTAAACTGTAGGTCCCGCCATTCATGTATAAAATTAACGCACACAACACGAGTGGTGTGAGAAGCTAGGACGTTGTACAATGGGTCAATTCGATCTCCGGGTACTGAACTTGTCACAGTTGACAAGTACACGTCCTCTAACCTAACCTAACCTAAGACCTATTGAAGCCATTATGTGTGGAATTTAGCATCGAACAGAAAGCCGCCCCATGACTTCTCTGAATGGAGAGCATATCCAATGTCCAATTTTCCATGATTATGGCTCATAAATGAGACTTAAGTTGACCAAAGGCATGGTTTACATTGGCTTTGAGGACCGCTATGATTTGTGTCTTATTCGCATACGCCTGCGACTTAAGAAAACCTCATCAGAAAAAGTCTAAAGTCTAATCGCACGATTTCAATGGTCAGTTCACCTCACATCCATCCATGTAGATGATCATGCCCACAAATCTCTCGTGCAATTCTGAAGTCCGTGTTAGAAGACCTTCAGCTTCATTTATGTCTGCCTGTCTATATCCATTTCACTGACTTGCTAACCGGCGTACTTCATTTAAGAATTTTAGAATCGCCGTAGTCTAGTAGATAGTGTGTTGGCTTATTAGGCGTAAGGTCACGGTTCAAACCCCAGATCAGACATCAAAACGAAAATATTATTATTCCTTCAACGACTTCCTCTCAGCCGATTACTGGCAAAACTCTGAGAGTTAATAAAATTGTAATGCAAAATTTCTTCAAAAAAAATCTGTCATTCGCAATCGGCTTTAAACTGTAGGCTCCGCCGCTCATGTATAAAATTAACACACACAACATGAGTGGAGTGAGGAGCTAGGTTTTAATCCTAACTGAAGGGTTGTAATGACCACTTATGTATGTATGTAGATCGGCTGTGAGGTGGCCACCTTAGTTTAGTGTGTAGTATGTTGACTTATTAAGCCAAAGTTCCAAGTTCAAACTCCATATCTGAGATATTGTAAAACCCAATGATAGCGCGCCATCTAAGCAGTTTTCCGGCAAAAGATCAAATGTCAATCAAATGTGCCATTCAGAGTCGACGATAAACATGATCCCGCCGCTCATGAATGACATTAGATGAGAAGCTATCGTGACAATCAAAATTCAGAGGAATTTTGAAAAACCATGAAAATAATAAAAATCATAATTATTTTATTGAATCATAGGAATTGCAAATGTGGCACTGGCTGGTACATTTGCAGTTTAATAATAACGATTTTCAATTATGGGGCCTACCTGCCAATTTATTTATAAATCCTCCCCAATATAACCCTAAAAAGGCAATGAGATAAAAATAACGCTAAACAGGCAAAAAAGGGTATACGCTGAACCCAAACCTATAAATTTCCTCTGTACGAAATATATTCTTACTACCTGCAGTGCCCGTTATGGCACTATTTCTTGCGAGCGGAACTGTATAAAAGGAACGCAATCTTTACATTCCCCATCAGTTGGTGTTTTGAATTCAAGCTATTAAAACTTTAAGCGCTTGCCGAACTTATTTAAAAAAACTCTATTCTATTCTAGCATGGCTATCTTGCGTAAACAATTGGAACTGTCGTTAAAGAGGAAAATCAAAGAGGCCGGTGCTCAATACGATGATGAAGCAGCCGTTTCCTACAGGGTGTTTGAATATCTTGAAGAGTCTCGTCTTAAAAAGAAGAAGGAATCCATAATGACACACAGAAAATTATTGTTGACGCAAACCTTGGTTTCCTATTCTGCCGATCATATAGGCGAGTACAGTCTGGAAGAATTGATGAACGTGAATCGTGTGCTTAAATTTGCCTGCATACTTAAAACCCGCTTGGACAACTTCAGATAGATGGAAGAAAGATTTTATGGAGCTGAAGAAAATTATAGGACGCAATGAAAGTGAAGCTAGTACAAGACTGAATACTTTTGTATTGATTTGTTAATTAGATTATTTAGGGAAATTGTTATAAATATATAAATACATATAAAACTACTAATAAAATACTTGAAAAAAACAAAAAAAAAAATCAATTAATAATTTTCATAATATATCTTTGGTACTTAGTATTAATTTTTCTCTTTTTATAAGTGGTGCAAATTGAATTTGTTGGAATTAAATATTAAAAAGTTCAAACATTCAAAGGTTGATACCTTCTATTGCATTGATAACGCTGTGTTGGATAAAGTTAAAAGTATTTTGGACCTTTCTATTCTATTGGATAATAGACTCAACTTTCGGGATAACATATCAATGATCGTGAATAATGCTTATGGCATGCTTGGTTATATGAAACCAGTGTTGCCAATTTAGCCATTTCATGGCTAAATTTAGCACATTTCAATCATGTTTAGCCATCAAAAAATATATTTTGCCATTAGCCATTTTTATTTTCTTTTGGCCATTTTTAGCCATTTTCATATTTTTACAGCAACTTTACTAAAATGATACATAAAAATGTCTTAAGGTTAAAATCTTTTCTGAATTGTACAACGACGACAATATTCGTTTATATTTGTTATTTTTGAAACCCATTTTACATGAAGTCCAACTAGTCAACAAAATTTTTCAAGGCCATGAAAATGATCCAACTCGCCTATTAAAGGAACTATTATTGCTTATAAATTTTGTGAAATGAAAAGTAGTTGGTGACGACTGTGTAGACGTCTTATATTCAGATTTCGACGAATTTATTTTATACACATGCAGCCTAGGTTATGAATTTGAAACTTATCTAAAGGAAATTAAAAAAGCGGAAACATGAAAGAGAAGACAGAACGTGAAATTAGAGCGAAATTGTGTTAAATTTGTTGTCGATTTCATAAATCAATTGAAACAGAGGTTTGTAAACATATTTAAATTCATAAATATTATTTTAAATTCAAATTTTTATTACACACATTATTTTTCAGGTTGCCAGATAATATTGAAATACTTCAAAATATTGAATATTTCTCTGTAGATAACGCCTTAAAATCTACCAAAGATGATATTTTATCAATCTTAAATTTATTTGATGTTGATTACGAAATTTCATTCAAAATTCAGGAGCAATACTCAAAAATCCATTATATAAAATGGAATAACACAAATAACACTATTTTATTTTGGGCAGTGGTATTTAAATATAGAGATGCTGGCGGAAATAAAAAGTTTCACGAAATTTCGGAATTTGTGCTCAAACTACTTTCTTTACCCTGGTCAAATACAGCAGTTGAAAGCGTTTTTAGCCAAATAAATCTGGTGAAAACTAATTTAAGAAATAAAATGCATCTATCGACTGTCACTTCGATTTTATCTATCAGGTAAGAGTGCTAAAACTAATCAATCTCCATTTTGATTAATTTTTATTTATTTTTCAGGTTTCGACTTAAAAGAATCGATAAATGCTGTTTTGAATACGACGCACAGAAAAATTATTTAAACTAATGAGTCTTATGATAAAAACAATAATGACCCAGATTTTATAGATGATTTATTTCTTTAAACACTCAATTTTGTTTACAAATATTTTATTGTAATAAAAATGATCTCATTATTACAACATAGTTGTAAAAAATAAAAAAGTTAATAGTTTTTGTTGTTTTTAATTAAATATATGTGTTTTATTAACTAAAATTGTTTAGCCATTTTTCAGCCATTTTTTAGCCATTTTTTACACGATTTTAACCATTTTTAGTCACCACGAGTTGGCAACACTGTATGAAACGCTGGTCTAAGCAATTTGTTGATCCTTATTTAACTAAAACGTTATTTACATCTCTTGTCCGGCCTATCCTGGAGTATTGTTCTATCATATGGGACCCTTGTTATACAGTCCATATAAATAGCATTGAGTTAGTGCAAAAACAGTTTTTAATTTTCTGTTTACGAGGTCTTGGTTGGAACTCCTATGAATTACCGCCATATCGGAGTAGACTTGCTTTGATTAAACTGCCAACTCTTAAAAGCCGTCGTTCCATGATGAGTACTCTTTTTATTCTGGGTTTAATACGTGGAGATGTTGATTCAGAGTTCCTGCTCAGTCGATTGAAATTCAATGTTCCTGTGCGACCTACACGTAATTTTGAATTGCTTTCACTGACTTACTACAGATCAGACTACGAAAATAATGATTCCTTCAGACGTGCCTGTAAAACATTCAATGAATGCTACCAAGTAGTTGATTTCTCTGTGCGCAAAGATGTTTTAAAGAAAATCCTAACAATATTTTTGAACTGTTAATTTAAAGTTGTAGTTGAATTAATATAAACTGTTTTGCATATGTCTCATTTAGTCTGTAAGGATATATTGTATCTATTGACGTTAAATAAATAAATAAATAAAAAAACAGTTCGGAATTGTCAGATTCCCGGGGAGTTTTGAAATTTTCATTTGGGAATAAATAATAATTGAAAATGACAACCCCGCTAGACCTTAGGTTAGGTTAGGTCGGAGTGGTAGCTCTGATTTCACAAAGCACACTTGAGCACGCATAGCGGCCCGTTGTGATGCCACGGGTGAACGCAGTCCCTGTACTGACTAAGTTCCACCACAATGAGGGAAAAAGGAAGAAGTTGGTCAGCGCAAGGGCTGCACCCGCTAGACCTTAACAATTTTGAATTATATTGTGCATTTTATTGATCGTTGAATGGCAATGCAATGAAGATAGCAGTGATGAACTTAACATTCGAAAGCGAGTTCTTCGATTCGTCATAACCTCAACAGGCGGTTCACAAGAGGACATTGTAAACCACATCGAAATGTCAACTCAGGCATTCTGAGTACTTTAATAGTAGTTAAGAAATTCTCATATTTACTTAACCGTCGTAGTCTAGTAGGTATCAAACGTGAGGCCATGATGCAAACCCCAGTGCAGTGACCTCTCAGCAGTCTACTGGCACAAACTCTCAGAGTACATATGTATGTCGCTCGGAGTCATTTTTAAACTGTAGATCCCATCACTCGTGGATAAAATTAACACTGAACATCGATGAGAATCTTTTGTTCAATTGACAACATTCTTATAATAAAGGAACGTTTGTTGAAACCAACATTTAGACCCTAACGAACACGATAGAGTTGAAGGTGACACAACTGGGATTACTTTTTGTATACACTAAGCGTCATAAGTGAGTCAACACTCACTATAATTTTAAATTTTCTATTATAAAAAATATACTTGTAGCACAACAATAATTTTTACGATTTTTTTGTTTCAACATTTTATAAGTAATAAATAAACATTTTTATTTTTGGAAATTTATTCGACTATTTATTCGACTCATTTACTTTTCTCTCTATCCTAAGAAAATGAATTATTTCAGTGCTGTTTACTCACTTTTGGCGCTCACTGTATAAAGAAAGCATTCAATAAAATTGCGTCATGAATCATAAGGGAGTCATTTATCTGGTTGGGAATATAGAACACATTAGTAAACTTGCCGACACTAGAAAGCTCGTACATCACTGGGAGGGAAGGCTCTTGTATTGAATTTTATTATAGATGCGCTGCTAGTGACATTGTGACAGATCGACTGTCAAGTAATTGCCTATACGGACGACGATATTTCGTTAAATTTTAGGCAGATATATTGATGCTATTGGGGACAGAATACACCTTGCTCTGAGGAGTTAAAGAGTTGTCATCTAAAAGAGGATTGGAATTAAATCCTGGGAAAACTTAGGTTGTACCCTTCACTAGAAGATACATACTAGCCGCCACCTTTTTGTCCATTGAAATTTTATGGAGCGAAAATTAAAACTCAATGAGGGAATGCATTTCTTGAGCCTTATTATTGACAGACAGCTCTCTTTTCTTAACAAAATGTTGGATCTATACAGGTACACTCATCTGACTATGTATTGTATAAAAACAACATACGTGGCTTGCTTTTCAAGTGAATATACACAGTCGTCAATCGTCACTAAGCTCTCTGTCAGTTGGAACAAACCTCACCTTATTTGGTTCAGAAATGCTTGGGAAGAAAGGGGATCTCAAACTTAGGATCTATACAGCATTAGACCGATTTAATTTATTCTAAGTTGCACACAACACGAGTGGTGTGAGAAGCTAGGACGTTGTACAATGGATCAATTCGACCTCTGAGTACTGTATTTGTCACAGTTGACAAGTACACGTCCTCTAACCTAACCTAACCTAAAGATGCCTAGTGTAATAGGAAACCATTATCAGGACAATTAATTTGTACATGACACCATTGAAACCAGAAAGGATTCCCTATTTCAGAGACACTCAGAAGTTTGCTTTACATATACGGCATCAAAGCCCTTTTTAGTGTCAATAAATTCAAAAAGGCTTTACCGAGCAACTCGCATTTAAAATTTTTTTTCCCAAACCCTTTATTACAATAAAGTAAACATTTCATATATTTTTTTAATAAATTTAATTTTATTTTTTAAAATATATTCTATTATAATAATATAACTTAATAGTCTAGTCTTAAGCTAACAATTCAATTCAAAATAATATTGAACATCGGCGTAATACATCAGGCTTCCTTGTATTTGCTGCCGCCAATGGGGTACTCAACTATTTCTTCGGCGACATGTGATTAATTCGATCTCTTAGACTGGCTGCATAGTCAACTTCTCTGTTAATGTTAATCAATTCTTGCATATCGTATTCCTCAATATGATTCATCGAATGGTACAACAATTTTCGGGTCAAATTAAATTTTCTTCTGCATAATATTACTTCACGCTTCTTTTTCGTGCGATATAGCTTTTCTTCCAGATACATAAATATCATGTACGGCATGGAAAACTTTCGAATGTCTGTAGTTTCAGAAAATTTACTTTTCTCTTTACAAGATATTTCCGTGTGTATTCCAAAATTTCCCATGTTGATAAAATTAGTTGATTCGATTGGTTTTAGATTTCTATTGTATGGTCATGGTGTTAATGGTATGGATTGATAAAGTCAACTGATGATGAATTTAAAACTTTACCGGCTATTTATAGGGGATCACTGGTAGGACACTGTGTTAATGACATGTGATTCAGGTAGAGTTATAAGATATTTTCCCGAGAGGGAAATTTCCATGCAAGGAGTATAATTCATAGATTTCTACCTGTGTTTGCATTCTTTAGATTTTATTGCCGTTATAATCCAACTTCATAATAATAAATATATTGCCCGACAAGATGAAATCGACAGTATCAAGCTGTATAATTTGCCTGTCGTGGTATATTTTGTTACAATATTATGCTGCGTATGCTGCACCGAACAACGTATGCTGCCTCGAAAACAAATGGTTGCTATAATCAGTTCATGCGTTGTTCCAGGTATCCACTACGTTGAAAGTCTTTACAACCCTAGTTTTGATTCACAATTCAGGTAGTCCCCGACTTACGACCGTTCGACTTACGACTATTCGCACTTACGACCATTTTTTTCCAATTTTTTTTCATAGAAAATACTTAAAGACAAATATGTATTTGCGGGGAATCCCTTAAATATATGAGAAAAATTAAAAAAAAGTAAAAAAATTCGATTTACATACTTACATATTTCAGTACAAATAATACATTACATTAGCTAAGTCGGAACTTTTTTAAGTGAATAATTTTATATCCTCATAAAAATGGCTGGAACTAGTAAATAAAATTAGAATTATTTGAAGTTTTGGATAGTTTCACTTCTCCTGACCCTCAAAGTTAGTAGTACAGTATGTAATTTTTTTCTTAAATTTTTTTTATATGAAATTCGACTTACGACTTAATCGACGACCGATGACAGAGGAACCTATCTCGGTCGTAAGTCGGGGAATACCTGTATATGTGCCTTCCTCTCAGACTGTCGTACCGTATTAGTTCTAACGTCGCGCTTATGAATCAATAAAAATATTTGGCAGATGTCCTGTGGTTCCAATACCATTGAGTCATTAATGTTAAGCCTTTTCAAAAGAGTATTGAGCATTATATACCACTGTCATTACCAAAAGACTAGCTAATGCTATAAAAACACATTAGACGCAGGTCTACGGATAATGTTGTGCATTAGAGAAGGATTTTAGCTTCAGACAAACTAAATATGCCTGAGCGGAATTCACAGTTGCTCAGGCGGACTTAGGAAAGGCAAGTGAAGTGAAACGAACATCTGCAGACGAAATACTTAATCTGTGGTCAGAAGTCGCCGTAGTCTAGTAGGTAGTGTGTTGGTTTATTAGACGAAAGGCCCGAATTCAAATCCCAGGTCAGACATCAAAATGAAAATATGTATGAAAATATTTCTTCGGCGACTTCCTCTCAGCGGATTTCTGGCAAAAACTCTGAGAGTAAAAATTGCCACTAAAAGCTTCTCAAAAATCTGTCGTTCGGAGTCGACTTTAAATTGTAGGTCCCGTCACTCATGTATAAAACTAACGCAAGCAACACGAGTGGTGTAAGAAGCTAGGACGTTGTACAATGGGTAAATTCGACCTCCAGGTACTGTACTTGTCACAGTTGACAAGTACACGTCCTCTAACCTAACCTAATCTGTGGTCATAGCACGACCTCTACGTCGGACACCATGGTAATGTTAGTGGATGAAAGTCTCACACTAACTAATTTGGTCTGGTTCTTTAAGTTCTATGTAGAAATTATTTCATTTTCACATCAGATTGTTGTCATTATTCTGCTACCATATCTCTTTGTAGTTTTCTTTACTTATTTATTCACTTATCCACACAACAGCATCAATGCCAGTGCTGTCGAGGCTTGAACCATCATTGAGAAAAGGTGCAGCAATCCAAAATAAATTTTCCTCCATCCGGAGTTTTAATGCTCAGGGCAGGGATAAACATGACTGAATTGATCATTACAAGCCTCTAGTCAGAATTACAACCAAGCTTCTCACAGCACCCATATTGTTTGTGATAATTTTAACCATGAATGATGGAATCTACAGTTTAAAGACACTTCCGAATGACAAATTTTTGAGGAAATTTTGATGGCAATTTCATTTACTGTCAGAGTATTTGCAAGAAGAGGCAAAGAGGAGGAGGAGGAGAACCAACATATTACCTACTAAACTTCAGCGACTACTTGCTTTTCATAAATTTTATGTGACAGTCTTTAAGTGATTTTCTAAGCTAGGTTTAAACTCTTGATCGGCTTCTGCTTTGATTATGCACTGAAGTAGTTTAGCTTTTATACAGACATGTCACACATTCCGATCGGAATGGTTTTGATTCCGAATATGCAATTCCGATCGATTTTGTTTTAGGTTCTTCTGATTCCGAACGATTTTGTTCATTCCCAAAAATTATAAAATTGCTGCTTTTCAAATAAAGTATGGCAACGTAGTGCATGACAAAAAAAAAAAAAACATAATTGGTGAATAAAAAGCAGACCGAAAACAAAAGAAGAAAAAGGTGCTGATACAAAAATTTTATTTGAAATCAAAAAAAAAAAAATTAAAAATTTTATATGAAAAATACCCTTTACCCCTTAAAAAAAAATATAAGTTAATAATACAAAAAAAAAATTCAATAAATCTGTTCATACATTTTTATAAAACTGAATTAAATGCAACGTAAAAATATTTTTGTATTTTCTTTTGTCCATCGTTTGTATTGCCACCGCTTAAATTTGTTCTACTTAATAAATTTTTGTTCTCAAAAATAAGTGGTTTGCTCAAAAAAAATAACGTGGCAATAGTTCGATGAAAAAATATATCATTTTGTTTTGTTTTTCTCAGCAAGTTTACAAAATTTAATTTCTTAAGCATAAATATTAAGTAAATACTTAGAAAACCTATGTAATAATAAAACATACCATTTTGTCTTTCAGTTTGACTAAGTTTAATTAATATTTTTCTTTAATAAATCATCAAATATATCAAAACCACTTTGAAAATTTGAAGTGGTTTCATTCCGAAGAAATTTTTCGTTTTTCGTTTTCTAAAGACTTGACTCGATCGGAATTGCGTTCTGTGACATGGCTGATAGGCTGTTTCTCCAGATTATCGTTTTACTTTTACTTCAATTGTAAAAGAGCATTATACACCATCTGATACACTTAATCTGGCTTCCAAGCCATTTCGATTTCCAACATATTGCTCAAGCGCAAATCTAGCTCCTATTCAGATACCTTCTACCTTATAATATGGGGTCTTAGAATTATGCTTTACGCACGTCTCCAAAGCACTTTTTCTAGGTTTAACAAAGGAAAATAGGTTAGGTTAGGCTAGAGTGGTTGCTTTGATGCCAAAAGCTCACTTGAGCACGCGTAGCGGCCCATTGTGACGCCACATATGAACGCAGTCTCTGTACTGATCAAGTTCTACAAATCAGGGGAGAAGAAATTGGTCAGCGTAAGGGCTGCACATTCCAAAGCACGACTACCCTACGCTGGAAAACCAGTCCGAAAATTTTATAAACGCAGCTATGTATATCCTTGACATCAATGGACGACAGCTACGACAAGCTGACAAGGCTTGGAGAGCCAAATAACCTACATATATCTACACCTCGCAAGAGATGGGTTTTGACAAAGAAAGTGGACAACAGTCTCCTCTTCCTCAGCGAATCTGCACCCACGGCAGAAGTCGTTAGATGGGAGCTGCATTCTCTCTGCGTGTCTTCCCATAACACAATGACCCGTAAGCAATGCCACAGTGATTGAGAAGATGTCACGATCGAGTCCGAGTAACAGGTTGGTGCGCCTTACATTCATCGAGGGCCAAGTGAGCCTAGCGGTGGAGCAAGACTCCTCATTGACCCAGAATAGGTTGTCGTCTCGAAAGAATTACCGAGCGATGGCCAGCTTGACCGATTGGCATCCCCAAGTCAACTGAAAGGGAATCCTCGTAGGCTTTGCAGTTTCCCGGAATATTGCTGTGCCCGGAGGCCCAAATAAGTGCGATAACAATATCTAAAAAATTTCAAAAAGTCCTTACCAAGAAGCTCTCAAACTCTAAAAACCCAGCAAAATTAATAATAAAATCAACTGTTTTTTTTTTTTTTTAATAAATTTTTATTTAAAATTTCAAGTAAGCATAATCCATTTCAATATCCATTCAATTCCATTCAGTTAATTTTCAAGATTTTTCATGAAATCCATTTTTGCTTTTAGGTTCTTTGCATAGTCAACCATTCGTTGAACGTTCCTTAAATCGTTTATGCCGTATTCGTTTAGACGATCTTTATTGTGACGCAGCAATTTTCGAATCAAATACACTTTCATTTCATCCCGTGACATTTTCGGTTTCTTTTTCTGTTTCTTCAACAGCTTCTTGTACAGATACAGTGCATAGGGAAACGATGTTTTGTCCTTTTTCGGTTGTGGCAATGCTTCTATATCCTTGCACAAGACATATGCTATTCGTCTCTTAACTTTGCCCCAAAATAACATATCTATGATATATATCACAATGCTCATCGACATATGAAAACATCTTTTAATTAATTTCCAAATCATATTGATTTTAAACTCGGTAGTTTTAAACTCGGCTTGAGTTTAAAACTTTTTGCGCTTCCTATTCAACAGGGAGCATCACATAGATGTGATTTTGTATCAAATATTGCTCACGAGGATATCAAGTAAATTAATTCTAAACTGAATACAACTTTTAAACTGATTTTGTATTTGAAAAATTCTCAGCTATTTATACGAAATCATTCACAAGGCTATGCTTAATACAGACTAAGCAGGCAACGATGATGCATTTTGTTCACAGGAAATTTATCGCTTCAGGTATCTTAAATTTACAAACGTTTTGCATGAATTTTAAATTTTATTGCCTCACCTTGTAGGGAAAACTAAATTTAGGATTAGTGATATGCAAAGCGGCATAAAGTTGCCAAAAAAAATTTTTGCCAGGCAAGGTGAAAATTTCGAAGAATAAAAAAAAAATTATTTTGGAAATCTTTAAAAAAGAAACAGAGCCCCTTAATAAATACCTGTTCATGGCCTTCATTCCTTTACTTTTCTTCAAAGTTAGCCAGATGTTTTCTTTTACAATATTATAACTGTATGACAGAGACGTCTATCAATTAAGGGGAACATTCACCTCAATTCGAAGAACCTGAACAGACATTCAATTAAAGCTGAACTCTTCTAGTACAGACTCCTAACGTCCAATATTTTTTCATTTCAAATATTAGTCATCCAAATTAAGTGCACGTAATATTCAGCAATTAACTACAATTCCTATGAAAAATATCTCTAATATCTGTCGTTCATAGTCGACTTCAAACTAGAGATTCCGCTGAATGTAAATTAACACACCCAACATGGAAGTGTAGGTCTTGCACTAACCAATTTCGTCTTATTCCCCAGTTTGATAGAATTTGTTCAGTACAGGGACTGCGTTCACCCGTGGCCTCAGAACGGGCCGCTATGCGTGCTTTTTTTGGTATCAAACCTAACACTCCAACCAAACCTAACATGGTTGATGTGGGATTCACTCGTAAACCGTACACGTAGATGTGTAGACTGGAAGGTTACGCGAGTCTTATGGCCAAAGCTCAACGAATCCTAATCCTAAGCATTAGTAAGTGAAAGATGAGAGCTATTATAGGGTCACTATATCTGCACCTCGCAAGAGATGGGCATTGACAAAGAAAGTGGATAACAGTCTCCTCTTCCTTAGCGGATCTTCATCCACGGCAGAAGTCGTTGGATGGGAGCTGCATTTTTTCCCCGTGTCTTTCCATTACACTATGACCTGTAAGCATGACCACTATGATCGAGATGTCTAACTCCTTTAGACATAGGATCTGTAGTTAGAATAGGAATACCTTAGATTACAGTAGGCTATGTTAAGGAGCAAAGGAAATAGTGTATTTATGCCATTCTTTTTGTCTTCAAATGCTTAGGTTTGGTAGTCGATTTGTTAAGGAACTGATCAACCTGAAATACTACAAATTTGTGGATCTAATAGGGTTCATAAACGGGGTTATCTTGTACGACTCTATAATGTGATACTCACCGATATAAAGTCGCCAATAGGGCTAAGGATAGGCAAAGGGCTCTCTGTATCATTTAGAATTAAAATACAATTCACACGGCTCACTTGAGCACGTATAGCGGCCCGTTGTGATGCCACAGGTGAACGTTGTCTCTGTACTGAGCAAGTTGCTCCAAACCAAGGAAGAAGAAGTTGGTCAGCGCAAGGTCTGCACATTTAAAGCACGACTACACCACGCTGGAAAACCAGCCCGAAAATTTGATAAACTTGACATTAATGGATTATAGCTCCGTCAATATGACAAGAGTTGGAGAGCCAAATAGCCTATATCTGCACCTCGCAAGAGCTGGGCATTGACAAAGAAAGTGGATAACAGTCTCCTCTTCTCCTCTGATCGAGATGACGTTACGAGCAAGTCCAAGTAACTGTTTGATGTGCCTTCTAACCATCGAGGGCCAAGTGAGCCTACCGGTGAAGCAGGACTCCTCATTGACTCAGAATAGGATGGCATCTAGAAACAATTTCCGAGCTTGACTGAGGCAAGTGGCATCCCCAAACCGATTGAGGAGGATTCCGGAAGCAGTGCACCAACCCTGGCGAGCTCATCGGCTCTGCATTTTCCCGGAATATTACTGTGCCTGGAGACCTAGATAATTGTAACACTAAAGCGCCCAGAAAGAAGGTTGAGACAGCGGCGACATTTCCTGACGATCCTGGAGTTATTCACAACATTCGGCAGAGATCTTATGGCAGCTTGACTATCAGATAAGATCGAGATGCGGGTGAAAGGAACACCGTTGACAAAGATCCATTGAGCAGTCCGGTAGATGGCCATTAGAAACAAAGGGACTTGTGCTCGAAAATTGCATATTTTTACGCTGACAATCATATACAGCTTAACCGTTAGTGGCCGATTAGCCAGTGGTTTGCACAATGCATTACAAAGAGAATGCGTTTCTTAGATACTCTATTTGTGTCAGGAACTCTCTTGCTTTGAATCTATTTCCCTAGATTGGTCGAAATGCTCTGTATGCGTAGGGCCCATCCCCGTAGGGCCCATCCCCATTTAGAAGTGCTGTAAGTAAAGAAATATTGTCATGCTTTGGAAGAGATGTTCATCAGATGTCGTACTTTGAATTACTTCTTCCCTGCAGTAGTTAAAGCATTGGTTGAAGGTTGTCTCGATTTCTGAGTTTTAGCATTAAATGTTTGGAAAATCATTATAAATTTTGTTAAAAAGTATAAGTTTGCTTTACGAACAGTTCCAAAGCCTATCCTACAACACTTTCAAAAAATATTGCCAATAAAGTAAACATTTCGTATTTTTGTTTGTTTTTTTTTTTATTTTTTCAATAATTTTCTTTAATTTTATCACAATTTCAAACATATTCGATGCCCATTGTATGGATTTTGAAGATCGGCTAATAGTTCCTCCTTTTTTTTCGTCCTTTCGTCTTCCGATCAATTCGCTTCTTTAGACTGTGTGCAAAAACAATTGCTCTCTCAAGGTTTTTCAATTCTTTCTCTTCGTATTCGTTTATATGATCCAAGGATTTAAAGAGAAATTTACGTGACAAATGGTATTCTCTTCTCATCAATATATGCCTGTTCTTGTTGCAAGTTTTGTTCTTCTTTTTGGGACACAATATTGCTTTCTGCAGTCTCCATAGAAATCTCAGAATTCTTTTCCTTAGTCTCCATAGAAATCTCCGAATTGTTTTTCGTAGCCTCCATAGAAATTTTGGAATTGTTTTTCGTGATTTCCATTTTAAAACTCTCGAACAGAATTGAGAAAAATTCATCATTTCAGCCATTTCAGTTAACCTTTCAAACTGAGTTTGAATTTAAAAAATTTCTTGTTATTTATAGGAGACCTCGTACAAGAGGTCCCAGAGCCTGTGTTAATTACTAATTAAGCAGCAAATAATGATGTATTTTGTTCAACGGAAATTCCTCAATTCAGGTACCTTTGAAATGTTTGCCTGATTTTTAATTTTATTGCCTCAATCTGTATGCTGCAGAGCAACATCATCTGCTCATCAGTAATGTGGAAATTAATCCTCAATTCAAAGAAAATAAACTCAGGCCACTCCTTTCAGTTACAGAAACAAATGTGAAAGGAAAATTGTTACCTATGAAACAGAATATCTCTTCAAAACATTTTCTTCAACCAACATTCAGGGAATAACCCCTACTAATGCAGTCCAGGTAGTGGAACAAGGAATAGAGATTGTAAGAGCAAGGAAACACAAGAGTAGTGCTTCTAGATGATGGATTTAAATCTCTAATGACCCAAATAACTAGAAAAACTTCTACAAAAAGAATTCGATTAGAGCGACAGAAGAGCGACAGTTAGTGTATTCCACTAACTAAACGACCACGAAACGAATAATTTCATTGAGCGCTTCCTATTCTTAAATTTTAATAAATCAAAATGTATGTGAGAGTTATAATCGAAATTCTCTATGCGTTTAAAAGACCGCCATAGCTTCTCTGGATGGAGTGTATTTAAAATGTACAAATTTCCATGACTCTGGCTCATAAAAAAGGCTGAATTTCACCGAGGGCATCCATTATGTTGGCTTTGAGAACCGCTGTGGCTTGTAACTTATTTCCATACAGTTGCGACTTAAGAAAATCCCAGAAGAAAAAGTCTATCGAAGCCAAATTACACGATCTAGGCGGCCAGTTCTCATAACCTCCACATGTGAAGACCAGGCTCACAAATCTCTAGTGCAAAACATCTAATATGGCATGAGCTGTATGCTACGTAGCATCGTCCTGTTGAAATCACATGTTATTAGTGTCCACATCATCCAATTCAGTTCAAAGGAAAGAAGGAAGGAAGGAAGCCCTGTAGCGTTTGTCTTTGACAGTGATGACCTAGCCAACGCCATTCTCTAAGCAATACGAATCGATAATGCCGCCAGACAGTCCAAAATCCACACCCCATAATGACTTTCCGGGACGAATGGGACGCTCTTGGATCTCATGCCGATTCGTATCTTTTCAGAATCGCAGGTCAAGTTGAAATACACGGCAATGCTCAGAGAGCTGAATTCACAAAGAGGTGAGCCGATGAGGCCAGATGTAGAACAGATGAAGGAGTATGGAAAGCTCACTAAGCCAAATAGCAGACTTAAAGAGGTGTTTCGTTGTACTGGTAAAAGGGAAATTGAAGAGTAGCAAAGATTATTCTCAAGCCAAATGAATTTAAGACAATCGAAACTTTTATTGGGTAACTACAACGAGAAGATCATGCATCAGACTATCCAGGAATTGTCTGCGTATAGTAATCGATGTTTTGACCACGCACTGTAGACGTAAAGAACATTTGCTTAGAATAGGACTTGCCTCAGAACCTATATGCAGATTCATTGATAATGCCAATGATTCTTAAGAACATATGCTTGAATGCAACTGAGTATCAAGTACTAGACAGGGAGTATTCTGATTACTGACACCGATTAACATCTTGTAGTTCGTCAGAGCAATAGGATTGAGAGAAACATTGCATATTTGGATGCCCCATGCAATATATCGGATGGCCTAGCAACTCTACACGATAATAACAATGATTAGATCTTCAAGCGAACCTTGGCTATTTATTTAACACTTAAGGGGGATTTACACGATCACACAAGTCCTACACACAAGTCAAGTTTTTTTTATTTTTTTTTTCAATATTTCTTATTTATTTTAACAGTAATCGCCTACTAATCTAATTAACAAATCTTTAAATTCCAAATCTTAAGCCAACTTTATTCCAACACCGTCTTTCAAACCATTTTCACCAGCTTCGTGCCATCTTCCATTAATGGGATTTCAGTACGCGTTCATAGACAACTGCACGATTCATGTTCATCAATTCTTCCACACTGTAGTCGGATATATGGGGCGCAGAGTAGGATACCAGGGTTTGTGTCATCAATAATTTTCTGTGTATCATTATGGATTCCTTCTTGTTTTTACGCCTCAATTCCTGGTGATATTGGAACAGTCTATACGAAATGGTTGGTTCATCGTCTCTGGCCGCTTTGATTTTCTTTTTTAAAGATAATACCAAGTGTTTGCGTAAATCGGACATATTGATTGATTTTTAATAATATATTGTGATAGTAGAACATATGGAAACCAACTGATGATGAGTTAAATGACTTACGCGTCTTTTATAGAGGATCCGTGGCAATAATAATGAGAACTTCAGGTAGTAAGAATAGATTTGGTACAGGGTGAGTGAAAACGTCAAGCTTTGATATATTTCTACCTGTCGTGCATCGTTGAATATTTTTTTTTCCGACTATAGCCTTGCGCTCTATCGGTAATTGCTTTATGATCCGACTTAATTATAAAGGCATTCTATCTTTAAATTCAAATAAAACTATAATAAAACTATAAATAAAGTGCGTGCGAGATAACACCGTCTATCCCTAAATCACCGTCAATTCCTATATCAGATATCAGGGTCTATAACTGAGTGTTAGGTTAGGTTAGGTTAGAGGTCGTGTATTTGTCAACTGTGACAAGAACAGTACCCGGAGATTGAATTGACCCATTGTACAACGTCCTAGCTAGCACCACTCATGTTGTGTGCGTTAATTTTATACGTGAGTGGCGGGACCTACAGGAAAGACAAATTTTTGAGAAACTTTTTTATGGCAAATTTTATTTACTCTCAGAGTTTTTGCCAGAAATCTGCTGAGAGGAAATCTCCGTAGAAATATTTTTCTTTCATATTTCGTTTTGATGCCTGACCTGGGATACGATCCTGGGCTTTACGTGCAATAAACCAACACACTACCTACTAGACTACGGCGACTTCAAACTGAGCGTTGATCGTAAAAAAAAATTTGTTTCGTTTATTCTTCAAACTGGGCGCATTTTTTTCTTTTAGGAGCACCGTAAGTACAGAAATATTACCAAACTTTGGAAGAGATTTTCATCAAATACCCGATTTCCAATTCACTTTTCCAGATTGGAGGTTCTCTTGATCATCCCCTTGTGTTTTAGAATGAAACAAAATCTCAAATTTTTTTCAATAAATTTAATTTTAATTTCTAAACATATATTCTATTATATAGTTAATAATAAGATAACTTAATAATCAATCGTATCCTAAGCTAACAATTCTTAAGCAATGTTTAAAATTTACATAATACATTAGGCTTCCTTCTATTTGCTGACGCCATGGTTTTTTTTCTGCGACAAGTTGTGAATGCGTGCTCTTGGTTTGCCTGCATAGTCAACTTCTCTTCTAATGTTATACAAGTCTTGCAAGTTGTGTTCCTCGGTCCGATTCACCGACACCCACAACAATTTTCGCGTTAAATTTAATTTTCTTCTGCACAATACTGCTTCACGCTTCTTCTCGCTGCGATTCAGCTTTTCTTCGAGATACATAAACATCAAGTACGACATGGACCGGTTCTCAATGCCTATTGATTCAGACCGTTTGATTTTCTCTTTGCTAGAAATTTCGAAATGTTTTCGAATAGTTCCCATGTTGATAAAATTAGTAGATTATATTGGATTTAGATTTCAATTCCTCCTTCGCTTTTAGTGTTAATAGTTTAGATTAATCACGTCAACTGATGTTGAATTTCAAAATTTACCGGCTACTTATACGGAACCGCTTGCAAGCCGCTGTAATAACAAACAAAGCAGCCAAAAAAAAGATATCTTTGCTCAGGGGGAAATTTCTAGGCGCAGGTATTTAAAGTTTTGAAATCATATGTAGATAAGTAGCACTTAGGTAGATAAGCAGAGATGATTGGTATAGGTACACTTAAATTATATGATTCTCATTGTAATACCATCATCATATGATGAAGAGATTTGTACTCCTAATGTCCATTACTCACAGATCGTTCAAACCGTCTTTATAGCAGACCAAGATACAGTTTTTCCCTTCAGACATAACACTGGGCATGTAACCAATAATTGAAGAATAGTTTTCCCCTCTTCTTTGACTCTATAACTTTTGCAGAAAGCATTTGTCATGTGTACAATTTGGCAAATATGTCTCGCATTAGTGCCCATAATGCAATGCCTAGTAATGAATCCAATAACCATACTAAGCACAATCCTTTGGTGTTTAAGCACACGTTCGTGAGCGCTCTATTCAGCTTTAGCCAGAATTGCTGCACTATTCCGCTCGTATCCGAAACCGTCTACCCAGCGTTAATAGAATCCATAACTGCTTTGTTACATGTTACACAGAATAACGCTATGTTCTGATACTCAAATAATATGAATGTAGTACCGTTCCGCAATCTAAAACCTTCAACAACTATAAACAGTCCTAGACCTGGTTATGTTAGAACTGCGGTATCATGTCAATATTTTCCAATAATTTCAAATTTTTTCATGATGCTTGTGGATCTAATATATTGAACCATTCCACTAACCATTCACTTAGAGACGCCTATTTAGTTCTTCTAGTTGCTATGTTTAGTATAAAGTGTTTTTCGTTGACAGCCTAGCTGCCCTAAGGGCGTTAGCGGTAATGGCAGTGTCAGTTGCGACTGGTTCGTGATTATAAAGGCTCTTTCAGAACACAGATGGTATGTGTGTCTGTTGTCTGTTCAGAGTTATTGTAGTATTCTTGCGAACGATATGACTGGTATACTTCCAAGACTGGGAACTCACTTTATGCATAGCGTGGTGGTTGATCTTAAATCTTCAATCTGCTTCTAATGGACTCATCGGAAGATGTATAATATAGATCGGAATGCTGAGTCGTCATCAATCAATGATGGAATCGATGTGTAACTCGGGCTTAATAAATCCTACGTGAGACTGGTGGCAGGGTTTTTTAAGTGGCATTTTGATATTAAGTTACTAAAAAGAAACTGAGGTAGAAGGAGTTGGAGACCATTGAAATAGGTTGAATACCATTTGTAAGAGATTCTTCAAGGGTTTGAATTTCTTTGGCGACAGTCGATATTCGGACTCTGCTGAGCTTTTTAATGGAATTAAGCTGGCTCAGAGATATTCGTTTATCCCTACGCAGGGCAACTATTTTATCTCAAAATTAAAATGAAGTCCATGATGAGACTTTGAATAAATTTCATAATAAACGCTCAAAATTTGGAAAAGAAGATACACATAGTTTTAAGTTATATAAGCCCTCATAAAACATTTGCCGGAATTCAGAAAAATTTGCAATAATTTGCCTGCGACAAATGTTTCCTAGAAACCTTTCTAGGAAACCTTTCGGAAGGAAATTTTGTAAAATTTCCAAAAAAAAATATCCAAACAATGAAAATCCTGGTCATAAATGTTTGCAAAATGTCAAAAGGATTAAAGAATTCAAGCAATAAAATGAAGTATTTGTGCATGCCATATGCCTCATAGAACGATCAGCACTTGAAATACCGGGTATCAACTAATTACATGCATTAAGGGAAAAATCACGAATGGATCATGAAAAGAGCAGGATTAAGTTATCATAAAACCAAAAACAAACAGAAAAAAAATGCCAGGTGTTTTTGAGGAAATAATCCCAACCGATAATAAAATGATGAGCGAGCAAAATATCCGGTAACAGGTAATTAACGGCGTTACTTTGGTACGAGAAAAGTCAGGGAATGATACAAAACGATCAGCAAACAAAATGCCGAACGTATCCATCAATTGCCGACTTTAGTTTTGTAAAAGAAAATTCAATAATGCGAACGATCATCTCGCAAAAGAGCGGATATCAACTGACAATCCGTGCTAGTTTTGTGCAGGACAAATTGCAATCACAATTGCAAACAGATCAGAAAACAAAATACCCGATGTCAGCTAATTACCTGCCTTAGTTCGGGTGTCAAACTTATTACCTGCCTTTTATAGGGGAAAAAATTTAGGAACGATCATAAAAAGATCAGCGTCCTTAAATAGAAAAAATTATGAGCAATTATAGTATGATCAGTGAAATTAAAGTATCTGCGAAAAGAGACATTCCTGCTAATTAGCTGTTTTGTTTCCAAAGCTGTCATAAAGCGATCAGTACACTTTGTAATGGAATGTGTCTTTTAATTATCCGATTTAGATTTGTAAAGGAAAGATCACGAACGATCATAAAACTATTACAGACAAATTTCTAGCAATTATGAAAGGATCTGCAAAATAATCCGCTCCAGCTGTCATGTACTTAATTGCCTGTTATGTTTCTTCAATTTCCGTTTAATTGTCACTCAATTTTATGGATTAAAAAGAATAAAAGGATCAGTACATTACCACTACATTACCCAAATTTCCAAAGAATCTTAAGACTCTAGAAAATGATTTAAAAGAAAATTTCAAACAGCCCTGTCTAGCCCAGCTTCTTTTGATTGACAGCCTGCGAAAGCTATAAAAGCAACCTTATACAGCTGGTTGATAAGCATAACTGAATACACTGTTTAAACATTCATTACCCTGATGGTCTTAAACGAAACAATGGCTTCGAAACCTGTCAAAGGACTTTCAAAAGGAAATAAAACCAAACCCGTCAAGACCTTAGAATATAAAATTTTCTTGTACCGCCAAGAATTGACAAAATCCAAAAGTGACTTTATGAAATCATCGAACGTTAAACTCCATCTGACCAATAGTTTGATTAAGCATAACATACACAACATAAGCAACTGTGGCGTGGACGAGTTGGTGAACATTAATGCACAATTGGATTATCGAAAACGTTTGTGTATTCAAAGGTACAACTACAAGAAAATGGAACAAATGGCCTTAAAGACCATCAATCCCAAGTATATATGGGACGAGATTTAAGGAATTTAAAGTATTTAGTATTGGTTAACATTAATTAGTTTTAAGTTTTTTTTTTCTTTCTTTTTTTGTTGTAATAAATTAAATAAATTTTAAAAATAATTTGAAATCTTTTTGTTTTATTCTAAAGCATGTAATCGAACTTTAAATACTAAACTAAGAACTACAGAAGACCTTGCATTTCGTTCATGAACTGGGTATAGGCATCATCCTTGGAGGCGGCATTATTAGATTCTTTATGATGGCTGGTGGTCTCTTGTGCATAGGGTTTTGAACGATTTGGTTTACGGGTATCATCACGTTTAACACGTAAGGTGGAGGGTACAAAACGGGTAACATCGGCGCTTAAATTTCTATAGAAAAAAAGGGATGCATTAAGGCTTAGTCCAGCTAGTTTAAAACAACAAAATGTACCTGATCTGAGGCTTGGCTGTGATTGTTGTTACACCTTTGCTGTCAGGTTTCTGTTGCTGTTGATTTTTGTGATGAGCCATGCGTGGTGGCATGCCAGGCGGTGGTCCCGGTATTCTAATGCCCATGCGTGGCATACCCGGTCTAGGGCCTGGAGGTGGACCAGGCGGCATGCGTATGCCAAAGGCATGCATACCTGGCGGCCGTGGTGGTGGCCTAAACATCATAGGTGGTGGTGCCATGCCACCCAAGGGAGGTACTGGTGGCCCTGTAACATGCATATGCGGATGGGCAGGCATATTGGGTAACGCTATGGGCATAGGTAATGGTGCTGCTGGCGCTATCACTGCTGCTGCTGTTGCTGCAGCATGTAAAGGCGCAGCAGCTACCTTTTCCACTAACGTAGTATCTTTTTTCTTTCTTTTCGCTTTCTCTTCACTATCTTCCTCATCTGTATTCTCTGAACTGTGTTGTTCCTCAGGCTTGTCATCATCCTCATCATCATCGCCATCATCTTTGCGTGTTTTCTTGTCACCTGTTTCTTCTTTACTTTCCTCACTTTCGCCCAATCTACCGGCTGCCACTTTCTTTTTGTGTACATTTTCCATTTCCTTCATGAAATCATCAATATTTTGTCCTGATATTGCCAGCATACGCTGTTGTAGGGAATTCGGTTTGGCAACCAGTTTGCCATGTTTGGATTTGGGCACATATTTCTTAAGTACAACTTCATCATTCTCTGCATCTGAGTCAAGATCAGGAAAATCTATTAGATCTGGTGGTGGTCCCACAGGAACACCCAAAGTTTCTTTCTTTTTAGGTTCATCCGGTTTGTCTGTTAGCTTTGAGAGCTGGAATCATTTAAATTTTTTTTTTTACTTATTTAAATAAAAACAAAAAATAATTCTTTTTGACTACTTACAGCATCATTAGCCTTTTTGAGAGTGCCTGGGGGTGCTCCGGGAGCAAATGGTGGCAACGATAAAGCCGTGGGTGGTGGCGGCAAACGTTTTGGTGCAGGAAACGGTGTAACTGCTGCCGTGTTTGTTGTTGTGGCTGGTGTTTGAGTACTAGAGGGTAAGGGAATTTCATCGATTTGCACACTTTGAGCATGTTTAACGCTCTCATAGTATTGTTGCTTTTTCAGACGTTTCTTCTCATATTCAACCTCTTTGCGCTTAAGCTCCGACCAATGTTCGGGATCATCATTATGCTAAAATACAGTATAAAAATGAAATTGAAGAATGAATGAATGACTTTAAAACAAAACTCTCTTCCTCTTCCAAAGACTTACATAGAGACGCATAACACGATCAAATGTTTCCTTCAACTTTTTGCGTTTATCCCTTAAAACCTTTTCGTTTAAGGGTGATGGCTGCAGTACATTATATTCTAAAATGAAAGTATTCCAATATATCAAACGAATGTAGTGCCGAATCCTGTTGCCTTCTTACCCATTTCATCGATTTTTTCCATTTCCTCCAATATTTGACTGGGATCCTTATTTTTAAGCACAGCAGCCCGTACCATTTGCCTTTGTTTTTTATTCTTTTTCAATTCCTTTTTGCGGGCTTCCTTTCCTGTAACAAAACCAAAATAAAGGGTTTTAGTTGGGCCTCCCTTTAAAGACAATTGGTTTGTAGGGAAGACTACTTACTCGCTTGATCTGTGGGATTCATGTATTTACCACTCTTAGTGGTATTTATTGATCTTCGTCCCATTTTGTTAGCGTTTTATTTTTTGTTTACAAAATTTCTTATTTTTTATACACAAAAGTTTATAGATTTCCTAATTTTTATTTTCCAATTGCATTCCGTAAAATAATGTGTCAAATGTTAATAAGCCAGTGTTTTTTATTTATTGTGATGGCAGTTATAACGATAACAGTAGCGATACCAAACAGCTGTTACAAGTGTTGCCGAAGCGGTTAAATATCAACTGATACGTTAAAAAATTAATTTATAATATTTAAATAGAGTTTTTGCTTACAGAATTGAAATTAATTGTTTTCTTTTGATATTAACTTCCGACATTTTTTATTCTTTTTTCATGAAAATAATTATACCTACTTACATATTCTCAGCCTACTTGTTCTGGTGTAAATTTTTACAAAGAGTTATTCCCGAAACTAACAATTACATTTTTGTAGAATACTAAATAAGCCCCTTATTATAAAGACGATTAAATTTCTTTTATTTTACTTTATTTTCAATACAAATTAAAAAATGTTTTTTTTTTTTGTAATAGATTAGTTCTAAACAAAACATTTCATTCACGATTTGCATCACTGTATTGTTGAACTAAAAATGCAACCCTGGTATAAAAATGTATATTGTTTGTTTTTGTTTTCTTTGCTATCAGTTCTGGTACTCTCTGCCGATATAAGAGAAGCGAACTAGCGAAAACAAGAACAAGAGAAACAAACAGAAGATACATTTTATTTCGTGAGCAAACGAAAAAGGTACACAAGTAAAGTGAAAAGCGGCTGATTGCTGCGCTGTCAAGTTTTTGTTTAAATAGATTTTAAAAGTTTTTTGTTAATTGTGTTTAAAAATGTATTAAAAACAAATAAAACATTTTATTTAACCGTGTTATATTAGAGCCCAAAGTGGACAAAATAATAAGTACAATACATTAATTACCATTAATGAGAAGAACAACACCGTAAAAAGCAAGAAAAAAGTTAGCAGCTCTTGTGGTAAGTTGCTGCCCATGTCGTAAATTGGCCTGATAATGTTTTTTTATTTGTCCGTTATGTGTAATAAATTAAATATTTATTTAGTTATCATCTTATAAACAAATAACAATTGCCTTAGAAACTTTGATAATAAAATTTATATCAAGAAAAATCTGCTCATTTCTATCTAAATTCTCTTTTTCTTTTTGTTTGATTTTTGGCGCAATTTACTTTGATTTTTTATATGTTGAAAAGAGACAGCTTCTCTGCATTATACACTCGCTGCTCTGTACCTAAGTGTGAAAGCTATATGTATGTTCAGACCTCTTTTTTTCTTTTTGTTTGTATTGTGCAAATTTATGTATGTGCAACAATTTTTTTCTCTATTCTTTTTTATTGTGTACTTTTATTACTGTTTACGTTTTGACCGGTTATTTGCCGGTATGTATATAAGTATACATTTATTTATTGCAGAAATATAAAATTATTTAAAAAACCATTATTTTCTAACTAAGAAATAACTTAAACTAATTGTTAACACAAAACTTTGGGTTAAATTGACATAAAATTTAAAGAGAATGTAAATAATGTGAATTTTTCCTTTTTTTCTGACAATAGAAATAGTTAGGGCTGCCAAGTAATTTGCGGTATATGTTTTTGATAGATTGAAAGTTGTTCAGCAAAATGTGTTATCAAAGCAGTCCAATAGAGTTTTTGGTTTAAGTTTGGTAGACAAATTCGCCTGAGACCAGAAGCGATCCTCTGTGGTTACCTTCAGAAAAGAAGGATTAAAACAAAGTGACGATCAAACTATAATGAAAATGGAAAGAACATGGAAAGGAGGGAACTATTCTTTATCTTCAAGGCGCTTTGCTCTTTCAAAAAACCTGTTAAGGTTCTAAAAAGTTTAACCTGGGTCACATAACAGCGGATTTCCTATAAATCCCGACTAATAATCTTGTATTCTCGCCTCTGTTTGCCAAGGCAGAGGCAGCGAATATGTTCAAAAGTCTCCCCCACAACACAAATCCTGTGGTAGGAAGTCCTTGTCCTCAAGGTCCAATAACCGTCAAATAATTAGGACGGGTTTTCAGGACCTATTTTATTTTAGAACGTTTCAATTCGAGCCATATAAGCTCGGAATTTCTGTATTCTCTTGCTTCGCCACTCTTCGTTTGATCATCTGAACCGAAGAAGTGTTACAGGTTTCGATAGCTTCGTCGCTTGTATTCTCATTACCCAGTAATTCTGCAGACTGTGGCCAACAATGTCTATGGATTAGTCGTGTTCTACTGGACCACAAGTCCTTTTAATAAAACTTAGTCGTTTGCGGCCGTCAGCATCTTTCTGAAGGTCTCTCGCCTTACTAGGAACTATATGCTATACATTTTTTATCATTCTGTCTTTCATTTTCGTCGTCAAAAGTGAAAATTTTTGACTCGTTAAATTTAAAGAGAAGTTGAAATTGCCTGAATTAACAATTTTTAATAGAATTATGGCATCTCTATTTTTTTTACTTACATATACAACCCTGTTTGTCTAAAATGTGAAGTAAACAGAAAGTAAAGAAAAGCTGAATAAGCAAAATATAAACAAAGATACGAGATCACTTGTGGTTTTTTTTAATGTTTATTCTGCAGTTCATGTGGTTTTTTATATAGAATTTAACTAAATTAAAGTAAAATAGTTTTTTGTTTATATATTCAAAAGGTAAGCAATCTGTTAAAAATTAGAATGGAATTTTAATAAAAACAATTGTATTCCAGAGGAAAACAGTGTAAAACACAAACAAAAGCGCAGGCTCAGAAAAATACCGTAAGTCCTACAGTTACAATGTATTTTTTAACCAAAAGCAAGGAAATAATTTTTAAGATTATAAGTGGACTAAAGAAAAGAAGTAATTTTTGATAAATAAAATAAGGTTAGATCTCTCAAAGTGAAGGAATTGAGAGATTGATTGTACGTTGAAAACTATTATACTGGCTGGCAAGGTGATCTTGTGTGTGGTGTGGTTTGGCACAGCAGATCGGCAAATTTTCTATCTGAAAATATATTCTGAATTGACTGGGATTTAAATAAATTTCATAGAAATGATGATTAATGTGATTACTACACAATGTCTAATAGAGTTGTTGTTGCGGTTGATTGTCCGGCCGTGTTATGTTTCAATCGCACAGGCATCCATAATAGAAGATGTCTTAAAAGACAGTTTATAGTTGTTTGGTCGGGCAAGCGCAATGAGTTTGAGGGCCTTGTGCAGTATGTCGATCGATACCGTGGATTTTTGCATAACATGTATCGTATTTAAGGACTGTGTACATTATTAAGCGTTTCAAAGTTCAGTTGAACTTCTTTGCCCAGGAAGTGAATTGCCTCATGGCGGATTTGGATGGCGAGAGTTTAAGATTACGACCTTCAAGAAAGATTGCCAGCTGCTTATTTAAATATATAGAGAGCACAATTATTACACTCCCCCCACCACGAGCTCGTTAGGGCTGGTCCACTACTTCCGGAATCCTCTTCAATCGACTTGGGGATGCCATTGAACTCGGTCAAGCTAGCAATCGCGCGGAAAATCTTTTGAGACGCCAACCTATCCTGGGCGAATGAGAAGTTCTGCTACAGCGCTAGGCTCACTTGACACTCGATGGATAGGAGGCGCACCAACCAGTTACTTGGACTTGGTCGTAACGTCATCTCGATCACAGTGGCCATGCTTACAGGTCAGATACGCGAAAGAAATGCAGCTTCCATCTAACGACTTCTGCCGTGGGTGCAGATCCGCTGAGGAAGAGAAGACTGTTATCCACTTTCTTTGTCAATGCCCATCTCTTGCGAGGTGCAGATATAGGTTATTTGGCTCTGCAATCCTTGTCAGTTTGACGGAGCTATCGTCCATTGATGCCAAGGATATAGCTTCGTTTATCAAATTTTCGAGCTGGTTTTCCATTGTGGTGTAGTCATGCTTTAAATGTGCAGCCCCTACGCTGACCAACTTCTTCGTCCATGGTTTAGGCAACTTGGTCAGTACAGAGAATGCGTTCACTTGTGGCGTCACAACTGGCCGCTATGCGTGCTCAAGTGAGCTTTTGGTATCAAAGCTACCACTCCAACCTAATCCAACTTATGTATTACATGCTCAAACTTTACACAAGGAGGCATGGTGACCATTAGTACTCATGTGAAGGTAACCGAGAAAGGCAAGAATTGAACTAGGGAAACAACTGCCGCCAATTAATACTTTCGAAACTTTGACTTCCGGCTCCCTGAGTTCTATGAAGGCCTGTCTGCTTATACTAGCTATTGTTATTGCATTAGAACAATTTTAAATGGTACAGCTATCGCTTGGTTTATAATTCTTGGCCGACTGGACGTCAGATCGCCCTGCTCATTTAATCTAATTGTCGCGATGACTGCTAATACATTCACACTCACTCACTTGCATTATTTTAATACGAAGCATGTCTCTCATAAGAAAAAGTTTAAATAACTCTGAAGAGACTGACACAACGTTGGAGAAACCCAAATAAGGGCGACCTTGTACGTCACTGATACGTGACGATGCTAATGTTTTAATTAGAAAGCGAACACGTCCTTTTGGGCCAGCTTGTAGTATTTGTTGGCTTTAGAACGTAAAAAAGTTCCGATAAGTCTATAAATCCATTGTAGACCTTAAAAAATATTTCCTCTATGCTTAAACCTAAGAAAATCGAACGTAACGTCATCATCATCAATCTCTTGCAGGTTACTAAACAATAAATATTTGCCTTTTTCAAATATTACTGTCACAACCTGTTCAAATGCCGTGGGTACCTAAAACAGATTTTGAAGAAGAAGTTGTGAATTTACAGCCTGATCATGATTTCATATACGGTACGCTTTCGGAGCGTCAGTACACTTATCCACGACCACAAGCACATATTGAATATGCCTTGAATAAAAAACTGGAAAAGAAGAAACAACAGGAAAACGGTGCAGCAAATCAAGTAAACCCCAAATTAAAAGCCATTGCACAAGTACAGCGCATGGCTAGCACTAAACCATTGGGTGAACAGCCTACGGAGGATGATTGGAATAATAATGGCAAAATTGAGCAGGAAACAATTGGTATGCTGCGATATCATGGTATACCGCTAAGTGTAGAACAGCCTCTCAACGATAAAGTGACAATTGCAACGTACCCCGTGGAAAATGGCATCAAAGTAATACGAAATGGTCGCCGAAAAATGGCATATTTTTTCGATGACAATGTCTTTCAATTGAAAGAAAAGAAAAGAGATTCATCTCCAGATATTGCAGGTTGTAAAACAAATGACGATTCATTTATAACCGATCACAGGGATAATGAGAGATTGTCAGATACTAGTTTTAATACGACAAGTTCGTTATCGTCACACAGCTATAGCACATGTGGCAATGAAAGTAGTTTAACAAATTCTTTCAACTCCGCCATGACTGATAACGAAATGCCTTTGGATCAACAATTGATTGCACGACGTATGCAACAATACGACAAGCTTTTAGAGGATACCGGTTCTCTAAAATTAAGCGGCGGTGGCAATATTTCTCTGGCAACAAATTCAAGTGATAGTTTTAAAACTTCACAAGCTGGTGGAACAAATTGGCGTCCTCTACCCAATGATTATGATCCGGAGGTTATTGTAAACAATTCTAATGAAGATTGGCCTGATTTGTTAAAAACGAACACCAACAACAAAGCATGTAAATTAAGTTTAAATAGTAATAACGTATTTAACAAGAGTCAAAGTGAAACAGAGAGGAGCATTTCTTCTTGTATTGCATCAGCAACTGGCAGCAGCATTAGTAGTTGTGGTAATGCAAAAACAAATTTTCTAGAACGTTTTATTGAACCTAAACATTTAAACAAACCAACAACTGAATGTAGTAAATTAGCTAATGAGCCAAAAACCTATGCATCAATAACTAAAAAAGTTGAAAAACCCAAAGCATCTGATAAAATAAGTTCTTTCGAATTTCCTGCATTTTATACACCGCGTAAAATGTATGCTCTTAAACGTCAAGCTAAATAATTTTTATTTCTTTCTTTGCTTATGCATAAATTTTATTTTAATTATTCTCAAATCAAGCTTTTCTTTTGGTATAGTACACAGATTATACTGTGTAGCTGAAGTATATTGAAAATTGGGTATTGGATATCAATGATGACGTTTTCATAGTTAAAATATTTACAAAACAACTGATAATAAAGTCTTGTATTATAGTCCCTCTTATTTTGAAGTATTTTTCACTTTAAAGAGGGTTCCTTTTTCTTTAAATTCTTGTATTATTGCGTACTTCCATTATTTCAAGGGAATATTCTTTATTCTTTTATAAAACATCTGTAATATGGTTATAACCGTTTGTTGAATGCAATTTAAATGAATTCTGCCTTAAAATTTTACGAATTGTAGATGAATTTCAACAATTTTGTAGCGAATTAAAGAAAACATATCGGTATTGTCTTTATGTTTATGACACCAATGTACCCTTTTCTCCTGTTCATAGTGCTGGGCATATACCCAACGGGCGGAGAACAGGTTTCTTCTCTTCCTTGTGCCTATATCTTTCGCAGACATCGTTTGCAAAGTCTATAAAATTAAAACGCTTCGAATAAGTGCCTATAATGCAATGTCCACCGATGACTAACAACTATACTGAGGGCGCTATTTAGAAGATTAAGTAAACCTTCTATCCAGTTTCTGCTAGATTTTCTGCGCAGTTCTACACGTATCAATAATTGTCGGATGATAAAAGGTAACTAACTGCTTGGACTGTTGTACAGAGTTATTATTTCTGATCATTCCTAAGT
Source organism: Sarcophaga caerulescens (assembly GCA_927399465.1). Lineage (NCBI taxonomy): Eukaryota > Metazoa > Arthropoda > Insecta > Diptera > Sarcophagidae > Sarcophaga > Sarcophaga caerulescens. The sequence goes on from OV656866.1 coordinate 27,575,959, forward strand.
AAATGACAGTCCGAGAACTTTTATCCATGGATAAAATTAACACACACAACATGGATGGTGATGTTTGAAGCTAGGCCATAATCCTGACTAAAGTATTATATTTGCTAATAACATTTCATAACTATGTTCATTTAAAATTGCAAATAATTCGATAAATTCTAATCTTTTAATATTTATCGCTGCTCTGTATTCCGAATTCGAAAAGTTTCCACTCTTTCACTGTTTTGGAATTTATTTCTGAGCTATTTTGAAGAGAACTTACAGTTACAATTAAAGAATAAGGAATTTTCTTGATTTTTTTTTTTTTTTTTTAATAAATTTAATTTATAATTACATTTTTCTCACATACAATTTAGTAAATTAATTTAAAAAAATGTGTTTTATTTTAATTTTATTTTATTGTATTTTAATTTTAAGCTTAAGTACTATTAGAAATGCTTATGAAATATAAATTGCAATAAAAAATTTTGAATTTTTAATTTTAAATATTTACGGTAATTATTGTTATGCAATTAAGCATTAAGTGTTCTTAAAAACAATTGAAAATTAATAACATAAAATAGAACATTCGATTTAATAATTCCAACAAGGGACTTCTAGTCTAGAGATCACGAAGGAGTTACCAATGGTCAAGGGTCCGAGTGACCGGAATCTCCTCTGACGGACAGTTCAATTGATTTCAGACTACAATTCGATAGTTATTGTAAAAAAATTATTATCGAAAATCGGATCATTACTGCATTTTCCAACCCTAATTGTCGATCACCTTCAAAATATTTTTGTTTCTCCCCTACTTTTTGTATTTGTTTGTTCTCTCTCTCTCTCTCTCTTTGCCTTTCTTCTTTTTATCTTATCTGCATACAAATAACTCGAATATGGAATGAGCATTTGACATGAAGCAGAATCGAAAATTTATTTCAAATTTTAAAGCCAAACGTTTTTCGCTTATCGCCATACTATTCTCCTCTAATTTGTCTCTTAATGCACGTTTGGTCGTAAATTTTAAGAAATAAAATGTGAAGAACAAGAACAAAAAAAAAAGAAACACAAACTTGAAAATGCAAAAAAATTCCAAGTAAATCGAACATTAACCCGGGGAACAATTTTATTGTTTTTTTTTGTTGTTTGTGTTTCTTTTTTTCCTTCCTTTTAAAATGATTTTTTGGGGTGGAATTCATTTGAATTAAACAACCAACAGAGCAATAACAATAAAGGAACGATAAGTTTTTTTTTTCAAAACCAGAGCCTAAATAGAAAGAGAATAGCGTTGAAAGTAAAAAAGAGTTGGCTTTGGGACTTTCTCTCACTTTTTTTCAAATGAACTCTCCCTCTCTACTGTATTGAACATTCCTGTTTTCGTAAATCCACTCTCAAACAACAATTCATTATTCATTTTTTAAACTTATTTGGGTGATGGTGGTGATGTTGTTGTTTTAGTATATTATATCACTACGTGTGTGTGTATGTTGCTTATGGTTATGATGATTTTTCGATTCCTTTTTGATTCCACATGCAAGAGTTTCCATGTATTTCTTCACAAAAATTATAATTTTCTTGTCGCTGATTTGGTGTATGTTGCTTAGCAACTGTTTGTGCAACTAAAACGAGAAATAAGTTGTTGTTGTTGAACACGTTAAAATAATGAATGAATGAATGAATTTGGCATTAAAAAAAAGGTGGAAATATAAAACAAAAAAAAAAAGAACAAGAACAAGAAGATGAAGACGAAGGAAGCTTATGAAGAAGTTAAAAAAGAAAAACCAGAACCGGCAACCTTAAAATATTTTTACTTTAAATTATAACGAGCATTCAAAGTTGTTATTGCTGTCGATGTCCATTCCGAATAGCAATAGCGGCGAGGTCGTTGATGTCGTCGTTGATGTCGTCGTGATGCTGTTGCTGCAGACTGTGTATGCTGGATAAGGTTAAATACTACCAACGACAACAAGTACGCCGCCCGTTTTTCATTATTCTGGTTTGTGTTTCGTTTTTTTTTCCTTTTCCTCTTTTTTCATTGTCATAAAGAGTAGCAGCAGGTTTTTATTTTTTTCTACTGATTTTCCTCTTTCTGTTGCTGTTGTGCGCGTCTCAATAAAATCATATTTTACAGGGTTTGAGAACACAGCATTCCTTTACGTTTTTGTGGCGCTATCATCGGAAGCATATTTTCAATACCATAGATTTTCTTTTATGATTCTGAGAATCATAAAAATTACTGTAGCAGCAGGGCTAGTTAGTAATTGTTGTCATCAGGTTTGAAGATGAAACCTTGAAAGGTTTTTATGTTTTATGAACAAAAATGCTACGAAAGTAGGAAGATGCACTTTCGTTATTGGTTTTACATAACAAACATAATGAAAATATTCTATTCCGGGTAATATCAATTGAGGCAGAGGACTGGAATATATGTATTTCGACCACTGCAGTGACCCTGCATGGCCATATTGAAAGCGTCGTAATGCTTGTTGGTTAATGGGATTTTACGCGAAAATGTCCAAATTTACTTGAACAGTCAGTCTGCAATCAAGTCTCTAACGTTCTTCTCCTCGACAGCCGTACGCTGAATGGAATTTGCCAGGGAAATTTCGTATCAATCGAAGGTAACTCTTATATAGGTTCCAAGACATGGGAATATCAGTAGAAATTGCATTGATTGATTGGTGTTGCTACAGAGATCACAATTGCCAACATGTTACAATATATAGTCACAGAGATACTCAACTTCCTTAACAGCATGAGGACACGTGCAGGATGGCTAGGCTATAATGAACTCATGTGATAAGAAGAGAGACTGATTGCCTTTTTCCTTAAGTCATATGGCCATTCATTCCACTGTTGCGGTTCTCACAGACATGGAGTAATTTCTGCAGGAGCTGTGGATATATACGGAGAAAGAGGAGAATAGATCAATTACGAATAGAGAGAGATAGGTAAACCGCCATGTAGTTAACAATCACCTGAATTAGTTTCTAACATGGGACATGGAGAATAGAGAAGCTATCTTATAGTTTCGTACACGATTATTCTCTAAAATATCCAATCCCTCAAAAACAGAACGAAAACGTAGAATATGTTATGTTTGCATGCCACAGATTTGCAAGGTTAGAAGATGCAATTAAGACTCAGCTTGTCAGCAAGAAATCTAAGGAAAACTGGTACTTTCAGAATGGTTCATAATATACGTAAACAAAGAGCTACGAAATGAAGAATAGCTACGAAAAGTGCTGGGTGTGGTACAATCCCTGAACCAGTAAAGAAAGTAAACTCAGAAAAGTAAGCCTCTCCGCAAAGTAATACCAAATCACAGTTCCCAGCAGTGATGTATTGACATTGGAGGTGTTTTTAGTCAGAAGGAATCCAAGATTTCCGCCACCAACACAAAAAAATTTCTATGACTTGGAGAAAATACATTTTCTCTTACCATTACAGGGAAAATAATTCACAGATTTCGCTTACCGCAACTCAATCACAAACTCTGGACTACCTGCCCTGTATTCAAAATCAGCTTATCACGCATTCATTGTGTTCTGGGCAATTAAATGTAATTATTTTGTTGCTATCGATGGCAATACATTTACTACTAGCATGGCTACCACATAATTAATTCCGAAACCTGACATTGTCCTATAAGACCGCATCTCTCGTTATTATTAAACAAACATACATACATATAGGCACACACATAAATGAAATACACTCGAGCATTGTTATGTGTGTATTGAAGGAAAAAAAAACGAACATATACGTATACGTACGTATACACATCGGGATGCTGTGACTGTGTCGGCTGGCTGTTGTCGCCGTCACAAATGAGTAGAGATATTAAGGAAGGGTAAATACTCGTTCGTACTTTACCAATAAAGCGTGCATGTAGCAACAACAACAACAAAAAGAGTATAAGAAAATATACGAAAAATGTCGCGCGCAGAAATTTAACACATTTTGCCGCGCAACTCAAGCGACAAAATGTTAAAACCAACACGGAGAGAAGAGAAAAAAACAAAGAAGAGTACGGAATGTATGTACGAAATTTATAGAAACCTCAAGTTTAAGATACATTTATAGACGTACAGTGGTGGCCATATAGAAAAATGCAAACTAAATACATAATTATTTTGTCGTATTTTTTATTTTGTCGATTACTGGTGTACTATTCATGCTAAAATAACGACAATAAAGATTGCCGATTTCGCGTACATCATAGAGTGATATACGCACACTTATCGACAGTAAAATGGTCCTTTCGAACGGCAGAAGGATAGTTACCCATTCTTCCTCGGCTCCGGGAATCAATGACAATCTGTCACACAGTGACAGCAGCTCATAACGGCCAAATTTATGTGTCCATGGCACTCCTACAGGCATATGGAGTTTCCGCCCACTTTAGGTCTGAAGAAATTTGAAGATTTTTCGATTTGGAAGGAAGCCAGCTGCCTGTGATACAATGTCCAGACTCTTTGGTGTTTAGAGTCTGGGATTGTTAGATGAGGAAACACTATTGAGATGCTACCATCAATGTTAAAATGTTACGAGTACAGACATACATATGTATATGTATGTACATACGTGTCCCACACCTTCTTGGAGAGTCGAGTGGCTCTAGACGAAATAGTGCGTAAAACCTAACGACTGTCAATCTTAGGAGTTTCATAGCAACTATAACAGGATACTAGACTTTAGGCGCATAAACCCGGAGGAGGGGAATATCTCACAATAACTTCGGAAGAAGCTGTAACAACGAGGAGAAAGAGAAGGCCACAGAACATTTTTTCTATCACAGGCCGGCACTTGGGAATCTAAGAAGGAGGACTCTTAGACACTCAAAATTTTTATGATATTAATCCTTTTAATCACAATAAGCATTATGCACTTAATTGCATGACCGCAAGTGTACATTTAATACAAAAACAATACAAATATGAGAATAACTCAAAAGGCTGGATCGAAGAAGTAATAGAAAAAATAAACAACATGAGCAAACAATCATTCTCACTATACATATGTATGGATGTACAAGTGTGCATATCTACAATATTAACAAGGAATACACACAACAACAAAAAAAAATATTTATTCTTCTGATTTTTTTTTTTTTAAACATACAAACGTACATATGATGTACTCATCGATAATATTGAACAGCCATGGCAGTGATGATGATGACGACAACGCGACAACGACGAATATTACGTTAAGGATGATAATAATGATGACGAAAATGTTTAAAGACGAAAAACGTAGAAACGAAGGACAGACACACAGAGCCAAACGCAACAATTTCTTCTCTATGGCAAGAAAACAAAAACAAAAAAAAAATGAAATAAAGTGAAGCAAAAAAAGTTCAAATTTTCAGGGTTGGAGATGCTGTTGCTTAAATAAGAATGACTTGTGTATGCTGTGCTGCCTGTTACTTCTTGCTATTACACTTACTCCTCAGTATATTGTTGTTGTTGATGCTATCTTCTGCTGCTGCGTCTACATGGATACATGCACACATACGTCCACATACACTTACAATATCTCCTTTAAGCACACAAAAAAACTGTCTCTGTGTGATAATGATGTACGAGGTGTTGCGTGCGTTTTTATATTGCTGTTGTAGAATAGAGTACACATCATATTTTTGATTTTATTACTCCTTATTTTCTTGTTTCTTCTCGTTCGTCTGTCCTTAGTTTGTTGTTGTTGTTGCTTTCTCTCTCTCTCGTATAAAGCTACAGGAAGAGCTTAAGGCTCTATACTAGGCAGTGCTGTTGTTCTTGTTGTTACTTGTGACTTTTTTCTGTAATCTTTCTTTCTTTCTTTTTTCTCTACTTTAAGGAGAATATAATTGCTCCCACTTTATAAATGTTGGCTGCAAAAAGAGAATTAGATAGAGATAGATAGAGAGAGAAAGAGAGTGAAGAGACCCTCTCATTGTTTTAAGAACAATCACACAAATTTGATGATGATATTGTAGCGTTTTTTTTTTTTTTTTGTAGCTTTCTTAAACAAACAATCTTTATAGGAGTTATGTAAGGCGGAAGAGAACTACAGTAATCCGGTATTTACATTTACTTGCAATGTCCTGAGTATCAGGAATTCCTTATATGAAATCTGCAGTGCGCGTAGATTATAGACAGACGTCGGCACCAATAGCCTCCGGGGGCCGAACATCTTCGGCTTTTTACACACATAGGACACGAACATCAAAAATGTTCGTTAAAAAGAGCGTAAAATTGCATTCAGTTGCTTGTCAGCTTCCAAAGAAGAAGGTTCACGTCGGTTTTTTTTCAGGTTTCAATTTACACCCAAAGAAATATTACCGTAGGACTCATAATATTCAATGAGATTCACTAATAACAATGAGAAATAATCGCGATTTTTGGAAGAATATTTGTCAAGTTAAATAAGCAGTCTTTAGGGATTTGGCGTGGTACATTTTTTTTATATTTTCCACTGTAAACATATTATTAGGTTATACTTGAAAATATTACTATCAATTTTCCTCTGGGTTATACACATGCCTCTTGCAAATACACTTACATTTTTTATCATGTTCTCTTTGTGCCGACGTCTGGTTATAGAAATCGCGGTAGTTATATCTTATAACACCTAGATTTTATTAAAGTTAGCCATTTATGTTTTTTTTTTATTTGTAATTAATGGTGCAAAATGGATTTCCATTGTAAATTTGTATAGAAGAGCTGCCTTTTCGACTGACGAGTCAAATCAGAAATATATTTAACATAAGCACCAGTTGTCAACACTGAAACAAATCCTCTACGAAACATAAATTCCGTATCTTTTCTCGTGTACATTTTAAAACAATATTCCTGAGAGAGAGAGAGAGAGTGTAAAACAAGGCTGGCTCGAAATTAACAAAACCAGAGAGCAATTCAAACAGACAGAGAGAGAGTGAGTAACGAGGAATTAAAATAAGCATACCAGCAACAATAAGAGAAAATAAGGTACATTTTATTTGAGTTTTTTTTTTATAAATTTTTTTCCGTTTTTTTGTTAAAATTTTACTGTCGTCTGCTATGTCTACCATAAACATGCTGTTAGTGTTGTCGGTCTTTTCGTCTGGTTGTCGGTTATTTGCCGCTCGTTAATGTGGCGGTTTTGCAGTTTAATTCCAGCTTTTCTTAGTTGCTTACGTTGCCAAAAGAAATTAAAAAAAAGAAACGATTCTTGCTTAAGCCTATTGAAATTGTTGTTTTTTAAAAGCCTGTTAAAAATATTAAATTTTATTAACATTTTTTATTAAAAAAAAGAAAGGATATTTCAAAAGAATTAAAACCATGGATGTTAAATATTAAAAAAAAAAATTACCAAAAAGCCTTCTGAAAACAAGACCATAATACAGACATTTCAGCCTGTCTGGAGAATTTTTTTTTAATAAAAATTATTGTCTGAAGTAGATAGACAGACAGTTTAAATACATATTTTTTTTTGTTTTAATTTTAAAGTGTTTCGAAACATACAATAAAATGGAAAAGTGTAAAATATTTCATAAAATAAAATTTTCGTTAAAAGTATTTAATTCATGGTTAATTTTATTAAAACGTGGTGTAAAATTTAAACGTTGATTGATAGACGTTTAGACGTTATTGTAAATGCATCATCAACAGCAGCCTCTGACTAAACTAATACTAGAGTCACAGATCTTAAGAGCTCATAAAGATTTTAAATAACGGAATTTATATAAAATGGATCCTCCAAATACATAAAAAGTAAGAACAAAAAATTCTTTTAAAATTAATTAAATAGCATTGCTAATCTTAAATTCTTTTTAATAAAATGTGAAATTTTCTTTTTAAATTAGGAAGTAAAAAAAAAATTAAATTTTTAAAAATTAAAAAAAAAAAACAATAAAATTTCCAACTAAAATATCTTAAATTTAAATTATAATTAATAAATTTTTTGTTATTATTATTAATTAGATTAATTAAATTAATTAACTATAATTGTAGAAGAAAAGTACTTTTTCTCATAAAAAGATATTTCTATTTCTTCTAGAAAAGTACTGTTTTTTTTTTTATCGAAAAGCACTTTTTCCAAGAAAGAAATTTTAATATTTTATAAGTACTTTTGGTCTTAAATGTACTTTTTTCTAGAAAGTAATGTTTTTCTCTAAAGAGTACAGTGGAAGCATATTTTTTCTTCTAGTAACTTTTTCCGTGGGAAAGTGTTTGTTTGCTGTACGGGAGTACTTTTTTCCTTAAAATTTACTTCTTTTTCTTAAAAAAAAGTTTCCCTTTGGAAAAGTACTTTTTCCTGCAAATATCTTTTGCCTAAGAAATAAACTTTTCCCTAAAAAATAGCACTTTTTCTCTTTAAAAGAATTTCGTTTGTCCTTAAAGGCTTTTCTTTTAAAAAGTTATCTTTTCCCTAGAAAAGTACTTTTTCATTTGCAAAATTCTTCCTTTTCTTAAAAATATTTGTCCAAGTACATATTTTTTCCCTAAAAATGACTTTTTCCTTTTAAAAGTACATAGTTATTTTCTTTTATTCTAGACTTTTCTTTGAAAAAGTACTTTCACAGAGGAAAAGTACTTTTTTTCCTTTTAAGTACATTTTCCGTACAGAAGTTATTTTTCCATGAAAGGAGAATTTATTTTAAAACGTACCTTTTCCAAAAAAGTAACTTTTGCCCAAAAATTTCTCCTTCTTCTTTCTCAAAAGTACCTTTTTAAACCAAAAGTTTTTAAGGAAAAAAGAAAGGAAAGGCCCCAATCACGGCAAGTTGTCAGTTTTTGATGGAGGAACTTTACGGTAGAAGCATATAAACACCCGTTACATTGGAGATGAGATTGCGGAAATGGCACTGGAATGGTCACACCTTGCGGACCAACATACCATATCGCAAAAATATAGCTTTCGCTTGTGATTTCTTCTGATGTAGTAGTTATGCAGGGCGTCAAAGACCCCTAACGTCTTGACACCCATTCTGCGCAAATGCCTATTGTAGACGTAGTGGCTCGTAGTAAGTGCTCCCGAAAGTGATCCCAAGAACTTTGTGTTTAGTTTGAACGCAAAGTTCGCACTGTTACAGTCTAGTCAATGGTGGAAATAATTGATGTCAGTCCTATATTTTCTCACGATGTTCGTTGATCATTTCCTCTTCTCTCTGTCTCTGTCTCCAAAGTAGATTCAATTCTTAGTTGTTTACCAAAATTCACTATAGTTCGCCGTAAAATACAAAACTAATTACGTGCAGTAACTAACTTATCAAAGTCGCCAAATTTCGCTTTATAAGTGCAAAAGATTTTAGGGGAATACCCAAATATACACAAATTAACTAGTCAGTCCTCTTTGCGTTTTTTTAGTCACGCCAATTGTATGCAGGAATGAGAAATAAGGCGTTGCATGATACTCGTGCATTTACTGCACGCTAAACAGAACGCATTATTAAATTATGAAAACGGATTTTGTACAACAAAATTATGTCATAGTCGCAGCCTGAATAAATAATCAGAAAACTATGCTAATGAAACAGACATCTTTCCTACCAATTCCCTACGAAAGCCACACAAAAATGTTAAGAGGGCTCTATAGTATGTGCTTCCCCTTAATAAAACTTTTTAAACTTTTAAATAAAATAAAAAAAACTTTATTTTATAATTAATTTAAATAAATTACGTTTGATTTTAATAAAGGGTTCCGCCTTTTAAGAGTCTTTCCTTGTGTTTTATTGCCTAAAATTTTGTTTTCATTCACGCAGATGGAAAAGAAAAGTTTTAAAAATTAAAAACTCCCATAGTTTTTTATTTTCTTGGTTATAAACTTGGCTATAAAAATTTATTACAATATTAAGATAATAAATTATGGATTTTAAAAAACAAAAAAAAAAAATTAAAAAAAGGAAATAAAACCAGAATAGCTGGTATTGCCACTTGTCGTAAATATTTTTGATGCAAAAAAAAAAATGTTTCTTTGCTGCGCCTGCTGTAGTCTCAGGGGAGTAAGAGAGGCAACTGCATAAATGTGGCTTAAATGACGACCGGGTGTTTGGCTTTTTTTTTTTTTTTTTTTGCAGAAATAATAACAACAACGAAATACATTGCAATGAGCCTGAACGTTTTATTATTTTGCATTTTTGGGGTTCTTATTTAGGGTTTCAACACAATATTTCATTGAAAGTAAAGGGTTAACCGTATTGAAGTTTCAATTTGAAAATATTCTCCAAGTTGAGGTTATGTACTATGTTGTCTAATTAGACGACAGCCTGTGGTTCAAACCTCAGCTCAGACATCTCGAATAAAAACGAAATATGAACACAATATTTCTTTCGGCAATCTCCTCTTATCAGTCTTCTGGCAAAAACTCTGTTTCTCAAACCACATCCAACATGGGTGGTGAGAGAATCTAGGTTGTAGTCCTTACTGAAAGGGTTGTAATGGCAAATTAAGTCAGCACATAAGTACCTTCATTTGATATATTTGGAAGGCGACCTTGACGGTAATAACAAAGTTGATACACTTGCAAAGGATGGTACAATTGATCCCAGCTTTCATAAACTCAAGATCCCAATTAGAGGTGGAGAACTATCGATAGTCGGCGCCATCGATAGTCGACGATAGTAATTTCACAACCATCGATAATTGACGATAGTACTATCGATAGTCGACGATAGCCCCGTTGAGCACATTCCAATGATTTAAAATATCTTTCAAAGTGTCTGCAATATTTTGCGCAGTTTTTAAATTAAAATCATATACGAAATGGTATGTGACGGTCAAAAAGCTATCGTTGGCTCTCGATGTCCACAAACCACATGTGACCGATATTTTAAGAATACCTTCTAGCATTGTTCTTAATTTAGCTGAAGTTTCCTTCAACATATTAAGCATCAGCACATCTCTTAAGTGTGTTTTGCTTGGGAGCTTATATCGGGGATCCAATACCTGACTGTAGTTTACAAAACCTTCGTTTTCAACTGTGTTATAAGACTGCACATCCTTGGCAATCCTTTCCGTCAAAGCCTTGTCAATCTCATTCTTTCGCTTAGAGTGTGTGTCGTACAAAACCTCTCTTTTAAAGTAAGAAGCTACAGAATGCATCGACGATCTACAACTGCCGCTTGTCGATGCGATGTTATCAGTATCCGCCGAAATAACTGGAGTGCTGGAATCTGGGACATGAATTTCCAAGCCAGAGTGGTATCAGATGATCGTACAAATTTGAAATATTTCCGCTGGTTTTGTACTCCTTTCCCCAATTAATGCACTTTGCATATTTTTTTGTCATCTGACCTTTTAAAGTATTTCCATACTTGTGATATTTTACTTTTTTTTTTTGTGTTTGCCTCTCTGTCGCCAAATCTTTCTCCGAGTCCGTGCTGCTGCAATCGCATCCCTGCCTTTCAGCGCTCGACGCACTGAGTTTGAGGGAGCTCTGACGTTTACCTTAAATTCAACACATAGTCAAAATACTTCATAACTACTTTAAAAGAAAACATTATACCTCTTTGAAGAAAGCGATCCATTTCTCTTTTCACAAATATTTTTTAGCAGATGCCACAAATCAACGCGCAAATTTTACTTTTTGGTGATGTGAAAACCAAACTATCGATGGCACGTCGGGCACTATCGAAAATGTCTGGCTGCTATCGATGTTAGCTCGATAGTGCCCAACCATCGATAGGTCCGATAGTGCTATCGATAGTTCTCCACCTCTAATCCCAATATTTTGCGGATGACCTTATAGCAGACACAACTCGTCTCAGAGGAATGAACCGGAAGAAGTTTGTGCAAGATATTGAAAGTAAGGTAGTATTCCTAATGGTGAGCGCACAACAAGCCACATAGTGGCATAGGTGTATGTCAATAGGCATGAGACCCTTGGTTGGTCGCCTTTCCTTAAACTTATATACATACCTATCTATAGGCGTTCCCCTTCAGGCGCCTAAACAAATAATTCCTCACCAAACTTCTTTAATTTGTAAAGGAGAAATGGGATAATGAATTCACTTTTATTGAGACCAGACAGATTAGGTTTGATCTCTGAATATATGCAGAATAAAATTTGCATTAAACCTGGCCAGATTCAGCCCGTAGATGCCTCCTGCAAAATGCAATTGAATCAGTTTATCATCGTCAGGTAAATCCTTTTAAATGAATCTTCAACTACAGCCCTCGCCTTTTGTTATCCTAATTTATACAATTTTGTTAGATCCCAGTATTTCTTTAAAAAATTTAATTTTTTTTTTCCAATTTTTAATATTTATTTGGCCACAAAAAAGTCAGCAAACATGACTAGGAAAACTAGGAAAGGCTCTGAAATTGAATTCATTTTTTCCTTTCTTGTGTGTGCAAGTCATACCCTGGAGACTAGTTTAAGTCAAGTGTTGCGCCCATTTTCACGGATTAAAACAAAAACAACATAAAAGAACTTCAAATACAACCAACATAATGCAACTCGTTTTGGTAAAAAAAAAGAAACAAATGAAATGAAACCGAATCATAGACAACAAAAAATTCAAAAAAAAAGAAAGAAGATAAAAAAATAATAAATTATCGACATAAACTTTGTCTTCCACACACTCACACATATAATATTATCGAGCCACAGCAGAGACCTGTACCGCAGCACACCATACCACCACACCACACGTTTGTAATATACCAGTGGATGGATGAGTTTTGATGATGCATGCGTTGGTTGGCTGTTGTTGGCCGTTTTTATGCGTTCTATCAACAACAATAAAAAAATAGAAGAAGAAGAATTTCTTTTTTTAATAAAACACCAACAACATTAACAAATGAAGCTGCAACTACAGCCTAAATCTACTTGAATCGGCTTGCAACACAATAAAACAGCCAAAGGAATGAAATGGAATGGTTTTGGTAATGCTGCTGATGGTGATAAAACTGCATTGGTATAAAGCCAAACACATACACACACACGCACTCATTCACTCAAACACTCACTTATACTCATACTCGCACTCGCATACACAGGGTAATAATAATGACTTGGTTTGGCTAGCTGGAATGGGCTGCTTGCTGCACATTGTTCAAATGAACTGAACTTACGTACACGTTAATACAGTGATGCAGTCTTTAAATTTTACACCATTTCCAAAGAGAAAATTTAAATGTGAAGAAAAAACCTGTAAAGGGACATAAGTTTGGTTTCTATTCTTATAAATACGAATGAGAACGTTAAAGAAATTTAAAATAAAGAATAGAAAATATTGAAAAGAATACTTAGTTAACCCTTTCGCAATGGCACAGCTACTGTACCACGCTTTCCAACTTTTCATGACAGCGCTACTGACCATACATCGTCGTCATGGTTCGCGAATATCCGAGTGAATAAATAAATTACTCTCTTGTATGTGCAGCATCAGCCTCTGTAGACCAATACGTAACTGCCATATTTACATGACGTCTGCCGCTATCATGCACCAAGTGATGAATGCCGTATATATACGTCCCCCGTCGTGAAATGGGTAATAAAAAATTAGTTTCTTGTGTCGTTAGACGATAAATCGACTAGTTGTGGACGACATAGATCCATGGATGCATTTTATTCGATACTTACTTAATTAGTCATTACAATCCGCAAGTCAGTATTACAACCTATTCCTTACACCATCCATGTGTTGCGGGTTCTACAGTTTAAAGTCGACTCCGAACGAATGATTTTTCTTTTTTGTTTGCCTGAAGAAGAGTGTATACTTATATAGATATTAAAAATTCTACGTAAAAGTGAGGTGACAAATGACGTATAAATCGTTATTTTAGGACGTTATTTTAAATTTTTTTTTATTAGAAAATGGAAACGGTGTAAAAACTTTTGCAAGAATTTCTAAAAATGTTTTTCTTTATTTTTTTCTCCCAATAATGCCGGTTAAAACATTAAAAAAAAATAAAAATGAAATAAAAATATTAAACGAGTATTTCCAGCCCGCTAAAGCTGCAACACGAGCATTGGGTGCTGATGCTTTTGCTGCTGTTCGTTCTTCGCTTCATCCAACCGCGCTTAAATGTGATGTGATAGAATTTCTTTTTTTTTAGCCAATTTTTTTTTTTATTTTTATAAAGAGACAGAGAAAGAATAAACTGAACAGCTTTAAACGTCCTTAAATAAAAAAAAAGCAAAAAATATTAATAGCTACAGCAACAACAATATTTGTTGCCAAGTTTTTGTATGTACAGGAGGGTAGAGTTGCAAAATATTTTTTTTTTTTAATAATTTTAATTTTAACGGTTTTTCGTCGTTGGGAAAACCTCGATTACAATTTTGTTTTAATGGTACGTAATAAAGATCATGAGAATTCAGTTATTTTTGTAATTTTTCTTTTGGCGAGTACATATTTGTGTTTGGTTTACGAGTGGCTTAATTCGCCAGATGGTTGGAGTTCTATTTTAAATCTATCAGATCGATTGCAGAGTTTAGTTACAATCCTATTAAATTGGCTATTATTAGTCCATTAGTCGGGATTACAATCTATATAGTTTCTTACACCACCCACCCATGTTAGGTGGGTTCCATGAGTATCAGGACAGATTAAGCATTTTTTTCTTTCATGGTGATAATTCGAACGATAGATTTTTGAGAAACTTTTCACGGCAATTTTATTTTACTCTCAGAGTTTTTGCTAAAAGACTGCTGAGAGATGTCTGAGATCTGGGGTTTGAACCACGGTCTCACGTTGGTCTAAAGAAAAAAGCCTTTCTCTCAAGCTTTTATTTAACATAACTGTGTCTATCCTCCCTCTTACCCTCTAGAGATATAAGAACTTAGTTTTACACTCGAGCTCTACTGCATCAAACCCACGCACTAGTCACTAAATAAAATTGCAAAAAAGTTTTCTCTGTCGTTTGCAGTCGAGTTTTAACTGTCGGTTACCGCCAGCGTTGCCAGAAATTTTTTTAAAAAAACTTTTTATTTCTGGGAAAGAAACTTTTTTACAAAAAAAAACTTGTTTCCTACAAGAGTACCAAAATTTTTTAAGGAAACACCGGAGCCCGGTGCTCTCTGTTGGTGTTTCTTTGCTTCTTTTGCCCGGGACTAATAAAATACACAATATTTTATTTAAAAATGTAAATATTTCTTGTTATTATTATTGAATTTATTGAAAAAAAATTAAAATTGAATTTTGTAGAAAAAACTTGTTTTGTTAGAAAACAAATTAAATGAACACTTTTCCGCATCTCAAAAAACTTGGAAAAAAGGGAAAACTTGGCAAATGGCAACGCTGGTTACGGCACTCGTGGATAAAATTAACACACACAACATGGGTGGTGTAAGAAGCTAGGTTCTAATCCTGACTAAAGCGTTGTAATGACCAATTAAGTAAGTTCGTAATAGTCTATCTCACATAGTACTTGGAGAACCTTAGTTAGAATAGAGTATAGTCGTGATGTTAGATTGGATGGCATTATCACATATTATCGCGTATGCTTCCCACTTGGGCTACTACATTAATTCCATTGTTCTATCAAGTTTAAGTGAAAGGCGGTGATAACATTCTCAGGAAGAGGAATTGATGTTAAAGATACATCATGCTTTGGGAGACAAATCACTGAAAAATATCGATAAAATGTAATGGAAACAAATGATAAAGACCGGCTTATAAGCAGTGCTATGTAAACTGATTAGGTTTTATCAAATAAAAATATGAAATAAGGGGTGATTTTTTAAGAGCTATAGGAAAATTTTCCAAAAAAAAAAACACATAAAATTCAGAAAAATTCATGAAATCTTTATTTGAATCGATTGTACGGTCCATATAATTTAATGTTTGAAGATTATTTCATACAAATGTTGACCGCAACTGCGCCTCAAATGGTCCATCCGCTTAGTCCAATTTTGGCATACTCTTTCCAACATTTCGGCCGGTATCTCACGAATTAATGCTTCAATGTTGTCTTCCAATGCGTCAATTGAAGCGGCTTGTCTGTATAAACATGAGCTTTAACATAGCCCCACAAAAAATAGTCTAAAGGCGTTAAATCGCACGATCTAGGTGGCTAATTGACCGGTGCCGAACGTGAAATAAAATGTTCACCGAACTCGCCTCTCAATAAGTCCATTGTTACGCGTGCTGTGTGGCATGTGGCACCGTCTTATTGAAATCACATGTCATGCAAGTCAAGCTCTTGCATTTTGGGCAAAAAAAAGTTGGATATCATCTCACGGTAGCGTTCACCGTTCACAGTTACGTTACGATTCGCAGCATCTTTGAAAAAGTACGGTCCAATGATGCCAAATTCAATGATTTGCAAGCGTTGTTCGTTTGTAAGACGATTCATGGTTAAATTATAGACCAAACTGAAAATGTTTGACAGTGAAACAAAACACGAAACGTGCGTGAGCTGTTGAAACCAGTGTTGCCAAAAAGATAATAGCTAAAAAATCACCCTTTACATATACAAATACTTTAGAAATGCTAAGCTACTTAAGCTGTTTTTTGTGCACTGCAGAGCAGGTAATAAGAATATTAAACAGTAACAACATAAATTACAATTAATACTTGGTGTAGGTTTGGCTAATAAAACGAAATAGAGAAGATTCGGGCCTATTAACTGACTAACAATTATATTTACAATTTTTTCCTAGCTTTAGTTCTCGCAAAAGTATCAATGGCTTCGTTTAAATACAGACTTGATGCGGTTTTGTTTTCAATTGCTATTAGCGATAAATGTCAGAGTCGAGTTTGGTCCATATTATTTCTTAATAAATAATTTTTTATTATTTTTAATGACCTTACAGCTGCTGCAAAAGTGACAGGAAGTGTAAAGAATAATAACGTTGCTGTAAATACTTCCGTTAGGTCGCATTCAAGCACTCCATATTTGCTCATTTGGCTGTCCTATTTCCGATTTGGTTATTACTACCACAAGCTCCCAATTATTTCATTTTGAATTGTTGCACTCAGTTATCGAATAACCTTTGAAGAACCATTTTCCAAAACGATGCTTCTTTGCGGATTTCATTTTCAAGTTCCTTGTCGATAGTATAATATGGTTTTTTTTTTTTCAAATTCATACACAGCACATGCTTCCGAATGGCCACTCGACCAACTGTGTTGTTTAATTCTCTCCGATAAATGCTTTCAATCTCGAATTCCCGTACACTAAACTTTATTCTTTTGTGAAGCAAATGACCAGCAGGCAGCGTCTAGTATTTTGGAATAACACAACCAACAACGATTAACTGGCCCATATTTAGAACACGAAACATAGTACGATTTTGAAAAACACCTATTGTTCTAATTGATGTCTGTTGGAAAAGGACCTGAAGGCTGTAAAGCCCCCATATCAAGAATTTTACGTTTTCGTTATCACTTAATATTTTGTTTGTGAAGTTTCCCAAATCATAAGAAGATTTGCAGTACACATTTTCGAAAAATGTAGAGGTCTGTGGTTCTTCCAAACCCTCCGCTTTTATGTGTGTCATGCACATAATCGGCGGCGGAGGTATCTCCAACTGCAATAATTGTCGAATCTTCTTCAGTAGGCTTCTCAACCAACATCTAATATTGCACTGGTAGATGTGATAGCGAGCAGTGATAATGTTTATATTTTAGATATTGCTACTCTCTTTTTGGAATCCTGAAGATGATATCCGATGAATATCGAAATATTGATATATAATAAAGAAAATTGATAATTAAGAAATTGACCTCGAGCTAGAATATTTTATTGATTGGATTATCAAGGGAACAGGTCAAAATAACATATATAATTTGAATTTACGAAATTTCCAAAAGTTCAGTTCGATCGAGATTTCTGGTAAGGATTCGAGGGCCCCGGGGCACTGCTCCGCCTAGCCCCTAGGTAGCTACGCCACTGTGTGGACGCCGCTAGAGAATTGTGAATGCGAGTGGTACGGTATTCGTATTTTTTAGACACGATTTATCTAATTCAATTCACTACTTTGGTTATTCCTTTGTATCAGTATCAGTCAAATGTAGTGAGTTCATAACATGGATTCCATGGTTACAAACTGAAGCAAAAACTCGACCTTATTTCCGATGGAACATCATCAAATACTCAATTTTCTATCTATTTTTGTGCTAATGTAAGCAAAGATGGCATTCATTTTCTATAGCGAATAATGTCCTGTATTGTAACTTCAGAAAGTTCCATGAGCGACATCAAGAATCGATTTCCCATTAATCCCATACGCTTTCATGCCAGGACTTTTATTTCATAACGAATAAATAACATCAATGGAGAATTCCCAAAGACAAAGTTGATGAAAGATTATGAAGAAATTCGACTTCACGCACTTAATGCTTCGCTTTCTTGTTTTGCAAGAAACTGGGTTTTCAATAGTGCTGACGAGGAGGAATGTTGGAGGTTGGAATAGAAAATATAGAACAACACTTAAAGCAAAAGATGAATCACACAGTGCAGCAGCCGAGATCTCTGCTGGCTTAACATTGTTCTTTGCTGTATGCAAAGTATTACAAACTTCTCGAAAAGTACGCGTGGCTATGTATGTGCTGATGAGAGAGTGTTTTGTTTGAAAAGTTAATTAAAAATTTAAAGAAATCACAACTTTCGAAAGGAAATGACTTGGAAAGTCAAGAGGAGAGGAGCGACATTAAACAAACAAAAATTTTTAAAAGTTGAAATGAAATGAACAAACAAAACGAAACAATGAACGACAACGGCAAATGTAAAGCCAAAGCCAAAGTGAAGCAAAGGAAGGGAAGGGAAAAGAAAAAACGAAATCCTTTAAATAAATTTACATAAAGTCAGCTCAGCCAAGTCAGCCAGCTTTAATGCGCTAATAAATCTTTTTAAAAGCCAAAGCTGTGACATATCAATTGTAAAAGAAACACACAAAGGAAATAAAAAAATAATTTACAATCATAGATACAAACCAACATGTACTCATTTATACATACATACAAACAGACACAGTTTGTTACCAAAAACTTTCACAAAAATAAGCCCCACGAGGTTGAAAAACTGAAGAAAAAAAAAAAAGAATTTGGCGTTGCATTAAATGCCAAAAAAGGAAGGAGTAGAGTTCAGTTCAGTTTGATTATTACATTGGCTGGATATTTTCATATCAAAACGAGCAACAATTTTTGTTGCTAAGCGGACTTTTTTTTTTTTTGCATAGAAAGTAATGAATATCTAGCCTGCTCTGCTCTCTCTTCCTACATTCACATACCAATACTCACTTACCTCGTACTCTGGCATTTTTTTGTAAGAGATTGGCTGTTTAGCCCCGACAAATATACACACAAACATAAACATTTTAAAGCTTATTCAGTGTTTTAGTGAAGCCAGTTTAGGCCAGGTTTTATTTACGAATTGCAACAGTGCCAGTGCCAGTATTAGTTTTAGTACCACAACCACTACCACCATCAAAACTATCAGGCTGCTATCATTTTACTCTACAACTCTAAAGCGTTCACCATTATTTGGTTTTCAAAAGTTAAGTGTGCTTTACACACACAAAACTATGATTTCGTTTAGACTTTTATTTCTATTATGTTTGGCCCAGGATAGATCTTGACATTGTATACGAAAAACAATGTCCAGATTATGCTATGACCACTTCTGTATGGCATTGAACCAGTGATCCTTTTGTAATAAGTTTCTTCCATTTTATCGTATATTTTAGGTGTCATTGCCAAGATGCGTGGCATATGCTACCGTCTCGTTCATAATCTTCAATTTTAGGCTCTTGTGTCAACTTCTGGAAACTTTTTCTGGAATCTTCTCCTGCAAAAAATGACAAATTCAGTTGGTTTTTTGTGACTTGTGCTGCCATATTATGGAGACACATGCCGTCTCGTTCATAATCTTCAACTTTAGGTCCTTTCGGCAACTTCTAGAAACTCTTTCTGGAAACTTCTCATGCAATAATCTATGGTGTTGTGAATGGTCAGTCGGCCTTAATTGTGCTGTGGGTTGCGCTTTATACGGATGGAGGTGCAAATCCAAGTGTAAAATATGCTCAATTGTTGAACAAATTTGGATTATTTGCCACACCATCTTTAAGAGAAGAGACTGCCAGACTGACAGATTTGAAACCACTTAGTGGATAACCTGATATAAACTGCTGCTGCCATCAATTTTAGTTTTTGTTTTTACGCCAACAACTTTTCTTTTCATCGTTTGTTGCTGTTGCCGTTGCTGTGTGTTTGCTTTTATTTTTCTATTTAAAGACAGGTTAAGTCTAAAAATACATTTTAAAGCCTGTTGCCAATTTGCCAGCTATTTTTAGAATTTAAGCCATAAATATTGTCTTTTTGTTGCATTTGTTGCAATTGTGTGCTTGAAATTGTTGCTTCAATAAACAAGACAACAACAATAACAACACAAAAATATCTGGTTTTGTTCTATTTATTTCGTTCTCCTTTTTCTTTTTGACTACTTAGCTACGTTTTAAAGAGATACAGTCAGAGCAAAACTCTCAAATTATTTGAAATTTGTAACGCTTTTTTCCCTTTCTCGGAAACTCTTTTTCCATCTAAAGCATGATAGAGTCGTTGAAACAAAAAATTTTCATAATTTCTCTCACCAGATTCAGTACACATTTTGTGCTAAAATGGTAGACTTTGGACCATAGCAGCCTGGAGATTCCACAATCTCCATTTTTTTACATTGAGAAATTCACTTTGCTTTTAATCATTTAATCGACCCGCCCGAAGAAGTCTAACCGACAGTTCTGCTAGTTTCACGTGTTCCTTTGCTTCTCTGAAGACTTACTGCCCCACACATCACAGTGCTCTGATGCACAAGCCCAGTACAATATTGTACTTATTTAAAAGCATCTTGCGAACCTTTCTACTGAAATCAATCTCGAGCTTAACATAGTGCTGAAGATATGTAAGAACCATTCGCCTAAGATCCCGCGGCAGTGATTTTCCGCGCAGAAAGTAGTTTTATGAGGTACCGTATAATGTCGTGTAGAACTCAAATCCATTTCGCCAGATCGAATAAATGACCAGGTCGACCATAATCTAATCTATCGGACACGATTTCCGATTGGGCAGCTCTCGATGTCTAATGAGTTCCTCCACTGTGATCTATGAGTGATCTTGAGCGCCTGATAGCAAATTCGAACCAAGGAAGATTCTGTATTCCACAGCATTCAATTTGTCTTTTCCAGGTTATAAGCGAAAATACCTGTTTTAATCTATGCCATCGATGATCCCATCGCAAAGTGTCTGCATTAGTCACATCCTGCCTAAACCAATTAGTCTGGCCGTTCATTGCCATAAAAACCGCCTTCGCCTGCGACCTACATGAGTATTTTCTGAGGATTTTTGATGTCCTTAAAAATACATTTTTTCGTGAGATGATTTTGTCATTGGAGTCAAATCCCTTTCTGTCGGACGCTTGCTTCAACAATAGGCTGCGATCTGTAGATACTTTGTAAAAGTATACCCTTACTTACTTACTTTATTGTTCATTAAAACTCTTTAGTCAGGATTACAACCTTGCTTCTCGCAGCACCCATGTAGCAAGGGTTAATTCGTTTCGCGAGTGGCGGCATCTACAGTTTAAAATCGAATCCGAACGACAGATTTGAGAAACGTTTTATGCGAATTTAATTTTATTCTCAGAGTTATAATTCGTTTTGTTCAAGATTTCTAAGCTGGAATATGAAAAACGAGGCTTCATCTGATAAGCCAACACTCACAAAAGTTGGTGTCTTATTGTGCACCATGTAGCTCATTTCTTGTTTCCTTGTTGTGTACTCTTCTTCTATCTTTTTAAAACCCAGATGTTTTCAAAAGTTTAAGCAGTTGTGTCATAATACAATTAATAAAACTTTAACAATTTTAAAAAGATTAAAACCGAAAACATGTTATTTTTAAATGAAAACTTTTACTTATGTTTTCCTGTAATTTATTATAAAGCTTTTGTGTTTGTTTTACTACTTTTAAAAAGTCTCTTTTGCCACATTTCACTCTCAGTAGAATTATTTCTCTAACAATTTAATAAGAAAATAAAAAAAACGGAGAAAAAAGAATACAATTTAATTGTTGCTCCTCTTTTTGTTTTGGATTGCTATGAACGAAGGCAGGCATTATTATTACAATTTGGCAACACCCAACACAATATAATCGTTTTTGCCGATAATAACAACAGAGATGATAATCATTATCATCAACACCATATAATGCTCAGTAATAGCAACAGCAACAGCAACGGCACATCACAAAAAAGGAATGAAGAAAAAGAAAAACCATTAAAAATTACACCAACAACCGAAATAAGAAAATTGCTAGCATGAGAGAGTGTTTAGGGAGGAAAAAAAAAGTACTACGTAACTTGTACGTGTGTAAGACACACCAATACTTGTGCAATAAACATTAAACACAAACAAAACTTTTGTTTGGGGGAAGAAAAGTTTCGGTGCTCACTAGGAGTCTATTTATGTATGTACGTGTAAGCATGTACATATGTATGTGTGTTTAATATTATGATAAAATAAATGATTTTACTGCTTTAGCTTGCCTCTCTCCCTCTTTTTTAAAAGCGACAATTGTTTTGTTTTTGTTTCTGCTTAACGGTATATCTCTACACTCTACTCTAGCTTTTCGTTTACTCTCCTATTATAATATTTGAAGAGGGAAGAAGAAAAAGGGAAGAACAAAACACACACACATATAATGAAACACCTTATTTTAATGTTGCAATAAAAACAACAACAGCAAAAAAGGAATAAAATAAATGAAGCATCCTCATGGTTTTTTAACTATGTATTGTTTTCACTGAGATGGGCAAGCATGCGCCCATTAAGTTGACAAACTGATGACTGAATGATTGAATTGCAATGTTAATACATAATTCACTGTTTCTGTTGAAAAATTACTCTCGGTTTTTTTTTGGTGTTGATGCTCATACAATATATCGATCAACACTACATATATGGACCAGTTCAAGCGCAACAACTAGGTGAACGATTGTCTATAGAAAATCGACAAATTTACCATCAAATTTTTATTGTAAATAAGCATGTTAGTCTATCCTTTACAACATCCCTGAGAAACTGGTCTAGGCCTCGAGGAAGCAATTTTTTCTGCTCGAAAATTTTCAGATTTCTTGAAATTGAATATTCAGTGGATTACTGTCTCTTACCTAAGGTATTTGTCAAAGAGGCGGGAGGCGAATCAATGACGTGAGCTTTTTTACATGCCAACCTGTCTTTGCCATCTTTGGTTGAAAGCACGTGGTCGATTGTTTTCCGATCTGGAAATGATTCGATCACCGCCTTCAACTTCGCTAAGCCTTAATCCTAAGGATTTCTGCAGAAGCAGGATGAAAAGGAGACTGTTCTTAACCTATTGCGTATACATCCAACACTACATATGTCGAGACAAACAAAGGGTTCATGGGTCCGCCGCATGGGCTATCTGAACGAACTATCAGGCGTGGGGATTTAGAAAAAAAAAATGTGGTATCACAAGAGTCTCATGTTACCTAATGGTGTTTTCTTTCTACAAAGAAAATGTCACCCTCTTACAAGGTACATTAAAAAAATTGCTGACCAACCCTGTTGTAATGTAATTTTTTATTTGAGAAGAACAAAACACAAATTTTAAAAAATGGTATGCCCTGTGTTTACCACTTATTTAGAAAATGAATGAGGAAATGCCAATTTGTTCAAAAGATGACGAAGATGAATCTAATAACTCATTTATTTCAATTTTCGCAAATAAAATAGATGCAGCAATATCCATATTTAAAAATTTAATTTAAAAATATGTTGTATTTTTTGATTTGAAAAAGGTGTTGCCAGATTGCTAATTTTTTGAGCACTTTTTTATAACCAAAAAAAAAATTTTAACACTGTTCTAACACTGAATACAATTTTTTTTATATTACTGACCATGTAGCTTTAATAATGTAATGTTTCCTTAATGTTACTCCACAAAACAATGAAAAAATTAACTTCAAAATTGGATAACGATACCAGGCGACTTTTTTTAAATTTCATCTGATACCCTTTAAATAAACAAAAGTCATCTGCTTTACAGGGCATTATCAGCACTCTCGATTTATACAGGGCATAAAATGCAATGCCCTCCACCATTGGCAAGTGGAAATAATTTAGAATAAAACATACCACCCTTTTAGAGGGCGAAACATTTTTAAGAAACAAACACAAAATTGCATTTTTTAAAATAAAATGCACATTTTTTGGTAGAAAAGAAAACACCATAAGTGTGTATAACTTTTTATTGCCTGCCTACCTAGTTGAAACCCGGTTTAAAACAATAAATTACTGCCTAACCAAATGTGTTTAAGTAAACCAGCAGATCAACAGAAACACGCACTCATATAAGATATCAACTGCACGATATAATCATACTATTTTTAAATCCCGCAAGTTCTAAAGGTTAGCCATTTCTGCTTACATACCCCTACACATAATCTCCCATTTTTATTATTTTCTTATTTAAAATAATGAATAATAAACCCCCCCCTCCTCCACACACACACACATTGCAACATTGTTAACCAGAGATAGTGAGCTAAAGTGAGAGCTTCTGCATTATAGTGGTGGCCTATAAAGAATTGTATAGAGCGGCACCAAACACCAACAACATGGCAATATTTAATATTTGTTATGGTTTTTAGTTTTTTCCCCCTTTCTTCACTTCCGTTTTTTCAAATATATACCTGCCGTGTCACAAATTGCCAAGTATTGCAAGCAACAGTAGAGAACTGAAATGAAGAAAATGTGAGAAAATATTATCAGGATTATAAAAAAAAAAAAAAAAATAAACGAAAATAAAATAAAAATCTAAATTATTCGTTTATTACTCGTACTCAATCTGTTTTTTTTTTTTTATCATATCATGTTTATAATAAGGAAATGATTGTATGTATACATGTGTATATATATGTATGTATGCATGTATCTGCTAATATTCATGTTTGCATGTATGGTGGATTCATAAATCATATGCATTATGATGATTCTTTACTATTTATTTTATAATATTATTCCCCATGGCATAATCATAAGATTTTTTAAAAATCATGGGAATTTTTATTACTCATAAAAGTTTGTATCAAATATTTATGTTTAATATAGGGTTTTATATATTGAGTGGGTATGGTATGAGGTGTAGTAGAAAGTAGTCTATCCTATTTACAACATACAGTGGTACACAGTTTACCGTGTGAATAGCAAAACAATTTAGCATTGAACCCCCAAGTGTATAATTTCTTGTATTATAAAGGGTTTTAAAGAAAAACTTTGGACTACTTTTCTAATGTACTACATGGAGGTGGTTGACATCGGAGTAGACCAAGCAAGTGTGAAGACGCGTGCTATAATTCGTTTGCACGTTTGCGTGTGTATAAAAAAATGTCTCTGAGACAAAAGAGTCTTGAATCGTTGCTGAATAATGTTCCTACCCCGGTAGGATCTAGCAAATTTAATTCGGCAAAATAAATATTCCGGCCGTTCCGTGTAAATTATTTTATAAGGCATTTAATTTTCAAGAGATTATCACATTTTACGTTAAGAATCCGGCAAGCCAAATGAGAAATGTGATCACGACGCCCTTTATGAAAGACATATCTAGCTATGTTATTAAATGCCAAGTTAAGTTTACGGTTGTCATCACAATCACAGTTTGTGAAGATTTCACACCCATACAAAAGTACCGGAATTAAGTATGTTCTAGCAAGTTGCATACGAATGATAAAAGGAGTCGAATCAATAACAGTCCACAAGTTCCTAAGCATACTATAAATTCTACCAACAACAACACCTATATGGTTAGACCACGATAAACTGCCATTAAAGACAATACCCAGATTTTTTGCAGATTTGAAAAAATCAATTTTATTTCCCCTGATGCACAATTCAGGCATGACAAATGATCTGTCGGTCCTCGAAAGTATAATACATTTAGACTTAGAGGGATTGATGCAAAGTCCATTGGCCGAGGCCCAGTTGTCAATCCTAACCAAATTACGATTAATGTAATCCAAACAAGAATCAATATTCTCCCTAGGAGTACTAGTATAAAATGCACATCATCAGCATACATATGAACATTACAGTGAACCAAGACATCCGGTAAATCATTTATATACATACAACAGAGGCCCAAGTATTGACCCCTGGGGAACACCTCTCTACTAATATTAAGTGGATCTGAGATATTGCCATTAAGATGAACTTTTTGAAATCTATTTAGAAAATAAGAATAAATAAGATTACAGGCAGAATTTGAGAAATAAAACAGTTTCCGGAGCTTCCTCAAAAGAACTTCGTGATCGACTGTGTCAAAAGCCTTAGTGTGATCAAGCAGAACCAAAAACGCTACACTATTTACATCATATATCGTCGTCTTCGTTGGCTAAAATGCAAGTGGACAAATAAATGACTTCCGTAAATACGCCGCATCAGCCTCTGTGGACCAAAAAATGACTGTCGTATTTACACAACGTCAGCCGCTGTAGCACATCAAGTGACTGCCGTATATACACGTTCCACGTTGTGAAAAAGTAGCAAAGTGTGTTACAGGTGCCCTTGGCAAAGGGTTTAAATACATCTCAGATGGAAATTATCTCAAGTAATAGACAGTGAGTTAGCCTTACTGCATCCTAAAGGGGAATCTTGAGATACATATGTAGTTAGAGGGCAATACAACCAATCGTCTCGTTGCCTTACTCGACTACCTCTGCGGTGGAAAATTGATATAATATCGATGCATCTTTGCGACGCATTGCACGAAAAAAGGGCTCATCACTACTTTGAATCGTGCTGTGACCAATTTTGCAATTTACGAATCTTTAGTTCAAAACTTTATTCAAAAACATCATTTGTCTTTTAAGTGTATAGCATCGAAATGTGTGTAACAGTGTTTAATAAGGATAAGTTTTGTTTTAAATGAAGAATATTATACGTTTTTGTTTGTTATCTTAAACAATTTTTAAGATTTTAAATTTTTAATCAGAAATAATCTAGAATGTTAAGCAAAAACATTTTCTTATAAGAATTACATGCTTTACTTTTATCTAATATTGTAAATGTAGTAAATGCATGAAGGTTTCACGTACACAACTCCAATACAGCTTCTCTACGTTTATGTTTGCATGTGTGTGTGTGTATGTAAATGACACGCAACTGCTTAGTAATTATAATTAAAATTATTATAAATTCTTGATAATACAATAGAAATTTAGTATGTAGTTTATGCCTACCTACCCCCTTCATAACTCTCCATGTTATCTATCACTAGGAAATGAAGAGTTCCTGCTCTCTTTTTTTTTTCACTTTTTTATAAATATTTTCTCCTATATTTTGGTTTTTGTTACGGTTTTTGTTGTTTCTCTCTCCTCAAATTTTCAAGTTGTTTTGTGGGAACAACGACGATATGGAAGAAGAAAAAAATGAAATGATAACGGTAAAAGTTCAATGCTCCCCTATTAAACTCTCTTTAATAAAACGAAGAAAATAATTTCTACTAGAAAAAATGGGTGTGGTCCATTACCAATGGGGAAAAAAGAAGAAGAGAACAATTTCTATGTCTACCAAAAAAAAAAGGGACAAAAAAAAGATTGAAGGAAAAAGTGAAACACTAACTTACAAATAACTTAATACCCTCATTTTTTTTTAATATTTTTTTATTCCTTTTAGTTGTTGTTGTTGTTTCTAATAAATTTCAAAGTTTTATTATGGCCAGAGCCTGACAAGCCAGCAGCCAACCTTTAATAAAGAAAGTGTGTTGTAATGTAACATGTAATATCGCAACGCATTTGTTTGCTTAGGAGGCCAGGACATACATATGTATGTACATGCCATAATAATAAATGCTTGTGTTTGAGAATGTTTAATAAATTTTTAAACATACTTATATACTTAACATTACATTGTACATATTAAATTTTAAATTTCCTTTTTCTTTGCCAACCCCCACCACCCTCTCTTGGTTGCTTGCTTTCCTTCTTTCTCTCCTAACCGGTTTTAGTGTTTATGATACTCATACGTTTTGTTGCTGAGCAATTTCTCTTAAATCTCTTGTTGATTTCTACGATATGTATGTATGTACTCTTATTATTAAGGTACTTTCCCAGCATGTTGTTATACACATTCATTATGATGAAATTTTAACTTCGAACTCCAACTCCTGTTCGGTTTTTTCTGCTTTTCCTTCGTTGAGTAAATGTATTCCCTAATCCTTGTTCAAAAGCAACTAACTACTCTCATACATATGTTTTGTTGCTTGTTCGTCCTTTAGCATTTAACTTTCTCTCCAACATGCCATACAACATAATGGTTACTGTTCGGTATGGTTTGATTTGGTTATGTCGGTTTACAATTGTTTTTGGTTGAGCGCAAAATATTGTACTTTTTGTTGCGCATGCCAATGCCAAGCAACAACGTTTTCGTTCGTTCGTTCATGTCATGTCATGTCATATCCTATAATGAACAATGGATGAGGAGAAGAAATGTAATGCGTATGCGAGGGAGTAAAACGTTAAAGAAAACAGCACATATACACATTTTTGTTTGTTTGTTTGTGTTGTTGCTATATAAAACCATGACCATGCCAAAAGTTTGAAATATTGGTATAAATTGGAATTTCATTTTTTTCTTTGTTTTTGTTTTTGTAATAGTAATGAAATATGTATACAACCGTATGAACCAAACACCACTACCACTCACACATATTATCGCCAAATGAATGCATTCAGTAACAACATTTTTCACCCACAAAAACACATCAAACATCAGTTTCAATTTGATGATGATGATGATATTTTTTCTTTTTCTCTCCTTTAGCTGTTTTTGCTTTTTACAATACCATGCTTATTGAAATGGAAGTATTGGTGCCCTGACAAAAAAAATTATATGTATGTACATACATATGTGCCGTGCTCTCTCTCTACCTTGCGCTCTCTCCTTACTTTACTGTTGATATCCTGTGCTGCGAATATAAATTGTTGTGGGTTTTTTATTTGTGTGTGTGTGTGTCTGGATTTTTTTTTTTATTCTTTTGTCGAAATCATAATTAAACTTGAAATATATTTTCGTGGCTTATGTTCGTACGTCATTAAACCAAATAACGGTATATGTTCGTGGTCATAATGACCACTAATAAACATGGTTCATCTCACTACTTTGGACATTTTTATGAGTCACAGTAAGACTGATACGTAGGTCCTTACTTTAAATCATAATCGTACAGGACTAACATAAAAACGTTGATTTTTAAGCAATTTGAATTGAATATGAATTGGACAACTTTAATTTTGGTCAAGAGGTTATTATCTGAGATTATATCGCAAAATTAGCCACAATATCGCTCAAGAACTAAGGCTTAGGTAGTGAAAATAACTCTCTAATAGAAGACACATTGATGTAAGAAAGCCTAAAGCAGGAATCATAATGATCCAGCTATTCAAAATAGAAGTCTGTTATTATTGTGTAGAGGAGGGGTTAAAGCACTGCGACCATATACAAATATTATTCTGCCCTCAGTCTGGGTATATGGGGTATACATACCTGTAATATTCTTCCAAATTTTGTTGTTCTGATAAACTTCAGGATATTGTTCGGTATAAGTAGACTTTACTCTCTGCCTAGTACTTGCTACCGTCACAGGCTTTTCCTTCTGTGGTGCATTAAAGCTTTAGACATTCCGCGTCATATGTATTATGCTCATCGCATAATCTAAATTTTGTTCAAGCATTCTTTAAGCCTATGGTGCCTATAATGCGCTCTCTATACGAACTTGCCATGCCAGTTTATTGGGAAGTAATATCTTCAAATACATTCTACATTTCCGTAGTCGAACTTTCTGAGATTCAGTTGATGTTTACCTTTAATCCCATTACCGTGTGCACCACGGACTTGCAATCGCAAGAGCTCTTTAAATGATATCACAAAGAGTCACTTCAAGTATACCTTTTGCCATCAGACTAGTTCATCAAGTGTTCATTTACAAACAAAAAGCCTCTCTGGTTGTGCCGATAAATATCATTTCGACCTCTATCAAAGGATCTATACCCTATACCCCGTCTACTCCATCCATGCTCTATTAAAATAACATCAAATAGTCACATGGCATTCAAGGGCTCCTAAAAGACTCCCACGAAATATACAAGAATTGTCGCCGTAGATCTGTCTACATCTTATAGACGTACTGCTTAGGATGACATCCTTTTCATTACTCCAAATCTTATGTAGTTGTCCACAGCTTTCTCAAGTATTTTCTGAGACCTAATTACAGACGCACTAATGTTAATATTAACGACGCAACAGTCTGGTTATTATTCTAACTATTCATTTCCAGGCTGACGTTGATATTATTTTTCACAATAAAACAATTAATTGAAAAGTATTGTTCAATAATTTTTTACTTATTTTTATTTATATCTTTACAGATCTTATCAACGACAAAAATCTGCAACAAAAAAAAAACAACACAGGACAGAGAAAGAAAGGAAAACCGACGAAAAAAAAAAGTAATTCGCATCGCATTTGCTTGTCAAATCAATGGCTGTTTGCTTGATTAAAAGCGTAATGAATTATTAAGAAAATCAACAAATTGGACTTAACGTCTTGTAGTCATAGTCTCGGTCTGCAAAAAAAAATTAAAGAAAAAAATCCTTATTAAAAACGAAAACAAAGTAAAGAAACCTACCTCACTTATAAACTTACTACTGGCTGGTCAAGCAAGCAATATTTTCAAGTTTCCAGTTTTGAGAGACGACTGCAACTACCTCGAGTTCATCAGACAGTCTGCCCGGCAAAGCAATCAACCAGTCAGCTGTACACAAATTTTATTATATTTTTAAAATTTGTTTCTTCATTTTTTTGTTGTTGTTGCTGTGCCTTTCTTTTGTTAAATTTTTAAAGTTTTTTGTTTTGTTTTTTGTTTTCCTTATTGTTTGAGCCTTAATTTTTTATTAACGTTATGACTTGAAGGCCAGACACATTATTCAAGCCAACGAATTTGTTTTTAGTTTTTTTTTGTTTTTTTCCTTAATTTTGTTGTTCAAAATTATTTATTTTTGTTGAAATTCGTTACACAAACAAAGAGAAGAAAAAAAAAAAAAAGGAAAGACTTTACAAGTGAAGCTGTGCACATATACGAGTCACTTACAAAGTCGTCGTTTATATAGACAAGCCAACATTAAATCCCTGAATATATCCAGCCATTAAGATCCATCCATCCATCTATCCATCCATCTGCTTAAAAAAGCATTTCTTTTTAACTTCTTTGGCTGGCTTTAAATTTGTTTGGCTATTTGCCAAAGAAAAAAATTTAAAATAAAAAAATACACGAGAATACAAGAAAAGACGCAAAAAAACTAGTTTTAGTTGGGAAAAACCAACACAACGAATTTAGTAACAACAACCAAAAACAACAACAAAGCAACAGAAATTAGTAACATTAAAATACCATTTTCAAATAGAGAAGGAATATTCCCGCCTCTTGCCAACTAACAATCGAGCCAAGCTAACCAAACAACCAGCCAACCAACAATCCAACAATTTCTCACCTCATATCAATTTGGCATCAGTTGTGGAGCAGCAAGAAGCAGCATTATAGCATCATCAATACCACCACCACCACCACCACTGTAATAATAATAATAGTCGTCATCATCATCATTATTGGTCTTGTATAAAACCGAATAGAAAACGATTGCCACTATGTCCACTTCAATATTGGCATTATCGTCATCCTCTAATGGTAACGGAAATAGCACTGCTAACAATGGTGGCAGTGACAGTGCCAGCAATAATTCTTTACCAGCTGGTAACAATCGTGAATTTGTTGAAGGCTGGACATTGGCACAAACATTGGGTGAAGGTGCCTATGGCGAGTAAGTAGTAAACATAGAAAAAGGATTTCGTAAACCTACTACCACTAACACAACTTATAAGTTATTTATGATTCGAAAGTTTTATTTATATTTTATTGCAGTATACGGTATACAAAGGCACTATTGTTCCAAAGATTTTTATTGTATTATTGTACTAGTTAACGATTTATAACGTATATAAATAAATAATACACCACAGGCTCAGCTTCTAAAGATAAAAAGGAAAATTTCATTACAAGCCAAAATTTACATTTTTTTTTTTGGTAACCATTGAGTGTCATTAAATTGTTATTGTGCTAATGGACCAAAATTGTTTCGATAATTATAAACTATATATGTAACTACATAACATACATACATAATTGGTCATTACAATCCTCCAGTCAGGATTACGACCTAGCTTCTTTCAGCACTTATGTTGTGTGTGTTAATTTTATCCATGAATGACGTGGCCTACAGTTTAAAGTCGACTCCGAAAGACTGAGTATTAGGAAACTTTTTAAGGCAATTTCATTTTACTCTCAGAGTTTTTGCCAGAAGACTGTTGAGAGGAAGTTGCCGAAATGGCTGAGCTAGGATTTGAACCACGGCTTCACGTCTAATAAGTCAATACTCTACCTACTAGGCTACAGTGAGTTCATCTTCTCTTGCATATGCCCTAAAAACAAAGAAAAAACTTTCAAACAACAAGTCCAAATTATTTTGTATTATCACACTGAACGGTAATACACCCAACTGCCAATCTGCTAGGAATTTTTAACTCTGCTACAGCTGAATCAGACGGGAAGTTTTTTTTTTAGGATAACATTTTCCACTCGAAAACACTAAAAAAAAACTATTGAAAGAGAATGTCGATTTGTATTAGATCACATTTTTCTTTAGAATATTAAAATTCGTAATCCATGTTCTCCTGAGTACTGGTTCAAACTGAGAGTCTATTCAGAAACAGTGATTCGAACGAGATTATAAGATCAGTGCTGTAATACTGTAAATACAATTAAACAGTTGCCTATGCTACAACGGTAAATGTTTCCTATAAGCTTTCGTGCAAAATTTAATTTAATTTAACCTCGCCAACTAGTACTTTATGGTACACTCATGCCTGAAGTTGAGCAACAGGATTGTTTCTGTGTATCCGTTTACCATTTAAAATTAAGATTCTAGTTTAACTTTTACAACTACTTGTTAAAAACTTTTCTTTGTGAAATCTTAACTGCCTAGTTAGTTAAGCTTTAAGTTTTCAGTACCATTGCGTAGAACTATTGTATTTGTTTATTAACAATTTCCTTATGTTTATTGTTTATGGTTTTTAACTAACAAAATAAACTTTGCATGTCTAATAAGTCATAAACGGTTTTATAATCACAATAATTCTTATTACAAAAAAACAATAAAAAGAAGAGAGAGAGCAGAGAGAGAGAGTGGTAAGAGAATAACAAGTGATGGTTATTTTTTAAAAAATAAAACAAACAAATAAAATACGATTCGAACTAACGAACGAACGAATAGTAATACAACGAATATGAATGAATGAAAAGAAACAAGTCAATAAACCGGAAACCTATCAAACACTTCCTTCCGGCGTGCTAAGGTTTGCCTTTTTCTTCTTTTTTTTTTTGTAGCTTTTGCTACCAAAAAATGCGCTCTTTAGATTTGGAATATACACACATTCAAACGCATTCAAAGAGCGCATGTACGGGTAAACCAAACATGAAATTTTCTGCACAAAAAACCAGTGTTATATCCCCTATAGTATACTATAGTTTTTATGATTTTTTTTCCTTCTTCGGCTTTCGGCTTCTTTCACAATGAAACCTTAAAAGTAAAGCGATTTTTTTTTTCTTATTTCTTTTTTTCTCTCGTGAATTTGTTTGTTTTTGTGTATTGTAACGTAATACAGCATAACGTAACGTAAGCTAAACGTAAATGCAACGTGTTTTAAACATGAAGTCTTTCTTTTTTCTATGTTGAAAGCAAAGAATACAGGAATAACGTGTGTATTAGAAAAACACCCACGTTTTTTATGGTTTTTTTGAAATGTTTTCATATATTCATCGTATGTGTATAACAAGAACAAAGCGTTTCAATTTAAGTGATTTTATTTATTAAACAAAAATTTCATTTGTTCTCTCTCATTAAAACTGACTGTTTTTGACCATTTCCTCTCTTGGGAGAGCCAACTAAATCCAGAGAGTTAAAATGGCTTAAGTAGTATGTATATACTTGCAGTAGAAGTTTTATTAACTGTTTGCTCTCTCTCGTCCTCTCTCTCTCTCTCTGTAGTACTTTCTCTCAATTTCCTATGTATTTATAACGGTATATTTCTGTTTTTAACAAGTCATTACTCCCCCCCTCATTCCCTTAGTTTTTGTTTTATTTCTGTTTGTTTTAATCTCTGTTATACATATTGTTTGTAAATGATTTTATTTCTTTCTTTCTTTCTTTCTATGAGTCTCTCTTTCTCTACAACTTTAACATTTTTTTTATTTTTTTTATTTTGACATTTCTGTTCTTTTTGTTTTTGCAGAGTAAAATTGTTGATTAATCGTCAAACCGGTGAAGCTGTTGCTATGAAAATGGTCGATTTGAAAAAACATTCGGATGCTATTCTGTCGGTACGTAAGGAAATTTGCATACAGAAAATGCTACAGGACCAGCATATCTTACGATTTTTCGGTAATCGTTCACATGGCAATATCGAGTATATATTTTTGGAATATGCAGCCGGTGGTGAATTATTTGATCGAATTGGTAAGTGAAACAATAAAATTGAGAAAAAAGAAATTATATTTCATTTTAAAAACCTTATGAAGCAAGTTTTTTTTTTTTTTTTTTAAATTTGTGTGCTTCTTTAAAATTAAAACTAGTCATTACAACTAAATATTGTTTTAAATTAAATACATGAAGCACCTACTATTTTATGTGCCATCTTTTATTTTGTGTGAAATTTGTCTATTGTTATATTTATGTATAACATTTTTATATGTTCTAACATACACTCAAAGAAAAATCCCAAACATACATATTTCGTCGCATTCATATTTATTTTTGTTAAAAGAAAAGCGAAAAAAGTGAAAAATAAATATTGTGATTAACTGTTATCCAGATTTCTTTAATTGTAATTTAAAAACTAAAAAAAAGAAAAGATCCTAAGAAGACTTGAAAAGTTTTCTCTAATAAAACTTCACATTTTTTGTTTTATCTATTAATGGTGAAATTGTGAGTCTTGCCTTCAGTATTGTTTTTGGAACACATTTATAAGAGAATATTCAGTTAAAAAAAATATCAATGCTGTGTATAATTCTGATACAGTTAATCACACGCAATTTTGATTTCATTGATTCCGTTCTTACAATTTTAATATGAAATATGCACCACCATCTGCTGGGAGGCTAATTGTAGAAAATGTCGGTAAAATATTAAAAACCTTTTAAGTTTGCACGCCCTATAAGTTCTCTTCTTAGGTTGCCCAAAAGCTAAAGAACTTTTATAACTACTGTAACGAAATTCGATGTTTAAATAGACAAGAGAAACAGACAGCAACAAAATACACCCAACGTACGGTACACAAAGTTACACAAATAACTATATACGTAGGAATTCGCGAAAAGGAAACAAAACAAATCTAACAACAACAATTAATGGAAAGATTGTGAAGTTTAAAAACATACCAATATGTTTCATATACTAAGAAAAAACCTATTGGAGTAAGTTTCCATTTGGTCTTGGCTATGAAATGAATCTTTCCCTGAAACGAATGGTGTTTGGCATTGAAAAATGGGTCACTTACCATAATATTAAGATAACATGTTTCTAAATTAAGCCTTTTCTAAAGTGTACGGTGATTGGTGATTAAAACTGGGCTACTTAAGACAACGTCAAGATCACTGGATCATGGTGGAATCGCAGTAAGTTAACTAAAGGTAAAATTAGTTAAACGTATGTACGTCCGTTTGTAGCATATGAAAACAATATACATATGTATATAGCAATGCGTTTCGGAAAACGTTCTTTTGGTGCTTTTCATATGCTACAAAACGAAGGTGCGTTGCTTTAAGTTGCGTGACGTTCGGCTTACTCTATCTCAAGCCATTTACGTTAGCGAAGATGTTCCTGTGTATTTGATGTGAGGTCAGCAAATAATTGTTTAATTATTCTCCCTTCAAAAATTTAATTCGACCGCCAGAAAATAGACTATCGAAAGGAAAGTATAGTCCTTCTTTTGTTTTCCTTCCTCATTCCAGCCTCACATAACTTACATTTGAGTAATCCAACAAAATGCCCAGCATTAGTATGGAACATCCCCGGAGAATTGGTCTCAATTAAAAAAAAAACATTTTGTTTTCTGTATACTTCAGCAATTCAAGATGTAAATTTTTGCTTTTATTGGATTCCACACTATCTCTCTAGACTTATTTTCAGTTGCTCTACTCGATACCGCATGAAAAACTATACATAATTAACAGAAGTGATGGTAAAAGACAAGCGACTAGCTTTGCCCGAGAGCAGAAATTCCTCTGTCATCTATCAGTACGTCAGGCTATGCAGTTAAAAAGTGTATCGCTAGAAGCTCCAGAAATTTAATTGGCAGTAAAGTTATTACCATCTTTTCCTGTCAATCCTGTATAATTTTGTTGTTGAAAACCTTGTCTCAATAGAAATTGATAAAAAAAATTATTGCCTCTAGTTGGTGCTTATAACTCTTGTCGTTGAGAGATGCATAGTGAAATTTTCTTACACTTATTAGTTGCACCCAAAAATATATTTCTTTTTACTACATACATACATAATTGGTCATTACAACCCTGCAGTCAGGATTATTGACCTAGTTTCTCACACCACTTATGTTGTGGTGTTAATTTTATACATAAGTGGCGGGACCTACAGTTTAAAGTCGACTCCGAACGACAGATTTTTTGAGAAACTCTTCATGGCAATTTTATTTACTCAGAGTTTTTGCCAGAAATCTGCTGAGAGGAAATCGTCGAATAAATACTTTTTGTATTTTGTTTTGATGTCTGGCCTTTGGCTCGAACCATTTACGTCTAATAAGCCAACACACTACCTTCTTTTTACTACA
This sequence comes from Sarcophaga caerulescens, assembly GCA_927399465.1. Classification (NCBI taxonomy): domain Eukaryota; kingdom Metazoa; phylum Arthropoda; class Insecta; order Diptera; family Sarcophagidae; genus Sarcophaga; species Sarcophaga caerulescens. Next base: position 27,612,817 of record OV656866.1, read on the forward strand.
TCTTATATTATTTATTAAGACATTCCATCGAGCCTTTTAAACGTTTAAACTTTCAAAAATTTCTCCTTTTACGATCTACATACTTTAAAAAGAATATCAAAGAAAGTTTATTTTATGCTTTAATAGTCAGTCAGTCATCCCCCATTGGCAATAGTAAGATTTAAAGTGTGGTTAAATGACTTTCAAATGATTTTTTTTTACCTTTTTCGAGTGTAAATGGTTTCCATTTAGAAAAAAAAATGAAAAGATCCTTTAAATAAATATTATACTCGTAAAATAATACCTACAGTAGTGGACTAAAGTGGATACATAAAATTAAATTTGTTTATATTTGTTATATATTTATCTTTTAATAAAAAAAAAACTTAAAAAGAAAAATTATAGCATTAAACTTATGCATATTTCTTCAATAAAAATGGTTTTAATTTAGTATAACATATCTTAAAAAACTAAATAAAAGGAATTACAAATTGATTTAACTTTTATCCGGTTTTGTCCATTTTTGAATTTTCTGCAATTTTTGTTGTTAGTACTTTGTCCAAAGGGCTTTGTTCTTTATTACAGATTTTATTCGATTAGGCATACTTTCCACGAGATTTTTAATGGTTTCGAGTGGAAGATTGGCCCATTCCGTGGAAACTCTTGACCAAAGTTCATCCATATTGGTCGGTGCTCGTTCATATTGGGAAAGTCTTCTCTTTATAATCGCCCACAAATTTTCGATGGGGTTTAAATCGGGGCTTTGTGCAGGCCATTTCATTGTTTTGAATTCTTGTTCGGAAAGCCATTTTTGCACAATCTTTTTTGGTGTGCTTCGGGTCCCCATCTTGCTGAAAAGTTATTTCCTTCGCCGGATAAGCGCACTCCTCAATAAATATAGGCAAATTGTTCTCCAAAATACTTAAAAACTGCTCCTTATTCATTATACCATCTATTTTAACTAGGGGACCAACACCCCACCAGGTAAAACATCCCCACACAATTAAATTTCCACCACCGTGCTTTACTGTTTGCTTGACGTGATGTCGCTGAATGGTGTCAGTGGGTCTCTTCCAACAATACTGAATCCCATAAGACTGGAAACGATTAACTTTTGTTTCATCGGACCAGTTTTTGTGGATTTTATAAGATTTAAGCCGAGCCTTCACATTTAAAAATATTCAATTATGTATCCACTTTAGTCCACTACTGTATATTGTGTATGTATGTATGTGTGTATACATACGTATACAAACATATTTATGTACTTAATTCAGTTGGAAAACATTTTATATTTACATTTAAATTTACATTTTATTTATTCATTCATTTTATTTTATTTCATATCATTTCATTTGTTGTTGTTGTTGTTTAGTTGTTGCGTTGATTCGTCGGTTTGTCTGTCTGTCTGTCGTTCACATTTATTTATTTCATCCATTCATCATCGTTTATTTTGCATATTTATAGAGAAGCCAGCAACAGCACCAGTACCAACAACAGCACCAACACTCACTTACATATACTGCTATGTTACATACAAACATATTTAAAGTCCTTTTATATTCCTTTATTATTATTGTAATTGTTGTTGTTGGTAGTAGTAGTAGTAGTTTCCTTACTATTGTTCTGAAAGAGCCAGGAACAGAGTGGTAAAAATGATTTCTGTTTTGTTTGTTTGTTTATTTGTAAAATTATGTACTTGTAATGCTACTTCTGGTTTTGCTTTTGCTTTTACTTCTACATTTTGTTTTTTTAAATGGTTGGTTGTAAAATAAAACACAAATGAAGTGAAAATACAATATAATTAAAATAAAAATAATAAAATAAAATCAAACCAAAACGAATAAGTACTTGACTAATAGAAGTACTTGATAATTAATGATTTAATAAAACTTAAACAGAAAAAAAACGAAAACAAAATGAAATGAAATTAAAGCTATTTTGCTTTTAATGACACCTGGTCAATTGGAAGCAAAAAAAAGTAAGAAATTAAATTAAATAACTGCCAGAGTGAAGAATAATTTTGTTTAGATTGACTTGTATTAACAGTAACACAGTCTCTAGCCATGAAGGGTTGGTTTTGTCGCGATGAAATATTTAAATTCAGGGCACAATGACCTTCTTCTGGCAAATTTAAGCTACAAGTTTAATTTTTTATTTATTCATTTATTTTTGGTTACAGACTTATGACTTATTGGTATACTTTGACGCACAAAATTGCGAAAAATTGTTTGTATTCGGCAACATAATCTCCTGTTAGCTTCATAGTCGCCGTAGTCTAGTAGGTAGTGTGTTGGCTTATTGGACTGAAGGCCCGAGTTCGAATCCCAGGTCAGACATCAAAACGGAATTATGTAAATATTTCTTCGGCGACTTCCTTCCAGCAGATTTCTGGCAAAAACTCTGAGAGTAAATAAAATTGCCATGAAAAGCTTCTCAAAAATCTGTCGTTCGGAGTCGACTTTAAACTGTAGGTCCCGTCACTCGTATAAAATTAACGCACACAACATAAGTGTGAGAAGCTAGGTCGAAATCCTGACTGAAGGGTTGTAATGACCAATTATGTATGTACATATGTAGTTTGATACAACAATAAAGGAGGATTTAGACGATCACACGAACATGTCGTACGCCATGTCAAGTTTTTGTGTAGAATAAAGCGGATAGTATCGTTTGAACTCAATATATAGTGAGCATACGACATTAAGAGAAAATACGGATGGAAAAATCGTACGGCCCTTTTTTGTTTCTTGTAAGTTTTCAAACACACTTCCCATACCGTTCAGTTAATAATTTATTATTATTATTTGCCGTGATGAGCTATCTCAGTACTGCGGCCATACGAGCTCTCAAACTTTATCGGGTACCTAAGGCTATTGCCCTGAGAAACATCAGCATGCTGTTTCTTGTTATTTCGAAATATGCATTCAGACGTTTCCTTCTGGGATGCATACATATGTTCTAAGAATTTGTTCCGAAGATTCATTCACATTGTAACAGAATTTACAGGTAGGGTTAGCGACACTCGCCTATCTGAATAGTTACCAACCTAAGGTTATTCCCGGATAGTCTGACGGCACAACAGAGATCTCCTTTTACTGTAGCTTCACTCGAATGGTGTCCTGACTGTCAGATAGTATTATTGTATACTCTCTATACTTTCCTGCTATATCCTGCCATTGTAGACCAAATGAAAAAGTCGATTATCATGTCAGGTCAGGCCATAGTGCTTTGCATTGACGGCAACATTTATTTCAATTGTCATTTTCGTAAAATACGGTACAGGAACACTTTCAGACCATAATGCACAACAAATACCCGCTTTTTTAGAATGCAATGACTTTGTTGCAATCTCTGTTAGGTGTGAACGGTCAGGTCGCTTTAATTGCCCAGTAGTGATCGTCAAATTCTGTTATTTGTTATAATTCAGAGACAAAAGATTGTAAGGGTTATCAAATACATAGTATATTATACATAAATCTTTATCCTGGATTTGGGAAACTTAACTTTGTCAGTTTAAGAAGTAATTAATATGAATCGCTTTCTATTTTAACTGACAAAAGAGAATCCATTCTACAGAATTAATTGACAGAACGTATTTCGCAACAAATGGCTTGGATGGAATCCACGCTTTCATAAAACTATCGGGATGTACAGTCAATAGCTATAGTTGTAGAATGGAATTAATACTATCACTATTACAACGGGAGCAAGTAAGCTGTGCTCTTTAATCCAACCTAAAATAGTTATCACAGGTTGTATAAGGGGTTTCAAAAGTAAACGTTAATAAAATACATATAAAACATTTTTTTCATGATATTTCTTTTTTATTGTAAAGTTTAAATGACCTCCACGCGAAGTATTGGTGTTGCAAGCATTGATACTTTTGAGGTAATTTTCGATCACTTTTTGACTCATATTGGGCTGTATCTCAGCCATAACTTGACGAATGTTGGTTTTTAAGTGCTCAAGAGTTGAAGGTTTATCTGCATAAACACGGTCTTTGGCGCAGCCCCACAAAAAAAGTCGCCACGACGAGAAATTACGCGGCCAAGAAATGTCTCTTGCAATAAAGCCATATTCGCTCGAGTTGTGTGGCATGTGGCACCGTCTTGTTGAAACCACATATTCTCCAAGTCGTATTCTTCAATAGCAGGCAAAAAAAAAGTCGGTTATCATATGACCATAACGCTCCGAATTGACGGTAACAGTCGTTCGTTCCATCGTCGTTTTCGAAGAAGTAAGGTCCAATCACACCTTCGGACCAAAGAGCGCACCAAACAGTGAATTTTTCTGTATGTAATGGCCTCTCTTCAATTACTTGAGGATTCTCAGAACCCCAAATATGACAATTTTCTTTATTAACATACCCACCGAGTGTGAAATGTGCTTCATCGCTGAAGAAAATTTTGTTCGAAAAATTGCCGTCCACCGCCTGTTGTTCAAGCATCCATTCCACGTATCTACGACGTTGTGAATGGTCAGCTGGCTTCAGTTGTTGCGTGAGCTGTACTTTATATGGATGTATGTAGGTATAGATCTAAATGCAAAATACGCCATAATGTGCCGTAAGACAGTCCTAATTCCTGAGAACGACGAGGAATCGACACATTCAGGTCTTCGGCAACACTTTCACTTACAATAGCGATATTTTCAGCGGAACGAGCGAAACGATGATGCACAGGCCTTTCAATATTTGTAACCACTCCAGTCTCTTCAAATTTCTTCACAATTTTGCCAATTGCTTGCGTAGTTGGACGATTATGTAAACCATAATCTCCTCTTAAAGCACGATACGTGGCAGTGGCAGAATCACCATTTTGTAGTAGGTAGGTAAGCGATCCATTTTCGTCAATGTCAGACTTTCAACTGAAAAGAAAAAAAAAATTGGTTTCACAACTTAGTTTGACAGATGTCGAATTCCAGTCCCATACTTTTGAAACCACGAAATGGATAGCCCTTTATAAGAGAATTAGAACAACATTCTGAATAAGATTTGAAACTCTTTCTTAAAATGCGAATGAATTTAATTAAACTGTTCTGTTCTGTTCTGCTATTTTCAATTTCCAACTCATCCAAGAAAAGAAAATCGTGTCAAAATCCTTCAAAATATTTTCTTCCATTCTTTTCATTGTATTTGTTGTTGGCTTAAAAAAGTGAATAAAATTTCGAAATAACAAAATACTTGAAATTGAAATCAAATATTAGGAGCAGCACACTCAATCTGTTGTACAACATCTGCTTAAGTGATGGAAATTTTCTTCTTTTTTGGTTGGTAGTTACACAATAAATCCGGATCTTTAAAATAGTATTTAAATATTCTGTAAAACACACAGTTTAAAATGTCATTTAAGCAATAATAAATAAAAAGCAAAAAATTCCTAGAATTTGATTTTATAATGCCAACTAATTCAGTAAAAAAAAAATAAGAAAATAAGAAAAAAAGAGAAAAACTGTAATAGAAAAAAAAGGACTATAAATGAAAAACTATGAGAAAAAGAGAACCTGAAACAATTTTAACAAAATTATAATCCTTTGGTATTAGCCAAACTTACAACAACAACAATAACATAAACTTTTAAAACATAGTTACAGCGTACTGAAACAGCCAGAGACAGAAGAAGATGGGGGGAAGGGAGGGGATACACAACAGGAAATGAAAGTTTTTCTTTTTTTTTATTTAAATTTTAACAAATACACACACACACACACTATGTATGTAGATTGAGAAAAATACAAAACGAAAGACAGGCACTTACGAGGGAGGCTTTTGCAAAGAAACGATATTGGTAATGCCAGGAATAAGAGGACTGTCTAAGGACTAAGAACCCTGCGTCCGTATTGGAGAGGTTATATGGTCAGAGGATACAGATACGGCATAATGGTGTGGTACAGGTAGTCTACTGGGTGGAAATAAACATGAGTCCGTGTTTTAGAGGTCATATGGTCAGAGTATACCGATACGAGGCTATGGTGTGAAACAGATAGTCTACTAGGCGGAAAATTAATACTGGTACTGAGAATCTCCTTTAGAGATGGTGTGAAACTTTCCTATAGGCTACATACAGTCTGAAGTCTATTAGTGAAGTGTTTGTGATCCCGAGAGCGAAGCTAGTTGGATTAGCAGCCTTAACCCTTTCCCTGTCATCACATGTGATGACATGTGATGCACAGCAAGTTGGTTTCAAATGCTTGTTCATCCCATGGACAGGGAAAGGGTTAAAGGCGGTTTCTTCGTATTGTTTTAGATTCTCTAGAAGTCGTGGTAGTCTAGTATGTAGATAAAAAAGCACTTGGTTCAAACAACCGAAACAACCGAAAACTCCTAGCAGTTTTCGGGCAAAAGCTCTGAAAGTAAATAAAATTACCGTGAAATGTTTCTCAAGTCTGTCGTTCAGACTGGATCTTTATTAGACCCAAGTAAGGTTTTTTAGGCTTATTGCCAAACGTTAACCTTAAATCTCGCTTGCCAAAATATGGATAGGAAATCAGAGATCAGCAATGAGTATTCAAAACGATGAGTAGATTCGAGTCATACTCATAATTTCTGATACTTATACGCATTCATACTTATTTTAATATCATACTCATACTACTCATATTCAAAGTTTGAGTACTTATCGTACTCATACTTAACAATACGCATGATGTTGTTGATTTCGACACTCCATGAATCAACATTTATGAGTATTATTATAAGTATTTTTCTAAATTTATGAATCTGAATGAGTAGGCGTATGAATCAAACATATTTCGAATGTTATGAGTTTGATGTCAACGTTATACTCATACTCATTGCAACCTGTGCCTATAAATCAATGTTGCAGCGAGTACAAATGAATCAGAGTAGTTGAATTTCAATACTGTTGACACACTCATACTTAAAATTTCATGAGTACTTATGAGTAGCGAAAAAATGATTCATTGCTGATCTCTGATAGGAATTTACAACAGTACCCTCGCATTTTGTTGGATCCCTATTTTTCTATTTTATATGGGTTGAGCCATATTCTTTTTTATTATTTTTACTTCTAAAGGTTACAAATATGTATTCCTTTTTTTTAATTTTTGTAATATTTTTCCATAACAATTTTCTTTCATTTTACTTCTGATCCATTTTTTTTACTCTTTATACTACACTGGAGAGCAACACATAGAGAGATTCCTTTTTATTGCATATGCATGTAGTGCAGCATGTGTGTGAGAGTAACGAAATATATTTCAGAAAATGTATTTCCTGTACACAAACATACAACAAAGAAAAAAAAAACGGTAAATTAAAAACGAAAAACAAACACACATGTAGGGAGACATTTGTTGCTCCAATCCCATTACAATTTTACTCTCTTAGTAACTCGGTAGTTAAGCCTGATGCTATAGCATAGCATAGCGTTAATACCTATGGTAGTAGTAGTAGTATTCACAACACGTACATGTTTGCCGGTGATATTTCATGTGAATTTCTTTCAATTTTAGCTGTGGTGGCTGTATGGAGGGTCTCTTGTTGTTGTTGTTGTCGTCATTGTTTTTGTTGTGGTTTATCAACAAAGTTGAGAACTTTAGCTATTTTGGAAACAATGACATGAAAAGTGCTCCCCCTTTTTTTTTTTTTTTTTTTGTTATTCTTTGTCTCTATTCAAGTAGCAAAGCAGCAGAGTATCAGAGTACTTGTTAGGTTGTATACGTTTTACTTGTGATTCAAAAAAAGCGAGAAAATTGCATACACAGTGTGCACCGTTTGTGTACGCCTGTGGCATGAAATGATAACTCAATATTGAATTGAATTGTTTTGACAACATATTTTAGAAAGTCATTGACGGATAAAGCATAAATCGATAGAACAGAATTCTAAAATTCCATTCTTTTCAAGATCCCTGCTTAACTAAAAAATATTGTGATAAACATGAAAAAGTGCCACGCCCACTTGACTAATAGAAATTGCTTTTGTTTGTTTTCATTCTCCTAATGGGTAATATTAAGTAAGACCCCGGACAACTCTTTTCAGTTCAGAAATACACTTTGATCTTAGGGCATTAGATAGAGCTGATTTAACACATAAAAGTACACCTTTTGTATCAGTCAGTCGCGTCCGCATTGCCCCCTTGATGCCAACGTACATAGATGGTTCAATGCAGTTGGTCTAATACGTAATCTTAGGCCACCACATCAAAGAAGCACGTCACATCCGGTTAACAGGTTAATTTTTGTTTAAATTAATTTAAAAATTAAAATAAATAGCCGAGATTTTTAGCAACAAAATCGATTTCATGTAAAGAAAATTAACCACACCATCACCACTTAAATGTTGAATGAAAGTCTGGCTCACATGTCCATTCATTTCTCTTTTTGTGCATTTCTAATGAAGATGCTAATCTTTCTTGGCCAAAACGTCCGGACAGTTGTTTGCTTGCTTGCTTACCTCTGTCTATGAATAATGGGTCAAAAAGTGTTTGGCCATTCGAAAAAAGCGTGTGTGTGTACATGAATGGCACATTATTTATACACTCACTTACATTGTATATATAAAGTGCGTCATTTATCACTTCACTTAGTGACTAGAATATCAAAAAGTGTCTCATTCATATAAAAAGAAGAGGAAAAAAAAACAAACAAAAAACTTAAAAGGCGAATGGTGATAAAAAATAGAAAATTTATGTTTTTGGACTTTTAATCCGATGCATACGAAGAAAGTTAAACTGAATTATTTTAAATTCTATGGGCTTAATTGAAATTATTCTTGGCAAATATAGTAAATGCAGGTGAGCTGATAAAGAGATGTTATTTGGTAAGCAAAAGTATTGCCTACAAAACATTAAAGTTTACAGCCGGGATACTTGTTCCTTTAGAATACAATGTCCTTTTATGGGTGTCTTTAGATTTGAGATAATTTTTTATAATTTTTTCCCGTAATCAGCCCTCTGAGCATGTATTCACCTCTGAAAATAACGCTGGTATTAGTGAAAGTGTGGCGGACAATCCAAATTTCTGGAGTATTTTGAATCATATTTTGCACCTCTATCCATACACAGTCCAATTCAATGAAACAATTAAATTCGGCTGATCGCCGACAAACCGTAGATATACTGATTGAATGGTAGAGCAATAGGCCTAGTTTTTACCTTGTTTTTCGAATAAAATTTTTCACTCGATGGTTACACTAACAAGCAAAATTATGCCATAAAGAATTCGTAGAACCTCGAAGTGAGTAAGAAAAAGTCATTGTGTCAGGAAAAAAATTACGGTTTGTTCTGCATTATGATCTGAGGGTGTCACTGTATTATGTTTCTTTGAAAGAACACTCGCCGTCTGCTAATGCCATACGAGGGTTGCCTTTTATATTTCGGGATTTGGCAATCCTAGTGTTGCAATCTGCCAACTGACAGCTCTATCGTAAAGTTTGACATTTTTGAGGTTATACGTACTCAGAACGTTTTGACATACGAGCGCTATTTGTGTTGTTTACAGTAACTTAAAAGATTCATCGACACGAGCCTTTTTTTGAGCGATTGACAAATTGTGTGGGATCCAACGCGAACAAATTTTTTTGACAGTCAAATGTTCATGCAATATTGAATGTATGCTGGTCCCACTAATGCCTAAGGTTGTCTCAATCTCACGATAGGTCACATGACGATCTTGCAATATCAGTTGGTGCACAGCGTCAATGGTTTCCGGAAGAACAACTGATTTTGGACGACCTTCACGAAATTGGTCTTGGAGTGAACTACGACCTCGGTTGAATTCACCATACCATCGATAAACACTGGTCCTTGATGGAGCTTCATCGCCAAAAATTGAATTAAGTTCATCGATGCACTGTTGTTGAGTTAATCCACGTCGAAAGTTGTAAAAAATAATCGCACGAAAATGTTCACGATTTAATTCCATTTTTTGGGTCGAGATGAATCTTTTAAGTTACTGTAAACAACACAAATAGCGCTCGTATGTCAAAAATGTGAAGCTTTATAGATAGAGCTGTCAGTTGGCAGATTGCAACACTAGGGTTGCCAAATCCCGAAATATAAAAGGCTACCCTCGTATGAAATTTGACTTTATTTGGCCTGCAATTGAAGATTATGAACTGTACTGCACGCGGTTTCAACAGGACTGAGCCACGAACAACACAATACGAGCGATTTAGCTTTATTACTTAAGAAGTCTCCAGAAACATTGATTCCGCGATTTAGGTACCCATGATGCTGTTAGACATTTTTGTGGGACTATGGCAAAGATCATATCTGCGTCAATAATCCCCAAACATTGGAACATTTGAAAACTAATACGCGTTAAATTATTGCCGACATACAGCTCCAAATGTATTGAAAAAGTTTGCTGAAATTACCTCAAAATAATCGAATGCTGCAACCAATGCAGAGGCAGTCAATTAAATGACCTGGACCTTGAAATTTCATCATCATTAATTTAACTTTTAAAACTAAAAAATACGCTGAAAAAAATTCTCTAATTTACTATTCAGAAACACTTGATTTTTAAAGACACTATCCTATACTTTCATGTTTAAAGTGTGTACATATGTATGTATGTATGTCCTATAATGAAAGGTAAAATATCTGGTTGGCTGGGGTTCCTGCCGCCAGAGTACATATTTATATGTATTTAAATATCATATTAAATGTTTAAATAAAAATGTTTGTTTGTGTTTCCATGTCATGTCTGTGCACGTCCATCTATTTGTCACCCACTTGGTAGTACAAAAAATGAAAAAGTAAATAAATCTTGGCATACAATTACACACACCTTGATATGAATATCGTCTAACTATGTATGTGTGTCCCCCATGTGGATCCATGTGTTGTAGATTCTGAACTAAACGTGTCATGTTCTGGTAGTTGTCATTCTGTATTGCATGGACTTACTCTGTATGAGATGACTGTGTTTACCCCACAATTTGTATTTGCATACACAGCAGTTTAATGTTGGAATTGTGACAATAAAGTCAGTCACATACTCTTTCATATGCATATAAACACAGTATAAGAGTATGTCTGTCTGTCCGTCTGTCTATCGGTCTTCTTCAGGCGTATAGCTTGCAAAATTTCATGCGATAGAAATGTTTGATAATAAAAGTGACGCAAAATATTAAGTTTTCCATTTTTAGAGTCGAGTTTAGTTTAAGGGGGCCAACACAAAACAAAACAATAAAATTGACAGACAGTCGGATGGACAGACAAACAGATTCCATCTCTTTCGAAGGACAGTTATGACAAGGTTTTCAGTTTTGGAAATTAAAAAATTTTATTTCCATTGTTTACACCATTGTGTCCTGTACGTACATATGTACATACGTCCCCCCAAGACAAACTTGGTTATATTTTTGACACAGGAATTATTTTCAAAATTTATTTTTTTTTGCTGTCTTTTTTGTTTTCTATACAAAAATGGAAAATAATTTTTGTTTTAAACGGAAATTGGTAACCGAAATTATTTTTTGGGTTTTTTTAAGGAAATTTATTTTCAGTTTTCACTGGCTAAGCGTGGAAGAATATAAAATGGGTCAGAGGATGATTCATGGTTTTTTCTATTTATGCAAGCCCGCGGTATTGTGACTTTGAAAAATGAACTATAATTTGCAGGACAGATTTGATTTGAATCACAAGAAGTAGAAAAACAGGGGTTGAGCCCGTTGATTCCCCACAATTGAATTGAAAGTTTGGATATACAGCAAACATGATTCTTCTTATTCTTATTGCCGTGTTGAGTAACTAGAGTACTGTGACCATCCGATATACACCTATCCCCCGCTTTACACGGAAGATAGGTTCCATAAAAAACCGTGTAACTCGAAAAAAAAGCTCTTTTTGTCAGTTTTTAATATGATGAATAACAAACACATTTTTATAAATTATAGATTTTGTAAAAAATAATTCTGTTATTTGCTTACCTTGAATAAATTTACGTTATCAATTATATTTAAACACTAATTAAAAACAAAATTTAAAAACAATGATGCTCTTTGTTTTGGTATTTCAAACAAACTAGCTTATACACACAAAATTTAGTTTTGATCATAAAACGGGGAGTTCCCATCTTATCTATTTCCATCGTAGACATAGACTACTAAGAATTCGTAACTGTAACATACATTTTGTAGTGTTGTATTTTGACAGTAAAATATTTTGACAGTAAAACAATGAAAATGTTATTGTAGATATAAGCAAATTATAGTTTAGTCTTTATAATTTCGTGTAAATGCAAAATTAATTAATTTCGTTAAAAAAAATGTTATTTTCAAAAACCGTGTAAGATCGAAAACGTGTAAAACGAATACCGTGTAAAACGGGGGATATGTGTATTGTACTTCCCCTAATCTCTAGGGTATTCTGATGATGTCCTTTAAAATCCTTACATTCTTAGGTTAGAATAAACTGGCAACCGTCTAAGCGGGCTGGCTACTGTAAGGTCTTGGTGTAACACCGATATTATGTACTCCGCCATATAATTATAGCTCTTGGTTGATATCTCTCAACCATTTCGAAAGACTTATAAAGGTGTCCTAACATTCTACAGGATCTTATTCAGTGTCTGTAAGAATAGCTCTATGTCTAGCACTTGCTAGATTAAGCACTTGCTAGGCTAAGCACGCATTCTATTGATTCCTTCTCCTCATCACAAAGTCTATAGATTGGACCTTAGATGATTCCTATTCTAAAGTAATATTCAATAGTCTCCATTCTTCTAGTGATAGTTTTATCCCCGTTTTCAATATTGATTGTGGTATTACAATGGGCCTAAGTGCGACCTCTTTCTTTAATCGGTATCCGCCACCTTCCTAACCTAAAATAACCTGTATCATCAATAGAAAAACATCGATGGGCTCGGCTAAGCACGTATTCTAATGATTCCTGCTCCTCATCATAGAGCCTATATATATTGGACCTTGAATGATTCCTATCCTAAAGAAGTATTCTTTGGGTCAATAGTTCCCATTCCTCTAGTGATAGTTTTACCCCCGTGTTGAATATTGATTGTGGTATTACAATGGACCTAAGTGCGACCTTTTCCTTTAACAGGGATACGCCACCTTACCTAACCCAACATAACCTATACCATCAATAGAGAAAATATCGCTGGTCAATTAATACAATGTGATTTAGTTTTGATTGAAGTTTGGCAATCGCTTGGGGGACAATGCATCATCGAAGGCATGTCGAAGCAATTGGGTCCTCGTAGCAGTGATTTCTGTTAAAGTTTTCTGTAGAAAAAGGGGAATGGAAATAGAAACATGTCTTGAATACATTTTCATGACAAAACCTACGTTTTTTAAGCATGAAATGTATAAAAATTCTTCAAATATTCAATGCTGAACAAATTTAAAAATTTCTAAAACGAAGAAAAACTGTCTTATTTACGATAAGAAAACTGTGCAGGATAAAACATGATTTGCATATTTTCAAATAACCTGAAACAACTTAAGAAATCATATTGTTTCTGCTTTAACACTGTAATCTGTTTCTTTACTTATGATGAGCAGTTAGTAACAACAGTTTTTCCTACCTCCCTACTCAATACTCCGCCTCTGTTTGTTTTATGTTTTCATGTATTCGGTAAATAATCTCAAAAACTACTTTTTTTTTTAATGTGAATATCTAAAGGTGCGTGAATTTGGCACTACACTGTGATTGTAAATGAACGTGTGTGTCCGTCTGTCTGTCTGTGTACATTAAAGTTGTTATCCTTAAAAGGTGCAACCGTAATTTATTTATTCAGGATCTCATACAACTAAGTGCGTTTATATTTACCCTATGTTTGGATGTATATGTGTGTATGTAAATCTCTCTCTTCTTATGAGACACACACAAACACACACCGTATGGTTCAATTGAACATGTGTTTGCCCAGGTAATTTTCCATGATTCTTATGCCGGTAGTAAGTGCGTGTAATTGTTGTACTGTGACTATGCAAAAACTACAGGAAAAAAAGTAAAATAAACCAAAATTAAAAACAGAAAAACAAAAAGATTCCTAATTTAACGAAAATTTAGTAGAGGCCAGTTTTCTTATTTTCTCTCATTTACCATCGTTATTACCTGAATCCTGTAAAATAGGGTTGCTTGTGCTTGCACGATGATAGCAACTGGTCGGTTGTTTCTCAATGCTGTTATTATGATGCATTTGCAGTAATAATGCTGTGTTGAATGTTTTATAAATGGAATCAACAAGAAAAAAAAACAATGAAAAAGAAAAGATAAAAGAATACTTATGTATTAGGTGTAGTAAAGAGAAATCTGTTGTTATAACAAAACCATTCATATTCAATAACCTAGTGTAAATTTGAAGTGAATTCCATTATGTTTCTCTCAAAGAAGCCTACGATATGTTCAAAAATTAAGTCAAATCTGTATTTCACCTTGTTTTCTCTTTTAGATGAAGCTTTCGCTAACAAAATGTTTTCTCTAGATAGGCCCAAGTGTTAATTGTTTGTTGCGAAACTAGCTCCCGCTGCTAGCCTAACATCTGTAGTCCATACTTCACATGCAAATAGTCTGCATAATAGGGAAAGTCTAATAAAATTTTCAAAGCAGCATACGCAATATGTTCTGTCAAGAGCCTAAAATGGCTAAACGTCTAAACAATTCATGCTGTGTTCTCTTATTTTCATCACATAAAAAAACTGTCTCATGCAGGCAGCTTCCACAAAAGTTGTCTGACCTTTTAAACAATAAAATTGATCTTTACGGATTCGAATAAGAATTTGGCCGCATAGGAAAAGATAGGTAGATAGGGAGAAGTGACTATCAATCCAAAAACACTGGAACAATCTGGAGTTTCTGTTGACTCCAAGGAACCTTCTAAAGGTTCTGGTCATGTCATTTAGGCTCCCGAGGGCTGTCCTTGACAGATCAGTGAGATTAACTGCATAGTAGAAATCCAAATGCTTCTTTCTCCTCCTTGTAATCAAGAGATGAAGGACAGTTTCCTCCTCTGCCTTGGCTCTACAGCGTCAGCAAATATCGTTGGCTATATGGCCAAGACCAAAACATCTCACATGGGTACCCAGAATGCCATACCCAGCAATAACACGGACAACTAAGCTATGAGTACACTTTTGTGTGTAGAGACAAAATCGGACGTGTTGTGTGATCCGTTGCACCGTCCGTCTTGTCGAAACCATATAGCAGTTCATAATCTTCAATTGTAGGATAAAAAAGGTCGATTATCCTACCGACATGGTAGTGTAAATTGACAGTAACTTTAATCCAGGAATCCATCAGATCCTAAATCCAATTTAAATTCTAAATTTTTAATTACGTTTCCAAGAAATTTCAAAGGAAAATGTATGCCAATGCATTTATTTATTCCCTTACCCTTGCCCCTTAATTGAAAACATGTTTAAAGACGGCTCTGAATTTTTTTCTTCTGATAAACCTCTTGATTACCTTTTCTGTATGCAATTAATTTTAATTTCTTTAAAGCGTATCCCTGTATGCGTTTTTATACGTACGTATATTTGTTCGTTGTTCTTTTTTATCTCACTCAGACGCTTTAGATTCTGGAGCCTTTGTGACAGTGCGTTAAAATCCCTTTCTACCTGCTATTGCTGCTCATGCTGTTGTTGTTATTGTCTTTACTAGTTATCCTTGTTGTTATAAGCACTTCTTCTTCTCCTTTTTGATTTTCGACAAAAAATAATTTCGTTTTTTGTTGGTGTACTGACCTAATGGCAGAATATTAATTTAGTCTGCTTTTAACATTCATCTCATACGGTTTGTCCTGTGTCCTGGCATTTTCTGTTAATATAGAAATGGAAATAAACATAAAGAAAACAACAAAACAGAATGTAGTGAAAGGAAAAACATTGAAAAAATGTGTGCTGGTGCTTGTGTTTGTGCTGCAATAATAATGATGCCAACCGGAATTTTAATTTTTCTGTAATGCAACAGTGCCGGATATGGTTTTGTTTTGTATCTACAACGTGTATGACATTTAACAATGTCGCCATCCATGGTTTTTTTTTTTTTTTGGGAAAACAAAATTTAAATGAAAAAATATCAAATAATTCTTGAATTGTTGCATATTTATTGAAAATGTTTTTTCTGCACATGAGAAATACAAAAACGAACGAATTTAATTGAAATGGGTCCACCACATGGTATGTTATTTATTTATTTTTTTTTTTTTTTTATTATTAATATTTGCATAAAATATAAAAAATATCGTTTAATATTGGATTATATAAAAAGTATCCACGGTTTTCTGTGACTAAATAGTGTCTTTAAAACGGGCAACACTAATTCAAATTTGTACATCAAAAAAAAAGAAAAACACGTGTTTGAAAGGCAAAAGATATTTTTTGGTTACTTTTTTTTAAAGAGACAGTCCTTTGGTCGTGTAAAATCATTGTAATGCTTCTTTTCATACTAAAAAATGTTTAAAGTTTATTATAAAGGAGAATACAATGAGCGCTGAAGTCGCTGTAGTCTAGTAGGTGGTGTGTTGGCTTATTGGACTGAAGGCCCGAGTTCGAATCCCAAGTCAGACATCAAAACGAAATATGAAAAAATATTTCTTCGGCGACTTCTTCTCAGCAGATTTCTGGCAAAAACTCTGAGAGTATTAAAATTGCCATGAAAAGCTTCTCAAAAAACTGTCGTTCGGAGTCGACTTTAAACTGTAGGTCCCGCCACTCATGTATAAAAATTAACGCACACAACATAAGTGGTGTGAGAAGCTAGGTCGTAATCCTGACTGAAGGGTTGTAATGACCAATTATGTATGTATACAATGAACACTGCATGGTTTGCTCAAATAATTTCGAAAATTATGCCTAGGACAAAACTCGCTGTGATCAGACAATCGCCAGATTAAAAAATGCAAGAGCAAGAGCGGCTTAAAAGCTGACAGGAGGCAACGAAGTCTATGGACAACAAACTGGCATGATAGTTTAGAAGAATTAAAGAAACTGTTTAGCTTCACAAAGAAACTTGATGTTAAAGTTGCCATTTTAAATAAAACAAAGAAAGCTGATTGGCGATTGCTAAGCACCATAAAGGCGAAGAAAAATATAATAATATTAAAGCGTCTATTATGAATAGCAACCGAACTTCAATTTCAATTTGTCTTCGATAATCGAGAATAATAAAGTTAGATTAGGTGATACGCAGCTCTTTCGAGGGATTGCCAAGCAGCCTATCATGCAATTAGTTTAAGGCAAGAAGACAAAAATCATTCTCTTTTTAACTTTTGTCTACAAAGTTTAGGCATAAGGAGAATACCCAGTTTAGCTCAAACGGTTCACATCTATGCCTTGTCGGAGATTGTGAATTCATATAATAAGTAATACCTTTTATGGTTACTGGCAACGCAACTTAAATTGAGTTCTCTACCATATAAAGTTAGGTAGGGTGACTTGCAGCCCTTGCAGTAATTTTTCGAGGGATTTGCCAAATCTATCGGCATCACACGCAGCAGCTAAAATATTTACTGCCGTTGGCTGGGAAGTTTTGATGCAACCAACCATGTAGCCTGCATCTTTCACCATCAGACTAACACTTGTTTCGATGTTTACAAAAGTCTCCTAGTGATAATCATTTGATCAAGATGTTGCCTGTTTAGTCAAGCAGGCATTCTTCAGTGTTGGAATTATTAAAATGACTGCAAAAAGTGTAAAGATCATAGACAACTTATGGGCAAATCTAAATATCCAATGTCAGAAAAGTGTGTAGAAGAAAAGTGCCACAGACTAAAGCTCCTTAAAGGATTAAAATTTATTTTCAATAAAGAAAATTGTATTAAAAAAATATACCAAGAAACCATGAATACTTTTTATATAACCCAATATTAAATACATAAATAAACCATACTTTTTCCATCTTTCTTCCTCTTTAAAATCCATTCAAAATTGCGAGAAGCTGTAAGCTTTTCCCATTTTTTTTTTTTTTTTCGAAATATTTCTGTTGCCATATTGATATGCAATTGAAAAGTCTTTTATAATTGAATTGAAATATTTATTTAATATTGAAAGAAGAAAGAAAAATATTGAAAAATATGTGGATTTATTCCCTCCTTTACTGAAAGAATATTTATTTTGTTCGTTTTTTTTTGTCTGTCATCATAGTGGCATTAGTTAGTCGTTGATTAAATTTTTTTTAATGAAAAATATCAAATAATTCTTGAATTGTAAAGGAGGAAAGAAAGAATTTATTAAATTATAAAAAAAATTAATTTTATTTTTAATTTTACACATTTTTAAATTAATTATAAAGAGTTAATTGTTTTTATAGATATATACTCTTTTGTTGATCAAGTGCGATATGTTATTACTTTTAAAATACGTTTTGAGGAAGCACAGAGCATTCAAAGTTTCATCGCTCAAACGACTTCTTATTTTAGTTGCGAAAAATCCAGCTGCAGAAAAAGCACGTTCAGACTCTACACTGGCTGCCTTAATAGTCATTAAAAAATCGTATGCTCTTTGCAAAAAGTCACCACGTGTTCCTCCATTTTCAAACAAGAGCATTTCTCTCTGAATTTTTACAGACAACGTCTCACATCGAATTGCTATCCTCGGTAAATGTGCTTTTTTTATAGCTTCATTGAGCTCGTCTGAAATATTTAAAGGTTCTTCAAGAGATTCAGATGGAATCTCAGAAGAATCTGAAATAATTTCGAAAGGTGCCTTATCTGAATGAGAAGGTGTAACTTCTGACTCAGAAGCTATTAGAAGTGATGTAGATGCACTTGAAGAATTTAGTCTTTCGAGTAACTCAACTATTAATTTGCGACATTTTATGGAAGAAGGAACCGTTAAGAACTCTGTTTCGTATTCGGACTGAACATTTGTTCTACCATTGTCCAGATACTGAAGTATCCCACTGATATCTGTTCTCCTTTGTTGCATGCGAAGGATGAGGGCTGAATGTAGTTTTTGACTTATAACGTTGTTAACATCTTTAAGTTTTTTTAACATAAAAGTTATGGCAACATCGGCTGTGAACAGATTAGCATCCCGACGGCAAAGGGCGTCAACTGTTGCTTTAACTGGGACAAGAGCACTAATGATTTCGGATACCATATTAATCTCATCTTTGGATAAAGCAAAATATTCACCTTCAGGTGTACCTATGTCTATTAATGCCTTTGGTATACAATTTCTTAATAAATAAAGACGTTTTAGTGAGAGTTCTAATATACGATTTTTTTCATTGTGGCTTAAAAAGTCAAATCCCGGGATTAAGTGCTCAATCCCGGGAATTTGGAATTGATAAAAACTGCGTGATCCCGGGATTCCCAACACTAGTAATGGGTTGCGTGGTTTTAAAAATGTTACACTTTTTCTGAGGCCTTTAAATAATTAGTTAGTTCCTCTATCAGAGCGTTGTAGTAAGCGCATCTTAAATAGAGTACGTTAAATGTAAGTTTATATTCCTCAATAACACCCAAAAGCGATTGCTTTTGAAATGTCTAATCATAATATAGTGAGTCCTATGGCAGTATCTGGGGAGAGTCAACTTCTAGTAAATCCAATTGGGTAAGGTGGTAGACCTTTATGACAACACTAGTCTCCTCTATTCATTTACAGTTGACATCCGGATCCAGCTAATCATGGAACAGCTCTTCAAAAATTACATAAAAAACGTGATTTTGGTCAAAAATTGTTCTCTTCAAGGCGTCAACTTTACGCCACTCGAATTGGCATTTAGAGAATACATGAAAGCGAGTAGAACTATATGATCTTCCAGGACAATACTAAAAGTTTATTTTCCTATACAGGTTATATCCGGATGCGGCCAATCGTAGAACGCTATTTCTCTAACCAGAAAGTTTGAACGCTTAGATAGTAACTCCATCATCAGACTAGAATGCAGTAGTACTTTTAGTAGTATTTTTCCTCTTTCCTGACGGATATTGTTGAATACTTTACAAAAAATATTGAGTCAAAGAATTAGGAATACATCAAAAAGAATTATTTTTTTTTTTTTTTGTGATTCATCTTATCTTTCTAATACCCACTCAACCAAATGCACTTATGCAACACGAGTTTGGAAATACATATAATAGATTGTGTTGTATTTTCTTTTGGTTTTCTTTTATATTTTTTTATTTCAATTTGTTTTTAATCAAAATTTTTTCAGTTTTACGTATAATCCTCTCTACTGGCTTTCTAATATTTTAAAGTACATACTCATATGTACATAGTGTATCTCTGTGTACACGTGTTGTATATGTATTGGTTTCTTATTTTATTTTTATTTATTTATTTATTTCATCAGTTTCTTTTTTTTTTTTTCAAATTTTATTTTTCCACTTATTATTTTTGTTTTTTCTTTTTTTTCATGTTTTATTTGTAGAACCCGATATTGGCATGCCACAGCATGAGGCACAACGCTATTTCACACAATTGCTATCGGGTTTGCAGTATTTACATCAACGTGGCATTGCACATCGTGACTTGAAGCCAGAAAATTTACTCTTAGATGAGCATGATAATATTAAAATATCCGATTTTGGAATGGCAACCATGTTTAGGTATTTAGGTACACAACATATTAAACCAAAAAATACGAAAAAAAGAAAACAAAGCGAACAAAGCTAAACAATTTTTAATAATAAAATAACACGTAGCAACCAGCAATTATTTTTAATATCAAATGATTTGTTGTTAGAATTTAAAAACTGTTTCGAAATTATTGAAATTTAAAATTTCTTTTAAGTTTAGTTTTCATTACGTATTGTAATCATAATAATTAACTTATTTGCATTTAATAGTTATTAATTTAGTTTATTTTTTACTTAAAAATAATACTTTCACTGAACTTTATTAGGTGAGCTTAGCTCTTTATACGCTAGAGGCGCAGAAGTAATGTCATCACGTGTATTGCATACCAATTTACAGTTTCAGCAAAACCTTATGTACAAAGAACATAGGAGCCGAATTACTTTTTCCAAAAAGTATCTCTATTTTTACTAAAAATATATCTAACGATTCAAATTCATCTGAATGCTGTCCGGTGTCGGTGGATTTTCTCTGGTATCTTAAGTCACAGTAACGACATGTTCAATCGAAAGAACTATATAAGGCCGGTTACTAAATATCTTTAATAGGGCAGTGCAGATGGCTATGGCATCTAAGGAACGAAGACAATCAGTCCAATGAAAGCCATTCTGTTGCCAACGTTGTTGATCGATCCTGTAAAAGGATTAAACAATACAAAGATTAACTAAAGCAATGCGCACACATATGCCCTGTAACATGTCGCAGATTGTGAGCTCTATACCAAACTTGTCCAAACCAAAAATTTCCCCGATATTTCCCGGAGATTTCCCCGGTATTCATAAACGAGAACACATGTCTAGGTGAAGTCTGATTATCCGAGTAAATTAGAGGTTTTCAGAGAAAAATCCATCATACAACAAGCATTGCGACGCTTTCAATATTTTTTTTCTTTCAGAACGTCCCCGGTCCTTACACTAACCCACCCTCACCCGACCGCAGAGGGTTCGTCCCCATTACCTAGGGACACGTACACACTACAGTCCGAACTGTAGCGGGTAAGGGAAAAGTAATGGCAACGAGAACATAAAACAGCTACAGCACTTAATCACAAGCTGAATAAAGTAACAATAAACCGGAACTACATAAGACAAGAACGAAAATACATTTTTATATAATAATTTACAAATTAATGCCAGCATATAAGCTACGTTTTATACTACAAACACTACAATTAAAATCAATAAAATCATAATATAAGTTAAAATCATTACATAATCTACGAAAAGGAAAATTACATCCATAGTTCGTTCTATAAAAATCTAAAGAAAGAGGACGATAGTGCCGTGAAAATCTTGCTGAAATACTGAAATTCAGGTTACAAAGCGAAAACTCAGAATCGATATCACCTTTAACCAGATTAAAAACAAAACAAACCCCTAAAACAGTCCTTCTACGTTCTAAAGTTGGAAGTTTTATCAAACCTAATCTAGCCTCATATGACAGAAACCCATTGGTACAATCCCATCCTAAGCCACGTAAACAGAATAATAAAAACTGCTTCTGCACAGACTCTATTGAATCACTATGACAACGATAGTATGGATTCCAAATAATAGACGCATACTCCAAAATAGGTCTAACAAGTGAAGTGTTTAGCAGTCTTGTTATATAAGGATCAATGAATTCCCTAGCCCATCTTTTCACAAAACCAAGAACAGCCCGAGCCTTGCCAATCATCATACTAATATGATCAATAGAAGACAGTCCAATAATACTCCCAAATCAAGAAATGTAGTAACAGTTTCCAAAGACCAAGAATTAATCACATAAGTGGACGAAATTACGCCCCCGCGAGAGAAAACCATGCATTTACATTTTTTCAAGTTAAGATTCATTAAGTTAATTCTGCACCAAGTTACAAACAAATCAATATTTCGCTGAAGAACAGCCTGACCATGATCATCATCAAAAGTATAAAATAATTTAAGGTCGTCAGCATACATCAGAATATTACAATCAGAAATAGCACAAGGAAGATCATTAAGAAACAATAAAAACAGTAAAGGACCCAAATGGCTACCCTGCGGAACACCAGAAGTAACATATACAGTCTTAGACAATACATTCCTAAACAATACCCTCTAAGTCCTAAGGGAGAGATAGGAGCCCAGCCAACGATGAATAATATCAGGAATACCGATTAATGGAAGTTTAAGAAGCAAAATTCTATGATCAACCCTATCAAAAGCTTGACTGAAATCAGGTCAGGCAGTCCATACGAAAATCTGATGTCGGAATTCTTATAGCTCCGGATGATCCGAAATCCTTACAGCCTCCGGATCATCAGACCGTATAATCACTTAGTTGCAGTGAAACTGTGTGTACTGGTGATTAGGATAGTTGACTATCTACCAGTCTGCATGCACTAACAAAGCAAGGTTTTGGCTCCATCACGACATAATAGAGACAACAGTATGTGATGACAAATCTAAGCCCCCTAAAGTGTTATTATCGCTATCTTTAACATTTCGATGAAAAATCTTACAAAAATCAATCTACACACCGCGGAAGACTGACAAATTCTTGTTTATAATAACCAATCCCCGACATTAATTATGACATTACTTCAGCGCAATTAGCTTTAACTGCATAGAATTTATGTATTTCTGCGAATATGAAGTTTGAAAACATATTTCTTAAAAATGGTTTTTAAAGTTCTTAAAGTAAGGTAACCTAATATGGAACTTCTTTTAAAATGCATATCCTTTTTAGATGTATAAGACAAAGATAAAACACCTTATTGTTCATTTATTATTTTTATAAATCCTTTAAAGGTCTCTCACGTAAGAATTGTCATCGTATTTTATATATTCTCTTAAAATTAAGTTTTTGTTTTCAATTTAATATTCGTAATAAAATGATTAATCATCTTTGTTTCTCTCACTTTTCTTCTTTTTCTTTTTTTGTAGATGCAAGGGTAAAGAACGTCTATTAGATAAACGCTGCGGCACTTTGCCATATGTGGCACCCGAAGTGCTCTTAAAACCATATCATGCTCAACCCGCTGATATTTGGTCATGTGGTGTTATTTTAGTGACAATGTTAGCTGGTGGTAAGTGCCATTTTTATTGTTATTTAATTATTCTCTCTGTTGTGTTGTGTATATGATGTAACTTATCTTATAATGTCCTTCTTATGCCACCTCTTGAAACACTTGTACAGCATTTTATATTGTGTTTTAAAAATTCATTAAAATTTAAGTTTTTTTCTCTTCTCTTCTTTTCTTTTTTTTGTGTTTAAAGAGATATAAAGTTGAAAATTTCTTTAAAAGCTTTAAAGCAAAAAACAAAATTTATTAAAGGCAATTTTCATAAACCTCTGTTTATTAAAAAAGAAAAAGAGAAAAACTTTTATTTCTTCTATCAGCATATTAATGCCATAAGTAAAGTCGTTTGTTTAGGTTAATAATTTCGATTTTTTTTTTTAATTTTATTTTCCTCCTAAGGTTTGTTTGTTCAAAAACAAAAAAAAAAACAAGCAAAAATCTGACGATTTAAGCAAAACAAATGTGTGTTAAAAAGAGTTCATTATTGGGTTAAAAGCTGTAAGCTTAAAAGGGTTTTTAATTAATATAATCATAAGGCAACAAAACAACCCGTTAATAAAAATCTTTACCTTACCACATTGTTTAAGAAAAAATAAATTTAAACAAAAAGTTCTCTAAGTATTCTATTAGTGGGTACATTATGAATGTTAGTAACAGTGAAAGTTTTTCGTTTATTAGTGCATCAAAGTTTTAAACGTTTACCAAGAATCTTTAACCACAATATAAAAAAAAAAGAAATACGAATAAAAAAATTTTTCAAACTGATTAAGAACTGCTAAATAATATATACTCCCTACACGTAGTGTATACGATTATGAATTGATTTTCCTATCAGACATTTACAATATTATTCCACGCTTTCAACAAGGTTGAGTAAACCTTGCTATACACTCATAGGCGTTCGTTTGATTTTTGCTTTTTCGTAAATTTTCATAATTCCCTCATAAGTTTTAAATGGAATTGCCATTATGTCTGAATATCGTTTGTGGAAGTATATCAACAATAAGTATTGGAAGCAAAATCATTCCTTACTTTTGCGCATAACATGTACAGCCCCGATATCTAATTGAAGTGTATTCTTTAGAATTTTCCTGAAGTTTTGTAATAAAGATATCTTCTAGAAGCAACAAATATGCTGCCGAATTCAGTCTGGGCTTAATGAAGCTAATATATCTTAAAGTTGTAAGACAATGTTACCCGTGCCATAACTTTTACTTCTACAAAATTTCATTTGGATCATACAACACGTACTTGGACCCAATCATGCCAACAACAATTGTATCAGTTTGTATTAAACTTTTTCGTGGGAAAAATTTAATTGTTTCCATTCGTCAATGACATGTGGATTTGGACTTAACTTCTTACCATTCAATCGACAAGGTAGCATTTAAAGCACGGACAGATTTCTTAATAACTGGAATATCTATATTTTTTTATTTATTTCCCGATGTGATAAACTATTCTTAGTGGTCTCACAGCGAATCTATTCTTTCTATCGATTTTTTCTATTGAAATTTCCTTTCTATGGAGCTTGAACTCTACAGCTTTTGGCCTTCAGCGACTTTATTCCTTCTACTGATTTTCTCTTTTAGAATTTCCTTTCGTTAAAGCTTTAATTCTATAGTTTTTTTTGCAAGTTTTACGTAATTCCTTATTACTCCTTCAGAACACATTATTATTCTAGCAATTTTTTAATATGTATTATTGCTTTTGATTATCAATTAAACCCTTGTCGGTGTCAAAAGACTCGAAAGGTGAAAACTTGTTGTATGCTTTGCAAACAGATCAGTAGTTTTATCTCAGTAAATTGATTATGATCTTTTACAACCTGGATTGATTTTGATTTCTAGTGTCAGTAAAAAAGTGTTGTGTTCCATCCTTAGAATGCTACATCCACCATCGTTTGTGTAAAACTTAATAGTTTACAGTTGAAATCCAATTAAGAGCAATTAGATCAGTTTTCATCTCAGAAAATACTGAGAACCTACAGTATTGGCCAAAACTAAAGCACCCCCTCAGTACATTTAGGATTGAACCGTTGTCCGTTTGGCCTGCCTCTGGATGCCTTATGCCATCTAAATCCTTTAATTTAAACTTAGATTCGTCAGAAAACAGCACATTCATCCATTTTTGGACACTCCAGTTGAGATGGGCCTTGGCGATATCAAAGGTTTTTTTCTGATCGTCGACTGAATAATCCGGCCTCTACCGCCCTTCTGGGAATCGTTCTTTCGGTTATTTTTAAATCTAAGCGTTTTCGTACGTGACTAGAAGATGCTGTAGGATCATTTTGGATTGTCCTTTTAATTAAGGAGTCTTCATGTCGCAAGGTTTCACGTGACCTTGCTCCAGAATGAGTAGGAGATGTGCGACCAGTCTGTAAAAATGTTTAAATTAGCCTAGAAATAATTGATCTGTTGATTGAATATTTTGCACTCAATTGATGCCTTGATAAGCCAGCTCTCCAATCCAATCATTAACTTAAAAATCAACCCACAAAATTGCAAAACCAAAGAAGATTTATTTGAAGCCTCAAAAATAGCCTGGGAAGCAATATCTCCTGAAATAATTAATAATTTAATGTCCCCTATGCCTAAAAGATGTGCGTGTGTCATTTAGAATGAAGGATTCGCAACGAAATATTGATTTCAATAGTTTTTTGTGCACCTTAATTTGGGGGTGCTTTAGTTTTGTCCGCTTATATTTTAACTTTTTTTTTTTAAATTCTGAATTCCTTAAGTTTGTGTTTTTCAATAATAAGGATATAAATAAAAAAAAAATAATAAAATTTTAATAGCTTTGTTTTCTTAAAAAAATTATCATTTAAAAAAAATGTACTGAGGGGGTGCTTTAGTTTTGGCCAATACTGTACATTAGTTAGTTCACACATCACAAATGGCAAAATGTTACTGAACAAAACGACAGTTATTTGGTTTAATGAAGCTCTTCAAATATAAGAAAAGGAAATTCTTTCCATTCAAATAATTTTATTTTTTCATCCTGTCTTTCCTTTCCTTTCATTTCATTTTTTTTTTTACCTTAATTTAATTATGCATGTTATCTTATGTTATTTTCAAACCCTTAACTTTCAAATCTCATGCCACTTACTTTTGCTTTCATATTTTGTAAAAACAACAGAAGAAAAACTTTATTTGAAAGTCAAACATATGCTCTCTCCATACATAATAAATGTTTCAAATTAAACATCTTAAATATTTTTTTAATTCATTAATTAAATTTAAATATTGTATAACAAAAAAAAAAAAATTATATTATTACATCACTCACAGCCATATATCTTCGTCTTAATAGCACTGCACTGGAATAATTAACATAAAAATAATAATAATTCATGCAATAATTAAATTTAAAAAAAATCCAACCATCAAAGCATAAAAACATAAAATAAGAAATTAAAAAATAAACTTAAAACTCTTAAATCACTGTTAATATTTTACTTTTAATTGAATGAATGTCGTCATGTGTTTATTTGTGTCATCATCTAATATATAATAATAAATAAAATACAATAAATCTCAATATTAAACAAAAAAATAAAAAAAAAAAGAATTTAAACCAAATATAACAACCATTATAATAGCCAAACTTAAAACAAATCTCTCAACCTCATCACAATTTCATTAACCACCATTTTTTGCTGTTTCTTTGGTATTCTAGCTGTAGATTTATTTGCTGAATATTTTACATATCATCTAAAGCTTTTATACCAAAGCTCCAGCTTAAATTGCTTGCTGCACTCGTATGTTTCCGTTTGTCTTTTTTTTTATTTTATTAATTATTAATTATTATTACATATTTAAATTATTTTTCTATTTTTTAATTTGTTTAATTTTCTTTCTATATTCGTCGTTGTGTTGTCTAATAATTGTAATCATAATTGCTTCTATTTTCTTATTTTATTTAGAACTACCTTGGGACCAGCCTTCAGTACAATGTCAAGAGTTTATCAATTGGAAAGACAATGATCGTTGGTCTACCCAAACGCCCTGGAGCAAACTGGATACTTTGGCTATTTCACTCCTACGCAAAGTTTTATCTACAAATCCCACTTATCGTTTATCGCTGGAGAAAATTTTAGATCACAAATGGTGTAATATGCAATTTCTCGATAATGGTGAGTTTCTATTTTTTTTTTTTTTATAATTATTTTTACATACATATATTAAATTTAAAGAAAAAGTGAATAATTTCTTAAATTCTAAAATAGAGATTTTAAACAGATTTTTGTTTTAAAGTATTTTTTTTTTTTTTGCTGAAATTGTCTTTCCGGCAATAGATTTCTTCATTATTTAGATGAAATTAATGGTGTTTTCTTTTCTACCAAAAAATGTGCATTTTATTAACGCAAAATGCAATTTTGCGTTTGTTTCTTAAAAATGTTTCGCCCTCTAAATGGGTGGTATGTTTTATTCTAAATAATTCGCACTTGCCAATGGTGGAGGGCATTGCATTTTATGCCCTGTATAAATCGAGAGTGCTGCTAATGCCCTGTAAAGCAAATGACTTTTGTTTATTTATAGGGCTACCAGATGAAATTTAAAAAAAGTCGCCTGGTATTGTTATCCAATTTGAAGTTAATTTTTTCATTGTTTTGTGGAGTAACATTAAGGAAATATTACATTATTAAAGCTACATGGTCAGCAGTATAAAAAATTGTATTCAATGTTAGAACAGTGTTAAAATATTTATTTTTTTTTTGTTATAAAAAAAGCGTACAAAAAATGAAGTCGAAAAATTAGCGATCTGGCAACACCTTTGAACAAATTGGCATTTCCTCATTCATTTTCTTAATAAGTGGTAAACACAGGGCATATACCCTTTTTTAATATTTCTGTTATGTTCTTCTCAAATAAAAAATGACATTACAACAGGGTTGGTCAAAAATTTTTTTAATGTACCTTGTAAGAGGGTGACATTTTCATTGTAGAAAAGAAAACACCATAAGTTTTTATTCATAATGTAACTATAAAAATAATCCAGAAAGGTTGTGGTATAGGATATGAGTGTCACAGCGGCCCATTGTTATACCAGTTCCAGTGAATGATAAGTCCTTATTGACCAGTCGTAACAATTCACATCAGAGTTTCGCATTTATTGTATGACTTCCTACAGAATTAAGCTGAAGACGAGTTTGAAAGTTTATTGAATTTATTGATCAATCCAATATCTACCACCATAGCTCGCTTTGAGAGGTTGTTCAAACGATACAGGTCTACGTCAAGCCAGACAGTCAGGCTGCCTTAAGGGCCATTGCGTCGGTCTGGTGCAAATCACGGCTCGTTTGCGAGTGCAAGGAGTCGTTAAGGACCTTTGGACCGGACCGTATCCGTCTCTGCTGGGTTCCGGGTCATAGCGGAATACTGGGCAATGAGACGGCGGATGCTCTCGCTTTCTGAGAGCGATTTAGTAGTTGGTCCTGACCCCCCAATCTGCCACCTCTACGGCCTCATCAATGGATGGGTCAGAGGGGAAGAGCAGAGGCGTTGGGGGAACGGATCGGGTTGTTGTGTTTCTAGATGTCTATGGCCTGCTATAGACAGTATGAGAACAGGTTGGCTGCTGGACCTTGATAAGGCCAGTTTAAGGTTAGTTATCGATTTTATCACGGGGCACTGCGAGATTAGGTCGCTGACGGGGATCTGGAACAGATCCCAGCCGGTCTATTGCAGGGTATGTTGCGATGAGGAGGAGTTGGAGACTGTCGAGCGAGCACCTCCTCTGTAACTGCCCAGCCCTTAGCAAGTGGAGGTTGAGGACCCTTGGCAGGGACTTCTTTGAGGGTTTGAATTCTGTGTCGAGAGCCGACATCAAGGCTCTCCACAGATTCATTAGTGGCTTGAGATGGTTGAGAAGTGCTGGGGCTTCATCAGTGTAGTCGCGTTCTCCATTTTATGTTTTGTTTTTGGTCTGTGTAATTCCTCCGCTTCCCATTCTCCCTTTCCTACTTCCTCTCCTTTTTCCTATTCCCTCTATTATCCTTCCTTTTTAAGGACGTTGTACAGTGGGTCAATTCGACCTCCGGGTGTACTGTACTTGTCTCAGTCGACAAGTACACGTCCTCTAACCTAACCTAACCTACGTCGAGCCAGACACGGACAGTGACAACCGATCTACAGAAGTCATTTACTGGTAAACGAAATTTCTCCGCATGTCTACGCATTACACAATAACCTGTGAGAGTAGAAACAGTGACAAGTTAGGTTAGAGGACGTGTACTTGTCAACTGTGACAAGTACAGTACCCGGAGGTCGAATTGACCCATTGTACAAAACAGTGACAAAGGTGTCCTTAATGTCTAACTTGAGTAGTTTTTTGATACGCTTTCTATGCAATTTTTGGACAGTCGAATCTGATAATAAAACAAGATTACATATGTATTTATATGCAGTTTTTCAGAAGTAAGAGATATATTTATATTCCAATGTTAATTGGTATTCAGAAGTATAACTTCTCCAACATGTTCATCAGCTGCATAATGATACGGGCTTCATAGTAGATTCATGCAAAACTACCACTGAAGCAAGCATGTCTTGACATGACCAACCAGTTTAGACTTGGAGGCTAAACCCTTAAGTTACATAATTGCCGCCTGGGTTGTTAGAGGGAATAGAAATGCTAATAGCTTACTATTACAGTCAGTTCGACTGTGCGATTTATGGCCATTACCTCGGCCTGAAACACTCTGCAGTAGTCTGGTAGACTAAGTACTTCTTGCCTGGACTCAAATTTTGAAATCTACAAAGTAGCCAGAACACATTATGTTAGAGAACCAGTTTTTTCTGGGCTGAAATTCTAATGTGAAATCTTCAATCAAGGCTAGCCTGGTAACCCTATAAGAGGTTAGAAGTATGTCCAGACGGGTAATGTGCCAGTAAACAGGACATTTAGTGACATAGCGACAGGTGTCGCAAGATGTCTGGCAATTAAGCATAAAATAGGGAGTCTTTGTAGTAGAAGTACTTGTAATCTGTATCGCTACAGATTCCCTTACTCTATCAACTAGCACAACTTCATAAAAAGATTATGTTCAATAATCATCGCATTAATGCAGCGAATCACCTCCAAGACGAAGAAGAAGAGAGAAGTCGCCGTGGTCTAGTAGGTAGTGTGTTGGCTTATTAGACTGAAGGCCCGAGTTCGAATCCCAGGTCAGACATCAAAAATGAAAATATTTCTTCGGCGACGTCCTCTCAGCAGATTTCTGGCAAAAACTCTGAGAGTAAATAAAATTGCCATGAAAAGCTTCTCAATAAAATTTGTCGTTCGGAGTCGACTTTAAACTGTAGGTCCCGCCACTCATGTATAAAATTAACACACACAACATGAGTGGTGTGAGAAGCTAGGACGGAAGGGTGCGGGCTTCTTGGGGACGATTGCTGTAGACTGTCTAATGGTGAAGGTATAGCACTGGCCATTTTATAGTCACCTAGCAGCAACTCGTTTCCTTGCCGTTCGCATCTTGAGATGTCCACAAACACTACTCCCTCTCTTCCACCTTCCTATAACCCATTTCCATAAAAACCTGCACAATGCACTGCATGAGTAGGGGCCATCCCCTGAGTGCTGGTTTCACCAAAAAAAAAAAACCTCCAAGACGGAGTCTTCGTCTTGTATCGAATGTTCTACTGCTTGGCTTCAATGTTTCCGCATTCGTCTGCTAGTCTAAGGTATAATTTGTTTTCTATTCTAGTTCTTAAATGTTAAAACAACCAACAACGATAGCTGTAGTTAGTTCTCAGCTGATTCTTATCCTCTTTGGCATTGAGTCAATAGATAATCAAATCAGTATCGTCAGATTATATAGACGACTACTACATCCCCAAGCGTCAATTTCAATATCTTCAAGATTTTATGATTTACAGTATTTTGTAGATTCCACCAACCATATCAAATAGGCAAAAAGTACATCTAAAGGTGACATCATAATTTATAAATAAAGCTAACTCGTAGGCATATGTATGTATATCGCTTTGGAGACCATTTGTGGCAACTAAAAATATCCCATAAAATAAAAACAAAAAACAACACGATGTGACATTTACTTTTTAGTTACAATTTCTTTAAATACATTTTTAAATCTTTTTACTATCTGCTCATCTATAAATTATTTTATTTTAACAAACATCTGTTTAAAATCTTTATTTCATTGATGATTAAAATAAAATGTAAGCGCGACATGTGTTTAGAATATTTAAATTTCCAACAGCCTGGAAATCGTTTGTTCAGGTACTTAGTGACTCTCAATGGTTTTTAGATATTTGAGTTTCACTTTGTACTTGACTGAAAGTTTTCCAAACTTAACATTTATCATATCTAAAGTGTAATTCTTTGCAATTCAATTCAATTGTAAGGCAAACGTAAATAGAAAAGAAAACAAAGTGAAAAAAAGTATTCATTCACATCTCGAATGTTACTGTAGTGCAATTAAAAAAGAAATTTATGGAAAGAAATGTAATCTCTTAAACAAACTGCAATTAACAATGTTTCCATTCCATTCCTCCTCCTCTGTTAGAGTTATTCGAATATACGATAAGAAAAAAAAAACGGAAATTTTAAAGCCATTTTAACAAAAATAAAAATTTGAATTGGAACCGTGGTATAAAAATGATTATTTTTTCGAATACGGCAATAAATAAATGTTACATAAGCACAAATGTACATACATTGAGTCAAGATTACAGCCTGGCATCTGAACACAATACATTATTATTCACCCTTATTCATCTAAAGCTATAAGAGTACTTCAATCTTTATATGAAAACAGCGTATGCCGGGTATGGGATGGATCTTCTTTCTCAGAAGATTTTGCAGTAGAATCAGGAACGAAACAAGGCTGCATTCTAAGCCCGATACTGTTTTCATTATATATAAATGATCTTCCTGATAATCTACCCGGTGGCTTACATGTGGCAAATGTAAATGTCAAAGTCTTGCTGTATGCCGATGATATTCTGTCGGAAACACCTAATGGTTTGCAAGAAATGATTGATGCTCTTCATAGTTACTGCCAAACATGGAGTTTTAAAGTTAATATATCTAAATCTAAAGTTGTGGTATTCCGTAACAGCCCAAGAATTTCTGCTGACTTACGATGGCATTATGGTAATGAGAACTTAGAAACTGTCAACAGCTACACCTACCTTGTAGTGGATATAACATATAATCTCTCTTTTAAAAAACACTTACAACAAAAATTATCTGCTGCTAAAATTGCCATCTCGTCTACCTGGTCTAAATATATCAACCATCCAAATATTTCAAAAAATAACAAGTTAAAAATTTTCAAAGCATGCTCAAGATCTATTATGTTATATGCTGCGCAAGTTTGGGGATATAAAAAATATGATGACGTTGAGAAACTATTTCAATTTTTTATAAAGAAAATGTTATACCTTCCTGCTACTACACCCAATTACATGCTATACTTAGAAACTGGTTTTAAATCATTGTTTATTTCAACTTTAAAAATGCATTTTTGCTATATTAAGAGAGTACTCTCTTTGGGTCCGGAAAGATTACCAAGAATACTTGCAGAGAAAATTATAGAACTCAATATTTTCTGGGCAAAAGAGTGGGTAAATCTATGCAATGAGCTGCATTTTTCTTCGCCTGATGACAGTCGTCCTTTATGTTCATACTGGACAGAAATTGTTCGCCTGTTGGACAACCTTATTCTGGTTGTCGTCGTTACCAAAAATGATGTCGATAAAATCAGAGTCGACAGAATCAGAGTCGACACAACACAATATCGACGGCGTATTGACTCACAGAATACCAAATGTGTGTCGACAGTCATCTATAACTGTCAATAACGACAAACAGAATACCAATTTTAAACTGTCGACGACGACAACCAGAATAAGGGTGATTATCGTGAAAAGGTGCCGTAGTACTGTGACCATACGATCTTTTGTACTCCCCTCAAACTTTATTGGGTATTCGTATAATGTCTCCTTTAAACTGATTGCGACTCGATAACCATGATAATTCCTTGCCTAGCATTTGATATGCAAACAGGAATCTGCTGCTAGTATGCAATAATGCTTCACGTGTTCCAAGAATGTGCTCCAATGATTCATTCTCATCGCCATAAAATCTACATGTTGGGCTTAAGATAAACCCCCATTCTGAATGAGTGTGTCCTGAGCCTACAGTGGCCTTAAAAACTATCAGTTAATTTCTTGATAATTTAATGCATGCCTTAGATTTCCTCAAGAAAAGTTTCACTTGCCTCAAAGCAATTTGGTTTGAGAAAAATCTTTGCCTCTCTTTACCTTTTCATCTTCTCTTCCGTTAAGCATAACGCTTCAAACATCCGCTCTTCTCACTTCCAGAGAAAAGTTTCGATTCCATCAACAGAATGGAAACTCCACTCCATGCAGAAAATAAATTTAATTTTCCCTACCTAGCGCATGCAGCTTTTCCAGACAGTCCCATATTATCTTCGATTTAATCTCATAAAAGACTAGTTTTCCAATGGCGGCCTGACTGTCAGATGGTATTGATATGTCCTGTACTTTTGTACCCCTTATTCTAGTTGAATTGAGCGCATCTTTCGATGGCATAAACTTCCGCTTAGAAGATACCCTCGAGTTTCCCCATGGGCTCGGAATATTTCAGTCTGGGATCAAACACTCGTGCTCATGTTTCAAGATCCATTCTTGACCCACCCATCTGTATACCATAAAATAAATCGTCTTTCAAAAGACGGTGCACCCATGTAATGTGCGTTAATTTTATCCATAAGGGGTGTGACCTACAGATTAACATCAAATCGTATTTGCTATCTATCGCCTTCGATAGCTGCAGGCAGTTCTCAGTGGCTTCTTATTCTTTTGAGTATTGTTGAGTGAACTGAACTAGTATCGCTGCTCCATCCTAAACGTAGTGGATATCCACTATTATTATGTTGTAAAATTGAATTAGGGGCCCTTGTGACTTATAAAATGTTCAGAGGGCTTATATTATAATTTTGTAGATCAACGCACGACCACAGTTTACAGAAAAGTTTAATTGTGCATTTCATTTGTTTATAATTAAGGATGATGTAGAATATTGCGCATAATATCATAGCTTTGGCGCTTTAGCTGTATGATAGCTTTGATACCTTCATAAAGCTAGATTACCAAAGCATTGAAAATGCGTTACGGCAACAAAAAAAAAAAAAAACCATTAAACGCGTTGTTAAGAATAAAAATAAATTCAACATAAACGACCTATAATAATTATTAATTTCATTTCAAAAATCCAAAAACTTTATAAAAATTATGTATGTTTAGTTTTCAATTAATTTAATTAATTTCAATTATTATTTTGCATATTATTTGTTCTTTGGTGATTTTAGCTGTATGGTTAAACAAATATGTACATTCAATTCCATAGAGCTTTATTACCAAAAACCAAATGGTTTTTGCTTTTTTGTTCAACTTTTATTACAATTTTCAGTTTTAAGTTTTCAATTCAGTTTTGATTTTTGATTTAATTAATGGTTCATAATTGTTTAAGATTAATTAATAGGCTTCTCTCTGCTTGTTTTTTTTTTTTAATTTAGAACGCTCCCGTGATCTGGTTGACTCGGCCGCCGCCTTGGATATACGCTCACCCAAAGCTAAACGTCAACGCCAAATGTCTAGTCACCACAGCAGTCACAGTATTGATGATACCATATCACGCAACTATTATTCACAACCCCTGCCAATTGTTAAATATGATTTCGAAGCACCCGCAAAACTATCGGAGGATGCCAATAATCATCCTGCTGCACGTGAACATCGTGTTGGTTTCTGTTTCTCACAGCCCGCCATGTTGGACGATCTATTGTTGTGCACACAAATGAATCAAACACAATCCGCTTCACAGAATGTTTTCCAACGTTTGGTCCGACGTATGACACGTTTCTTTGTCACGCTGCGCCAAGAGGACACTATCAAACGTTTGGTTGCCACCATCGAAAAACTCGGTTACACTTGTAAGATTACCGAAGATAATCTAATCGTTACAATCTCCACCGTAGATCGTCGCAAGTTACGTTTAGTATTTAAGGCTCATATTATCGAAATGGATGGCAAAATTTTATTGGATTTCCGTTTATCGAAAGGCTGTGGTTTAGAATTTAAGCGTCGTTTCATTAAAATTAAACAGCTTATGGAGGATGTGGTACTTAAAGGACCCGTTACCTGGCCCATAGCAATTGCCACCAATTGTGTGCCTTAAATATTTTTTAAATATTTTTTTTTTTTTTTATTATTTTTTCATTTATTTATTGAAACACTCAATGGCTTTGTTTTGTTTTTTTTTTTATTATTCCAATACCCTTTTTCTTTTCATTTTATTTTATTGCGTTTTAGTTTTATTCATGCTTAGTTTGTATGTTTATTTTATTTGTTTTGTGTGTTAATTTTTAAGTTTTATTTAATCTCATCTCATCTCCTTCCTTTTTTTTTTAAATTATTGACTTTTTAATGTAGAAATTAAAAAAATGGAAAAAAAAAAACTAAATGAAAACCAATAAGACAAATATGTATGTGGAACCATTGCTTTATTCTAAGTAGACAATATTGATTTATTTAAATAATAAATACCAACACCATTTAATATATTAAATTATTAAAAAGAGTTTTATTGCAAAAATTTGTATGAGTTTAGGGTCTGTTCGTAAATGCATTACTGCGCTGCATTATTATACGCATCATGTTCATAAATGCTAACCTTGGCAGCACTGCAGCTGTCAAATGTTCATAAATGCAACATTAAATCCATATTATGCGCAAATAAACACAAAACACTAATCATATAAAATAGCTGATGCATTGAATGAGCGAGAGAGAGAGAGAATGGGAGTTTTAACAATAAGTTTCTTTTTTTCTTCCTTAAATGTCTTCTTTTTTGTGCATTTAACAACATTTTGTCATTTATTTTATAGTCCAGTTCAAAAATCAAATTTATTAATAATTTTTCCATTTCTGCAGTGTTTGTTCGTTCGTAAATGCAAACAAATAAATCAGCAAAAAGAAGCATCAGCAACATGTGATTAGCGCAAAATAATCATATTATGCTGCGCCCTTACTTACCTCCTGTCTTGTATTTTGTGTCCAAAAGTTGAAGCCGCTACCTTTATCATAAAAATTTTGTTCCACATATGCCTATAGGAATATTTACAAAATTTAACAATTGTTGCTAATTATGACCTGCACATCAGAGATCAGCAATAAGTATTCAAAAAGATGAGTAGAATCGAATCATTCTTGTAATTTCTTATACTTATAGGCATTCATACTTTTCTTAATATCGTGGAACCTCTACTCATCTTCAACGTTTGCAGTACTCTTCATATTTATATCTAACAACACGTATGATGTTTTTGATTTCGACTCTCCTTAACTCAATATAAGTATACACGAATCACAAAATAAGTATGATTCGCATAAGAACACTAAAATACTCCCTAAAAGATTGTGTATTTGTTCTGCTTTCTGTTCTCTCCTTTTTTACTTATATGTGTCGTTTCTGTTTTGTAAATGCCTAACTGAAAGGCTGTAAATTTTGCTGAATGATTCATGCCGCTCGAATCAATTATAAATATTATTCTGAAGTTATGAATATGTATAGGTTTATGAACATATTTCGAATGGTATGAGTTCGATGTCAACATTGTACGCATACTTATTGCAGCCTGTAGTTATAAATCAACGTTGTAGTGAGTAATTAAATGTCAATATTGTCGACTCACGTATATGTATTTAAAATTTAATGAGTGATTATGAGTCGCGAAATAACGATTCATTGCTGATCTCTGGTTCATATACACAAAAAACTGCCCTTTCTATTAACCCGTATAGTGCAACAATATGAATGATTACTTACTAAGCCAATTGTGCATTACGCCCTCAGTCATTCTCGGAATGTATTCAAAGCTTGTATTAAGACATACAAATCGTCTTTTTGGCAGCCATTGAAATCACTTTTCAAATATCGAAAATGAAAAGATTTAACACGAACGCATAATCTAGATGTTGATTATGAATGACAAACGAATTTCAGTTGTGTTGTCTTTTGCAATAACAGGTGTCAACTGAAACTCTCAAGTCAAGTGAACATCAGTTGCTATTCCTATTTGAGCCACTTTCTCTTGAAGTCAATTCGCAAATGAAAACCAAATGTGTGGGGGTGAGCGGGGAAAGAATAAAATAAAATATTTGGCGAGAATGCGGGGAAATAAAATACAAAAGTATTAGTGTTAAATAATCGAATATTATTTATTTGTACACAAAACGTACCTTCGGGTTCGGGGGTGGATCGAGTAGTAAATTATCTCTTTTCTTTTATCGTTATAATAATTCACAATTAGCAGATAATTAACAGGGTTGTAAAAATACTTAAGTTAAGCTTAAGATTAGGGTGGCCAGCGTGAACAAAATGCAAAACAATGAAATTCATCATAGGATGTGGCCATGGATCGATGTGACCTTTAAACAAACATTAGGACATCATTGTAAAGACCTGCCAATAGTGTTGTTGAGAAATCATCGCCAACTCCGAATACTCTCAAGAAGACAGTTGCATCGAGCAACCATGTTTAGAAACACGAACAGCTCAGTTTAGCCAAACGTTCATGGAACGTACATACGTTCATGGAACGTACATACGTTCATTTTTAGCACATGAAGTAAATACTTACCGAAATTATATTATGGTTCGATAATTGCTCTCGTTGTTTTTCGTATTCTAAAAATGGACATGCGTTTCGTTACTTTCTGAGGAGGGGGCTTAATTCCGTGATTGATCTCCTGACTGTCATCATTTTTCGGTGGTAACGTCAATACCATCCTAATATATATTATAAATCTTTCTGTAAGTCTGTTTTTTTGTTTGTTAGCCAATCACGCCTGGACCGATTTTCTTTAAATTTGGGATATAGATCGAGCTTTTGTCGGTGCAGGTTATAGGCTATAAATCTTTTCAAAATTTTGACCAAAAGGTAAGAAAAAATGGGACAAAGGGAGAAAAAATGAGCAAAAATTAGTACTTTTATGCATAAATGCTGTATTTTATCTGTTTTATAGGAAATTTTTTACGATTTAGCTTGGTTAAGTTACCCAAATAGCTATTGGAGACGTTCCGTTTCTAAAGTTGAACAAAAAGGGCGAAAAGGGGCCAAAAACGGACAGATTGAGTGCATAGCCAATCACGCCTGAACGCCAGGACCAATTTTCTTGAAATTTGGGATATTGATCGAGCTTTTATCGGTGCAGATTATCTGCCGGGGAAGGTTTCTAAGTTGGTATGACCAATTTCCGACAGGTGGCGCCACTGAAAATTACTAAAAATGATTTAAATCGTAAACTGTGCATTTAATCATGTTATGATATTTAGCAATGTTGTTGTGCATGAGCCGGCGAAGGTTTCTAAGTTGGTATGACCAATATCCGACAGGTGGCGTCACTGAAAATTACTAACAATGATTTAAATCGTAAACTGTGCATTTAATAATGTTATGATCTTTAGCAATGTTGTTGCGCATGAGCCGACGAAGGTTTCTAAGGTGGTATGACCAATATCCAACAGGTGGCGCCACTGAAAATTACTAAAAATGATTTAAATCGTAAACTGTGCATTTAATCATGTTATGATCTTTAGCAAAGTTGTTGTTGTTGCGGATGAGTCGACGGGATTTCTAAGTTGATGCGATTAATTTCCGATAGATGGTGCCACTGAAAATTATTCAAAATGAATGACAAGTAATTGGTCGACCTACACCTCAAGCACGGAAGAAAAGAGCATTGAGACTGGAAAATCTTCGAGTACATGCTGCTGAGGCCCGCTCGAGAGAAGTGAGATTAGAAAATGAACGAATGCCTACTACTCAGGCCCGTTCGTCTGAATCATCTGGACAACGGGAAACAAATTAAATAAAATGATTCAAAATTAATTGGATATTTGTGTAATGTCTTTCCTTCAAATTTATTTTAGTTGGTAGAGCAGCAACGCGCGCTGGGTACAGCTAGTAGTAAATAAATTTCTTTACAATGTTGAAGGTGTAGTTGTCGCCTGTAATTCGAAATTTATACCGGGAATTTCAGAAGCAACAGCAAAAATTACAGGGATAATTACGGCAAATTGGCAGACTCCCATCGTCAGCAGGAAACTTTCCATTCCAAAGTTGAAGAGATCTCATAACAAAGGGTCCTGCATGGTATTATAAAAAAAAGTCCTTTTTTTCATGATTGAACGACAGGATTGGATTAACAACAGCTTCACATGAATATCGAACTCAATTACTGCGGCAAAAATGCAATCCCTTCCTTATTGGGCTATCGAATGCTGTCTTATAAGCGATAAAAGAAGGTGTAGGGTAAATATCTGATCGATGGTGGCTTTTCAGAATTGATGCGGCACTGATAATACGCTCGTAAGAAAAGGAAAAACCTATGCTAAGTTTACCTGTTAAATTTCAATTAATTTTATAATGTTTAAATGATTTCTGTTTTAGTATGTATGTATGTATATGTATATATTTTATTGAATTAACAATTCTGTTACATTTCATTTGATTTTGTTTATTTATTCGTTTTTCTTTACTTTTTCTTTTAAATATGAAAATTCAAATAAAATTGAAAATTTTTTGTTTTAAAAAATTATTACAAATGACTGACTGAATGACTTGATTTTATAGGATATTATTTGATTTATTTTTAATTTTATTCATTTCTTTTATGTTTTAATAATAGTTTTTTATTTTTGTTTTATTTTGTAATTAAATGTATAACAAGTCAATAGAATCTATATAAATACATATGCTTACCATTATAGATTAATAAATAATTCCATTTTAAATTTTTGTATTTTAATTCTATTGTAATTAATTACTACTTTAGATACTATATGTATGTATGTATTATATACAATTAAAATTAATTTATAAAATTGCAATTAATTTGTAATAAAACAATTACAAACTAAAAATAAATAAAAGTTTTTTTTTTAAACAAAATCATTTTGTTAATACACAATATTAAAGCGTTAAAAAGTTTCTGTTTTTGTTTTTTATTTTTTGTTTGTCTTAGATTTACTAAATTAAGGTATTTTTTTAATTTTGTTTTTATTTGATTAATTATTAATTTTAAGAAAAAATTTTCAACAAATAAAAATATTTTGGAAATATTTTTTAATTTGATTTTTTTGTTGTTGTTGTTGTAAATTTCTTGCTATTGGTTTTGTTTGGTTTTTTTTTGTACAATTTAAGGCATGTTTTAAGAATGATTAATTAATTAATGAAACGTGTTTTTTTTTCTTTCCTTTTTAAAAAAAATTTTGGGGGAGGAGTTAGGCTTAGGTTTTAAAAATAAAAAAAAAAAAAATATTTACAAACATAATAAATATACATAATTTACAATATAAATTGGCAAATAAAAACAATAATTTTTAACAATAAAGTTTTTTTTTTATTTTTATTTTTATAAATAATAATGCACACTTTGTTGTTTTGTTAACACAATAATGCTGATGATAATGATTCTTGGAAAAACAATATCAATTTAAAATTAACTTGTTCTTCTGAAACATAAGGTACATAATACATAAACTTTCGTTTTTATTTTTTCTTATTTTTTATTTCTAAATGAGTTTCTTTATTTTTTATATAACAATACAAGGTATTAATTTTTTATGTTTTTAATTATGCAATATGGTCTTAGCATATGTAGCATATATCGTATGTAGTAATAGTTTATGTTTTAAATATATTCGTTCTATAGAAGAAAATTTTTAAATATAATTTAATTATATTCATAATATAAATATAAATGTTTTAAAATATATATTCACACATATGTTTATACATATACATATATATGTATGTACACACTAATGGTGTTTTCTTTTCTCCAAAGAAAATGTCACCCTCTTACAAGGTGCATTAAAAAAATTGCTGACCAACCCTGTTATAAAGTAATTTTTTATTTGAGAACATAATACAAATATTACATACAGGGTATGCCCTGTGTTTGCCACGGCAGCTGTTGACTATGTTGAAATAAGTTCAGTAATTCTTCTTCATCAGATGACGAAGATGAATCTAATAACTGATTTATTTCAATTTTCGCAAATAAAATAGATGCAGCAATATCCATATTTATATGTTTAAAAAAAAAGTTTTTAGATATAAAAATATGTTGTATTTTTTTTATAACCAAAATTATTTTTATAACCAAAAAAATTTTTTAACACTGTTCTAACACTGAATCCAATTTTTTTTATATTACTGTAGCTTTAATAATGTAATGTTTCCTTAACGTTACTCCACAAAACAACGAAAAAATTAACTTCAAAATTGGATAACGATACCAAGCGACTTTTTTTAAATTTCATCTGGTAGCCCTATAAATAAACAAAAGTCATCTGCTTTACAGGGCATTATCAGCACTCTCGATTTATACAGGGCATAAAATGCAATGCCCTCCACCATTGGCAAGTGCGAATTATTTAGAATAAAACATACCACCCATTTAGAGGGCGAAACATTTTTAACAATCAAACACAAAATTGCATTTTTTTAAATAAAATGCCTATTTTTTGGTAGAAAAGAAAACACCATAATATTTGCACCTAGTATTTTATATAAAAAAATTTTAAATTATTTTAAAAAGAAATCATTTAAAATATTTACAAATTCAAATGAATTTCGAAACAATTGTAACAAGATTTTTACTTTCTTATATACAGTGGACAGCAAAAGTCTTAGTACTCCAATATATTTGTGACAATTTCATGAATTTTAACCAACAGTTTGTATAAAAAATTAAGGTTTTTATATTTATTTTATTAATTTATTTCTGATTTATTATAAAACAAACAATTTTTTAATGTTTTTCATAAAACAAGAGAAAAAGTAGAAAAAGTTTCAGATGACTCCATAGGTATACCCAAGGAGAAATCTGAGTGAATTTAAAACTCAAAGGCCTAATATATGAAAATGTTATCCCTTGGATTTAGTAGAATATTGCTTAAGGTCAAGCACTCCATTTAACCCATTTGGAATTGAATGTACAAGTTTTGTTTAGTGTATTTCTGGTGGCACCATGAGCAAATTTTTCGGTTGACTTTGGTTTGAGGGTTAGCGATTACGTAACCGTTCTTTCAATTGATCTCCTAAATACTCTATTGAAGTTATATCGGGACGAGTATTAAGCCTGTGGGGACTTTTTTTTTTTTGTCAAAATATATTGAAGTACTAAGACTTTTGCCGTCCACTGTATAATGAAATGTATAACAGTTTCGATAATAATTTATTAAAATATAAACAAAAGAAATAAGAAACAATTTTAAAAATGAATTTTAAAACAATTATTCTATAAATGTTTACATAAATATTGTTTCGATTTTAAAGAGCCAGAGAGAGAGAGTGCTAGAGAGTGAAATTCTACAGAGGATTTAAATATCAATAGAAAAAAAAATGGAGAAGTAATTCACAATACTAAGAAAATCTTACTTACTTGCTTAATTGTTCATTACTATCCTTGACTCAGGATTACAAGCCAGCTTCTCTCACACCACTTATATTGTGGAAGATGCCGAAAGATGACGCACTACCTACTAGACTACGACAACTTCAATGAACTTCACTGCTGAAGAAAATTTCAATCAAAGCCTGTTGTTTTAGCGCCCAATCAGCATATCTCAAATGTGAGTTCGACTTTATATGAATAAAAATCCAAATGCACCAAACTAAGCCGTAAGAAGGCCCAGCTGCAATGAACGCCATGGTATTAACAATTTCGAATTATCCGCCACAACCACACTTTCTTTAACAAAACGATATTTTCGCCAGTGCATACATTACGATGATGTACAGACGCCCCCGTATTTGTAACGCTTTCAGTCTCTACTATTGTTTAAAATGAAAATTTTAAAACTGTTTTGTTAAAAATTAATCAAAAATAAAATAAAAATTCAAAACTGTAATAATAATTTAAGAAAAAAAAATATAATCCCGTATCTAATTCGTTTATTTGAATACTTTTAAGTGAAGCTTAAAAGTATGATAAACTATTTTCGTTTAATACTCGTTTTCTAGAAGAGATTTGCATGCAAAAATCACAGATATCAGCTTATAACTCATGAAATTGGAAGAGTTATAGTGATTTCAGATAAAATAAACAGTGAATTCGAATTTAACGGAAATCATAATTATTTAGAAGCAAAACAAAAATTATCATGGATTATGAATATCAATCGAATCCAATAGTTGCGTTGTCAGCTGCCAATCAAAGCCGGAGGTGGCACTAAGGCTGGGGTCTTCTATAAGAACCATTTGGTTCTGATTTTGAAAGTAGTACCTCGCCCAAGCTCTTCATATACAGAATCCTATGTGATCGTCGTTAACGGTTAGGCTGCCCTGACGACGATTGGGTCGTTCTTGTGTAAGTCACGACTGCTGCATGCTTGTAAGTGATCCATAAGGGCCTTTGGTTCAAATCGGTTATGCCTCTGTTGGTGCTGAGAAATGGTGGTATACATGGAAATGAGATAACAAATGCTGTCGCTAGATTGTATTCACATTCTGATTGTAATTTTATGGTTTGGGAGGACCAAGATGCTACCACTACGAACTTATCGGAAAACTTGTCTAGGATACGCGGCAGAAGCGCTGGAACGATATATCAGAATTTGTGTGATACAATTTTCGGCATTTTATCGATCGGCTTGCTACTGAGTTTGAATAAATCAAGCGACTCAAGACTGGTGTCTCTGTTTCTTGTGGGG
Source organism: Sarcophaga caerulescens (assembly GCA_927399465.1). Taxonomy (NCBI): domain Eukaryota; kingdom Metazoa; phylum Arthropoda; class Insecta; order Diptera; family Sarcophagidae; genus Sarcophaga; species Sarcophaga caerulescens. The sequence continues at coordinate 27,657,138 of OV656866.1, forward strand.
CATTGCATGGTTAGATCGCTAACAAGGATCTGCGATGAATACCTGCCGATCTATGCAATGAGATTGAGTTGGGAAGTATAAAACACTTCGCCTGTCGAGCGCTTTGTAGGAACCATATTCTTTTGGGTCTACATTCAGGGTCGACTTTAGAACTTTGTTCATTTTGGTTTGCCTAATCTCTTCTCTCTGTGCTTTATCCCCAACAACTTGTTTCTTTACCACCTTTTGCTCTTCTCCAGGGCGATCGCAAGACGTCCAATGACCTTCGATTGAAATTGTACTTGCCGTCATGCCAGTATGCATCCTCAAACCTAACCTTACTTAACTGAGATTTCCTCAGTTGTCTATATTGCACAGTTATATTGTATAAAAAGAATCGAAATACACAATAATTGGAAACTTATTGCACTTCTTATAATTACATTCCTTATTCTACTTATGACGTAAGCATACATACGTCATATTGAAGAGTCCTCCTAAAACTAAATTAGGCTAAATTAGATTCTCTGAAACAGTATTACTACTATACCGCATCATAGAAAAAATTTCAAAATTTTTATAAAAACGTTACCTCTTCTCCATATTTTCTATTTACTTATAAGCTTTCTTATTGTCTCTTTCTCTCTCTCTCTCCTAATAACTCTTAGTTTTCTGTGTGCCGTAATAAAATTCTTTTATCTTTTGGCTCGTTTCTGATACCTACTGCAGGGCGTAGGCAATAACCCCGAATTCTAGTAACTTATTTTCTTGCGTAGCTTCAGAGATAAACGCTGCTGCTGATGACGATGCTGTTGCTGATCCCGAGATTGTGCAGGAGGGTCGACGGCCAGTACAGCGGCACCGGAACCATATTTAGCACTGCGTGGCATATACAGACCTTGGCTGGTTGGTGTTGGTATGCCAGATGTTGATGCTGAAGTGGAAGTAGAAGAGGCTGTGGAAGATTCTAACTGGGAGGCGGCAGTTGGTGTTGCCACTGCTGCTGCTGTTGCTGTTGCTGCTGATTGACGGTGGTGTCGAGTACGAAAACTGCCACCACCGCCAGTTGTCGTAGTTGCAGTTGCTGTTGTAGATCCCATTGTGGTGCTATTGTTGTTACTGCTGTTAATATTGCTGTTGTTGTTGCTGGCATTTACTTGATTGCTGGTCTTTCGCAGCAATTTGTTGTTGTATTCATCACACTTATCCTTCTCGATACGTGTACTGCTCAGCGAACGTTTATTACGCTTGATATGACTAAAAGCTCCACTACTACTGGGTATACCCGTCGCCGTTGCCGTTGCCGTCATCGTCGTCGTTGAGGATGATGGCAAGGATCTTTGTGATGTACGACTAAGACGATTTGTATCTAAATTTTGTGGAGTAGAGGGCATTGAGGATGTGGTGGTGGTGGAACAAGGTATAGGAGTATACGACATTATATGATGGGGAGGTATTGTGAAATTGTTGGAAGTGTTGGTGGTTGTGGTGGCAAGGATTATGGGGGGAGTTGGGGTAGCAGAAGAAGAAGATGATAAGAAATTTATGTTTAATTGTTGTGTTTGTTGTATTATTTGATTATTATTATCTATGATTAAATTACTGTTTGAATTATGTGTTGTGGTGTTGGATTTGAGGGTTTCAGCATCAGAAGAGGAATTTGAGTGATTGGCAGAGGTACAGGAGGATTTTGTATTGGTACGCAGTATACGTTCTTCTTCCAATTTGTTATTGCTATTGCTACATGTGTTGCTGTTGCTGGTTGTTGTTATACTACTACTGTTATTGTTGTTACTTAAATTTTTGTTCATATTGCCACCCACTGTTGACGGTATGGGATTCGAATTTAAATCCAACGTAGCCGAACATGAACGTGTTGCAATGCCACTGCTACCGCCAACACCACCACCACCACCGGCTAATTGTATGGACGAAGGTAAAGCCGATACGTCACGATAGTAACGGGCCGTGGTTATGGTACAAGGTGGTGTCTGTTGAAGTTGACCAACGCCACTACCGCCGCTACCGCCACCACCATCTTGATGGCGGTAATAGCGCAAACGTGAACGTCCTCTCAGTGTCATATGATGGTGTGATGATGCAGGTACATTTACACCCGACAGTCTATTGGAACTTCTAGAAGGTGGTATGGTGGCCGATGAGCCCACAATGCCGCCTGCATGACTAATAGCCGTATTCAGATCTATTAGAGCAGCAGTGGCTCTCACTATTGGTATTTTACTTTCATTTGTGGCGGAACTAATCAATGTGTTGTTGTAGGTTTTAGTCTGTTTGTTTAGGCTACTCAATGTAGGTGATGTGACATCATTGCGATGATGCTGCTGTTGCGTTAATAAGGATGTTGTTGCTGTCGTAGTTGTTGTTGCTGTGTTTGTGACATTATTACAATTGCTATTCATATTATTGGCGGCGGCAGTGACATTATTAGAATTTTGCTGCTGTTGTTCAGCCTTACGTAAATGCATTAGACCCATTCTTTGAATTTCAATATCATATTTACATGTGGTTAGTAGCAGAAGTATTTTTTTTTTTTTTAAATATGTATTTACAAATAAATTTGAATTTGTATTGGTATATGTAGTATGTATATAGATATGTATTTTACATATAGATATCCCAGGACAACCACCGCATTTGGTATAAAGAGAGAGAGAGAGAGAGAAAAGTAGAAAAAATAAATTTTGTAGAAAAAGAAAGTGTAAAACAGAGTAAAATATCGTATTAGTTTTATAAATAAAATATACTTGTTCTCTTTTATTATAAGAAAAAAAGTAAAATTTTAAAAGAAAACCATGTTGCAAAACTCCAAAGGCTAGGCTAATACAGTACCAAGGGATGCGTAATCATTTTTCTATAGGCTCCCACTTTTATTCTATCGTAAGCCACTTCTATAGCTTAAGCCATAGGGACAGTTAACTGATACTCAAGTTAACAGAAACTTCTTTACTTTACTTTACTTTCCTATATAAAGGAATTCAGTAGCTTGCAGGTTACAAGTGATCATAATCACTCTTTAGTCTTTATATACATTATCGATGGCCCAACTTATTCAAAATAGTTCGAGAAATAGAAAGAATCTGTAACAAACAACTGAACCCAAAATTGTCAGACTCTGCAAGTGCTAAGAAGTATGTGCTTCTGTACTTCGAATTTTATAATAAAGCAAAATTTCAACTCAATTCTTATTTTTTTTTATCATAGTTACATATGTATGTCCTGCATCGCACCCGAGGACTATACAGAATAAATAATTGTTGTTGTTGTTGTAGCAGTTCGGCTGTTGTCTCCGGAAGCCTTTCTCTTGGGAAAAAACTTCCGGTTGATACAGCTTTCGCTGAGTTGACAATCCTTGGCCGATCGTGGATCGGGTCGTTCCGGAGCGTAGATCCGATTGTCGTGGGAATAATTGTAGTTCACTATACTATCTTAATGAGGGAGAGAGATATTCATTGATAAGGCGAAATATACTTTCTTTTAGTGCAATCAATGGTAAAACAAAAAAGGGTCTATGGGACTAAGAATTGAACCTCTAACGCCAGAAAACATCGTGAACCAATAGAACGATAGGAAGAAAACTAGAAATGTTTGACAATTTTTTTAAAAGCTAATGAAAAGGCAAATAGATCATGCATCAGCATATAACACGAAGCTCATATAAGAGTTACTTTCGGATGATCCGTAATTTCCCTGAGAATTGCTCGGTATTCATAGACAAGAACTGACGTTGAAAAACATTCGTTAGGGAGGTAAGAGCAGCCTGGATGTGCGAGTAAAATCCAGAGATTTTAATTTGTTTTACTAACTTGATGCTGTCATCATAGCATCAGGTTGCTTAATGGATTTTATTCGTATTGACAACAGAAAATCTCTAAGCTCTTATAGCACATTTAACTTTTTCGACTGCACAGGAAACAAAATAACATTTTACAGTAAGACCCCGCTTAACGCTGATCCGCTTAACGCTGTTTCAGCACTACGGGGTAGTATTGCGGTTCTCCTAAATCGCACACTGTATTGATACTTGTTGTATATCTGTGCAAATGAAATGGCCATGCAACCAACCAAAAGCGGTCCACTATATAGCAACGGTGTATACTATGTATCTTTTTCAGCGCTCTTTTGTTAGTCTGTCCAGAATAAAGATTCCAACCGTATTTCCGAAGTCGCAATATATTTACATACATATGTATGTACCAGAGATCAGCAATGAATCGTATTTTCGCTACTCATAGGTACTTATGAAATTTTGAGTATGAGTGAGTCAAGAGTATTAAAATACTCTGATTCATTCGTACTCGCTACAATATTGATTTATAAGTATAGGTTGCAATGAGTATGAGAACAACGTTGACATCAAACTCACAACATTCGATTCATTGTTTGATTCATACGCCTACTCATTCAGATTCATAAATTTAGAAAAATACTTATTATACTTATAAGTGATTCGAGTGACTCGAATCATTCATCAAAATTTACAGTAGTAGTTATTGTTGCATTTACAAAAGAAGAGGAAAGAAAATACAAAGATAGCAAGCAAAGCACACACACAACCTTCTAGCGAGTATTGTGGTGTTCGTACTCGAATCATACTTATTTTGTGCTTCGTGTATATGTTGAATCATGGACAGTCGAAATCAACAACGTCGTGCGTATTGTTAAGTATGAGTACGATGAGTATTTCTAACTTTGAATATGAGTATATTAAAATAAGTATGAATGCGTATAAGTAGCTGAAATTATAAGTATGACTCGAATCTACTCATCGTTTTGAATACTCGTTGCTGATCTCTGATATGTACGTGTTAAGTTGCCTCGTTTAACGCTGTATCGTTTAGCGCATATACCCCCGCGTTAGGCGGGGTCTTACTGTACTGACTTGTCTGTTTACATTAAGGACCACCAGACCAGACTCCCTAATGCTTGAAACGCAAGATATACAATACATTTAAACTTAAATTCGGTATATATTTGCAACATGGTTTCCTTTAAACTTGGCAACACCTGTGAAATTGAACTAGAAAAAGATTCGATTTAAAAATGGAAAATAATTATAAAACTTTAAGATATGTTAAGGGAGTAAACCATAAGCCAATTTAAAGAAGAGGAAGAATAAACAAAATACCACAACTAACTACAAAAAAGTGAAGGGAAAAATAAAACAAGGGTATGGTAAAGTAAAATAAAACAAATATAAAAAAAATACAACAACAATTTGGTTTTTAAGAGTCAATTTAATTTTTTTTTTTTTAATTTCTGTAAATATTTATTGAATCACAAAACATGCATAAAAACATAAATAAAGTTATTATTAATATAATCATAATAATTAACAAATACTTTAATTAGATGTAAATAAAGTTAATAATTTTATACAAAAACATGGGATTTTAAATTTTGATATCTACAGAAATAGGTTTTTTTCTTTCTATTTTCAATTTTTTTGTTTGTTTGTTTCTTTTAATACAAAAAAAAACTAAATTAATTTATAACAACAAAAAATAAAAGATTGTACAGAAAAAGGATTAAAATATTAAATTTTGTATAATAAAATAACAGAACAATAAACATGATAATTTATTTTAAGTAGTTTTAGTTGCTGTTTAATGATTGCAAAAAAAAAAAAAGACAACAAAACAAATAATCTATTACAATTACAATAGGGATTGAATGGTATGGTAGATAGAGGCTATTGCATTTGTTTATAAATGTAAATAAATAAAATTTTGTAAACAATTTAAAAAATATTTGAAAAAAAAACCAGAATATCTAATAAGTAGTGCTTACTAGGCGTTCATTTATCGATTTAGAATTTCGATTTATTTATTTTATTTTTTGTAAGCATTACATCTTCTTAACCAATTTAAAAAATAAAGCATTTAATATTTGAGGATCTTGAAGAATGGATGGCAGGGTGGTTTTATTATTTAAGTGCGTGGCGATTAAAGTATTGCATAAGACTTTCCTTAAAGCTTGTTTTGTTTTGTTTGATTTCATTTTCGAAAGAAACATAAATTATAGAAATTTTTTTTTATTATTCTATTATAAAAAATTTAAAAAAAAAACGAAACAAAAAATAATTGTATGTAGTTATATAAAATAAAATAAAATTGTTAATAATAAATTGTAAAACTAAAGTTAAATAAACCAAAACTGTATTATTAATAAGTTTTTCAAAATATTTATTTAACGTTTCTAATTTCTAATAACACTAGCTGCAATATATTATGGGGATGGTTAGAATCGTTATATTTTATTAAAGAAAATAAATAACACATAGCCTAAGTGGGAACACCGCTGAAAATATTACGAATTTTATGCTACTGTAGCAACCAAACAAGTACACTACTGACAACAACGATTATTTTGTGGCAAGCAAAATTTATTCAAATTGACAGTACACGCGATAGTGTTTTCATTTTACTGTCTTTTCTGTTTATTTTATTAAAAAAAAAAACCGATACCAAAATGACTGAGATAATCACATACAACAGGGTTTACTATTAAATCTGCAACACTTGTGAAATTGTTAAAGGTTCTCAAAATATGATTTTCTAAAGGCTCAGGGGCCAGTATGCAATGTAATGCACCAATAAGTTTTACTAACAAAATCCCTAAATGTGTCTATATTGGTAGCTTTGGTTTCATATTAAGAAATGATTTAAAATTCAAAGGTATGGTGCTAAAATGTACAGTACAGGCCACAGGTTGTTAGTCAGCAAAAATTAAAGGCTTGGCTATCTATCGGTTATTCTTAAAGCTCTCTGACCCTCTGCTTCACTTAAGCGGATAATATCAAAAACTAACATTATTGGAAGTTTAGGCAGAGTCACCACTTAAGGAATACACATACATAATTCAGTCAGGATTACGACCTAGATTTTCACAAGACTTGTGTTGTGTGTATTGTTTTTATACATGTGTGGCGGGACCTACAGTTTAAAGTCGACTCCGAGCGATAAGCTTTTATTTATTTTATCTTTATGGCATATTTATTTATTGCCAAAGAAATATTTTTCAATATTTCGTTTTGTTAGAGGTGTCTGACCTGTAGTTTGAACCGTGGCCTCACGTCTAATAAGCCAATACACTAAGTACTAGACTACTCTACCTCTTAAGGAATAGTGGGACTTAATTATGAGAAAAAGATCGTCACCTCTATATGTGTCACACAGTGTAAGTTAGTTTCAGAGTAACAAAAGCGCTTGTATGACAATCGGCTGCTTGCTTAGCTAGACAAACTTGATTAATGAAACTGTTATAAAATAAAGAAAATTGGGAAGATTCTTTGCAAGAACCGTTCCTCATTCAGGAACGAAAATACGCCAGCTAATAAAATAATCTTCTCTTTTTCAATCGCTCGAAAATTCAGAAAAGTGATTTGCGAATAATCAATGCCCGGGGAAAATACGCTTTGCCCAATAATTCTTTGAGGAAGTATGATATAAAATAAAATATAACAATATAAATGCCACTGCGCGTCGCATAGCACAAGCATATCAACATATCAAACGAATATGAATTTCTTAAATTCCTTCAAATTTTATAACGAAAAACAAAAAAAGAAAATAATAAAGTACTTTGGATGAGTAACACCTTCAGGGCAGACCACTGTATATACAACTTAAAAATCAGGTTAGCAAAAGTAGGTTTAGAATTTAACTTTATAAATTAAATATTGCACAAGAAATAAGCGTATTAAGAAAATATTTGTTTTTAGAATAGTTAATAAAAAAAAAATTATTGCAACTAAGGTTAAAAATTAATTATAATAATTATATTTAAATACATACAAAACAAACTACGATATTAAAATAAAATTTAAAATTAAAAAAATATTTCCATTTAACTAAACATAAACCATAAAAGACATTAAAAAAAAATAACGCAATAATGAACGGCAATATGAACAAAAAACAACTTTAAAATAAAAAAAATATAACACACGCAAGAGTTTTTCATTTCAAACAATTACGAATTTTTAGCAGCAAAAAATAAATTCTTTTGAACAGCACTTTAAAGGTACAAGTAATATGTGATTTGGCCAACAAATTTAATTTAAAATTGACAAACTTAAGTGTGTAGAATTAATAATTGAATGGCAAGTATTAAAAAAAAAATAAAACAAAGACTTGATAATTGTTTAAATTTGGGAATAAACAAACAAATATAGTGGGGGTTGTAAATGGCATCAAAAAGAAACAGAATCTTAAAGAAGTACGGGGAGGGGGGGGGGTTTTAATTAAAGATAACAACAACTTACCTTTTGCTATAAAGAGCTAAACTGCGTGCTCGTGTTGTTATTGCATTATTAATTGTATTAAGATTTGTTGATGCTGTAGATGTTGTTGTAGTTGTTGATGGTGGACCAACACTATGGTTATTATTAATATTGTTGTTGTTGTTGTTATTGTTAATATTATTACAATTGTTATTATTACTGTTGTTTGTATTATTGTTATTATTATTATTGTTGTTGTTGTTATTATTAATATTATTCAATAGATTGTTATTAACTGCTGCTACCATAGCTGCTGCATTATTATCCATACAACCCGACACTGTAGAACTATTGTTGGTATTGGTGTTTAGCACATTAACTAAATTGTTATTGTTACGGAACGGTTGTGAACGAGCTCGTGCATGCCGCAAAGGACTTTCAGTTTCCCTAGAATATTTATTTAACAAAAAAAAAAAAAAGACAAATTATTCTCTCTCTCCTCAAACAAAATTGCAAAAACGAATATTACCCTGTACTACCGCCAGAACGTGAATTATGTTGCCTACGCATAGCTTTGATTTGATTTAGTTTATCACCCTGAGTTTGAGACTTGGTCTTCTCTATAGCCGCCTGACACATTTTTACCGTCGACGCTATGGTGGGCCTTTGTAAGGCCACTGCTGGTTCATAGTTTGACGATGGTTTCTTCAATTTCTTTTCAGCATACAAAGGTGTTACGCTGCTACTTGTATTGGTGGTGGTTGTTGTAATAGCTGCACTGCAGTTTGTTGTTGCTGTTGTTGTATTTACATTATTCATTAGTGTATGGCCATTTCCCATCATAGGTGGTGTTCGACGCAATGTTATTTCGGCTAAAACTGGTGTTGCACCACCACCACCACCACCACCACCAGCGCCTACGCCACCTCCTCCCGCCGGATTTGTTGCCGTTTTTAGATTCGTCGGAGTTATTTTCGCATTAACATTAGGTGACTTACGTCTACGTGAAACAATAAATGTACTATTCGTATTCGAGGTGGTCGAATCTTCTTCCGTTTCGTAAACATCATTATCATTATCACTGGCACTGGTAGGCGGTGTTATGGCACGATCTTTGGCCGCCATTAGAACACGTGTTCGCGTTATCGTCTTGTTTCCATTCTCATAGGATTCTAATGAATCCAATTGATTCGAATCCGTTTGATCCTCTTCATTCAAATGCATTGTGTCCACTTTATGTGAAATACCTTTAACGCGTGTCATTAACATTTCCGTGTTGTTTTCGTTCGCATGTAACTGACCAGAAGAACAGGCTTTATACAATAAACTATAAATGCCATATTTGTGTACAGGACAACAAATGCCGCTGCGCTTGCGCATGCGTTCACCTTCCGACCATAGCCAAGATTGTTTGCTAAATTATAGCAGAAGAAGAAAAATTTTAAAAATATTTAAATACGCCAGTGGATTCGTGGATATTAAATAGAAAAATAATTACTCTTCCATCCATTGTTGTTGATGGCCAATCACAGAGCCAGGACGGCACAAGCGTAACCAGGCAATAGCTTCCAGAGCTGAGAAATTATAGTGTTTCATTATATAAGCACCAATTAAACTGCCTGTGCGTCCAAGACCAGCTGAAAAAATTTTAATGTAATTAAATATCAAAATTATAGTGTCTGAATATAAGATTTGATTAAATTAAGAAAATGTTTTCCGTTTCAAAGCTCTTATTTTAAACATGAGGTCTAATCAACAGGGATGTGTTGACTTTATAACTGATAAACGTATGTATGATTGAGCCTTTTAAAAACCAATGTGGGAGAAAAGCAAATTTAAGGCGGAAGAAATATGTTTAAATTTAAGATTACCCACACGAGGATGCATTCTATTGAGTTATCTATTTATATATCCTTCTCCCCTATCGAGTAATCCATTCTCTCTCTCTCTCTCTCTTACTAGCTACATAGCCTCACTATTGGCCTTCTCCTACTGTCTAGACATTCGAAATCGAATGAATTTTTTATGAAAATCATTTGAGAAATCGAATGATTCGACACTAGGCATCCAACCATAATAGAAGAATTAGAATAGGAAAGTGCATTATGCAGTTATAGTTCAGACTGTTTAGCGGTCCATAAAACCTAAAAAGAAGATTTTCGTTGGTACACTACTAGGCTGCTTAACAGATTGCATTTGTTATTGAAATTAGAAAATTATCCGTTTATGTCTCTGTCTCGACCTAGACAGTCTAGTGGAGATATGTATTTTTACTGGATGGAGCATTATATTCATTAACCTTTCAGGCTACGTAGGCTCAAGTGAGCATGGATTTATCATAGCAGGCACTCCTTCATACATTATCCTATACCTTTATTACTTAACGGGATGAAAGTATCTTCTCTTTTCATTGCTAGTTATAACTACGGAATCAAAACTGAGACTAGACACAAATGAAGTCGTCATGGATCTCATGGCTATTTAAAATTAATCTCAATGGGATGAAATGCTTAATCTACTAATTTGCTGCGGTAATTGCGATATCAGTAGCTCAATAATAATGATGAATCACTTCATAAATAATTATTATTATTTTTTTTTTCCTCTCTCACCTTTACAATGCACAGCTATGGCTCCTTTTGTCGTCTCACATATCGTTAAAAATTTCTTCAATATCAAATCACTAGGCGTACTGCCATCAATGAAAAATAAATCTTTGTGCTCAAAACCGGCATTTTCAAAACTGGAAGCATGATAGACCTTGGCATTCAAACGTATTATTGTGGTAACGTTATTGGCGCGAAAATATTCAAAATAGGTTTCCGGCGAATGGCAGGGATAACCATTTGGCAGTGTTTTCGATTTCTGATGAGGGCCACAAAACGCAATAAATTTCTGCGGTACAATCCAATTGAAATCACCATTCTCAACACGTTCATAATATTCATATTCCTCGGCATCGAAGTCATCGAAATTAAAGAAACCCGCCTTTAAAGCTTTAAATATAGCATTTAAGCAATCGATAAGGGAAATTTTATAGCCCGACGGGCCATAGGAAGCATCACAGAATCTGGTGTAGGCTGGTATATCGCCCATAACCAATGGACGATAGGCTTCTTCGGGGGTCTTGTTGAGGTAAATTATCTAAAGTCAAAAGAACATTGGAATATTATTTGTAACAGGAAGAAGGAGAAGAAAAAAAAGCAAACTTACCGAAAAAGCTCCAATTAAATAGGCGGCATTAACACGTTTAGCCGGATTCATGGAAGTGTAATGTACAATTTTCTTATTAGCCAAGGTTTTATTATTCAATTTGGCATTTAACTTTTGGCAATAACGATACAGCATGCAAATATTCAAGGGGCCAAAATCATTGTAAAAGTTCTCATAAATGAAATCGTCATCGATGCTAAAATAATGACTGGTGGCGGTATTTTTCGGTTTGAAATTCTTCTTAAAGGCCACAAAATACAAACGGTCTGTAATAAAAATGAAAATTTAATTAAATTTGAATTTAAGATGCGCAACATTTTTATGAAATAAAAAAAAAGAATAAAAAACTTTCGTTATATAAATATTTATTATAATTGCAAAAGTACGAGTATAAAAACGAAATAAAAATTTATAAAAAGTAAAGAGGGATGGTATTTGGATTTGGTTGTCTTAATTAAAATTTAATGTGTGGCATTTACGTGCCACACATTTGTTACCTAAAAGACCTAAAAACAAACCAAAAAAAAAAGCAAAGTGAAGCACTTACAAAAACCTTTTTTAAAAACTTTCAACAGTTGGCAAAGAAAAAAAAAACATAAAAGAATAACACCAAAGGGTTACAAAAAAAAAAAAAAAAAAAAAATAAATAGAAAAAAAAGAGAAAAAAAGAAAAATAATTCTATTTAAAATTTTAATGATGGCGTTTTATGAAAGATGTTGCATGTTGCACGTTTAGATGTTGATTTTGATTTTGGGCTGCACAATACAAATACAATTGAATGGAATAAAATGAAATAAAATAAAATTAAAGAATGGAATTCAAAATTTTGAAGCGTGCAAATTCGAAATGCCAAATGTTGATAAGGCGATTATGGTTTTTCTGGTCGAAAACCACCAATAACTATTGAATAGCAACAATAGCAATTTGTAATAGAATATTGCCAAAAAAAAATTATATGAATTAATAATATTGTATTTGAAATATTAGCCTGCAATCTGATGAACTCTTTAAAACAGTGTGAAATAAAAACTTTGAAAATTTTTTAATTTTTGGTATACAAATCTGATCGAAACTAATATTAATTTAGGGTCCGCACTCTAATGTAAATAAGAATATAACATCTAAATCAAGCTCACGTCAGCATTGTTATGACCACAGTCAAGAATTGGCTATACTCAGTACCCAGACTCTATGGAAATCTATAAAGATGGCTCTAAACTAGAAAACTAAAATAGAACTCGATCTTAGGATATCTCTGCGAATCCTTGACTATAGCGTATTTCAGAACGAGTGAATGCCCATGATTACACAGGAATTGCTCTTTAGAAGAGATCACCAACTAAAGGGTCCGCCAAATAACTTTTTTTTTTTTGAAAATGCTTTAAAAAAAACTTGTACTGAATATTTTCTCAAATTTCTTTTTTTATTTGATAGTTTAATCCTTCCGGTTAATAATGGAAAATAATTTCATTCAAATGGCTGCCTCGGCTGGCCATGTAGTAGCCTATACGATCGGTATAATTTTTAAGCACATTATCGATTGTGTGCAGCTGTATTTCACCAATGGCTTCACGAATATTGTCCTTTAAAGCGCCAATTGTCTCTGGCTTGTCGGCGTAACACTTATCTTTGACGGCACCCCACAAATAGTAGTCCAACGGTGTCAAACCGCAGCTCCGAGGTGGCCAAACGACATCAGCTGTGCGGCTGATAATGCGATCTTCAAAAACAGGACGCAAAACATCGAGTGTAGCTCGGCTGTGTGGCACGTAGCGCCGTCCTGTTGAAACCAAATGTTGCCAAAATCCTCCTCTTCATATTTTGTGAGCAAAAATTCGTTCAACATGGCCCGATAACGATCGACCATCGACTGTAACGGCCACTCCTTGCTCATTTTCGAAGAAAAATGGCCCAATTATGCCTCTGGACCAAAATCCGCAGCAAACAGTGACTCGTTTTGGGTGCGTCGACTTTTCAATGTATGCGTGCGGGTTTTCTGTGCCCCAAATGCGACAATTTTGCTTGTTTACATACCCGCCAAGATCAAAATGAGCTTCATCTGAAAAGATGATTTCTTTGCCAAAATCGGCATCTTCTGTAATATTTCTTCGGCAATATTTCCCAGCGTTGTTTAATCGTATACACAACCATATTCGTTCAGCGGAAGGATAAAACTAATTATCTGTTAAATCAGACATGAGCTAAGTGTTACCATTCACGAAATAAGCACTAGTTAAAAAAAAAAAACGTTAGATGGCGGACCCGATACAAGCATTTCTATCTTATCTGACAAGTTGAAATTTCAAGCCATCTTTGGCATCTGCCGCAACTACCTTGCTCAACTCTCGCGATAGTTTTGCTTCAATCTAATACAGGGTCCTTGTCACAAAAACTACTACCGATTACTAATTCACATATGAAAATAGAAATACGTCTTACATTACGTTGCCCAATTGGCAGACGTATTTATTGGCTGCTGATAACTCCTAGCCAGAGGAAAATCTTGCTTCTTTGCCAAACTCAACTGGTCTTAATTGGATAGGAAGAGTCGTAAGGACACTTCTGTCACAATTTCTATTCTCAAGGGTCAATGCATAAGTATACAGAGACACTCTGGTTTCCTGCATATGACTTCTGTAGAATTTGGAGTATGAAGAGAGTGTTGTCGCCTTTATTTGCCAGTGTTCGCCTATAGCTCCACGCAGACCACAGAAGACTGCTGAGAGGAAGTCGCCGAAAGAAATTTTTTTTATATTTCGTTTTGTTCGAGATGTCTGGGCTGGAATTTAAACCACGTCGTCGCGTCAAACAAGCCTACTACGGAAACTTCAAGGGAAATCTACTTCATCTCAAATAGTTGATGTGTTTTGTTACGCTATGCCTAAGCATGTCCTGGAGAATAACGCCAGTCAGTAGAGGAGATTTTCGATTTCTAAAAAGATAGTGTACTGAGCAGCTTACTGCTTAAGGTAATGTCAGTGTAAAATGGGGAATTAGAAGAGCGAGCATTTGCATGATGAGACATTTTTCCATGAGTTTATGAATGAGCTGCCGGACGCACGCAATTGAACAATATTTCTGGCTTTATTAAAACACAATAAACGCAGTCTTTAAGAGTACAATAATGCTTTGAACTCTTAATAGTTTTGCTCTTTACTGTAACAACATCTAACGGAAGTGTGAAGGCAACATATTTCATGTGTAATTGGTGCCAAAAATATTTCATAAAAATCAATCATCAGCAAATTAAGGCCGACAAGTAGTTGAAAATGAAAGACAAATACCTGCCCCTCGTTCCACTTCTCCCATTAACTGCTTACAATACACAATTTGCAAACAGTTGATGGGGTTGGTGTCAAATCAAAAATTGTTTTTGATTTGTTTTGGGGAGAAGGGTGGGTTTCCGATGTCGTGGTTAGAAATTAATTTAAAGAATTAAAGTTGAAATGAATTGAAATCTAAAGTTTTTTTTTTTACAGAAAATAATTGCACACAAAATGTTTAAGGAATTCAAACAAGTGCTGCTGAACTATTGTTCAAATTTATAATTTACAGAGTAAAAGGTTACCAAAATAAACGTATTCATGAGAGTTTTGAAAACGAAATTTCTTTTGAAATGTTACTACCACCATCTACTTACTGCAACTGCTTGTTGTAAGCCATAGTATTTCAGTTTCAATTTCAATTCAATTTATGCAAATTGAATAATTTCCCTTATGAAAATATAGAATAAAATAAATTTTCTTCTACTTATTGTTGTTTGTTGGAAGCTACAATATTACAGGAGGCGGTATGGGTTGGTATTTTTAGAATAGCTTTTCAGAAAATAGGTTACCTCTACGCGTGTGTGTATGATGATGAACTATTTTTATTCTACGAAAAGAAAAGACGAAGGAAGAATAGAAAGTAAAATACTGTGTAATACTGTGTAATGCTAACCAATTCAATATAACTTTTGTTAAGACTCTATTTAAGTGCGCTAGCAGTAGGAGAAAATAACGACAAAACGTTGGCAAACGTTGTTTGGTACGTTTTATGCAATGTGAACTTCTTCTCATGTCGTGTTGATTCGCAATCTTTTTTTAACTCGTTAATGTCTTACAAGTGCAGTAATAATACAACAGAACAATAAAGAAGAGGAAGAATAAACTATAGAAAAAGAGTTGCCATTTAGAAAGTATTCAAACAAAAAGAGTCATTCTTAGACCAGGCTTAGGTAACCTCAGGAACACACTCTTAGGATAGTATGGAAGAAAGTGGCCGCTTTGTTCAATCATAACTTTACTTGAGCATAAACTGCGAACCGTTATGATACCATAGGTCGCATTGCCCCAGAATCCACCTAACAAGTCGTGCTGAAACAATAATCAGCATCTAGAACTTTGAATTGGAAGCATGACTACCTTAGAATCAAGTCGGACAATCAAATACATACATACATACAGTTGTGTTCAAAATACCCTTCATTTAAAAGCAAAGTTTAAAATTAAGAAAAATAAAAAAATTTATTTCTTATTCATATTCTAACTTTTTACTATTCAATTATTTAATTGAAACCATAAAAACAAAAAATATTTCATGTAAATAAAACTTTCTTTCAAAATTAATTGTTCAAAATAATATGAGTGTTAGTACACAACCTTATAATTTTTAAACAAAAGGCACAAAAGCTTCATATTATCTTAAAATAGTATAGCTATTTTAGTATTTGGTTGAATAACCTTTGTTTTTAATGACTTCAGCACATCTATGAGGCATTGAGTCAATAAGATCTTGGCATCTCTTTGAAGAAATTTTATGCCACGCATCCGCGCACTGTGATCCATAGTTCTACTGCATTTGAAGGTTGTTTCTCTGCAACATATTTTTTAACATCTCCCCATAGATGTTTTATGGGATTAAGGTCAGGAGACTGAGCTGGCCACGCCATAACCTTAACTCCATTAACCCGAAAGCACTCATTTGCCAATTTACTGGTGTGTTTTTGGTAATTATCTTGTTGGAATATCCATTTTTGAGGCGTATTCCACTCTGGATATGGTAGCATCACTTCTTTCAAAATGCCGACATAGACTTACCTATCCATTATGCCTCTAATGGGATGAATTTGGCTTACACCATTATATGAAAAGCTTCCCCATATCATTAGTTTTGCACCACCATGTTTAACTGTCGTTTGTGTATACTGAGCTTTATATTCGGTGTTGGACGGACGTCTAACATACTGTCTAGACCCAGTACCACCAAATAAAACCATTTTGCTTTCGTCGGTCCACAGTATGTTTCTACATTTTTCTTTTGGCCAATCGATATGTTCTTGATCAAACTTTAAGCGTGCTGCTGCCTGTTTTTTTGTCAGCAATGGCACCTTTCATGGACTTGTTGCGAATAAATTGCTGTCTATCAGTCGTCTACGAATAGTAGGGCCACTTACGGCAAGATTCAGATCCTTTTGAATTTTTTTTTTTTGAAGACGTCGAAGGATTTATTTTGCTGTATCGTACAAATCGGCGGTCATCGACAGTTGATGTTTTGCGCTTGCGCCCAAGCGTTTCGGGTTTTTTTTTATATTGTAATGCATTTCCGATCATTTGATCGGAGCAACTTAAGATTTCCTTAATTTCTTTGCAATTTTTGCCTTTTTTTCGAAGATTTTTAATTAGTTCTCTCTTTTCGTCAGTAGAATGCTTTCGTCGTCCCACTATTACAAAAATTTATGGGAATCACTGTAGAAAAAGTTTTAACTTCATTTTCCATACTTACTTTTCACATTTTTTTTAAATTATATGCTCTTATATATTGTTATTTTTAAAAAACACTCACATTCCTATTTTTTTAATCAACTTCGGTTGGGCAAAAAAGGGCAAACACAAAAATAAATCAATTCATGATAAATATTAAAGTTATTATGAGATTCTCTTTTGTATTTTATTTCTTACATACCGTTGTAACTACCATTAGAATATATCATGTTTTGCAAATTGGTACAATAAAAAATTTCAACTTCGAAAATATTACATGGTAGCACTCCTATTATTTTGAACACAGCTGTATATCTAAGAAACTAACTAACGCCCTTATTAAGTATTCAGTATTAGAGTTTCGCAATTAAAGCATGACTTTCTTAGAATCAAACTGAAAAGTCTTATAGTTTTTAAGAAATGAAAGTGAACGATCCGATATCTATTAACGCTAGCTCCATTAAGTTATCGAGAAACCGTGAACCAAGTGAGAGAAGTTTATGTCAAGGTGGGATCCACCACCTCAATTAACCTAACCTAACCCAACCTTGTTGTCCTTGTTGCAAGTACTTTAATTATGGTGTTACCTTTAGTGACCCTGTTTCCAGGAACTCCTAAGAGAATAACTGCAGAATAGCTCGTTATATTCTTTATTTCATAGTAAAAATATATACATATATATTGCCAGTGTTTGTTTAAAAAACTGACACGTTTAAATATTATTTAGTTTCCCAAAATACCAATTCACCAGGCAGGCGGCAACTCTTTTAAAAACAATTTAACACAGTTCATATACATCTGCCTCATCCTCTCTGCACCTCTTCTAGTTTTTATATTATATTAGAATGTGTATTAGAAACATGGTTGTAATAAATAAGAATAAGACAAAAAATTGTTATGCATGTGTATGTATGTGTATGTGTGCGTGTGTCTAATTCAAATAAATTTTATCTGGAGTACATGTTTCCATTTATTTTCATTTTCATTTCAAATTCTAATTCGTTTGGGTGTAAAATTGTTCTCTATTTTTTCCTGTTTTTTCTTCTGCTTTTTATGGTAAATAGCAGCTAACAACACAGTGCAGGAGGAAGGATGGGGGTGAAGTGCAGGACTGATACCAAAAAAACAAAACATTTACACCGAAATTTATTGGCTTTCCATGTTAGGCTAATAGAGAAAGGAAAAAGAGTTTTTTTTTTCCAAAAACAACTTAACAAAAGAGCAAACATTTAAACCGAATTGATAGGGTGGCTGGCTGGTCTGACTGCCTGGCTGCCGACTACTAATGGTGCATTAGTTTGACGCTGTTTTCTTAACTGAACTCCTCTATTCTCTATCGAATATTAGTTTAATTTGTTGCGCAGACAACGCCAATTTTGTTTTGTTTAAATTTGAATTTTAAATTACAAAATAAAAGCATTTTTCTTTTCTATTTTTAACATATTTTCTCCCTCTTTCTATTGCTTTAGTTGGCAAAACCCTTTTAGAAGCACAACTAACTAACCAACCAACCAGCTATTCAGTCAGTCAGTCAGTCAATTTGAATTGCTAAACTACTGACTTGTGTGTTTTAAAAATATTTTCAAGAGTCTTTAAGACCATGTACTAGAGACTACACGACGAAGAGACAGAGCCCCAGCCATAGGTTAAAAATAATCGATATTTTCTTTTAAGAATTCTGTTTTATTTATTTAATATTAGTTTTATTTTTTATTTTATAGGCGTTTATTGTTTTCTTCTTCGCATTCAAACTAAGAAATTTTAAATAAAAAACTAACTAAAGACAGAAACATAATGAAAACCTTATTCTGTTGTGCTATAGGCGCGACCATAATCTTCAGACAAGAATGTAAAATCTATTCGGAACAATTGAATCTTAGATTGTGCTTTGCGCTACAACATTACTTACTTGCTTAATTAGTCATTACAACCTAGCTTCTCACCCTGCCTATGTTGTGTGTGTTAATTTTATATATGGCTGCCGGAGACGTACAATTTAACGTCGACTCCGAACGACAGACTATTCCCTCTTAGCACTCATGCGCAATCTATGTCCATAGATGCAACGCAATGCACTTCCCTGGGGTTTATGGAGTTCAGTAGTATTGTTATGTTCTCTGTACTGCTGTAAACTCTCACTTGAAAGTAAAATCCGAGTTCCCGCATGGGCGCTGAACACAGAACAGCCCACTACATGCCCATGATCCATTAGAATATCATTGAAAGAGTAAACATTATTCTTTCCACTCTTATTACTCATTCTTGTGAAACACTTCGCCAAAAAATTCAGTGGTTCTATCCATCAGACAGCTAAGGATGGAACTGTTAGTCACTTGATTTGCCAGGTTCACAATGAGTAGTTTATCGCTTGCAGTTGGCATTGTGTTTAGCAGTGCCAACTTTTTTGATTGTGGAAAATGTGCCCTATCAGTTGTGTGTAAAAAGACATCTGCTAACGAACATAAAAAAATAAATCTTCAACTAGTTTTTCTTTTTAGACTTTAGTTTTCTTATTTAAAAAGAAATTTTTTACTAATAAAACGAATTGTAAGAAAAATAGAGGAAAAATTTAAATCCAATTTTGTCTACGTTAGTAGACTTTCACTATTGAGTGACCTTTTTTGGGGCCAACCGAACGAGTTTTTGTGTGACAAAGGGTGAAATAAAAATTATTAAAATTTACATTTTTACAATTGCTTCGATGTACGATAAATAGGCTTTCAATTATGAACTTGAATCACTAATTTGATAACATATATATGTAAACACGTACGCATGCTAAAAAATTTAATCGAATATTTATT
This sequence comes from Sarcophaga caerulescens, assembly GCA_927399465.1. Classification (NCBI taxonomy): domain Eukaryota; kingdom Metazoa; phylum Arthropoda; class Insecta; order Diptera; family Sarcophagidae; genus Sarcophaga; species Sarcophaga caerulescens. Next base: position 27,677,118 of record OV656866.1, read on the forward strand.
TAAATGGGTGTTTTAAGGGAGCGTTTTCCAATAAATAATGGCTATAAATTGAGGGGCTAGTAATCCAAAAATCATTGTGATTCTATCATAATTAAATAAAAAGTATTATTAATGAGATAAAAATTTCTTTCTGAATTTTTAGCAGAACAAGAATTTTTAATAAGCAAGCCAAGAATTTTGTTTGAAGACATTTCTTTTATTTATTATTATCATAATTATTGTCGTGACGAAATGTTTTAGTACTGCAATCATTCGATCTATCGTACTCTCCTCAGACTTTATAGGCTATCCATATAATTTCTCCTGCAAGCCTATTCTTCTAACAAATTTCAGTATGCTGCCCAGTGTTAACAGTGACAATGCCTGCCTCGCACTTGATATGCTCTCAGGTGTTTCTTGCTGTTGCTTCTCAGTGTCTCTAAAATCTGCCGTTCGATGTCGACTTTAGACTATAAGTCCCGCCACAACCCACAAACTCATCATGGGTGGTGTGAGGAACTAGGTTGTAATGAACGTATTAAGTAAGTAAATAAAACACACAAATCCTACAGTGACGGAATAATGAATGTTCCTATAAAAATGCTAAAATATCACAAGTTAATAAACGTTAACAAGTTGTTGATAGAAATTGATTTCCGTTAAAAAAAAGTTAACCTAAAAACTTAAAAAAAATAATACAGTGGACGTCCAGTAGTACCAACGCTCTTTATTACGAATTTCGAATAATACGAATGGCAAAATTTTTGCATTGACTACTCTATAGTACGAATAGATGGACATTTTTTCTATTCGATAGTACGAATTTTTGTTTTATTTACGTATGAATGAATGAAGTTTTTATTATGTTTTTATGTATATCAATTCTCCACAGAGACTGAATGTATTAATCGTCCACACTATAGTCGTGTAATAACTTACTTTTTTGACCTGCAATTAAAAATAATGAACTGAATGGTATGTGGTTTCAACAGGACGGTGCCACAAGCCACTCCAAGCAACCTATTTGGGCTTTGTTACATAAGAAGTTTCCAGTAAGGGTAAACGCACGTTTTGACTTCATGATATTTGTCTCTGTTGGATTTTTTTGTGGGCCTGTTTCAAAGACTATGTCTACTCAGAAAACTCTGTTGAAACAAATAAAAACACACATTCGTAAAATTTCACGAAATACGGCCCGATATCTCGAAAACTATATTAACATGATCGACCGCTAGAACTAATATAGAGATGATCACTTAAATGAAATTATATTTCGTATTTGATCGAGATCGTAGTTTTATGCGTGTTTTATTAAATTTTATCTTAGAATCCGAAAATGTGTAACCCGTTATATTTCGTTGTTGGTCAAAAGATTATTATTGACTACATCCGGTATTCTCCTCAGTAAACCTTCAAGGTATAATAGAGAATACCCCCCCAGTTTTAAAGTTTCGCAAAAAAGGAATTCAATACCTTTTCTTTAGATACCTCCTCAGTGAAGTCGTCATGAACAAATGCAAATGCCTATTTGGAATCTGTAATTGTTTAAATCGATGGATGTACCGATCTTATGCTAATTTGCAACATATGTATATCTTGTTTCGTTATGTATTTTTTTTTTTAAATATATACAGCTATGGATATTAAATTACCACAAAACTTCATTATAAAAACAATCAGATTTTTTTATAGTATTTTAGGTCTATTCATAAAAAAATTTAAACATAGAAACTTAAGATGCATATTCTTCTTTAAAAAAAAACAAAAATTTTGGCGAAATTGCCAATCGTCTGCTCATTAAGACCTGCAACATATCAAACGCTAGATTTTAGCTGGACAGTAAAATAGCACAAATTAAAATTTCTGGAATAAAAATAATATATTTTAATAAATAGTAAAAATATTAATGTTTTCAGTTTATTTGATCAATATTTAGTAGAGTAGCCTCTATTTTCAAGCACCACGTAGCATCTAAGGGACAAAGTTCTTTGGAAAAGATTTTTGGGAATCGAGTACCAAGCGTCCCGTATTCCAATCCACAAATCGTCCAAATTTTTGTACTTTTGTTGAGCAATAGTACATTTCACATCGTTTCAGAGGTTTTCTAAGTTTTAAGTCAGAACTTTGCGCCGGCCAGTCTAAAACGGGAATGTGCACTTTATAAAATCAATCCTTAGCCAGCTTATATGTGTGTTTGGGGCCACTATCTTGCAAAAATATGAATAAAACTGGCATGTATTAAAAGCTTATGGTTCCATTTTATTCTCTAGAATGTTCAAATACTGATAACGGTCCATTTTTTTCCATTAATTTTCACAATGGCACCTACACCGTGCCATGAAAATGCTCCACACGTCATTGTGCTTTCTCGACCATGCGTTATGATCCTTTGAGTATAGCGTTGATTTAATTCTGGCCGTTAAACAACCACTCTACCATCTGGTCCCATACGATTTAGCATTGTTTCATCACTCTCAAATATTTTTTCCAGAATGGGAGATCTGTACCCTTGTGGGTGCGAGCAAACGTTAAACGCTTAACTATATTTTTCTTTTGGTAGAAGTGGCTTCTTTCGGCAAGAGCGTCCAAAGAGCTTTCCGTGATTAAGACGTCATCGTATAAGCCTGTCCGATAAATTTAACCTAAATTGAGAGTTAATTTCGTTCAAAATATCGCGTGACGACATAAAAGGCTCCTTCTTTGACTTCCGGACAATAGCACGGTCCACGACTTCGGTTGTTTCCTTGACACGTGGTTTTCGTTTTTTGTTTTCTGCGACATTATTATGATTGCTTTGAAGGAAATGATCACGTTATAAATCATTTTCCGCGAGCAATTCGAAATTTCGGCAATTTCAGCCAGTTTTTTCCCATCATTCCACAAGTCAACTATAACGAGCTTCTCCTCTGGCGAGTAATCTTTTCAACGTCCCATTTTTAAAAAAAATTACCGTAATAATAAAAATACTTGAACAAAGCTTGTACCTATGCACGTTGTGCTAATTTACTGTCCAGTTCGAATTTAGCTACTGATACAAATTAGCAGTCAAAACAAAAAATTTTTACGATTACGGTAATATTTTTTGTTAAACAACAGCTAGATGTCATCGTGCAACATTCCAGAACAAAACAATTGGCCTAATTAGGATACAAATGAGAAAAAATTCACAATCAAACTATACATGGATTTTGTGCTAATTTAATGTCCATAGCTGTATATTAATAAAATCTAAATATTTTATGTTAATTATTTGAATTGGAACATAAAAATGCATTGTTCAATAATACGAATTTTTCGGTACTACGAAAGGGCCTGACAATATATAATTCGTAGTAGCGAACGTCCACTGTACATAAGTTTCTAACTGAAAATTATAAGGTTCTTCTCTAAACAATATTTAAAATGTAAATTAAATTGAACACCGTACGTATACGCTATACAGAATCATACAATCAATTTACACGTAAGACAACGTGCAGTATACGTTACAAAATAATTCGAAATGTATTTAAATATTGCGTATACGCATCCATGCAAATAAAGACATCACACACATGCACACAAAATAACAATAAGAATATAAAAAAACTTAAAACAAACATATACAAAAAAAAACAAACACAAACCAAAAGCAAAGGCATAAATAAGAAAAATCAATTAAAATTTCATTCATTAGACAAACACAATGCTAGGCAAACAATAAAAAAAAGAGATAAAAAAAGATTACACGAAACGAGGAAGAGAGAGAGAAATAATTAAAAATGAACGCAAACACTCAATCAAATAAACATGCACACACCAGAATGATGACTAAAAGAAGAAAACTGTTGCATCAGATCAAGGCTGTAATCGTTTCGATTCAATGTAAACAAAGAGAGAGAGAGAGAGAAAATGAAAGAAATTAAAATCAGCATATACTGTATAAGACTGTGTAAGTACGTTAAGAGCCTGTTCCTGTAAGACGAATGGTTTCCGCATGCGGTAGAGAGAACCAGGGCTCTATTCCACGAAACAACTTATTAACTTTTCACTTTGCACTTATCAAATTGTATTTTTTGGCAAAGTGATAACTGTTTCTGTTCCACAAAATTCCTTGCAAATCTCTCTTAGTGCCAATAAAAATTTTGCTCTCTTTGCAAAGTCTTTGCGCGCTCTTGCAAAGTTTTTGCGCTCTCTTGAAAAGTGAATGTGAAAAGTGTTCCACAAAGCATTTAACCTAGCATTTGCGTGTTATCACTTTTCACTTTGCGTTAAAGATTAAATGTCAAAATGAGCCGCAAGATACAAATGGAAAAAAAACTTGCATTGCTACACTTTATTAAAGAAAAAAGGGATATTTTATTTGCTAGTTTTCAAAACAATAAAGTAAGTACTATTTTGAATAAAATTATTGTAACTATTTAGAAAATACTCAAGTTTACATTACATTACGCACTGTGTTTTGAAATAAAACGTCTATTAAAATGTCGACAACTCTATGGATGGTTCTGCAAACCGTTGATTTTGCAACACCATGCATAGCTGAAACTCCATGGTACTGGCAACCATTTCCAAGCCAATGCAGGCACAGTAGCAGTTGATTTTCAGCAGATAACGAATGACTGCGTTGTGTTTTGTGCTCTAATTTTTCTTTAATTTTACTTAAAATAAAATCAACTTGGATTTGATCTAATCTAAAGCACTCTTTAAAATTAAAGTTTTTTTGGTCCCGAAAAATTAATTCTGTCTCTATAATTTCTTCTTATAACCACTTCTTCACGATCGTCGATTAAAAACTCACGTCTTAACATTTTGAAAGTTTCACTAGTTATAACAATATGAATTTGCAAAGAGATCGTTTACCTTGCAAATTTTTTATAAACTTATCGAAATTTGCTTTGCAAAAATAGAATTTACAGTTTTTGTGGAACGAAACAGCATAATTATTTGCAAAGTCTTTGCAAATTACACTTTTCAATTTTAGCTTTGCACTTTGCAAAAGAGAACGTACATAGAACAGAAATTGCAAAGAAAATAAAAAAAATTGCAAAGACTTTGCAAATTATCAAATTTCATAGTTCTGAGGAACATAAAGTTTTGCAAATTGTCGAAAAATTTGATAAGTGCAAAATGAAAAATTGATAAGTTGTTTCGTGGAATAGGGCCAAGATCTATTGAGACTGTGGTTAGATTAATAGGCAGATAAATCTTATGCAAAATTCATCGTGCCCTCCTTATCTGTCTGATGGACTGTGCCACTAAATTTTATAATTTTGGGAAAATCTTCGGAACGAGAATGATTAACAAGAATGAAAGAAATAAACTCCTATTCGTCGTGAACATATGTATAGTGGGACAGAAGCAGAGTATTCTATCCCAGAGTGAATCATTCAAAGCCCATGCTTCCAAGTGAAAATTTACGACATCGTAAGATGTGCTCAATTAAACTTGAACAGGAAACGTTCAGAAAACGTAAAGCAACTACGCCATTCGACCTAAAAGATTGACTCGAGACAAGAATAGAATGCAGCTTGTAAGGAGGGAGGGAATAGCTTTCACACCGCTGACTAGATTAGAAGTGTTCAGTGCAGAACGCAAAAGTTTTGGTAGTGTATACCCGGCAAAAGGAAAAATGAGAAGAGGAGGGTATATACTCCTCAAGTCAAACACGTGATTGGATAATTGCAATGCGGAATGATTTGAGTTTGAGAATGAAAAGAGGCGGGTATATACTCCTCAACTTAAATACGTGATTAGATAGTTGCAATGCGGAATGATTTGAGTTTTGCATCAAACCATTGAGGAGTAGCTCGAGAATAGTAACCGACATTTTAATGAACATCGTAAACTCAAAAAACAGTAGTTCAAACCAAAAGTAGACTCTGTATTGCAAAGAACGAGTCACCAAAACTCATACTTGTAATCTGCGCACAATTAAGGCAGAAAGGAAAACCTGGATGTTTACCAAGTAAAAGGCAGGGAGTTATCGTTAATGATGTCGTACAGCAACCTGAAGTTTGCCAGGATTGCGAGAAACATTACAGGGATACTCCGCATAGGTCTGGTAGCTTTATTCCAATACCTCTACGCAGCAATTCTATTACTTTCAGTTTTCTTTGCAAATATATTTTTAAAAAACTCAATCGATACACAGAAGATTGTGGATAATCGAAATAACATCGATTTAATATAGAAAAAACATCGTTGTTTTGTTGCATTATCCATCACTACTCCAAACCCAAACTGTATTTGATTTCTTTCAGTGTAATTATGTCATGCAAATGATGTAAAAGTTGCAATGATGTAAACAACTATTCTTGGGAAAATTGAATTGAATTGAAAACAATAAAAAAAAAATACAATTCGAATACAACAAAATAGAGCATAATTTCGGTTTAAAAATAAATGAGAGACAGAAAGAGAGCATCAGCAAAACTGCTTATAGTTTAGAACTTAAAAAAGTGTTGCCAAATTGTAAAAAATAACATTTCTAAACTAAATCAAAATAAAATAAAAATAAAATACTTACTGCGTTGTATTTCTGAAGCCGCAGCCAACAAATCATTGTGATCATCATCCAACATTTTAAGACAATTTGACTTTAACTTTTAGCACTTTTTTCAATTTTTCTTTTGTTTGTTTTCTTAATTTAAAACCAGCAATACACGTATAAAAACTCAAATCAAATCAAATCAAAATATAAGGAGAAAAGCAAAAACTAGTCAATAAAACTAGGGTTGCGAAAATAAATTTAAAATGAGTTGTTGTTAACAAAACATGTATGGCAATAACTTGATGTTACAAAATAAAACGTCGTTTTGTTAATTCAAATTGAATTGTTTTGTTGTTGTCTGCTCTTTTTATTTCTCTTCAGTTTATTTAACATCTACAGCGCCCACTTAATAACAGTGATGACGTAGTCTACGGTACAGATGTTGATTGTTAAAGGTTGTTGTTGTTGTTATTTTTTATATTTATATTGCATATGGCTTTATTGTTGTTTTTTCTTCTTATTTCTGGATAACAACACTGTTGTTCCTCATTTACAAAAACAACTGTTCGTTTTTTTATGTTTGTTTGTTTATGTAAATAACAGAGAAGCAACTCTCAGTTGTTTACAAATATTTGTCGCTCCGAGTAGTGATGACCGACCACACAACCTTAACAACAAGAAAAGTTTTTCTCCTTTTTTCCTTCTACGTATTTCTCTTTTCTCTTGTTTTAATTGATTTTCCTTGTTTCTCCCTGTTATTGTTTGGACTTTAATTGTTCAAGTGTTACCATATGCGTGTTTTTAACTGCCGGATGACTTGATTAAAACTCCAGGATGGATTACACTGAAGGAAATAAAATCGAAGTTTTTAATTCCTTTCTTTTTTGAATTTTGTAGAAAATCTAAAATAAAAAGGAAAAAATGGAAAAAATGGAATTAAATTAGTGTAATATTTTAAAAATACCTTTAAATAAGATTATTTTTATTAAAAATTAATTAAAAAAATTTTTTAATTAAATTTCTAACCTTAACAATTACAAAAATAAATTCCATTGAATTTATTTAAAAAGTTAGATTAAAACTAAATGCTTACATCGTTTTTAAAATATAATTAACTTTAAACAGTTGACCAAATAAACAGTGAGTAACAAAAATTGTTAAAACAATGATAAAGAAGAGATCGTCTAGTACTTAATGAGTCACTTCAAAGCTCTCACGTGAACATGTACAAGAGTACTGGAAACCACACTGCACCACCCCATGGCATCCCTGACGGTACTGTTTAAATTTAGGATAGTGGTTGCTTGATGCAAATAATACTTCCAGAGATGTAACATTTTTTTAAAAGAGTTTAAAAACATGGAAAACCCTGCATATTTTTTTTTATCACATATTTATTGAACTGCACTGTAATTTATTAAATGACTGTTAAACTGTGTAATTAAAATATCATTTGAAAGAAAAACTTCTACTTAAAACTGTGATCCGTAATGAGGGAGGTGGAAAGAATAGATGTACATATGTATGTGTGACACATGTAGACCTCAGGTACTTGTATTGTATTGTAATTTATTTTAATTTTTTATACTCAATTTTAGAATTGTTTAATTATACCATATTTTAAGAACAACAATAAACAAACGTGTGCAATTCATCCACAGTGTACATGATTTTGTGAGCGTTTAAAACGTTTGTATTTCAACCACCTACACTATTTGGAAGCTGACGAAAAAAAATGAAAATAAAAAGAAATAAAAACAATTGTTATTAAAAAATAACACGGTGTGTCAATAATATGAGGAGATTAAAAAAAATATATGCAGAATTATGGAGCGACCGATATTCGATCTGTAAGACATTATTCAGCCACCCATAGACACTCACTGGTAATACCTACTGTATTCTTTGTTGTAGTAGATTTCCTATGGGAAGCGGTGTAAAATTATTGCCTGTTAGAGCAAGACTCTGATCAATCGAAGTAACGATTTTCAGAGTATAAATCACATAAGGCTATGAATTAAGCTATAAATTGAAATGCCTCATCCGTTCTATTCTCCGATATTGGCCTCGAATAGCTATGAAGTTACCGTAGTCTAGTAGGTAGTGTGTTGGGAACCCTTGGTTCACACAGCTAAAAAAAATACAAAACAAAATATGACAAAATATTCCTTTCAGCGACTTTCTTTCAACCCTCTTCCGGCTGAAACTCTGAGAGTAATTAAAACTGCTATGAAAAATTTCCCAAATCTGTCGTTCGAAGTAGACAATAAACAGTAAATCCTGCTACTCATGAATAAAATTAACACATATAACATGGGTGATGTGAGGAGATAGATCGTAATCGTGACTAAAGAGACATAATGACCAATTAAGTAAGTAAGTAAGACTATGAGGGGGCAATTCGTATCCTAATCCATGGATTTTTGCTATTTGTTGTAATTAAGCCAAGAGATAGTCTAGTTTATTGTCTAATAAGTGATGCAGCTCGTTAAAATTTTGACAGAAGTCAACTGACAGATGACACAGCAGTGAAGCCACCTCGGCCGCCTAAACTTTTTTCCTCAATATATTGGGAGACCCAGTCGTAATTTAAAATATGAAACTTATTTGAAATACTTTACACATTTGCCGCTTAATTTCAAGTCAATGCCAGCTAGCATTTCAAGTTTGAAAGTAAGCGTCATCTATTAATATTAAATCTTTAAAAAATGCTATCAAAAATAAATGATTTTTTTAAAGCAGCACTTAAAGAAACTTATTGGTATTAATATTGCAAATAATAACACTATGCGACAAAATTAAAAAAAAATTAAATACACTCGGCTAATGACATAGTGTAGGTTGTGAGTTTTGTTGAGTAGATCTCAAAAATATTTTTTTTATATTTCTCGAACCCTCTAAACTTTTTTTATTTGGCAAAAACTGTTTTTTTAGACTTTACGCACACATTTTTGGATTACTCAAACATTTCTGACCCGATTTCCAAAATTTAAATCTTGTTGGAAAGGGCAGAGATGTATACCTTTAAAACGGTATACATATGTATATCTATTATTTGATTTAATATGCTATGAGTTTTGATGAGGTAAACTTGGAAAATGCGAATTTTTTTTCAATTTTCTTTTTCAATTTTTTTTTGTCCGTTCATAGTAGCAAACTTTACTTAAAAAATATGAAATAAGTGATGACATTCTGAAAGTGCATTATGGTGTAAAGAGATTGGCACCTAGTTTGATCAAATCGGACAAAAATTACCGTAGTTATTATATAAAGAGTATAACAGTCGTGTTATATTTTTTATACATGTCATCTTGTCAAATGAATCTTTAGTTCAAAAATTTTCAGAATTTTTGATGGATCTTGATTGTTTATCACAAAATGTGTAAATTTCACGTTTGAGCGACCACCAGAAGTTGGCCAATGTTTGCGCAAAGAGGAATAATAATATTTGCAAAAAACACAAATATTAGCCGACTTCTGGAAGTTGTACAAACGTGAAATTGACACAATTTGTGATAAACAATCAAGATCCATCAAAAATTCTCAAAATTTGTAAACTAAAAGTTCATTTGAAGAGATCACATATATAAAAAATATAACACGACTGTTATACTATTTAAATAATAACTACGGTAATTTTTATACAATTTTATCAAATAATAGATCAATCTCTTCACAAGAGAACAGACTTTAAAAATATTATCACTTATACTATATTTTTTATTAAAGTTTGCTACTATGAATGGACAAACTTGAAAAAAAAAAATGAAAAAAATTCGAATTTTCCAAGTTTACCTGATCAAATCTCATAGCATATTAAGCCGAATAATAGGTATATGTATACCGTTTTAAAGGTCCATCTCTCCCCTTTCCAACAAGATTTAAATCTTGAAAATCGGGTCAGAAATGTTTGAGTAATCCAGAAATTTGTGCGTAAAGTCAGAAAAAACAGTTTTTGTTAAATAAAACAAGTTTGGAGGGTTCGAGAAATATAAAAAAGGTATTTTTGAGTTCTACTCAACTAACTGAACAACGTGGACTATGTAGTTACTCGGGTGTATTTTCACTGTCGCACCGTGTAATTATTATTAATTATAAATTTATTGATTTCTATTTATTCGTTTATATGATTAAAAAGTCTTCAATTTTAATATGTTTTTCCCTCTTTTTCAATAATACTTTAAAAATACATGGGGTTCTTTGCTTTTTAACTGATATAAAAAAAAATATTTTTTTTTTATATTAATTATATTCGTTTGTCGGTTAAAATCCAATAATTATTCATTTATTTACTTTATTTTATTTTATTTAATCACACTCTACATGTTTTTTTTATAATTTATGTAAAGACCACTTTAAAGCAATTAAGTTTCGATTATAATACCTTCTCTAATCACTTTTAAATCTACACTGAATAAGAAAGAAAGACAAACAAACAAACAAAAAAAATAGAAGAAAAAAATTTAATATTGACAACACTACACACACAGTACGTACAGCACACTGCTACAACACAACGACACGACCGCCGATACAGTTGGCTGGCTTGCTGACTGGCTGACTGCTTAGTTTGGTTCGTTGATTGATTCTTTTGAATGGAAATCCACAAAAACACACACACACACGCATACAAATCGAACAATCGAACACCAACAATTACAATTTAAGCTCTCTTTTTTTCAAAACAATAAAACTTAAATAATGAATTAGTTATGCAGGGGGGTAGTTGCAGACAGGGGTATGGGGAATTAAGAAATCAAGTATTAAAGACAACAACAATTGTTAATAGTTAAAACTATTAACTTTTATTTAATAATAAGAGGGGAAAAAGAGAAAAGAAAATAAAATAAAATCAATAAAAAATTTAATAGGAAATGGAAATAAAATTAACAGAGAAATCCTGTTTATTTCCCTTTACAGGTGGGGTGGTGGGGAAGCCATCAAAAGAGAAGTAAATTATTGTCGTTATGCCGCTGATTAAAAATAATTCAAATAAACGTTAGGATAGTGTAGTAGCTTGACCACTGCAGTGTTTTCCAGGAAGATTTCAATGCTATTTAGAACGCGATGCAATGCTTCTTGAGTGGCTCTATATTTTCCCTGAAAACTATTGTTTTACTTTGACAGCCGGATTGCAGTTAAATCCCTAACGAAAGTAGTTCCAACTTCCGTACTTGTACATGAATGCCCCGAACTTCTCAGGAAAATTTTCAATCATTCAAAGTCTTTAAATGAGATCCATGACAAAGAAATATCATAAGAAATTGCATTGCCAATAAGCTGACCAGAGCTTGCAATTCGCTCTCCGCCATATTACAGGACATACTACATAGGTAGTCCGCTTACATACATACATAACATAATTGGTCATTACAGAACTTCCGTCAGGATTTCGACCTAGCTTCTCACACCACTTATGTTGTGTGCGTTAATTTTATACATGAGTGGCGGGACCTACAGTTTAAAGTCGACTTCGAACGACAGAATTTTGAGAAGCTCTTCATGGCAATTTTAGTTACTCTCAGAGTTTTTGCCAGAAATCTGCTGAGAGGCAGTCGCCGAAGAAATATTTTTTTTTTCATATTTCGTTTTGATGTCTGACCTGGGATATGAACCCGGGCTTTACGTCTAATAAGCCAACACACTACCTACTAGACTACGGCGACTGTATTCCGATTACCTCAGTTAAGTTGGATATTGTACGCTCGTTTTACAGGGAAACTCAATCTCGTTAGCAGCAAGAGGGGCACGTAAGGTTAGAAAGAGGACCGACTCACTTCTCTCCTTACATCGTATGGTCATCCATCTCACAATACCAATTCTTACGGTCTACTGTTCTTTTGGTCCTTTTGGTAGGCGTGCCGAAAGACCTGCCATTCCAGCCAAAGAGTTCTGCAGGAGTTTTGTATCTAAGGAGGAGGAGGAATAGATTGTCTTTCATCGCATGTATATAAACCCTACTTTTGACATAAAAAGACAGAGATTTTTGACCTCACTCTTTCTGTTAACCTTGACCGATTTATTTTAGACTAGGGTTGGTTTCCTTAAAGGGATAAGTCGTCACAATCTCGAAGGTAGTGTGTTGCCTTATTAGAGATGAGCCCATGTTTAAAAACCCAGTTCAGGCAACTCGAAGAAAACGAAACAAGTCTACTGGAAAAAATTCGGAAAGTAAAATAAAATTGCCATCAAAAGTTTCTCAATCTGTCGTTGGGAATCCACCCGTTACTCAGGAATAACATTAACATACACACAACATAGGTGGTGTGAAAAGCTTTGTAGGTTGTAATCTTGCCAAATTAAGAAAGTTCGGCTCATATATGTACATATAAAGGATATTGCATCCCGACTGCCTGTTACCCGATCTATTTCTTATTCTTTTGAACTTGAACTTGAAGAGTGATTTATAAGCCCGCTTTTAAAATCATAGCTTAACACATTCATTGCATTTTTATTCCAACACCAAAAAAAAACAAATTTTTTTGCTATTTTTATTGTATTCTACTGTTATCGAAAGAGAGAGGTGAAGAGGGAAAGAGTGAGAGTTGTTTCAATTTCAACACAAACGTCGTCAAATGCATTCATATATGGTTGATGGTTCCAACTTAATGGGCCAGCATCCCACACACCTGATCCGAAATGACTCTGTTGTTGTGTTGTGTTTTGTTTTCATTTCCTCTCCATTTGTGGTTGACGTATCTCCGCATGACTTACAAACAAAAAAAAAGTGTTGAATTCAGTAGTTTGTCTATTGGAATTATACGGAGGCGTATAGAGAGAAATCTTTTTCTTTCTCTTTTTTCTTTTTTGTTTAATAATGAATGGCAAAAACTTTTATTTTATTTTTAATTCTGTTTTCAGCTGGAGGGCAACAGCTTCCGTGTGGTAACTTATTCGTTTCCATTACGTTACGTTTTGTTTTATTTTCGTACAGTGACAAGACAAAAGCATTGGAGAACATTACTTATATATGTACATACATGTAACGGGTTATCCACTTAGTGGTTTTAAAACAGTCAAATCGATGATAAGGATGTCATCTACGATGTCATTTGTTTAGAGTAAGGCTGGACAGTCGAGTTGAAGTCGCCGTAGTCTAGTAGGTAGTGTGTTGGCTTATTAGACTGAAGGCCCGAGTTCGAATTCCAGGTCAGACATCAAAACGAAAATATGAAAATATTTCTTCGGCGACTTCTTCCTCTCAGCAGATTTCTGGCAAAAACTCTGAGAGTAAATAAAATTGCCATGAAAAGCTTCTCAAAAAAATTGTCGTTCGGAGTCGACTTTAAACACTGTAGGTCCCGCCACTCATGTATAAAATTAACGTACACAACGTAAGTGGTGTGAGAAGCTAGGTCGTAATCCTGACTGAAGGGCTGTAATGACCAATTATGTATGTAAGGCTGGACAGTCAGAGAAGAATAAGAGAAGCACAGACTCTTCTCAAGCCAAGTAAGATGGAGAGAATCAAAACTTTTGTTGGGAAATTACGATAAAAGGTGGTATGAGACAGACATCAAACTAATTAGAAATAGCCTGAGGTTTCTAATCAGTATTTTGACAGGACTATGCAGACTTAAGAGTTGGGTGCCCAACATGTAGAGTTTGTGACAATGAATCGAAATCGAAACACGATTTCTTGGAACATATGGGACATTAATGCATCCCAGAAGGAAACAACTGCTATGCATTGAAATGTCGCTAAACGGAAAAGCCTTTATATATGCGAACTTGCTTTTGTTTTTAGTCCACACACTCACAGTTGTACCAAACCAAAGAAGAAAAAAATAAAAATTTTATTTTTGTTTACCCTGTATTTATTCAGTCATTCAGTTACTGAATTATTTATTCATTTATTCACTCATTCATTCACTCTTTCATTCATTTATTGTCTTTTTTTCTGTTTTTTTTTTATGATATTTAAGCATCAGAAAGAAGTCTTTTCGATGAACTTGAATTCATTTTATGTTCGCACATTTAAGCGCATAAGAAAAATATTAAATCAAGCCAAGCTGGGCTAAGCTGTGCTATAAATGCTTGCAAAGATCATTCTAGGGAATTAAAGCCTATTCGTATGTCTTTCAATAGTACAGTGGCTTATGAGAACCGGTCCAGGAGAGCTTAGAAATATTGTCTTGATTTTTTTTAAACGTATACATCTATGTTTTAAAAATACATGACGTAACTCATCGATACATTGAAACAATTCGTTGTTTTTTTACTAATAAATATCATTAAAATATTGATGTTTTCTATTAGATCCATAGAAGTTAAATGAAAACAATCTAGAAAAAAGCTCAGCTGTGAGTTGGATAATTTACAGAGATGGCTTTGCGTTTGAGTAGCCCTGGCAATGAGAGCCTGCCATTTAATGAAGCTGAAGAGAGTTATATTGATAGATCATTGAGTGAAATATTCAGAACACATGGAAAACAGAGGACGGAACATTGGAATACTACCTCACAATCAATCAATTCGCATACTTTGCTACAATTAAGTTAACTCAGTTTGAAATGAAAAGCTAAATAAGCTATCAGAACTAGATCCCCAGTAACGTAGGAATTCGTGACAATGAACAGGCCGATCAGTTTGCGGGAAAGGTAGCTTCCATGCCGCTAATGAGAAGTAGGAGGAAGAGGTTGGAAGGATATGCTTGATGACAGAACAGATGAAGACAGACAGACAGGCACTCTTTACAACTCGTATGGATTTGAGACAGGCATAGTAGACCCAAAGGACAACATTATTGTTATTAGAACAGGGATTGTCGCTGATCTTTGCGATGCATTGTATTCTTGTTATCTTTTAATGTCCCTCACTAACTCATAATTTTATCAAGATCAATATTGATGTCATTACATAAAATTAAAAAAAATAAATAAAAATTTTAGTGTGGGAAGTTTTATGGCATGCTATACATACTTCCTACTTGTTTGACACTTAAAAAAGT
Source organism: Sarcophaga caerulescens (assembly GCA_927399465.1). Taxonomy (NCBI): domain Eukaryota; kingdom Metazoa; phylum Arthropoda; class Insecta; order Diptera; family Sarcophagidae; genus Sarcophaga; species Sarcophaga caerulescens. The sequence goes on from OV656866.1 coordinate 27,692,519, forward strand.
TTTTGTTTATAGAACGTAAAACAATAACAATAAAGTAAATATTTTAACTATTTGTAAAACTTTATACTTTAACGTGATTTTTTTTTTTTCAAATAATTTACGAGAAGCATAAATTTTGAAAATGTAATTTCAAAAATTTAAAATCAAAATAAAAACACAATTTTTAATACACAATTTTTAATACACAGCTAAACATCGCTATGCAACAGGAAATATTAAAATTCCTCCCCCTGAAAATATGCAAACAAAAAAAAAATATTAACTTCCGTTTTACAAAATAAGGCTGAAGTTGAAAAGTTTAAAATTCCATTTTCTTTGTTAGAAAAATTTTGAAACGATTTTCATTTTTCTAAAAACTATTTTTAATTTATTTTAAAACGATTGCAACATCCAGCGCTGCAACTGTCCACATTTCATAAACGTAAACCCCCTATATTGTCGTGACAAGTTGTTTTCATCACTTCCTCTATCTCTTTCTCTCTCTCTGTCTCTCTCCGTATGAACATAACATTAGCAACTTTATTTATTTCTTTTTCTCAACCTCCTTCTGTATTTGTTTTCAACACATTTCTCTACTCGTTATGAATTGAAAACATTCCCCTTCTTCTCTCTCTCTCTGTCACCAACCTAATCTGTTTGATTTGCATACATTTCTGTTCCTAGCACTGTCCCTCTCTTCTAACGTGTTTAAATTGAAAACATTTAAGATTTTAATTGCAATAATCTGTGGTATTTAAACGGCCACCGCACACACACACACACAAACATTTGATATATTTTATACGTCAACTCGTTTCCTTGTTTTTTTCTTTTCTTTTCAAAACAAATCCTTTCTTTAATAACCTTACGTTTCTCTTCTAATCCTAATGAGATGTATGGCTGCCATGACATTTTACTAGAAATGCAAGTGTTGCATATTTTTAATACAACAGCTCTCTCCTCTCTCTCTCTCTCTCTCATTCTGCCTCTCATTCAAACAAAACAATTGTTGTTTTTGTATAAAGAAATAAAATAGTGTCGTAAGTACTGTTAGTTTCTGTTTTTCACTATTTTTGTGTGTGTGTGTGTTATTATTATTGTTGTTGTTATTTTTATTGTTGCTAGCGTATAACAATGTATAATTGTATTATTAGGTCAAGGTAGCAGCAGCAAGATGGTAAAATTGTTGTTATAAAAAAAACACACATACTTACAGAAGCAAACATTTAACACCTCTTTGCTGCTTCTTCCTCTTGGTATTTAACAAGACAAAACCAACAACTGGTATATGCTATCCATGATGTAAAGAGTTGTTTGCACCCATTATGTACTCGTACATCAAGTACACATGCATACATACATACATACATATACTCATACACCTTAACATTCGTGTGTTTTGCATAATTTACATGAAAGTTTTTTTGTTATTGAGGAGCCCTTTTCATAATACCGTATTTGCTTGGGCTCCATAAGTGTGGTGTGGTGGCCAAGCCAAATGCAAGAGAGTAAAACGACTTTTTAATAACAGCAAGTATGTTTGTTTGTGTGTAATTAGAGAAAGAGGGAGAGTAAGAAGAAGTAAGTGCATGTATAAAAAAGAAGAAGGGTTTGCTTTTGCTGTTTTTGGTTTTTGTAGTGCAAATTTGCATGTTTAGCAAAATTTACTCAAACACAAACACATACATGCACGTGCTAGTGCAAGTGTAAGTTCTCTGTATTTTTTGTTTGTTGTTGTTTTTTTTTATACAAAAATAGAGCATTAATATGCATTTTAGTTTGGCACTATGTTGTTATTGTATGATTTATAAACACATACAAAACTCATTAACCCATTAAGGGGCGTATAATAATCATTTTTTCTTGAAATATATTTAAATATGTATGTAGTTGTGTTAAGTATTTAAATAAATTAGAGATGCCCACGCCAAAGCACAATTCTGAAGATAGTATTCACACGTATTCTTACGCTTCCTAAGACTGATCAGAGATCAGTGGTGCCCAAAGCTAAAACTGTAGTAGTATTGGTAAGCGAGAGAGAACTGCACTGAAAGAAAAGTTGTGTAAACTGAAATAAAATGTACGGAAAAAATCCAAAGCACTTTTAAAGCTACATATGTATATGGTTGATGCATTTTTCAAAATTTAAGTGAAAAAAGTGAGATCTCTCTCGTGGAACTTCATTTACGTGTTTACAAAATTTTGTTCAATCAGTGACTATGGAAAAAGACTAGAAAAACAAAAAAAAAAAACAGTTTTTTAATTTTTCTACAATGGCGGCTTCTAAAGATGCCCCCAATTGATCAGTGCGCCGAATAACACTACTGCGTGACAACGGAAGATTTTCGATAAGCTTAAAATTAAGTTTTTGAAAATATTTATTTAAAATTTTTTTAATGAACTCCCCATCAGAAAATGGTCTACCATGCCTAACAATATCCAAGCTTATTAAGCTTGATAACTCCATTTTTAATATTTTATTTTCTAAAGTTTTTTCATTGTTTTCTTCTTCAAGTAACCACACACTTTCAATTTTTCCAAATAAATTTTTTTATTTTTACAAAATAAATCTTTTTTTTTTCCCATCATTAAAATCACCCAATACACTATGTTAAGAACAATAGTGCCTTCTAAAAACATATTCTCTACATTCCTTCAATATTTTATAGCATAAAATACATTGAGCATCACCAAACGCATTTTTTTATCATAAAATATGTTTCGTAAGTCATAGTAAATTTTTTTCAGTGCTTTAAGCAAAAAATATTACAAAATAATCGTACACCCGCTACGCATGTGCATTCGTCGCTGTCTGAGTGACGACTAACCAAAGAGAATAAGAACGTGTGTGTTTTTAGTTTGCGCAAAAGCACTATGAAATGGGCATCATTGCCTTAGATCCACAACGCCTGCAAAAGCCTTGAGAAGAAAAGCCAAGTCTTTCCGCATGCCTACCAAAAGTACAGTGACCCGTGAAAATTGCAATTGTGTTATGGATAGCCATACGATTAAAGGCAATGAGTCGGTTCTTTTCTTATCCACAAAATTCCAGCAGAGCCTAGAAATATTGCACGTACTCTCTTGATGCCAACGAAATTGAGTTTCCCTGTAAAATCAGTGGAAAACACCCGATTTAACTGAGGCAATCGAAATACCTGTGCCTTGTAACAAGTCGCAGATTGCGATTACCGTAGTAAATCAGAATTGCTATTTCCAACGATATCCCTTTGCCCCGCAAACTATAGAAAAATTATCTTCGAACGATCTAAAATTTCGCGGAGAAATAATCGGCACTCATGGACAATGACTGACATTGAAACTACATTCGTTAGGTATTTAAGCGAAGCCTAGGTGTGCAAGTAAGTTAAGAGATTTTCAGGGAAAATCCCACCAACTAACAAGTATTGCGCCGTTTTCAAAATAGTAATGACCTCTGCTTGAAAGAACTGTAGCAGTCAGGCAGACTTCACGCATCTTTAAGCCATCGGTATAAACTACAATGGTCCAATTGGGAACCTACGGATCTTTAGACCGAAAGCCAACTCTTCAGTTCTTTTAAATGATGCGCACTGCAGTTTTCTTAAATAAAATACTTTTTAAGGCTATTAAGTGTTACGTACGCCACTCATGTATAAAATTAACGCACACAACATAAGTGGTGTGAGAAGCTAGGTCGAAATCCTGACTGAAGGGTTGTAATGACCAATTATGTATGTATGTATGTTACGTTTGATGAACTTTTACGATGGCAATCAATTGTAGGCGCCTTGCCAAAAAAAAAAAAAAAAATACAATAAAATAAAAGCGGCGTTTATGGGATTAATTTTACAGTGAACTTTCTTTTATATTTTATCTAAAATCCACAGAGAATTTTTGGTTTTATTTTAAAAAAATGTTTTTTAAATATTACTTACGTTTAGTGTTGCAGTTGATTTCTTTACATTTTTTTTGTTGGTTTTAAAAACTGCTTAAAAAGTAATTTCCATTGTTTGTTCATTCTAAAGGTAAAAACTTTTTAAAAACAATGAATTTTTTTTTCTGTTTTTTTTTTCTGGACTTGGCCACTAGCCACTAGATGCGTAGTGGTGACTGCATTTATTTGCTTTAAAACTAAAGAAATTTAAGCCAGTAATGGCTTGAAATGAAAAATTTACGCTGCCAAACAGAAAACTGCAGTTTAAGTTGTAGAAAAATTCATAAATTAAAAACGAATACAAAAAAAAAAAAAAAAAAAATACATCACGTTATTTATGACCACCTGTGCTGAGGTAATAGAATATTTTGCATGTTTTTACTTTTAAATTTTTATAGATTTTTTTGTTTTCTGTTTTAAATTATTTCCGTTTTAGTTTTTGTTTTAATTACAATATTTTTCTTTGTTTTTATGGGTCAAAATGAAATGTTTTTGGTCAAAAGTTCAAAAGTCAAGAGAGTTGTACGCTTTAAATGCCAATAGGAACGGACCAGTAAACGTTTTTTTTTTTTCTAAAACTTTTCAAAAGTGTGTTGCACACATACACCCTTTAATTTGTTTTTTAATTATTAACCATAAACAGCTTTAAATCATTAACAATAACAACAACGAATAAACAATTTATCCATCAAAAGGTTCAATAGCATTTTGGCGTTTCCATAATGTTAAGTTAATTACACTGTTTTTAGTTTCTTTCTTTATCTTTCTCGTTTGTTTACGTTTTTCAAGGTCACTCAGTAAGTAATGTGCGTGTGTTTGAGAGCGTAACATCCGGTAAAATTCGAATGTTTGTTTACATTTCTTTTAAACAGATTTAATGGCTTCTCTCACACTCTCACACAACACATCATTTCTCCCTTCCTCTCTCTCTCTCTCTTCCATTTATTAATTCAAAATTTCCGTTAATTTTTCTTTATTAATAAAGAAAAGTTGCCACACTAGAGTTTTTAATAGGTTAGGTTAGAGGACGTGTACTTGTCAACTGTAACAAGTACAGTACCCGGAGGTCGAAATGACCCATTGTACAAAGAGTTTTTAATAGGTTTTACTAGATTTAAACCGTAATAAGAGAGAAGTCTAACACAAGAGAGAGAGAGCTAAGAATAAACTCGAACCAATAGCAATAGTACCATTTACAAAAAGGACAACACTCTCTAAATGGAAGAATGTCACAGAGAATAGAGATCTTAGATCTTGGAATACCACTACACAGCAAATTAACATGGGCGTCTCACATAAAAAGCATCTCAGGGAAGGCCAGCCATTCTATAGTGATATGCAGAAGACTTGCAGGGAAATCCTGTGGATACAACCCTGGAATTATGTGGATATACACAAGATGATCAGACCAATAGTGAACATTAGTCGGGCAATTGACCGAGCAGATACAACCAATCTGAAAATCCCTCAAACTGATTTGGACAAGTGTTGGTATAAAAGAGGGAATAAGAACTTGTTCTGATTAGAATACCCATTAGCAGCCTAAGTGGCTTTATTTAAACTTAAAATATTTAATCTAATTTGTAATATTTATATAACAAATGCTTTTATAAAGAAAAAAGTACTTACAATTTTTAAGCTCGAATTGGAAACGGAAATTTTTAAATCATAACCTCAATCTGTAAGTAAAACAAGAAAGAAGAAAGAAAGAATTATAATAACATAATAAGCAAGAATCTTTGTTTAAATAACACGGTACGACAGTGAAAATACACCCGAGTAACTACATAGTCTACGTTTTTCAGTTTTTTGAGTAGAACTCAAAAATACCTTTTTTATATTTCTCGAACACTCCAAACTTGTTTTATTTGACAAAAACTGTTTTTTTTTTTTTTACTTTACGTACAAATTTCTGAATTACACAAACATTTCCGACCCGATTTCTAAAATTTAAATTTTGTTAGAAAGGGGAGAGATGAACCTTTAAAACGGTATACACATATCTATTATTCGACTTAATATGCTATGAGATTTGATAAGGTAAACTTGGAAAATTCAAATTTTTTTCATATTTTTTCAAGTTTGTCCATTCATAGTAGCAAACTTTAATAAAAAAAATATAGGATAAGTGATAATATTCTTAAAGTCTGTTCTCTTGTGAAGAGATTGAGTCATCATTTGATCACATCGGACAAAAATTCCAGTAGTTATTGTTTAAAGAGTCTAACAGTCGAGTAATATTTTTGATATATGTCATCTCATCAAAAGAACTTTTAGTTCAAAAAATTTCAGAATTTTTGATGGATCTGGATTGTTTATCACAAAATGTGTCTATTTCACGCTTGCACGACTCTCAGAAGTTGGCCAATGTTTTCGCAAAGGGAAATAATAATATTTGCAATAAAACACAAATATTAGCCGACTTCTGAGAGTCGTCATCAGATCTCATAGCATATTAAGTCGAATAATAGATATATGTATACCGTTTTAAAGGTCCATCCCCTTTCTAACAATATTTAAATTTTAGAAATCGAGTCGGAAATGTTTGAGTAATCCAGAAATTTGTGCGTAAGGTAAAAAAAAACAGTTTTCGTCAAATAAAAAAAGTTTGGAGGGTTCGAGAAATATTAAAAAATATTTTTGAGATCTACTCAACAAAACTCACAACCTACACTATGTCATTAGCCGGGTGTATTTAATTTTTTTTTTATTATTTTGTTGCATAGTGTAATTAATAAAATAAAAATATTTAAAATTTATAATAAAAAAATTAAATTTTTTTCTAATTTCGTGCTTATTACATAGGAAAACTCATCTCTTCACCGTTCAATTCTTCACACATGACAATATTGCTTATCAATAAACGGATTTTTTTCTGTTTATGCAGCAAATGAAGAGAAAAAAATACAAAATTATGGGTCACACTCATTTCACACACTGGAACACTACCAATAAAGAAACACATAATTTGCACCCAAAATAATAACAATTATTCTCTTCCAAAAATATATTGGTGATAGAGGGAGAGTGTGAGTGATAGTGTGGTTACCAGAGGGAAGGGAAAAGTGAAAACTACAATACACAACAATACATAATAGAAAAAAAAAATAACAAAACAAACAAATAATTGTGATTCTTGTTGATTTGCCTACGATCACAAACACAAACACATAAATTAGTAGCAGCACCAGCAGCCATCATAGTTATAACAGCAATAACAACAACATCGTTTATTACGGTGAAAAAATGTAAACTTTAAACACAATTTAACGTCAGAACCACTCAAGTGTGTGAAATAAATAACAAATGCCATTCATTATGTACTAAGTATTATTACGCGTATATTATGGAGATGTTTTTTTATTTTTCATTTTTTATTATTGCTTATGATGGTGTTATTGTTATTTTAATATTAAATATTAATAATGCAATGACACCAACATAGAGCCCACAAAATCACAAAAAAAATGTAAAAATATTACAGAGAGATCATCCTGAATTCAAATAATCATTTGAAAATTGACCGCACTTAACGCGTAGTTCTTAATCTGTTTCTAAAATAATAACAACGTAGGGATGCTCAAGAGTTTTATTTCATATTTCGTATACAAATCTATTGAAAAACAATTTAAAATTTTCAAAACTCGCTAATTGCCGTCGGAAAATAAATCTCTCAACGAAGACACCATTTGAAATCCATTAACAAACAGGACAAGTCAGTTTCGCTGCAGTTGACTGCTGCATTAGTGTTGCAAGTAAAACGAGAGGAAAATAAATAGAAAAAAAAAAAGAAAAACTGTGTTCACTGGAAAATTTTCAAAGTTTTTCCCTTATAATCTGGAAAACTTTTGTTAATGTTTCGTGTTAAAAAGCGATTTGATGCTCTTTTTCTGTATTTTTGTTGTGAATAATTTGGAAACTAAAAAAATATACACTGAGCGCCATAAGTGAGTCAACACCCATTATAATTTTAAATTTTCTATTATAAAAAATATACTTGTAGCAAAACAATAATTGAATTGTTGTTTTTGTTTTAACATTTTATAAGTAATAAATAAACGTTTTTATTTTTGGAAATTTATTTGACTATTCTCATTTACTTTTCTCGTTATCCTAAGAAAATGTATTATTTCAGTGGTGTTTACTCACTTTTGGCGCTCAGTGTATGTACATTCAAACGACACCATCTCTAGAGACGAAACAATGGCGGCACACAAACTTTTTAATTACAATATTTGGTTAAAAAATAATACAAAATGCAAAGTTTTTTTCTTTTTTTTTTTAGTTTATTAAACAATTGGTTTTAAATAACAAACAAGTTGGAAAAGTTTTCTTTTACAGAAAAAAAAATTGCAATTAAAATGTAATTCGATAACATGGAAAACAAGAGAAAGAAGGGCAAAGAGAGGAGGCATAATGAAAGAGGCTAAAAACTGAAAGGATTGCACTGCTCACTGTCAAAAGGCAATTCTTTTTCCAAACCGAAAGTGGGAGTCTTTACGAATAAGCATGCACGATTCACTATCAGTGGACAAAATCTTCTCTGTATTTGCCTAACGACTTGATACATGTGGATTAGAGATGTAAAATTGTGGGCACCCAGAAACTATAGACGGATTTTGTCTAGCCAGAGGTGATTTCGATAAAAATCCACACCTTCATAATTTGTGGTCACTGTAGTATAATGGATACTGTATAGACTTACTTGAGCTGCTCAGTGCACAAATCGATTAACTCCATAAAACAAAAAGTAGAGAAATGCGATGAAATAATAGAAATTGTTTTTTAAAATTCCCTTTACAAATATACATACATTGTAGTGTACATAAATACATATCTGTGGCATTAAATAATAATAATAATAGCTGCAAATTGATTATAGTTATCATTCAACGGTTGCTAGTGGTGCATTTGAATTGCGTTATTTAAACGATTTACATAAGAATACTAGCTGATCCGACGAACTTCGTCCCGCCCAAAATTGATTTTTTTTTATTGCCCAAAACAGGTCACATTCTATATTTATTGTAATACGTTGCATAAAACAGTTATATAAAAATAACTAACTTACTATAAGTGTGTGGATCTATCTATCTAGTTCAAAATTTAATCGAAGTCGGTACGTTATTTAGGCGAGGCATACAAAAAATAACAATAAGAGGTCCGAATCATGGGTAGCGCTGACGAAGTTGTAGTTGTTATATTCGCTCCAAAACAAAAACTAACATACATGTTATATATGTATGTACTCGTACATATGTAGTTATAAACCATCGAATTAGCCGACTTATAGGTATCTTTTAAAGGGGGAGGGTTGCCACGCCCATTTTTGGTGAGTTTGTCGATATCGACTCTACGAACTTACCCACCAAATTGAATTCGTCTACGATCACTATGTTCCTAAATATTCAATTTTAAAGGTTTGCCACGCCTATTTTTAGCTATATCGAATTTTTTTTTTAAACCATCTAAACCTGATAAGCTTTCGAACAAAAAAAGAATGGTTAAATTCGGTTCAGTAGTTTAAGAGTTATGGGTATCACTTGAAGGGGGAGGGTTGTCACGCCCATTTTTGGTGGGATTGTCGATATCGACTCTACGAACTTACCCGTCATATTTTATTCGTCTACGATCAATATGTACCTAAATATTCAATTTTAACACCCTCTTAACATTTAGGGTTATGAAAAATAGATGTTGTCCGATTCTCAGACCTACCCGATATGCACACAAAATTTCATGAAAATCGGTCCATCCATTTCGGAGAAGTTTAACCACTAACACCGTGACACGAGAATTTTATATATTAGATGGAGTTAATTAAAATGTCTTCTGAATTATTTATTATTCAATAGCCCCAAAAATTTTGTCGTTTAATGTGTTAACCTTTACTATTCAGGAAAGTTATAATAAATATAAAAAGTTATGACTATCCCAAGTGCTTTGACACTTAAATTTAAAATTTTTCAAAAAGTGGAGTTAATCACTTTGTGCACTGAACGGCTCACTTGACAGGAGCTCCGAGTTTAATCAAATCACAGATCTGATATGTTAAAAAAAGAAATAGGATAAAATACTTCCTTCGTTGGTTCTTGCGTGGTTCTATTGGGATTTAGAGATTAAGGGAAACATCCTAAAATGAATGGATAAACCGCTGTAGGTTTATGCCAACTTTAGTACTTTTTTTTTGTGTTCTCAACATGAAAACTATAAAAAAGGTCTTCCAAAACATGTTTCCTTAAGATTTGTTGTATGATTTTCAATGATATTGTCTAGGGATTTAGACGGGATTTACGGAATAAATCACTGTACAATTTTCACTGACATCCAAAATCAAATTATTGTTTCTCAATTAGACCAGAACATATTTAAGTTCCATTTAAATTAAACAGCATTCGAACAGCGTGGCAATACATTTCTTAAAATCTAAAATCTCTCTGAAATTGTTTAAAAAACTCTTTGTAACCCTGTGTAGAGTAGAAACCAAAAAAAACAATAATTTGGCAAACAGTAGCCTTTACAGAAACACCAGCATATTAACAGGCTTATGCAGGCAGTAGTAAAATGAAAATTTTCAAAATATTCCATGATAACCAGCAACTCACACACCCAGCCTGCGTACTCTCAAGTGTAGAAGGTGCAGATGGGAGGAGGAACACTTAAGTGAGTACAAATTCTAATCGATTATTGAAAAGAAATTGTGGCAGCAATAGGCACACAGCAATAAATGGAAAATAGACTTTTACGACCGACTTTTATAAACATTGAATGGCACTCTACAATTCAACCGCACATTCACACACTCTCTGCAACATTTGGGGTGACGGTGTCGTTGAGCGGTATTGTGTCTGTTGCTCTGTGTCTGTCTGCCTCATGCCAAAAGTCTATAAAAACTGAAAACCTAAAAAAAGTATGAATGGAAGACCAAGAAAACCCATAAAATTTAGAACTTAAGAATTTGAAAAAAAGAAAAACGATATTCAAACTACACAATACTGCAGAGAGTATAAATTAAAATAAAGAATAAAAAAAATGGAAATAGAAAGCAATTGCAAATACAAGGTGTGACAATGAAATATGAATTGTCGTTCACCATCTTCAGATGAAAAATATTTCTGCGAAAAATATTCTACTTGTTTTACAGGGAAACTCAATTTCGTTAGCAGTAGGAGGAGGGTACGTGCAATTTTTCTAGGCACTGCTGGACATTTATGGTTAAGAACAGGACTGATTCACTTCTGTCCTCAAATCGTATGGCTATCCATCGCACAATGGCGATTCTTACGGTCTACTGTTCTTGTGGTCCTTTCTTGGCATTCCAGCAAATGATTTTTGCAGGAGAAGGAAGAGATTGTCTTTCACTTCATGTATTAGTGCCCTGCTTTTGTCCTGAAAAGACGGAGATTTTCGCTTCTCACCTTCTAACATTCTTAACTGAGCTCTTTTATACAATGATTGCTGCAATAGCAAGATTTATTTTGGGCTGTTTATAAGGGAATATTTGATCCCCGAACAAAGTTGATTGTGGCTTCACAATGGGCCTAAATGCTGGCCAAATTGGGATCTACTACTTCTTTCAAGGGGCCCTCCATCTTACCTAACCTAACGCTTTTAAGAAGCTTCGCGCCACCATACCTGAGTTCATTAAACACATCTAAAGTTGCAGCGGTACATATACATATGTTTGAAATACGTTGAAACCAATCTGAACGGATGAAGCATTGAACCCGTTGCATATTATAACATTACTTTTGTGACACCCTTTATAAAATAATAATAAAAAACAGCAGCATCCTGGCTAGTGTTGCATTATTTGATTGAATTGTTATTTCGGGATTTGCCTTCTTTTTCCCTCTCTGATGCCAACGACGGGCGAAGGGGGTGGGGGTCACTCAAGTCCACCTTCTATTTTCAAATGAAAGAGTTTTGAAGGTAAAAAAATATATTTTTCTACATGGTTTTGTAATAAAAATTCTTAAAAAGATCATAGAAAAATAAAATACAGAAGAAACACTACAATAAAAGTAATGAAAATGATTTTCTTTTGCGAAATCTGTTGAAAAAATATGAAACGTAATTCAATACATTTTCATTTTCAATATTAAAGTCCTTATTAAGCTCCCTCAAGCTAATTAGTCACCGTGAAGTATTAAATTATTTCCAAGTCTAAAAGGTCTCTTTAACCGCAACTCACCATCCATTCTTAAATATCTAAAACAGAGTTACCAGATGCATTTAATTGTTGCAAAAAAGGGCGGTCTTTAGCAAAGCCATTAGCTGATAAATATCCTTCAGGTAAAGTGTAATTTTTTATGAACGATTTGCCACCTACGAATATATGTAAATCGTTTAACAACTAAAGAATGCTAAAAATTGGAAAAACGTGGCCACTTTCGAGAGTCACGTGGTGATTGCATGAATTGGCAGAATTATAAAGAAATTAGCAAAGTACGCTCATACCAATATCGCTCCTGTTAGATAAAGTGTGTTGGATAATAGAAATTTCTCGATTCCACGTCATTCTCAGCCATTGTGCCTATCTTACGGCTCATTGCGGCGTATTTTGAACCTGGATTTGTAACTCCATTCATATAATGTCGACTCCGAACGACAAATTTGAAAAACTTTTCATGGCAATTTCTGTTTAGTCTTCGAGTTTTTACCAGAAGACTGGCGAGAGGAAGTCGCCGAAAGAAATATTTTTTCGAATTTTGTTTTGTTCGACATTTTGAGCTGGAATTTCAACTTCGGGCTCGCGTCCAATAAGTCCTACTAGACTACAGGGACTTTGAACTATTTAAATTCTACTTTCTCGTCCTAATCACTGGGTTCTATTTCGTAGACTCCAAGCGGTAGGATTAAGATTTGGATTAAAAAAGATTTGCTGATTAAAAAATAAAATCACTTCTCGATATAAAGGGTGATTTATTAGCTATTATCTTTTTGGCAACACTGGTTTAAACAGCTCACGCACGTATCGTGTTTTGTTTCACTGTCAAACATCTTCAGTTTGGTCTATAATTTAACCATGAATCGACTTACAAACGAACAACGCTTGCAAATCATTGAATTTCGCATCATTGGACCGTACTTCTTCAAAGATGCTGTAAATCGAAACGTAACTGTGAATGGTGAGCGCTACCCTGAGATGATATCCAACTTTTTTTTTGCCCAAAATTCAAGAGCTTGACTTGCATGACATGTGGTTTCAACAAGACGGTGCCACATGCCACACAGCACGCGTAACAATGGACTTATTGAGAGGCGAGTTCGGTGAACATTTTATTTCACGTTCGGGACCGGTCAATTGGCCGCCTAGATTGTGCGATTTAACGCCTTTAGACTATTTTTTGTGGGGCTATGTTAAAGCTCATGTCTATACAGACAAGCCCGCTTCAATTGACGCATTGGAAGACAACATTGAAGCATTTATTCGTGAGATACCGGCCGAAATGTTGGAAAGAGTATGCCAAAATTGGACTAAGCGGATGGACCATTTGAGGTGCAGTCGCGGTCAACATTTGCATGAAATAATCTTCAAACATTAAATTATATGGACCGTACTATCGATTCAAATAAAGATTTCATGCATTTTTCTGAATTTTATGTGTTTTTTTTTTTGAAAAATTTTCCTATAGCTCTTAAAAAATCACCCCTTATTTGTCTGTACAATTCAATGGGTAACTCGTTAACCTTGACAGTTCCAAACGTCAGCCTTGAAATCCTTAAGTTAGCAAACGTCTTGTTTCTCAAGTTCTCACTTCCTTAAGTTGTAGTCGGCAATTTATCATCGCTCCTTTCATTTTTTTTTTTTTTTTTTTTTGTTAATTTCATGTTTTTTACGATTATGACTTGATTTCTGCAATGTTTAGTGTGTTTAACAAGGCCATGGTTTAGTTAATAACAAATGGTTGGTTTCCCTCGAAAAAGCTGTTTAAAAGGTATTGGAAAGAGACAAGAGGAGGAGGAGGAGGCATACAAAGAATACACGTTTCACAGTCAATCATATTCGTTGGGAACATTAAACGCAATTTCACTCAATTTTGTTTCGCCTTCGTTTGTATTCTAAAAAAAAAAAAAAACCTTTACTGAGTGTGAAGAAATGTTTTCTTCTTGAATTTCATGGTGATTTTTATGTTCATTTTTTTTTAGTAAATTACAGGATACGTTACGTTACGTTATCAAATATTTATTGTTGTTGTTATTGTACTTAATATGCTGTTCTGTTCTGATAAGGAGGATAAATTTCTGACGAAATTAAAGCTTGAAGAAGAAGCATGTCTAGGTTTTGTTTAAATGGGAAAATGCGTGAATTTTTTTTTGTTTTTTTATTTTCTTTTTTAGCAATTGTAATGAAGTTTTCTTTAAAAAAAATGTTCCTTTTTGACAAGGATAATGCTTTTTAATAAATTATGCCAGTTTTTATGTCTTAATAGATTGAAATATTATTTCTTTCGTTTCAATTCAATGGCATCCGTATTTTATTTCGTCATATTGCAGGAGGACCTGCGGCTTTCGAAAGTGTATGAAAAATTATGACTGAAATGTTTATTTAAAATTAATCCCGAGAATAGCTACAAGCTTGTTCAGATTAGGTGGTATACTTCCCCACTTAGGCCAGAGTTTAGGGCCATTGTAATAATGCAATTCAATATTCTACCCAGGGATCCAACTTTTCCTATAGGAAATCCTACCCATGTTTACTTTACTTGCTTACTTAAGTAGTCCCTCGAGACTACTTGATACCCTTATAGAGCATTCAGATGAATCAATCAATCAAACAACCGTGACTGTATAGTAGCTACCATAGGAAGTGTATTTAATTTGTAGGTTCATGGTTCTTGGTCCGTTTGAATTAACAAAAATAAACACTTGTGCTGTTCTGCAAAACAAAATTAAATTCAATCGAGATAACGTAATATAAAGTGTGTGTTCATAAGATTAAAATTCAAAATACACACGCGTTCAATGTTTAATGAAGTGAAGTTAAAATAATTAAAAAAAAAGTAAAAAAATTTTCTGTCTGTCTGTCTGTTAAGTACTTACGTTCTGCTCTTTTAAATGTTGTTATTATTGTAGTTGATGTTGTTGCTTTTTAACATAAAAATTTGTGTTCTTTTGCACTCAAATAAACTGGTAAGACGAAGAATTTTTTAAAAACAAATGAAACTGTAAAGAAATTAAGAAGAAGAAAAAAATATAAACATTTTCATGAAAATTAGTTTTAAATAATTTTTTTTCTAAATTGTGAAGACAACATATTAAGTTCATAAGCATTTACAAATAATTTCGTGTTCATTGTGCATCCATATATGTACATACATATATGATAACATTCAGATATTGTCACAGCCGTTACATAAATTTTTACTTTTAGTTCAGTATTAATCAAGTTTATGAGAAGTTTCAAAACTATTTGAATATATTCTCCAATATATAATTCAACCCTATGTCACACCCGCTACAAATAATTCATCATTTGTGTATTTTGAATTAAAAAAAAATTTTGATAACAAATCATAACCATTACGAACCTAAGAATATAACACCATCCATATACATATGTATATGATATTATTAGGTATTGTCACAGCCGTTACATAAATTTTTTACTTTTAGTTCAGTATTAATCAAGTTTATGAGAAGTTTAAAATTTATTTGAATATATTCTACAATATATAATTCAATCCTATGTCACACCCGCTACAATAAATTCATCATTTGTGTATTTTGAATTAAAAAAAAATTTTTGATAACAAATCATAACCGTTACGATCCTAAGAATATAACATCTGTTTCAATGAATTTTCTGAAACTGAAATATCAAATGTTCTGATGATATCCGAAAAATTACAAGCTTTTTATTAAACATGTCACAACCGTTACAGTAAATCTTGTCCTTCGGTGCATTAAGAAATACGACAAAATTTTTACCTCACATAATTTAACCTGTTACCAACAAATTCTGTATTCTGCGTTATTTTAAGGAAAAATTATTGTTAAAATGTCACATCCGTTTCGAATACCTTTGTCCTTGTTCCATTTGGAAAACTGAAATATGTAATGCTGCTGCTAATATTAGAAAATTACAAGAGTTTTACGAATCGTGCTACATGTAACACGTTTCGTGTGCACACGATGCAATGCATACTGTCATTCGCTCTATTTGAAACAAAATTATTGCCAACAATATCACACCTGTTACAATAAAAAAAGAAATTATTGCTAAGGACAACACAACCTTTACAACAAATTGTTTTTTGCCATTTATGACAAGAAAAAAATTATGCTAATAATGTCCGATATGTATGTATGTATATTACTCTCTTTGCAAAAACATCTATTAATGTCACACCCGATATAATGAATTCTGTTTTTAGTCCATTTGAAGGTCTTTGTGCTAACCATGTCACACCCGTTACAATGAATTCTTTGTTTTAACTTTAAAAAAGGCGAAACAAAAACCGAATTTAATTAAAACAAGAAATGATTTTGATTTGTTTTAATGAGCGAAAGTTTGAAAAAGGGGTACAGAATGTACAAGTTTCTCATTGAAAAACAGAAAAAAAAACGTAATCATTGTTCATTGTAATCGCAGTTATTCCACAGAAAAAAAGAAAAAAAAAAATAACGATAAAAATAAAAAAAAACAAAATGTTTTTTCCTTCTTTTTTTTGCTGATTTAATCAAAATGCTGTGAGTTTTTCTGGCGTGTATGATGTAATTTTCCGGAATTTTATTACAATCTTCTGTTTAATGTACAAATATATGTATTTCAGTATGTGCGAGCGATTGTTTCCAATTGCTAAGTTTCGCTTATTCCTTCCATCACCCCCTGTCGTATCAAATCTTCTTTATCTCTCTGGCAGAGCATCATGAGAGTTTATTGTCATCGACTTGAAGTTTTTTCCGTTTTTTTTTTCCTTTTGTTTGTTTGTTGTTATGGAAAATAGGCAACAATTTCCGTTTTTATTTAGTGATTTTTTGTTTTTATTTTTCACTCAAATAATGAAAATTTCTAGGCAAATTGTATTGTAAGTGGGAACAGTTCTGTATTGTATTGGCGACGTTACATAAATTTACAAGAACAGAGAGAGAAAAAAATTCCAAATGACTTTCAAAAAATCCTTGAAATAATAGGAAAATATTGGAAATTTCAAATGTATCCCCTCAAAAAAGTTTTATAACTTACATTGCCTCGGTAGCGTAGGTGGGTTTTAGGAAGTGGTTAGCCATAGTGGCAAATGCAAACACACCCAGAGACCGACTATGTGCGTCCTAGAAGGAGTAAAAAATGAAGCAAAAAAAAAAAACGGGGTGAAGAGAATGAAAGAAAAGAGGCGGAAACAAAACAGACACGCTGCCTCCATCAGGCAATTTAATATTAATTTACAAAGAGGAGATGCTGTATTGTCTCCAAATCCTCCTCATCTACATATACTCTGCAGAAATCAAGCAGAGATTTTTCCCAGACTCCTACCTGTGACGCAACATCACAATACCTTGTAGAGAAACCAGTCACGTTGGGCTAAGCGAGTTCTACCTCCGTCAACAAATGGCCAAAATCTCCTAACTACGTAGCACCCCGCCGCTCCTCCCAACAATTCTGATCCATCGATCTGACCTATCTTCTGACAAATCCTTTGAAGCAACAGATTGAATTATAAATCGAATGAGAACGCCCAAGTGCTTTCCCAAAATACCACTATGCCCCAGAACCAAACAGGGACCAAACCGATTTACAAAACCGAGTGCTGTGATGATATTTATACTGTCCTGGACAGATTATAACACAAATTCTGTTGCCCTTGAGCGTAACAACAGGCCAATATTGCTATTGAATCTTCACCACCCTCATTATCCCCATGAAATCTTGTAAAATAAATCCATTTCAATAAAAATGTTTCCATTGAAAAGCCTTCTATATATAAAAGAAAAGAAAATTATGAAAACCAAATTTACAAACAAAATCCTATTACTCCCGCACCATCCTGTGGAATTTTATTTTCAAATTCTGGCAGCCATCACATGAGTCATCATCTCTTGTGTGTGTTGTCATCGTCAGCGTCATTTAAAACAGAGATATGATCTGCTAAACGCTAAACGCTTCCTCTTAAGGCCACAGAGGCCATAAAAACCAGTCGAACAACAACAATGAACAAAAAAAAAAGAAAGAAAGAAAATAAAGAAAATTGACATTAAAATACCCATCAACTCATCTACTACAATTGACTCGTATTTATTGATTTGTTTAAAGACAAATAAATGAACGCCAACGAAAAATAAAATGCGGCAACTCTTTCTCTCTATATTTTTTTTGCCCGCAACATTATCTCTCTTACAAATTAAAACGTAAGTCAATGTACAAGTGTGTGTAAATATTCAATTGTGAGAGTATATGTGTGTTAAACATGTTTTTAATTTATTTATTATCATTAACAGCAACAACAATAACAATCGCAGTAATGTGAACACCAGCATCAACAACATTAGCAACAACAGTTTACAATTACTTTTTAACAACAAACATTACAAATAACCCTATTGTGAAAAACAACGACAACAACATAAAACAACATTTAAATACAATTATATTATCATAGTGAAACAACAACGACAGCAACAACAGCAACGTTTTCATTTGGTTTTTAAAGCTCAAATTAAGTAAATAGAGCAGAAGGAAACAAATATCAGCGAAGCAAAAAAAGGCATCTCATGTTAATAAGAGAGAGACAGAGAGAGAGAGAGAGAGAGAAAGGGACCAACACTAATTGTAGCATCAGCATGGAACATTGCGAAACGTACGGCCCATACATGAGAGTTGTATTCCTTTCTGGGTCGGATATAAGTGATGCTAATTTGCCGAATCATCTTAAGAGACCGAGGCACTTGAATGCTTCTTTCGAAACTTGCAAAATGTGCTGCCTCCACCGATCATCACATTGAATAACAGAGGTTAGTTTAGGTTAGATGAGAGTGGTAGCATTGATGCCAAAAGCTCATTTGAGCACGCGTACCGACCCATTGTGACGCCAGGTGAACGCAGTCTCTATACTGACCAAGTTCTCCAAATCAGGGGAGAAGAAATTGGTCAGCGCAAGGGCTGCACATTAAATCACAGAACATCAACAGCTTGTGACTCCCAAATATTTACGCTACCCATAGCTACAGATGACTCAATATTATTGTTGTGTATCAATAAACAACACTGGTTCTTTCGCGCATTAAAACCGGCTCCATTCGGTGATTGTCTGTAATTCCGATGTGCTAGGTGTCATTTATATTAAGCCTTTTCGCCTTAATTTCCAAAGGGCACGGCCTATCATTGCAAGAATTTTAATAATTTTTGAAGGAAAGAAGATCGTTAATGAGAATAAGAATTAGAGTTTAAAATAGAACATAATCTTACGGTAGACCTAAGTTTAACTAGGAATCATCAAATGGGATCCCATTCTATAACAACCGGCATAGTGCGGTCTCTGAGAAAGTTCCATACAAATCGAGAATAATGACTACCAACACCAAAAGCAATTCAATAGAGGTGCAGCATTTACTCACTAACTTACTTAATTGGTGAATACAACCTTTTAGTTAGGATTACAACCTAGCTTATAACAACATGGGACATGGACAAGGAGACAATCACTATCACCTACAAGGCAATTGGCTGCTCCCTTCTCAATTATGCTGCTCCGATCTGGACTTCATTCCTGAGAGATAAACAATGGCGAGCGTTACTAACGACGCAGAACAAAGCTTTACGTATCGCTACGGGATGTGTGAAGATGTCAAGTGTGGATCATCATTACGAAGAGTCCCAAATACTATCACTGAGACAACAAAACGAGCTCCTGACGAAACAATATCTCGTGGCCGGCTATTTATCCCCACATCCCAACCACCACATAGTCACAGACGATCCAACTACTCGCCCCATTGTGTGTGGCTGGTCCTACAGTTTAACGTTGACTTCGAACGACAGATTTTTGAGAAACTTTTCATGGCTATTTTATTTTTCTCTCACACCTTTTCCCAGAACACTGCAGAGTGAAAGTCCTCAAAGCAATATTTTTTTCCATATTTCGTTATGTTCGAGATATTTGAGCTAGGGTTTGAACCACGGTCTCTTGTCTAATAAGCCAATACATAATAAGCCTAACACACTGTAACCAGTGATGACAATTATGACGTTTGAAAAACGCTAAAATCAGCAGTTTTAACCCTCCTTGTAGAGGGAGAAAAAAAATGTTAAAAGTTTTTGCGAAGCAAATGTGTTAGAAGCAACAGCTATACAAAGTGAAAACTGGCGGATAAAGTGGAAAAATTAAATGTAAATAAACATTTATTTTGTGTTAAAAAAGTGCAAATTTGGAATATTTTTTAATTTCTTCAATAAAAATCTTAAAAGTTCTTAAATATTTAAATATTAATCGAAATGTGACTGGTTTTTGGTCAGAATGAATATAGTTTCTTGTGCAAAAGGTAAGTAAGAAGTTAAATACATCAAGATGAAATAAGACATATTGCTTATAAAAATTTTTTCTTGTAGAACTTTGTGTATATTACCAGTATTTATTAATTTCTTGAATGAAAAAGTTAAAATTCGGTAATTTTTTCATTATTAATCGAACTCTTAGCAATTTCCCTTCACACTGAAAAAAGTTCCGTGTGCAAAAGGTAAGTAAAAATAAAAATATAACAAAATATATACTCATAACTTTTTGTTTCAAGAATTTGTGAATATACCTCTAAATTGGTTAAATACTAGTGACGACCGATGAAAGGTGTCATAAAAAATACATTAATTCCGAATTACGTTTCCCTAATAAAACGGTTCATCTCCTTTCAAAATTATTCTAATATTCTACAAAAATATTATAAATTTCTACCAAAATAGAACAATAAAAACCCACCCCGAAAACTAACAAAACATAAACAAAACAGACAGGCAGTCAGAGAGGGACAGAAATACTTTTTGGTAATATTTACTGTCCCTTTCTCAGAGAACGGTTAAACGTCAAAATCCCGTGACGACTCTGTGTACCCTTTGCTACCTAATAGACCACAGCAACTTTATGTCATCGCATACCGCAATAAAACGCGTTTTTTTGCAGAAAAGAAAAACGCAGTTTGGCTTCATTGTCAAACAATTCACCTGCTCAATTAATAATTCTTTTCTTTCTAAAATTAATTCTTCCGTTTATTTTTCTTTCTTTTTTTCCTTTTTTTTGTTTATTACACTTTCTTCTAATACGGTTTCTATTTATAAATTAAACACACGCATGTGGAGAATGAAGAAATAAATGGGAAAAGATAAAAAATGAAAATTATTTTCACCTCATCCCATAGGCAAAAGGCAAGACGAATCTCATCATTGCTTTCTACTTGCAGCATTAAATGCTGTTGCTGCATGCTGGGGTCGGTCTCTTATGGAAAGCAGTTGGTGATGACAAGTCAAGTCAAAAAGAAAAAGAAATCTTTTTATGACAATTTTTTTTTTGTTTATGGCGTTTTCGTTTTGTAATAGAAAATAAAATTTTGTTTTCATGATGATGCATAGTTAAAGAAAAAGCCAAAAATTCAATAATAATGAAGAGAAAGATATAATTTTGAAATAAAATGAAAAATTTCAAGTCATTGACCGCTTGCTTGCTTGCCTTTTAGAAGAACATGTTGCCCCCCACACATCCTCTTGCAACAAAAGGTAAAATTTGTTAAAAATTTGACAAAAAAAAATTCTGTTTTTTTTTTGTTGGAAATGAAAATTTTCTTTCGAATCTATTTTATTGGCCTAGTGATTATTTATTTTTGTTGTTGTTGTTGTTGTTGTTATTGTTGTTTTTTGCCATTATAAATATAAACATTTAATTAGTTCTTCTGCATTGAGAAAATTTTCTATTTTTTGCTTTCTGGCATACTACATACTATCGCCGCCCTGTACTTGTTGTATGTAATTGTGCAACATTTTGTTGCATATGCACTCAATTTCATACTTTTTTTCCTTTCTACCTGGTCGGTTTTTGGCTTGTATTCAAAAATTCAAAAATTATTATGAATTGTTTATCACTTTGGTTTCATTTTTAGCTTTTCATACCAATTGCCTCCGCCCGCCCTTCTCCTTCCCTTTGGCCCCGTTGACTTAGCTGTAGTTTTTTTTCAAAAGGTTTTTGAATTTGTGGCAATTGTTGATCTGTTTTGGTTTATTTATTTATGGCCTGGCCAACATCAATAAAAACTTTTAATTAAAATCAATGCTTGATTAAATAATTTAATTAAATCGATCGAAAATCACAGTCACTCATAACGTAAGAATAGAAAAGAACAGAATACTTGTTTTTACCCTACAAAATGGCAGCTAAAAAACGACGTAGGAAGTCTTACTCAGTGCGCTTATTTGCAGTTGCAGGCATGGAATGTAGTCGTAAATAGTAGGGTGAACTAGGACTGGAAAGCTTAAAAGTTTTAGCGCAGCGAGACTGTCCACAAAGTTATCAATATTTAAGACAGACTGAACAAGTTCACCAACAAGCGGATCTAGTAGACTAATAGCTGTAGGATCAAGGATTCCAAAACAGTTTTCGTGACGTTCGGGTAACCGTTGGAACCAAAGATATAGCCGACGAAGCTTATCGCGAACTTCAGATAAGCAAAGCAAAAAGTGCTCTGTATAAATCGGGCTAAATCGGATTAAAAATGGACTTGTGGGAGAAATAGACCTAATCTTGGACCTAGCCATGGTATCAAGGATTCCAAAACAGGTTTCCTTACTGTCGTGCGATAATTTTTACCGGAGATATAGGCGACGAAACGAACTTTTTGTCAATTAGCAAAAAATTCTCTATATAAATCGGTCAAAATCTAATAAAAAATGGACTAGTGGACTGGTTAGATATAATATTAAGGATTCCAAAACAGTTTTCCTTAGGATCGAGCTTTACTTGGGGCTGGAGATATAGGCGACGAAACTAATTTTTCCTCAAATTAATACATAAATCGATCAAAATCGGATAAAAAGGACTTGTGGGGGATGTGGACCTAGTGGGCTGGATAGATATAATATTAGGGATTCCAAAACAGTTTTCCTTAGGATCGAGTTTTACTTGGGGCTGAAGATATAGGCGACGAAACTAATTTTTCCTCAAATTAATACATAAATCGATCAAAATCGGATAAAAAGGGACTTTTGGGGGAAGTGGACCTAGTGTGCTGGATAGACATAATATGAAGGATTCCAAAACAGTTTTCCTTAGGATTACTTGGAACCGAAAATATAGACGACGAAGCTATATAAATCATTCAAAATAATATGAAAAATGAAATTGTGGGGAAATGAACTTAAAAATTTAATAATTCACATTGAATTAATATGCATTTATATATATATCCAACAAAATGTGGTATTTTTCGCAAGTTGAATTTCTTTGGTAGATAACTTGCATGTTTTTGGTTGCTGACAATTTTTTGCGTCGATAACTTGATTGATGACTTGCATTTTTTTGATTGATGACTTGCATTTTTTGCTCAATGACATGCATTTTTTTGATTGATGACTTGCATTTTTTGATCGGTGACTTGCAGGTTTTTGTCGATGACATGCATTTTTTGGTCGATGACTTGCATTTTTTAGGTCGATGACTTGCATTTTTTAGTCAATGACTTCCATTTTTTGGTCAATGACTTGCATTTTTTTTGGTCGATGACTGGCATTTTATGGTTGATGACATGCATTTTTTTGAGTGGATGACTTGCATTGTTTTGGTCGATGGCTTGCATTTTTCGGTCGATGACTTGCATTTTTTTGGTCAATGACTGACATTTTTTACTCGATGACATCCATTTCTTGGTCGATGGCAAGCATTTTTTGATTGATGCTGCCAGAAGTTTCAAAAAAGTACTGAAATTTAAAATTATAAACTGGACTATATGTGTTATCACAAGCCCCACAACACTACCGATGTTGGCATGAGCTCGAGCTGTTTCTAGAAAGAAGAATTTCACATTTTGGACGATGGCAATTGCCCACATAGATTATATGATAACACGTCGTTAAACTGTTTTCTGTAGAGCTAAGTCAAAGACGGTGTCTTCCCTAAAGTTGGAGCTTTGAAACCACCCACGAAACTTTAAATGTATCTCTTTAATAACAGTAAACTAGGTCCTCGTAACAGTCTTATTTAAATCAAAGTCAAAAACAATAGAAAACCAACTCAATGAAAACAATTTTTATGACGCAAAACTCTTTTTATTTAAAGTGTTTTTCTTACTCTTTTTTTTTCGTTTTGCAACAATGGTGGTTTACTTTCCTTCTCTCTCCTCTTTTTTAACCAATGTATTGTTTACAAAACAAATGGTAACCCTTGCTTTAATAACTTTCTAGTGATGTTGTATATTCTTTTTTATTTTAATTCATTATTTAATCCATTTATACAAAAATAAAAATACTCAAAACAGAAAAAAAAACAAAAACAACAAATGAATGCATGAGCATAATACACATAAGAGTCATACATAAACAATCAGCTTCATAAACACCGTTATATTGTTAACAATGGATTCTGCCTTCAAGAGAGTCAGTAATAAGAGAGGGAGAGAAAGTGAGTGTATACGAAAAGAAACCGTAAAGCCCCGGTTAGTCAAACCTTCATGGAACGCAACGGAAAAAATATGTAAATGCTTACCATAAATATAATGGTCACCGTAGTTATCGCTCACATTGCTTTTCCTATGTTAAAACCGAACGTACGTAAACGTTTGGCTAATCGAGGCTTAATACCGGATTATAATATATAGGGGAAAGAAAAACAACTGAATCAGTGATGCAATTAATGCAATTAATTAATTGAAAAATTGCGAAAAATTTAAAAGAATCTTTAGGAAATAAATTTTTTGTATTAAATGTATAGAGTTTAGCCGAATTAAAAGTGAATGAAAGCCGTGTTTATTACTCCTTTATTACTGCACCTCCAAATAAAAAATTTCTGGCCCGCCAGAGGTGGATTTAATTATAAAAGCTTTTGAGGCTATAAAATTCAAAAAATTCACCGGGTTGAATAATATATCAGTGGAGATACTAATAGTCCATCCCAGAACATCATCTCATCTATTGCAAGTACTCTGCGAGAAGATTTAGAACACAGAATTACCAAAACAAGGGTTACAGAGAACTCTGGTTAGAAGTTGACTCAACTTCATTGTTAGTAGTAAGTGACGACCAATCTTGCTAGACTCTGCAGAAATAGTATAGCTAGGAAGAGGACTGATTGTCTTCAACCCTGACAACACATGGTCATCCATAGTCGGCAGTTGGGTATTAAATGTGGTGTCACAATGAAGTCGCCTTAATCTATTAGGTAGTGTGTTGGCATATCAGAAACGAACCCGTGTTTCAAACCGCAGGTCAGACATCTCAAACAAAGCGAAATAAGAAAAAAAAAGTCTGCCTCTTAGCAGTCTGTTAGACTTTAAACTGTAGTTCCCGTCATTCATGCCTAAAATTAACTTACACAACATGGGTGGTGTGAGAAGCCATCATTTCTCTTGAAATATAAAACATGTACAAAAGAAACTATTCTTTACAATCACCTAAAAATGTCTAAAAAAAAAAAAAAAAAAAATTGGCAACAAATGGAAATAAGCTCCGCTATTTCATCCCTTTAAAAGGGAAATTCAATAGGAAATGGTGTGAATACCAGCGAAATAATCCAGAAAATAATTCTAATGACAGAAAGAAAAGCAAAAAAAATTCCACACTTTGTTGTATTGCATTCAAGTTAATGAAGAAAGAAAATGTTGCACAATCTTTAACTGTCACCATCAAAATCATCATTACCATCACCCGGCATCATCATTATTGCCAACGTGAGTAAGTGAAGAGGCAGGCATGCAGGCAGGCAGGTTATGTATGTAAACGGATCAGAAAAGTGCATTTACAATACAAAAACTGCACTTAGACGTTGAGATTAATGCGCCAGAGAGTAGGAAAACAAAAACACACAAAGAAAACTGGAAACGAAAAGAAAAAAGTTAGGAAAACTTAAATTGCAAATTTTCCTTCATATAACGACGTTTATTTCGCCGACAGCAACACACTTTTGTAATGTTGAAGAAGGTGAAGTGAAATGTGGCAAGAGAACTGAAAAAAAACAAAATAAATTACAAATTAGACGGTGATGTTTAGAGCAGAGCCTAAACATGGCGGTAGATGGAAAGATATGATGACAGAATGCCAAGGAGGAAAAAGGTTTTCAGTATTCAGTGTGAATTGTATGAATTGTAATATAAATTTATTACAGTTGCCCGTCCCAAAGAGGTCATAATGCTTACAGTTCCCGAAAATTCATGATTCTGATTTGTGACAGGAAAATAATTCCTCAAAGGTGCCTAGGCAATCCTGTTGTAGACAAAAAGTATTTGAGATATAGTTGGGGACAGTTTTAACATTAAGCAAACAAAACAACAATAAGAAATTACAACAACATAGCAACACTAAATTTCTAGAAGTTACCTAATTATGAGAATAGCGGCAAACAGCGATTAAATTACAACCAACAAACGGGGTATGGCCTTTACTTATGCAGTATATTCCGTTGGAACAAGGAAAAATAGGTTATGGGGAGAAAACAGGGAGTACTTTTTGTGGATATTAGATTTATCTACAAAAAGTACTCCCTCTTTTCTCCCCATAACCTATTTTTCCTTGTATTATAAGTAACTGGAATGACCTCTGCAAAAAGAGAGCTTCACATACGGATAGTTCGGCTAAAGAACAAATTCTGTGTCCAATGCATCGTGCATTTCACTGGCCACTTGAGCGCAAACAGATGTGCTTTGCGAGAAAGACGAGTTTTAGATAAAAATTAATGATTTCCGGAAACATACATACATATGTACATAATTGGTCATTACAACCCTTCAGTCAGGATTATTGACCTAGTTTCTCACACCACTTATATTGTGTGTGTTAATTTTATACATAAGTGGCGGGACCTACAGTTTAAAGTCGACTCCGAACGACAGATTTTTTGAGAAACTTTTTCATGGCAAGTTTATTTACTCTCAGAGTTTTTGCCAGAAATCTGCTGAGAGGAAATCGTCGAATAAATACTTTTTGTATTTTGTTTTGATGTCTGGCCTGGGGCTCGAACTCTGGCTTTACGTCTAATAAGCCAACACACTATATACTAGACTACGGCGACTTCCGGAAACAAGTTACTTTATTTCACTAAAACAACCTCCGTTGTAGTAGCAATAGAATAGTGAAACACAAGCCCCATTGAGACTGTAATGAATCAATAAAGTTGGATACCATATCGTCATCAACAAGTATCTTACCCCCTAGTGTACGCATTCGAAAATTCTCAAAATAGTCTTACAAGGCAGCGGCCCAGACGTGAGAGTTGTATTGCATTGTCGTATGAAAAAGATGTGGTAAATAGTAAAAAGATTAGATGAAGAGAAGCATTTTTTGTACAGTTTTTGGAGACGTAGGCACTTGAATTCGCATCTATTTGGGACTGTACGCTTACCATTAACGTTTCGTGCCAAAGTTTGGAAACGTAGTAGCCAAATTACATTAACTGACTAAGAATTCAGGTCGTATCATTAGAATGAATTAAAAGAAAAGGCGTTGCAAAGCCTGAAGGAACTTTTGTATGCCGTGGGAGTTTTGCTATACCCACAACGAGGGTAGAAGTTTCTGTTGGAAAGCAATAATTTCTTATTAGTTTTGAGAATAAAGAAATTCACCAGAATAACCCAATAATGATAGCTCTCAGCTTTTATCGCATCAGCGTCGAAGATTGTACAATAAACACAGTTTTTGATTAAATTTCAAACTTTCAAATATTGAATTGAAGTAAAATTTAAAACCTAAGCCTTTAACCGGTGTGTTTTGTTTGCCCGTTTTTTTTTTTTTGCATTCAACGACCTTGAAAAAACTAGTCGCAACACTATTTATTTTTATTTTTGTACCTTATCTTGGTGTGTGAACTTTTAACATTTCGGTTTTTGACATGTTAAATCGTTCTTCTGTTATTTTTTCTTACGTTTTTTTTCTATTTTTTTTTTCCGTCACACAATCTAAAATATGCGGTCAACGTAAGTAGAAAAGATGGTTGATAAACGATGACCACAATACAAGCATTTGAGGGTCGTATGCGGTAGGCATATGGTAGTCTAGCACGATTTAGGGTTTCCTAGTTGTTTTTAATAGTAGAAGGGGTAGGCCTTATATATTTAAAGAGTCCATAGTCTGTGGCACAACATCATCATGACTTCATTTCATTCTGCTCCTTATTACTATCAGAAGCTGAGCTTTTCTCTGAAGTTTGTCATTGCAGGTCACTCTATGTCCGTTGGCACCTTATAGGGAGAAGTAGTTTAAGCATGTGGCTTCAGACATGGACACTATACGCTCGATCGAACAATAAGTGCAATAGTGCGAAATAGTTGAGGCATGCCATGGGCACACCCTTCTAATCGTTCACTTCCTGTTTTTAGTTATCTCAAGGCTACATGCTCACCAAAAATCTCCTATTAAAGAAATCGGAATTTTCAGATTTCATCTGAATGGGAGGATCGGTAGACTATTTTTAGTGACTGTAAACTGTAAACATACTGACTATACACACTGGTAATAGGAAGATTTCCTCGTATACTTAGTAGATTCCTAAAATCATTCAATACAGGCATTTTTCTTTCATACCTGTGTGCCCTAAACGCGACCGCATTAAGCCTATTTTTCTGTTGTTTGTTGCATGCAACACATAGTTTTTTTTTTTTGTTTGTGTTGCTTCTTATTGAATATGGAAAAACGTTTCCGACCAACCGACTATCCGACGACGCCAGGAGAGAGTATGTGTGTCAATTGCTTATTTCAATGGCCTGACTGGCTGGCTATTTGGCTGACTTTATGCCTCCTGCCTGGCATACACACAGTCTGCTTGATAGACTGACGACGTCTGTGCCTACCATACATTCTTGTAAACAATGTATGTACGTGCTCATGTATACATGTATACTTTGCTTTTGTAAAAAATACTCTCGTATTAAATAAGTTTTAATGCGATGACAAGTTTTCCTTCTTTTACCATTTCTTCCTGCTCTGGTTGATTGGTTGGGTTGGTTGGTCAGTTCATTGGTTGCTACTTGGGGTGATGGTTTCCTTGGTTTGGTTTTTTTTCTCTCTTTTTTAATCGAACGAACTTTACAATTCTGATTTATGATGTCACAAATAGTTTCTGTTTTCCAATACGATATACTATTTATTCTTGTTATTGTAAATTGTTTTTTTTATTTGATTTGTGGTTGGAATCAGTCCTTCTTGTATTTCTTACTTTACTTCTTTGGTTTCGTTTTTTGTTTCTTGAGTGGCGCTATAATATTTCCTGACATCATTTTTATGGATTTCAAACGATTTTGACGTTTTAAAACTTATTTTATTCCGTTTTTTATTACTGGAAAATTGTGTTTTTCCATAAAAATATCCAAAATTTAATAAGGTTTTGCAGTTGATTGTTAATGCTGCAATAATAATAAAATCTGGCAACACTCTCTTAGAACTCTCGCTTAAAATAGGCTTTTTAGTCAATGTAATGTCAATTTAATGCCATTGAAAGATTACTGTTATACTATGTTCAGATAGGCGTAAATCGCAATAAACGCCATTATTGAGCTCAATATTTCATATAATGTTTCAATTAATTATTGCGCAATAAATACGCAAATTGTTATAATATTGAGTAAAACTTAAAATACAGCACTGTCATAAGTACGTGCAGTGAGCATATTACAATTTTCCGAACACTTTCAATTGATATTTGACAACTGAAATGTCAACTACAAACAAAACAAAAAAAAAATATTACAAAAAAACTAAATAAAAACAATGTTGTTGAAACAACCAGCTGTTTTGTTTACCACTGTTAAATAAATATTGCGTATTTTATGTGTCTGAACACTTAAAATATTGTACTCAAATAAACGAATATTGACTCAATAAAAGTGCCTGTCTGAACATAGTATTACGTTTAGTTTAAAATTTTGCCAGCTGTAATCGACCTACTGATAGCATTAGACATTTTGGTTGAGTTATGTCAAGAGCCGTGTCATCCACGCGGATAATCCCTTAATATTAGAGCATTTGTAGACCAATATTCGTCAAGTTAAATTGAGATACCGCAAAAAAAATTTCTAAAAGTGAACTTAGACGCTTAAGCCGTATATACACGGCATTCAATTGTTTGTTCACTTGTGGTTTCACGAACGATAACGACGAAGTGTGGTCAGTCGCGCCGTAGTAAAAACTTGCAAAGTGCGGTACCTGTACTTCATTTCATCTGGACTCCTTACTATTTATACAACTTTTATCCGACCGAGAATGGAGTACAACTCTCATAGTTGGTTCGGTGCCTCGAATTCTATTTTGACCGCGTACAGAAGAGGGCGAAGATGATGAGGGTATCCAATTGATTATTATTGATTACTAGCAGATTGTACCCGGCGTTGCGTGGGTTATGTAGTTTGGATTAGTTTAAAAAATTAAAAAAAAATTATTATTCTGTAATTTTTGCATTAAAAATAACAATAAATAAAAAACCGGTTTATCGGTTTTGAAACCGGTTTCTTAAAAAATGCAATTTTTCAAATTATTTGGAAACCGGTTTAACAAATAACCTAGTTTTTTGAATACTCTAAGTCCTAAATATAAATGCACTCAATTTGTCCGTTTTTCGCCCCTTTCCCCCTTTTTGGACCCCTTTTGGTCCAACTTTATAAACGGAACTTAACCAAGCTAAATCGTAAAAAAATACCTTTAAAACAGATAAAATACAGCATTTATGCATAAAAGAACTAATTTTTGCCCATTTTTTCTCCCTTTGTCCCATTTTTTCTCCCCTTTTGGTAAAAATTTTGAAAAGATTTATAGCCTATAACCTGCACCGACAAAAGCTCGATCAATATCCCAAATTTCAAGAAAATCGGTCCAGGTGTGATTGGCTAACAAACAAACAAACAAAAAAACAGACTTACAGAAAGATTTATATTAGGATTTGGAACACCGTCGTCATTTGTGCCCCATTAACCGGTGGATCACACGCTGCATTGCAGATAGAATTAGTTCTTTAGCTGTGCTATCTGTATGCAGAACTCGCTTTCTGAAAAGGTCTTTCCTGTCTCTTACAATATAAGGAGATTCAAATCTCTATGTCCACAAATCGTAATTTAATCTCTGTTTATCGCTATTCCCATAATTTGGTAACTTCTTGAACTTCGTGCTTTGTTATTATAATTTTTTTATTATTCAATTCTTAAGTTATTATTACTCTCTAATGAATTAACTTTTTATTAATTTCATTTCATTAAAAAAAATAATCCTTGAAATAATTGCTTATAATGGGAAATATTGTTGTCATCTTCTTATTTAATTATAAGCAACACTGGTTTTCTCAACAGATGCAATACATGAACTTTGCAATTTTTCTCGTTACATGCTCTCTCTACAGACAATATTCTACTCCATTATGAACAAATCCGTTACAGTGTTGCTATTACACACACACACACACACACATAATACATCATAATCACGGAATGAATGATCAATACATAATAAGATTTTGTTCAGAGAAAAAAATTAAAAAATATATATAACAACAACAAAAGGGCATAGAGGTCAAAGAGTTAAAGAGTTAAAAAAGAACACATCAAAATTGCTTAAAAAAAAACAACTACACGTACTACTTATAATGGCTGCCATTAAGAAAATAGTACACATATGGGGAAACAACAGAGTGCAGTATTGAAAACAAAAAAAAAATGCTGTGCGGCTGCCTTAGTACCACAGTTGCTTAAAGTAAGTACTTAAATTGTTATAAAAATAAAAGCTACAATTGCACTGTAAAATATTTTATTTTGTTTTGTGTCTTCTTTTTTTGTTATTTTAAAAAAGAACAAATAAAACTGACAACAGCAGCAATGCAAAAAAATAGTTTTTTTTTTGTTTTTGCATGTAAAACAATCAAGTCAGTGTGTCAGACGAATAATACAAAAAACAACTAAAACTTAAGCACACAAAAACAAATGATTGACTACAGAACACAATAGCAGAGGTTCGCAAACTTCATATTTTCTTTTTTCTTTACAAAGCATTTTAGCGGTAGTTTTAAATTGTACAATTGGGAACACCAGACGGGATACACAATTAAATTTTTAGAAGCGCCACAACTAAATGTTTAAACATAGTTTTTTTTTTGTTTTTTATTTTTTATTTGAGAAAGTAAGACAAACAGACAGCGCCATAGAAGCCAAAAATAATAAAGTTGCAGCCAAAATGTTTGCGACAATTAACAATGTTAAATGTGAGTTGAAAGTGTGGGTCATTAAAAGATCAAAAATATTTCGTTTTTTAAAAAAAAAATTCTTGTGAAACCAACGGTCAAAGCATGAACTTTGTTCATTCATGAGGAAAGAAGGAGGCATGAAAGAAAGACGCCAGTAGAAAAAGGGATTTTTTTAACTGCCATGAAAAGTGTCAAAAGAAATCAGTTGTTCCTAGTCGACTTTAAACTATAGATCCCGCCACTCATGGATTATATTAAAACATACAATATCGGTGGTGTAAAAAGTAAGATTGTAACTTTTACTAACGGGTTGTAATGACCAAATAAGTTAGAAATTAAGTAAGTAATGTGTCTACCTTGAAACCAGTAGGTTCATCAAATATAATTGATCACAGAATGCTAGTCGTAGGTCTGTTGGCTTACTAGACTAGAGTGCTTACATCTCAATATTGGCATCTTTAAAAAATAGAGGAAGACTATAAGGTTGTAATCTAAATAAATAAATAAACTTTCCCAAAATTCTGTACATGCATACATTAAAATTGAAATAAATTCCTATACTGAACGCTAATTTTTCCTTTCATTAAACATTTCCTTTTGCAACACCCTCACCAATAGAAACATTGAAAATTCGTTTTTGCATACTGATGATGCACTACATTTTGCTTGATTGAATGAAATTGAATTTTACAACACAATGGCAATACTCGATTGTAGCAAAATAGACACACCAATTAAGCAACAGTAACTATGTCAGCATTTAAGGATTTTATTTTTATGGTATTGGTTACTTAAGTAACAAAGTAAACATACATACACATACACACACACAAGAGGGTAAAAGAGAAAGAATAAAAGAGAAAAAGAGTATAAAAAATGAGGAAATAATATAAATGGCAACAAGGCGTTTAAGCAAATAATGAAAAGGACTTGTCGTTATTATTTTTTTTTTGTTGTTCTCGTTATTGTTTTTGATAAATAGAAAACAGTTGGTATTTGTGTGTTTTTTTGTTTATTTTTATTTTCCTTATGGCATATTACCGTATAAAAAAACGACAAAAACAAAGTACACAAACTTGACTACATTCCAAAAGAATAATTACAACGTATTGAGTAAATTTGTTTTTATTATTATTGGTTGATTCAATATTAACAAGGCTTAGAAAACATTAAGAATTGAGATTATAAATTGTTAACACAAAAACCACAAGGAATTTGTCAAATACTTGCAATACTGGATGTAGAATAGATGGCACTAAAATATGACATCTGTAGCAATATTAATTGCATCAAGGAACACAATAACTTGTTCGAAAGTTGACATTTATAGCTTCACTTTGTTAGAAAACATTATTAAAATCCCATTACTTGTTTACTTACATAATTGGTTATTACAACCCTTTAGCTAGGATAACAACCCAGCATCAAACAGCACCCATATTGTGTGTGCTAATTTTAACTAAGAGTGGCAGGACCTACGGTTGAAAATCGATTCCGAACTACAGATTTTTGAAAAACTTTTGATGACCGCACTTAAGACTACTTTTTTAATGGCTGTGGAAGAACCGTTAGTGTTAATTTAGAGCTCTATACTGACAATTGGAGATAGTGACGTGGGCTATGTGTGATTTCTACCGATATTGGCATTTTTGCACGAAAAGTTTCCACAAGCTTTAAATTGAAAATTATAAACTGAACCCCATGTCAATAATGTCATGTCGCGAGCCAAGCAGTATCTCCGGTTTTAGCTTTACTGTACAAGAAGTTTGAATAATGACTTTCCAGAAGTTTACAGAAGAGCCTGAAATTGAAGATTATGAACTGAATGCCAAATGATACGGTATCACGAGCCACACAACCGAGTTTGACTTTATTGCACAAGAAGTTTAAAAAATTGTCCATCAAAATCATGGGATTTAAATGTCGTTAGATTCCTTTGTGTGGAGCTAAGTCAAAGTCGGTTTCTACGAAGATAATTCCCTTATTCTAAGGATCAAATCAAAATATTTTTTAATTTAAGTTAAAATCTTAATAAGGGGGCTTTCTTGTTCCTTTATTACTTAATAACAAACATTTATTTTTAATAATCTTAAAACACATAAAAAGATTCTTTTAATTTTCTTTTGAGTATGAGTTTTAACAAGAATCAAAGATTTCCTTAGAGAAATCGAAATATACTTTCACGTTGAAATCCTTTTCTCATAAAAAAAATTACAGATTTTAAGAAAACTTTCTTGCGAAATTAATTTACATTTTTAATAAGACATGTACATACGTACGTAACGTAACGTAACACGTAAAAACCTTTTGAGATGAAAACCATAATACCGTAGAAGAAAAAAGTACGCAAATTTGCAACCTTAAACATGAAACGAAAGAAACGTACATACATACATATATGTTTTGTTATCATTATTTAGAGAGAGAGAATCCTTTAGAGAGTTTGTTTCGTCTAATGTTTTCGCATCTTACACATTCTGTTGCAAATAAAATAATAATGATTCGTACACAATTGTAAATACATATCTACATGAGTGTGCACATGGGTAGGTGTGCTCACACACATACCATACATACATAAGTTATTTGTATAAATAATTTTTAGAAAAACGTGTTAATGGCAACATACAATAACTAAACAAAACATTAAGGAAGATAACGTAGTGGGGAGAATTTAAAAACAGCAGCAGGTAGAACGAGAGAGAAGAAAAGAGTTACACGCATTAAGAGATTAATTATGAAAACATTGAAATAAATAACAACATTAACGACAACAAACGGCAAAGGGTAAACACTTGACTGTGTGTTATCTCAGCCATAAAAAAAATACAAAACAAAACAAAAACGAATACATATACGCATACGCGTATTAATATTGTACGTGAGTGTTACAACAATAAATTTAGTGCGTAAACACTTAACATACGTAATATGTAATGTGTAATGAAGAAGAAGGTGCCTAGAATGTGGGCGGCAAGACGATGTAGGCCAAATACTTTTGTTTACAAAACAAAATTGTTAGGAAAAGGCGAAAATTAAAGAAATTTAATTAAAATTTAATTACAAAATATTTTAATAAGAATACTAGAAAGCAGAGTAGTTTAGGGTTAGATAAGAAGTATTTTAGCAAAGACGTGGAAAATTTATTGAAATTAGGCCAGGGATATAATAGAAATAGCAAAAGGGCTAGATTAAAAGTGAAAAGAAGTTACAGTAAGAGTGAATTATGGTTGGTAGGTGGATTACGGATAGAGTAGAAGTAGTGTAGGAATAGCAAAAAATGTGAACAGAATAAAACTAAGGAGAAACTATTGCGGTACAGGGGACAGTTGAGTTATACAATACCCCAGTAAATGACTGTTTTGCCTAATTTGCCAACATGAGGCTTTTGGCACAACACGACAAAATCGATCATGTTGTATTCCTCATACCACCGTCTTATTAAAACAACACACTGTCTAGTTCATAATTTTCAATTACAAGCCAAAAAAAGGCGAAAAACAATAGTTAAACATACTCCCTAGCCAATACAGATACTCCCTATCCAGTCGATACCGTTTATGAACCTTATTAAATTCTCAAATCAAGTGATCTTTCAGATGTACCAGTTCATCAACAAATGAACTATCTAGTCATCTCCGTCTACGCACTTGCTAACAAAGGCAATGACATAGAAAATAATCCACTGTTTCCTCTGCTCCTTCCCATAGCCTAGAAATCTGTGATCTACTACTTATCCTGTGTCTTGAATTGTTCTCATCCACCGCCTTCCCATACTTCGGATAGGTTTCGTTGCTATAGGATTGAGCTATGGCCATAAAGCCCTAGTTCTACATTCCAAAGCACGGGTTACGATCGAATCAAACTTTTCCTCAATAATCCAAAAAAGAAGTCCATTGTGGGTCTTTACACAAGACTGCAGTATGGAAACCGTCATTTTAAGTTTCAAACTCATACGATTTCATAATTCTCAATGATTTTTTGTATTAAAAACTTTAAAATCATTAATTCCATCTTCAAATATTACTGCTGTAAACAAAACGTAAAAAAACACTAAAAATAGTGATAAAATCTCCAAGTTGACAACTCTGATTAAATGAAACACACATACGCACTCATACAAAAGCATACACAAATGTAAACATTGAGAAAAGAAGTACTGAGAGCAGACAATATGCAGAGAGAGAAAAATAAAATAATAACAGCAACAGTGAGCATAATTAAGTGATAAAAATTAATTTAAAAAATAACACACACAGCCACATAAAAGCAACAACAAGTAAAACAATAAAATTGTTCATCATATCTGTCAAAGGTATGCAAATAAACGAATAAAAAAGACAAAAAAAAAATAATAAAAATTGACTGCGTAAACACTTTTTCGTGTAATCAATGAAGAGAATTGAGAGATTTTCTTTACCCAAAACAACAACAACAAATGAGGCGTAATAGGAAGAAAAAAAAACAACACAAGATGACAGAATTACAAAAACTCAAGAATAAGACATACGAAGACGAAGAAGAAACAGAAACTGAATTGGTCATATAAGAAAAAGAAACGCAAAAGGAAAACTAAAATAAAAATAAAAAGACTGACTTACCTCAACCAAAAAGAGGTTTTTCTTCAACTTTTTTCTTCTTTCGTTTTATCTCGTACTGCCGTGTACTCGAAATTCCGTTAGAATTTTTCTTTTCGTATTGCAACACCTTATAACTTTTAATTTTTAACCAAAAAAAAACAGAAACATGCACTTCAAATTTTTATAATTTTTTTACGTACGTTTTACGTTTAATTTACATTAAAGTTATCAACAGATTCATAAAATTCATTACTTCACTTGTGTCGTTTCGTTTTATTTTTACCCCCTTTTTTAATGTTGTTTTTGTAATTTTTTCACACTTTTTTTCAATTGGTTTTGCTTTTTTTTATGGCGCCCCCCTTTATAGAAGCCTTTTTTTGCCTTCGTTTTTTGCCGTTTGGAAAAAAATTTGGTTTTTTGCTTTATTTTTTAACAATTCTTTTATAAACTCACACTTTATTTCAATTTGTTTAAACAATTTCTTTAAAATTCTTTAATAAATTGTTACTTTTAACAGAGAATTTTAACAAATTTTTGCGATTTTTTTCTTAAAAGTTTACAACAAAAAAAATAACGCGTTATAATACACGGAGTTCGTAAACACGCAGCATCGACGACCGTTTGCGATGAGCTCCAATTTTCTACTTGACGGGAAAAAAATTTCAACGTTTTTCTTTTGAATTGATTTGACAAGTGTCATACCCAACCGCCACCGCTTTCCAATTGGAATACTTTTACTGTAAATAATATATTTGTCTCTCTCTGTCCTCTTAAGCTTACGGGAATGTCTTACTAGTTAAACTGCAGAGTTGTAGTTGCTACCATTATAAGTAGAGTTGCCAGAGCTTTTAGTTACAAGTGTGTTAAAACAAACTACTTTATTCAGAGAAGATTGTGAAGATTATATTATTGTACAGGTTATCCAGTGTTCTGTTTCAAAAATATGATTAAATAAAACACATCTACGATATCGATGAAACTTGCCTGCACACAACAAAAAAAATCTTATAAGAACTCAAGTCTTATGTCAAAAAAAAAAACATGTGCCTCAACGCTGCTGACAGTTGGAAATGACTTGTATTTTAAAGTACCGTCTTTTTTATATATTTTAATAATTTTTTCTCTCCAAAATCTTAGTACAAGTTTTTACATCTTTTCTGCATAGATACTCCTTTAAGCAACTCTGCGTTATAACCTTCTTCGAAAAGTCTCCACTGCAAGTTTTGTTTTGCCTTTCTTTTGTAATTTCTTGTTCATTTTGAACAAATTCGCTTAACGAAGTCAAGCGCGTGAAAAACGTTTTTTTTCGACCATCAATCGACTTCGTGCGAATTTATTGTTTAAATTTTTTTTCATTTCAATTGATCAATAAAATTGCAAATCA
The DNA here is from genome assembly GCA_927399465.1 of Sarcophaga caerulescens. Classification (NCBI taxonomy): domain Eukaryota; kingdom Metazoa; phylum Arthropoda; class Insecta; order Diptera; family Sarcophagidae; genus Sarcophaga; species Sarcophaga caerulescens. The sequence continues at coordinate 27,730,715 of OV656866.1, forward strand.
TTTCAAACGGGGTAATTAATTAAAAACAGAGAAATAAAGTGTTTTGAAAATAATTTTGTTCATTTGGCCACCTGAAGTAAAATTTCACAAAAACAAACTTGCTATAGACAGCTGTAAGTGCGTGTGTGCGTTGTTAGTGTCAAAGAGAAAAAAACGAAATTAAAAAATAATTCTGAAAGAAGATTTTTTAAGGAATTGTTAAAAAAAAAAGAAAAAAAAACGAGATTTGAAACTTAAAAAAGAAATTTGTGAAAATTTTACTTTAGTTGGCCTATAAGGGACACAGGATAAATTGGATTGTGAAAATTATTGTTTTTCTTTTTCTAGTTTAGCGTGTTTGTGTCTCTGTGTGTGCGTGTGACGTTCAATAAATTTGAGTTTTTCTAATTGAAATTTAAACAAAATTTTAATAAATTTCATGGAAGACGTCATTGTTTTAAGCAGTGATAGCGAACAAGATTCATCATCCAATTCATCATTAGAAATGGAAGTAGAACCCGTTGAAATTGAGACCAACACCAGCGAGACCATTGTGCCCATGGACAATGAAACGTAAGTGCTAAATATAAGCCATTATTTTATCAATTAAAACTTAAAAAAATTAGTTCCAGAAAAAAATTCTATTTTGCAAAATTTATAACGCAAAAGAAGCAGGAGTTAAAAAGTAAATGAAAGAAGAAATTAACAATAACAACAACAACAACAACACACATTAGCAGTGTGTTTCTTTTTTACATAATCTCTTCTACTCGCGCTAATATTCTCTACCATAATATTGTATTGTTGTTGCATTTTATGTTTATTCTCTTTTCGTATGCTGCCATTATTATAAAAAGAAAAAAACAGTTACATTTTGAAAATGTAAAAACCCTCCACCTGCTGTACTAGCATTGCAATTGCAATGTGCATTATCTCTCGTAAGCACTTGTTTTCAGTTGGTTTAGTTGTTAATGTTAAACAATTGGCAACATTGCACTCGTTTTTCTTGCACTTTTTGTTCTTCTTTTTCCTTATAAGGTTATAAGATAAACAATAACAACAACAACTAAATAGCAACACAAAACTAAACCTCGACCATGACATGTTTTTTTATTTGTTTTGGTTTTTTGTTGTGTTTTCAAAGGGTGCCATTACTCTTTCTCTCTCTCGCTCTATTTTTGATAATTAAGTGGTGGTGAAATGGCGTATAAAAAAACTGATAAAAACAAACAAATTTTAAACAATTATGAATCAAAAGAATTCTAATGTTATGAAAAATATAATTTTATAACTTATTCTTCATTTTCTTTTATTGGTTATTTTATAATAAATTCATTTCTTTTTTGTATTTGCTTATAAACATAAATAGATTGTGTATTAAAATAAAATTCCTTTCAAAATTGAATAGACATTCTGTATTATTTATAGAAAAATAAATAAAAACTGCAAACTGTTTAAAATACAGGGTATAACAGTGAAATTGAATATGAAATTCAATCTGAGTTGGAAACCTGTAAAGAGTTGTTGTTGACACTGTGTCCGAAAGTGTTTCCCATGGGAAAATATTTCCGGTTGATACAGTTATCGCTGTGTTGACAATCCTTTACCGATGTGTGGGCGGTTCGTTGCGAAGCGTAGATCCGATTGTCGTGGGAACGATTAGAGCCGTCATGGCCGGTGAACATTATTGCAAATAACACTAGTATAGTTTTATTGGAGTGTAGGGGTGCTAGAAAAATTCGATAAAACGATCTATTTTACTGGGAAAATTCAGGATACTGCAGGCGTCAGTATAGACAACATTCCCTCGTCTTCAGTTGTTTTCTTTTAAGATTCGCCATCACCGCGAAGGCTTTAAATATGCATTCTAGAGGATTGAACTCCTCATTAGAATATCTACTTATTCTGAAATAGTATTCCTTAAGTCTACAATGCCTGGTCAGAAGGCTAGTTACTGTTTTCGGGTTATTCTCTCCTTCAACTAATCTAGTCAAATATTTAAGGTGTTTCGTACAGTCATGGCTTTGTTAGCAATTCTCAAACGGTATGAATTTTCGATCTTAGTTGAGCCAGGGTGAACCTCTTTTGTACGGGTAGAAGACTTTCAGTGTCTGTAATGTCTGGTGGTCCCTTCATCGCATCTAATGCTGCCTGCTGATGTAGTAGTTCATGGGCAGCTGACATGGATGTCCAGAATTCTTTGGATGAAATTGTGTTTCTAATGTGGCCGAAATGCAATCGCAAAGCTTGTTTGATGTGTTTTCCATTATCACATCATGATGGAGGTTGCAAAGGCAAATGTTTTGTTTTCTCTGATCGAAAACGATTATCTTATGATTATTTTTATTGAAGTCGAAAAACAACAGGTGAAGCACGTATTGATGTTCTTAGTCTGCTGAAGTATAGTATAATGCGCAATATTTTGATATGACCGGCTCAGTATTGCTAGGCGTATGCTGTGCTGCAGTAAGCTGGTCATAAGTGAATGCTTTTTCAATTATTGCATTCTTTTATTTCCCCTTAATGGGGATTGTAATGACTACTACACTTTCCTTCATCTATGCCGGCATTTAGCTTAGATATTCCATTTTGGTCACATGTGCGTTGTTTTGTTAAATATCATGATTAGGTTAGTGTAGGTATAATTCAAGGGGAAGTATATTAGAGTTAGATTTTAAACGATATGTTCTGCAATATGACTCCCAGCTTAATTTGTAATTCTATTTTGATGAATAAAATGAATATATAATGCTTTTCATAATCATTTGTTATTTTAAAAAACAAATATTTTTTTTTAAATACAAATAAGAATACCATGTTATACACTTCTAAATACATACAATAATTCGATCATATTTTCCCCTAATAAAGCAAATTTAATTTGTCTCCTAACAAATTGGCTTTGAAATTAAATTTGTTTTTATTTTTTTTATATTTCCTCGCTAATATTTCAACAATTTCATAAATTATATATATTGCAATTTTTTATTATTTGTTAAGCTTTACGACATGCTATTTAACAACTTTTACAACAATTTGTATGTTTATCTGTCGCGTCGATCCCTCTCTCTCTCTCTCTCTCTCTTTCTGTAGCGGAAATGCTATTTTAGGTGCGGAATTGTTAGCGGAATGTGGATGTTGGTGGGGTTGCCTGTAGTCGTCATTGTTACATTTCGAAATTCTAATTTAAATGCCAATAAATAATTACAAATAAAGACAGTGGCATTTACCAAAAATGGTGACCCGTTCAAGGAAAGTTGCTTGGTTGGTTTTGTCGCCTTAAAGAAGTCAATTTTTGTGTGTTTATTTAATAAATTTTTCTTTCTATTCTACTGCGAAATAGCAGAATAGACAACTCAATTAGCAATCTTTCGAGTGAATAATTTTCTATGAATTTACTTTACGATTTCAATCATAATATTGACTTTAAGAATTATCAGTAAAATTGCTCTAGTATTTGGCAAGAGGTGTGAAATGAAACTGCATTTTGCGGTGAAATTGGAAATAAAAATTTTTCTTTATTCAATACCAGACTTGCCTGCCTAGTCTTTTGTTACCGATTCTTTATCTGTTTTCAGTGTCAGTGGAGTGTATCTTATAATAAATAATTGTTTTGTTTATTTTTGTTTTTCGTTTTAATTGTTCAATGGTAACAACGATGCAAAAAGAATTAAAAAAAAATATACGATTTCAATATATTCGGAAAGTAATTGCGCAGCAAAATTCAGATTTTAATTTGAATTTTTCCATTCCACTCTATCCGTGTAGTCAGAGTATGTGGTATCATGTAATCAATATTCACGAAAGTTGTCAATTCTGCCAGGAGTACCAGTGGCCAAATTTTTGTAACATCTGCATCATGGGATTACCATCATATCATACCATGATCATATGAACACACACTGTTTTATAAACCTTAGTATAGTGTGCATGTCGAACAATTCTAATATTCGACGGAGAGTTTAAACTCTTAAAGTAATCCTCTCCCAAGGTATTCAAAAAAAGGAAAAAATCGTACAAAGAAGTCAAACAGTCACACAGGTGATAGATAGTCTATCGTCTGCTTCCCGTTAACTTAACAGGCTTTGTTAACATAATATATCCACTATAAAAAAAGGAATATAACTTTTGCAGCTAACTTCACACATATTGAATAACACCATTATATGGCGATATAAAAACCGCGTATACTGTTCGTATGACCTAATAATACTCGCATAAAACGTACATAACTTTATAATACAAACATAATCCATCACAAACACTATTTAATCCAATTAAAATTGAAAAATATTTATTTTTTCCATTCTTTTTTTCATGGTTATTATTATTTTTTTTTTCTAATATGAAGTCAAGGTTTGTTTTGTATCTTTCGTGTTTTAATTTCAATGTAAAGTTCAAGTGTTTGTTGAACCTGCCCAACAGTAAAGTTTCACTTTTTTTGCAAGTGGGTTAGTTTGTTTGTTTCAACAAATTAAACGCTTAAAAACATTTTTAAGTGGGTTTTATTTCACTTTTGTTTTGGATTGCTAAGTACACAGTGTAGGTCGTATGGCTCTGTAGCTGTATTAAGTTTAATGGAAACGAAGAAGTTTGAATAAATTTTTATATAGACTGGTACAAAGCATAAGCCATATTAACATTACATAGAAGTGGATAGGAAGTTAAGAAAAATGAAAACAAAAAACAAAACTGTACCTTAATTTTGAAAAGTAAGGAGTGCGCACGAAAAAAAGTGGCGGATTTTTTTCGTTTTATATTTCGATTAAAGTAAATAATATTTGAATTCTTTTGTGTATAAAATTTTTTTCTGACAAAGGTCTCAGAGCATCCAACTTTTTGAGCCACTTTTCTTCCAGACATGTTAGGGTGTTTTTTGAAAAATACGTATTATTTTACTTGCTTTGTTTTGGTCGGCAAATCCTTTTTTTCTTCCACTTCCACGCTTTCTCTCAATACTTAAAGACTCCTTATATTGTTTTATTCTTACCTTAGAAACTGTTTTTTGGTTAACACCTGCGAGCCTAGCAATCGTTTTTTGTAAGAGGCGCGGTTTTTCATTGAAAATTTCAATTATATTTTTACGACATTCTTGTTGGGTGCCCATTTTCAAAAAACTAATTTTGCTATTGCAATGAGATTTAGCACGTGGATTTTGAAACAGATGACTAACAAAAACAATGTAACGGTATTCATTTTTTTCAATTATGATAAAAGTTATAAGCTTAAAAGTAGGCCCATTTTTTTTGTGTGCACTCCTTAAGAAAGTAACACAAATTTTTTATCCTTTAAATTTGAAAATCAAAAAAAAAAATCAATATTTTGTATTCGAATAAGTAATTAAGTTTTTGGCCTATTTAGAATATTTATTTTAATATTTTCTTTCAAGTCTTTGCTCTTATACGATACATTTAACAATCGTATGACGCAATAACAACTGCTTTTTATATCAACCGCCTCTATATCAACGCTTATTTTGTTCATTATTAGCTTTTTTATACAGTCAGAGTCGAAATTATGCACACATCATATATAAAGAATTGGGAAATTTATATTTTGATAATCTAGTTACATTATCCCAATTTAATTTTATGTACTTCATTTCTCCTTTTAAAACTGCTCGTAGCTTTTCCTTGAATGAAATACTGCCTTGTTTAGTACTCCTACACCTTTGCTAAATCTCTAACTTTTGTTGGTAAATTCTTGTTACGTGACCTTATATTTCATAAATTATTCTTAAGACAGTTCTAACAAAGCCTTTTTTAAATAAATTTCTAAACTCTTTCCATCACTATTTTATAGTCTTTTAATGTGTGTTGTATACTTAATTTTGTCTCTGACTGTATACATTTAAATTACTTTGTCCAAGCTAAAATGGCGTGTTACTACTCTCACCACCCATTATAACAATTCTATTTACGACATAATTTTTATTCAACATTCATTACAATCAATGGCTCTCTCATTCATTCATGGAATGACGTAAAGGTCCTGTGAAAGGAAATTTCCATTTATGTTTGTATGTTTAACTATCTTTTGGTGTGTGGGTAAGTGGTGTATGTGTTAATAATGCAGGTAACAGACAGAATGAGGATGAATTGTGGGACATAATGAACTTTAAACTTCTCTAGCAAAAAATGTCAATTAAAAATAAAATAAATTCTAGGATAGGAAAATGTTAAAAGAAAATCGATAAAAAGTTTCCAAATAAGAAAAGAAAAAATAAAAACTTTCTTAATATTATTAATTGAGTGAGGGGCAGAAATTGATCACCGTACCATACAAGCATAATTGGGCATAACATGTCTTATAGCTCTGAATTACGGCTTAACTTCTCACACTCCAAGATTGGCGGGAGGTTATGGTGTTATTAGGTTATAGGTTATTAACGCTCAGACAAGTTTTACTGTGTGTTTTGATAAAATAGGTAGGACAATACTTTAGTCAAAATTACAACCTAGCTTCTCACACTATATGCATGTTGTGTGTTCTATTTTTATTTAGAAATGTCGGGACCTAAATTTTTGAGGGACTTTTCATGGTATTTTTTTCCAGAAAACTGCTAAGAGTAGGAGAAGTTCCGCCACTCATGGATAACATTAGAAAACACAAGATGGGTGGTGTGAGAAACTAGGTTGTATTTCTGACAAAAGGGTTCCAATGATACTGAGTACAAGATACTGAAAAAAATGTTCGAAAATGGCGTCTAAAATATCGACAGGTGATGATTTAAATAACATTTTATTTCGTACATGGCCCTGTAATAATGAAGGAATGATTTTAAATTTTAATAATTTTTAAAATTTATATTCTCTCTAAACAAGTTTTTAATTTTAATTCCATTCTGGTGTTTGAAACATGCAAACGATAATTATTTAAAAATATTTTTTACTCACATAATAACGTAACTTTGCAAAGATATAATGTGGCTGGCAAGAAATTCAATATGGTTTTGTGGAAAAATTTTTAATCAGGTTTTTAATTGCGGTTTCGGTTGAACAGCAAAATTAGCAATTAAAATAAACAAAAAAAAAATATGAAAATGATGTGAATTTTAAATTATTTTTTATAAAAAAAATGGAATTCATAAATTCAATCTATTCATGATTTTCCGTCTTCACTATTTTCAAAACTAGTCTCAAATACATGCTGTTTATATCCTTTAGTCCTTCTTCTTTATGGTTTTCCTTATTGGCTGGAATACTGAAAAAAAATATTTTAAAAAAATGAGCACGAGGTTGTCTTTGTGCTTACGTTTTTCCGGTTTTCCAATGAAAAATAAACAAAAACCTGAAAGAAAGAAAAACAAGAATAGGAAAGAAAGGTTAATGAAATTAAAAAGGAAATTTATTAAAAAAAATGTTAAAGAATATTAAATAAACATTAATGGACCTTCACATTCCTTTTTCTGTTCGTATTCGTCGTCGTGCTCTAAAACGTATAGATTGTCGGAATAAAACAGAAATTTAGATTTATCAAATTAAACAAGAAAAGGAAACATTCAGGTTATTGGCTTTTATTATTGTAAAAAGCAAATAAAAAAATTTTTTTTCTTTTTAAGAACACAAGTCATTGGTCCAATCCAATGTGCAACCCACATGAAATTTAAAAAAGAGACGTAGAACGCAGTAAAAAAAAATATTTTTTAAATTACATAATTTCGTCATGATCAAATCACAAATAAGAACATACAGTGTTGGTCAAAACTTAAAACAGAATACAATTTATCATATCAATCATATTATTTACGATTTGAGTAACTGAGACCTTATGGTCAGTGCAGTGTAATAGGCTAGAGTCTCCGGCGACACGTGATCCTTCTTACGCTAATAGTACAGGAAACTACCCATTAGACAACTAGGGCATGCTACTTTGAAAAGGTTCTGTTTTTTAATTAGAAAGCGATTCAATTGAGACAAATACATACAGTAGTGGACTAAAGTGGATACATAAAATTAAATTTTTTTAAATTTTTTATATATTTATCTTTTAATAAAAAAAAACTTAAAAAGAAAAATTATAGCATTAAACTTAAGCATATTTCTTCAATAAAAATGGCTTTAATTCAGTATAACATATCTTAAAAAATTAAATAAAAGGAATTACAAATTGATTTAATTTTTATCCGGTTTTGTCCATTTTTGAATTTTCTGCAATTTTTGTTGTTAGTACTTTGTCCAAAGGCCTTTGTTCTTTATTACAGATTTTATTCGATTAGCCATACTTTCCACGAGATTTTTAATGGTTTCGAGTGGAAGATTGGCCCATTCCGTGGAAACTGTTGACCAAAGTTCATCCATATTGGTGGGTGCTCGTTCATATTGGGAAAGTCTTCTTTTTATAATCGCCCACAAATTTTCGATGTGGTTTAAATCGGGGCTTTGTGCAGGTCATTTCATTGTTTTGAATTCTTGTTCGGAAAGCCATTTTTGCACAATCTTGGCGGCGGATAAGCGAACTCCTCAATAAATATGGGCAAATTGTTCTCCAAAATACTTAAATACTGCTCCTTATTCATTATACCATCCATTTTAACTAGGGGACCAACACCCCACCAGGTAAAACATCCCCACACCATTAAATTTCCACCACCGTGCTTTACTGTTTGCTTGACGTGATGTCGTTGAATGGTGTCAGTGGGCCTCTTCCAACAATACTGAATCCCATCAGACTGGAAACGATTAACTTTTGTTTCATCGGACCATATCACTCGTTTCCAGTCATCAATAGTCCAGTTTTTGTGGATTTTACAATATTTAAGCCAAACCTTCACATTCACACAAATATTCAGTTATGTACCCACTTTAGTCCACTACTGTATATGTAGATCGAAATATAGAGTTGCGGAGTGAATTCCAAATCAGTGAATTTAACAGAAACATTAATTGCAAGCTACCCGTCTTCTAGGCATCTGTCTTAGAAGCCAATATTAATATTAGTATTACACCAGGTTTCTTCATGTCCTAACGTATAGTTAAAAGTTGCTTTGAATGCCTTAGACAACATGCGTACTTATAGTGCTTAGCAGGTCATTACAACCATTTTAGTCAGGATTACAATCCTACTTTCTCACACCACCAATGTTATGTGTGCTAATTTTATCCATGAGTGGCGGGACCGGACCTACTGTTGAATGTTTCATTTGTGGTCTGCTGTTATTGTTGTATTAAATTGGCAGATGCTAATAACAAAATCGAGTCCTCAGAATCATTCTAGAATGCACTAATAACACTATGCGACAAAATAAAAAAATTAAATACACCCGGCTAATGACATAGTGTAGGTTGTGAGTTTTGTTGAGTAGATCTCAAAAATATATTTTTTTATATTTCTCGAACCCTCCAAACTTGTTTTATTTGACAAAAACTGTTTTTTTTTTTTGACTTTACGCACAAATTTTTGGATTACTCAAACATTTCTGATCCGATTTCCAAAATTTAAATCTTGTTGGAAAGGGGATGGACCTTTAAAACGGTATACATATGTATATCTATTATTCGACTTAATATGCTATGAGATTTGATGAGGTAAACTTGGAAAATTCGAATTTTTTTCATATTTTTTCAAGTTTGTCCATTCATAGTAGCAAACTTTATTAAAAAAATATAGGATAAGTGATAATATTCTTGAAGTCTGTTCTCTTGTGAAGAGATTGAGTCATCATTTGATAAAATTGTATAAAAATTACCGTAGTTATTATTTAAAGAGTCTAACAGCCGAGTGATAATTTTTATATATGTATGTCATCTCATCAAATGAACTTTTAGTTCAAAAATTTTCAAAAGTTTTGATGGATCTTGATTGTTTATCGGAAAATGTATCAATTTCACGTTTGCACGACTTCCAGAAGTCGGCTAATATTTGTGTTTTTTGCAAATATTATTATTTCTCTTTGGATTTTGAAAATTTGTGCGTAAAGTAAAAAAAAAAACAGTTTTTGTCAAATAAAACAAGTTTGGAGGGTTCGAGAAATATAAAAAAGGTATTTTTGAGTTCAACTCAACTAACTGAACAACGTGGACTATGATGTAGTTACTCAGGTGTATTTTCACTGTCGCACCGTGTAATCTAAAATTGAAGAAAATATTTTTTTTTCGTAATTTTCTTTATCGAAATTTAATAATTTCATAATTGTTCATTATTTTGCACGTGTTGCCAATCAAAAAAAAAATTAAATAAATAAATAAAAATCATCATTATTAAAATCTTATTAAAATCAATTGAATCCATAGAAGAAAACAAAAACTGTGGTATCATCCACTAACACCTCATTATAGAATGAATCATTCATTGGCTTTAATTTCCGTCATAGAAAAAGTTATAAAAACCGAAAATAAAAATAAAAAATTATTAATTTATTGTGTGTTCTTTTTGAAAAGATTTTTACCAAAATAAGCAAAGACTTGACAAAGAAAACAAGGCAAAAACAATGAAAACTTTCCAGTTGCTAATGAAATAAATACAAAAAAAAAATCAAAAAAAAACAATCAACTCACTGTGCTACCACCATACCACTACGATCATAGTCATCAGACATACTGTGATTCAAAGTAACAAGAAGGTCATCACACATAGGCACATGTATACAAACATACGTACATACATACGTACATACATACATACATATGTATATATGACTAATAAGATGGTTAAAATAATACGAGATAATCTTATAAGAAATAAATGTGTTGTATAAAAAAGAATAACGGTACACAGTTAAAACAGTTTTATTGAATTTGATTTTCCAAAAATGGCTGCAACTTTTTGCAGTTTTAATTGATAATCAAAACATCATAGGTACAGTGTAGGAAAAAAGTCTACATACAATATAAAACAAAATAAAAATTTCAATTAAGATTTACCAGAACTAAAAAATTAAAGAAATTATTATCGATAGTAGTATAGTAACCTCCTCTTAGATGAGTTATGTCTGGGGTATAGTATCTTTATGGTTAGGATACCGGGCTTAAAAATGTTGGGCAATGGCATAAAACCTCTTTCATCCCCTTGATGTCTATACCACATGCCATGCATTTTCATCATTTGCTGACAAGCCAATACGGTTCCAAGCCGTAGAGTGCCGGTCAAAAAAATAGCACTATAGCCATTGTTAGACTTTCAACTTGTATATTCTATTTGAATTGAGCTTGAAACACGTTAATTAAATGAGATATTTAATTGCATTAAGAAAACAATAAAATTTGTTATATTTATTTAGTTTGAAAAATATTATTACCAAAAAAACAATTGACACTTTAAATTTGGCCGGTAAAAAAAATAGCACTACGAATATTATAATCGATTGAGTGAAAATAATCTTAAAGCTTGTAGCCCACGAAAAGTTCCACTGTTGTCATCAAAACATGTACGGAATCGTATGGAATTTGCAAAACAGCACCTTGACTGGCCAGTCAGTAAATGGAGAAATATTTTGTGGACGGATGAGAGCAAAATTGTGCTGTATGGTGGAAAAAGATCTTATTCGTATGTAAGACGACCACCTAAAGTAGAATATAACCCAAGATTCACTTCTAAGACCATAAAGCACGGAGGTTCAAGTGTAATGGTTTGGGCATGTTTTTCATACTACGGAGTGGGGCCAATATATTGGATAAAAACCATATTGGATCAACATGTTTACGTTGATATATTGGAAAACGTGATGTTGCCTTATGATGAAGAGGAAATGCCTTTGTTATGGGTCTTCCAACAAGACAACGACCCCAAACATACCAGCAGAAAGGCTCGTCAATGGTTTTTAGACCATTCCATTAATATTATGAAGTGGCGTGCTCAGTCGCCAGACCTGAACCCCATTGAAAATCTTTGGGCTGACGTCAAAAATAGTGTGCCAGAAGCAAAACCTACTAACAACAAGCAGCTATGGAAAGTAATTAAGGAGTCGTGGGAAAAAATTTCGGAAAAAAAGATGTGAGGACTTAATCGCTCTGCTGTGTTATTGTTCCACAATAGTTGCCTTCTTCTTCAGCCTGGTTTGCAATGCACAAAGAGACATTAAGTTGTCAGAAGTCGCCGTAGTCTAGCAGTATGTATGTTTACTCTCAGAGTCGGAGTTTTTGGCAGAAGACTTATGAGAGGAAATGTGTTCTCATATTTCGTTTTGTGCGAGGTGTCTGATCTGGAGTTTGAACTACGGGCTCGCGTCTTGTAAGCCCACGCAATACTAAGCAGACTAGATTAGAATATGGCAATCTAATTGAAGATACCTTTGAATTAATACGTTCGCCTGTTCGTTCTCGTGGAAATTACTACCAGAAACTCAAACAATATAAGGTAATACTAGCCAGGAAACAAAGAGCCCTATTTGACCTTGTGCTAGCCAAGAACATATCGTATATGATCTAAAGCATCGTTTACCATTTCATAGCACAATTGTGCTGAGAGAACTCACACGCATTCTTGTGTTTTTTGATTTAGTTGTCGATGAGACTGCGACAAGAACACAGGTGCGGCGGATGCTTTACCATTTTTTTCAGAATGACACTCAAAAAATATTGTATGTTAAAAGATGCTTTTGATAATATTCAATGCCTTATATATTTTGTCGCATAGTATAATTTTTTTTAAATGCTTTAGAATGCTTGCTTTTTCTCTATTAATAAAAAATGGTTTTTTATTTTTTTTATTTTTATTTATCTAAAAACATGGTCTAATTTTTAAGCCAAAGATGGATACCTTTACGATCTTTTAATAAAAAATGGATTTTTTATTTTATTTTTATTTATCTAAAATTATTAAGCCAAAGATAGATAGCTTTACATATGTAAGTTGATAAAATGAAAATCAAAATAACGTATATTACAAACACTTTTCTATGTCTGTAAATAAATCAATTCTCTCAATTTTCTCACTAATACATAACCAAAAAATGTTTGGGAAACCCTGATCTAAAGGCAAGAAGGATCGCTTGGCAGTATTCTGTTTGATTTTTTTTTTTTGTTTAATGGCATCACTCTGTGCCAATTTTTTTTTTTTTTTATTTTAGTGTCTCGTTGTCATTTTTGAATTATTTGAATCACTCGGTGTGAATAATTTTTCAAATTTTTTCATTTTTTTTATTTGTCAAATGGTGAAAATTATTTATTTTTATAGACGGGAAAAAATTATTTAAAAACGGAACCATTTTAATTAATTTTAATTTTATTTAAACCAACGAAATAGCAGTTCCAATAATATTATCCAATAAAATACGAACATAGAAATATTCGGGGGATATAAAAAAGGACGACAACCAAATTATGAAATATGCAAGTAAACGTACACGGCCTGACATCGGTCTCGATACCAATTCATTGGCACGCATCTATGGGGAATTGCCACCTTCTTTAAATCGCTTTAATTCGAATCGCAATGAAACCAACAGAGGAGATATTGCATCCAGAAATAAATCTGCGGCCACCTCAAGCGAAAGTGTGCAAACGCAAAGTGCTAGTACAGGCGGCTCTCTGGTACGTTATGTACCGCCCGTAATATCAGAAGGTGTCAAAGCGGAAATAATAAAAAAACTCAAATTTTACAAAAACAAAATGCTAAGGTATGGACCACAGAAAATTTGAAAATTTATTCTTCTGTATTTCAGAGGTAGAGAATAAATAATCTTTGTATAGAGACAGACATTTGGTATTAAATTGGAAATCATATAGAAATTCCAATTCTTTATATATTTATTGATGTTCGTTTATTTGTTCCCCCCTTATTTCCACATATCAGTGCTAGCTGGGCCATGTCCTATTCCACATACAATCATGTAAATTGCCTAGAGTCATTTCAATTTTCAATGTTATTGTGATCAGTGTTGCCACATGTTCATAATAAACGAATAAAGAAAAGAAAATGGCGATATTGTGACAACCGCTAAATACAGTTAGAGTAGGTAAGGTGTTGAACTCTTTTTGAAGGGTAAGGTCGCAATTAGTCCATAGGTTAGACCAATTGTGATACCGCAATACCATGACAAATTTAATAAAAGAACACTTAATACTCAATTTTGTTTGAATACGATCAATATGGCAATACTGTTTGCTTAATAACGGTAACATGGTATTTTCATTTCTCTTGCTTTGCTCTCTGACTGTCCCTGCTAAACAATAATGAAAACTTTAGTTATCTTCGGGCATTTGATTTACAAACTAAGAAGGGAAGGTTACCCTTGTTACGTGCCTTAAGGTTATTTATGGTACAAAAAGAAATTTAAAAATAATTCACAATCGATAGACAAGACAAAATTCTACTCTCGGTTGTTGATCGTTGTCATGTGATTAATTGTAGAATTTGTTGTGGCATCAACAACACTCTGTTTGCCACATTTATGCAAATCACGTTAAGTAAAGTTGTTGTTGTTTTTTATTGTGCCATTTGTACAATTGAAATGAGATTGTGTTGTATGTCGGGTTACATTCAATTTAATTGGTTTGTGGGCAAAACTTTTATTGTCCGGTAATGAATTTTTATTTGTAAAGTTATGCTGGAATTGTTTATGAGTTTTAGATTTGATTGTAAATTTATAGTTTATGTTTATTCTTAATCGTTTTTTATTGATTCAATTGATATTTTAATGAATTTAATAGGTTTTTTATGTTGCCCGTGGAAATTTCGTTCAGAAACTGCTATGAATTCAAAGTTCTTTAAATTCTTTGGATATGGAGAGGTGATTAACTCTTAAGTTACTTCCATGTTTTTAAATAATTACCCCAAAAATGATAGGAAAGATAAATTGAATTGCATTCGAAATATAAATATGTACGCCATACCTGAAACCTGTATGCTGAGGATAATAACACATGCAAACTGATCGATTGAACTTGCGCTCACCATGAGGAGGTACCTTTATTTTTGTTCCTATAGGCAATCTATACCCTGTACCCAAACATCCTTAGCTTCTTCCAATCGACTCCACTGAAATGAGTTACGTCTGGGGTATAGTATCTTCCCATAGGGTTAGGATCTCGAGCTTACAAATGCTGGGCAAAGACATAGAAAATGTTTCATCGCCCTAATGTATACACCAAATGATAAATGTAGCGCATTTTATCATTTGCTACCATGCCAAAACGGTTCAGGTTTGCATACATACAGCTATGGACATTAAGTTAGCACAAAACTTCATTATAAAAACAATCAGATTTTTTATAGTATTTTAGGTCTATTCATAAAAAATTTAAACATAGAAACTTAAGATGCATATTCTTCTTAAAAAAAAAAAAAACAAAAATTTTGGCGAAATTGCCAATCGTCTGCTTATTAAGACCTGCAACATATCAAACGCTAGATTTTAGCTGGACAGTAAAATAGCACAAATTAAAATTTCTGGAATAAAAATAATATATTTTAATAAATAGTAAAAATATTAATGTTTTCAGTTTATTTGATCAATATTTAGTAGAGTAGCTTCTATTTGCAAGCACCACGTGGCATCTAAGGGACAAATTTCTTTGGAAAAGATTTTTGGGAATCGAGTTCCAAGCGTCCCGTATTCCAATCCACAAATCGTCCAAATTTTTGTACTTTTGTTGAGCAATAGTACATTTCACATCGTTTCAGAGGTTTTCTATCGAATTTAAGTCAGAACTTTGCGCCGGCCAGTCTAAAACGGGAATTTGCACTTTATAAAATCAGTCCTTAGCCAGCTTAGAAGTGTGTTTGGGGCCACTATCTTGCAAAAATATGAATAAAACTGGCATGTATTTAAAGCTTATGGTTCCATTTTGTTCTCTAGAGTGTCCAAATACTGATAACGGTCCATTTTTTCATTAATTTTCACAATGGGACCTACACCGTGCCATGAAAATGCTCCCCACGTCATTGTGCTTTCTCGACCATGCGTTATGATCCTTTGAGTATAGCGTTGATTTAATTCTGGCCGTTAAACAACCACTCTACCATCTGGTCCCATACGATTTAGCATTGTTTCATCACTCCAAAATATTTTTTCCAGAATGGGAGATCTGTGGGTGCGAGCAAACGTTAAACGCTTGACTATATTTTTCTTTTGGTAGAAGTGGCTTCTTTCGGCAAGAGCGTCCAAAGAGCTTTCCGTGATTAAGACGTCATCGTATGAGCCTGTCCGATAAATTTAACCTAAATTGAGAATTAATTTCGTTCAAAATATCGCGTGACGACATGAAAGGCTACTTCATTGACTTCCGGACAATAGCACGGTCCACGACTTCGGTTGTTTCCTTGACACGTGGCTTTCGTTTTTTGTTTTCTGCGACATTATTATGTTTGCTTTGAAGGAAATGATCACTTTATAAATCATTTTTCGCGAGCAATTCGAAATTTCGGCAATTTCAGCCAGGTTTTTCCCATCATTCCACAAGTCAACGATAACGAGCTTCTCCTCTGGCAAGCAATCTTTTCAACGTCCCATTTTTTAAAAAAATTACTATAAATGCCATAAAATTAAAAGAATATACCGTACGAATAAAAATACTTGAACAAAGCTTGTACCCATGCACGTTGTGCTAATTTACTGTCCAGCTCGAATTTAGCTACTGATACAAATTAGCAGTCAAAACAAAAAATTTTTACGATAACGGTAATATTTTTTGTTAAACAACAGCTAGATGTCATCGTGCAACATTCCAGACCAAAATAATTGGCCTAATTAGGATACAAATGAGAAAAAATTCACAATCAAACTATATATGAATTTTGTGCTAATTTAATGTCCATGGCTGTATGTATCTATGTGTGTAAAAGGCGGAGTGTCCTTTACTTAGTCTTAAAATACTCATGGTTTTACCACCCTACGGGATCGCTTTGCTATGTTTTTTATTTTTATGTTATTTGTTACACAATAGTTGCCTACTTTATCAGCCTGTTTTCCAATGCACTAAACGACATTGGGTTGCCAGAAGTCGCCGTAGTCTAGTATGTATTGTGTAGGCTTATGAGACAAGAGCTCGTGGTTCTTGCCCTCCCTCATCTCAAGGAAAAATATATTTTTCGGTGACTTCCTGTCTTCTGGCAAAACTTCTAAAAGTAAATAAAATTGCCCGTTTCTCAAAAATCTGTCGAGAGTCGACACAAAATTACAAGTCCTGCCACTCATGGATAAAGTTACCACACACACACACACCATGGGTGGTGTGAGAAGTTAGGTTGTAATCCTGATTAAAGGGTTGTAATGACTAGTTATGTTAAGGAGAAAAATATCCAATTCTTTAGGTGCGATAATAATTTTTTTGTTTGGCAACCTTTTTTATATATGTATGTACATATAAAAGCTTTTCTAAACGATCAAAACAAAACAAAATTTGTACTAGCCCAGCCACCATTTTTGAAAATTTTTAATGAAATTCGAGTCTTTTTTGATTCTTCTGCGCGATTAAAAAGCTAGAATATGCGTTCATTTTCTGATCATAAAAGACTCTTTTGTCGGGAGAAAAAAGTGACTACGAGTGACTCTTCTTAAAAAGTCATTTATGAGTCATTTTCTATATTAGTTTAGTTTAGAGTAATTTTCGATCCTTTTTCTAGTAGTTTTATGATCATTTTCGAATCGCTTTCTGATCATTTATTAGTCTTATTTACCTTCGTTTATGATTCTTTTTCGAGTCGACTTTCTGTCATCGTTTAATCGCATATGAGTCCTTTATGATTAATTTATCAGTATGTTTAGGAATCCTTTTATTGTCATTTATCAGTCATGTTTGTACTAATTTGGACACCTTTTTTGCGTCATTTATGATTATAATTTGAGGCATTTATTAGTCGTATTTCAAAATGTGTTTTTAGTCGGTTTTCTGAGTCCTATGTTTACACTGTCGCGATTTCAAAAATCACGTTCGTATGAACGTTAAGTAACAAAGAAAGTATACATACATATGTACATAATTGGTCATTACAAACCTCAGACAGGATTATGACCTAGCTTCTCAAAGAAGGAATATTAAGTTTATATTCCTGATGTGCATACTATGTACATCAGACATCAAAATTTATTTAAAAAAATATTTGTTTTCGTTGAAAAACAAAGAAAAATTTTCTATTTAAAAAAAATTGTACTTTATTTCATAGCTATCTTTTACATAAATGAAAATTTATACAGAGAGGATATAAAAAAAGCAGTGTTTAATCATCTATCTGCGCAAAATATGATCATAAAATGCTTAATTACAATCACTTTTCAAACACCTGCATGATCTGTTTTTGATTAAGCGTTTTTCAATCTTCAGTATAATTAGAATATAATAATAAATAACGGAAATAATAGTAACATTTTAAACGTCTGGATGATTAATTTCCGATTGCTATACAATTTTTTATTGTATTTTAAATCGAACTCATTTTACTCATTGACACGAATCATTTTTGAGTCCTTTTTTAATCGTGTAACTGACTAATAAGTTTTTGATCACCAAAAGTACTCTAAAAAGACTCAGCAAGGTGATTTTTTTAAAAACAATCTTCCAAATGCTAGCTGGGAAACGATCAAAACAAAACAAAATTGTTACAAGTATACTTTGTATATGTATTTGTTTCAGAGTAAAAATAAAAACAAAACAAAGCAAAAACTCGTGAGAATAAAAACGAATGTAAGTTGGGAGCACATACAGTTGTTGCCAATAATGATCAAATTCGTAAAGCTGCATAGCCGCACATCAAATTAACACATCGAACTTACTCACCTTTTTGTAATTATGTTGATAAAAAAAAGTACACACGTGTATAAAGACGAGGAGAGTGTGAAGAATATAAAAATATTTTTGATATGCACCCATAATGTGTTTTTTTTTTTCTTGCTCACACCATAACTTTACAATTATTACACACGTCATGTGAAAACGTTCGTCTTATAGGCACAGGGTTTTAGTTTGATGGCATAATTTTGTTGTGTTGCTGTGCTAAGCAAAATAAAATATTACCAACACATACATACATATGTACATATATACGTAAAAGTGATTAATGTGATTCTGTTGCGGTGCATTTATTCAATAAAAATTATAAGAAATCAAAACAAAACTTATGAGAGCTCTTAAGCTCTTTAAGTAATTTTGTGAGAGTGTTTATAAAACAATAAAACAAAAGCACAATCTTAAAACAGCTTATGAGAGCAGGAGAATAATTTTAATTTATTTTAATTTATTTAATTTACTGTTAATAATGATCATTAAGGATTTATAAATTCATTTTCCTAAAGAAAAATTCGCTTATAAGCGAAAGTAAAAATTTTAAGTAATTTGAAGAAATAAAACAAAATTACATTCTAAATAAAGACTATACTACTTACTCATGGGAGAATGAGAATATTAAAATGAAATTTCATACATAATTAATGATCATTAAGCTTTTGTGAATGTATTGTTCTATACAAAATATGAGAAGAAATCAAAACAAACCCAATAAACCAAACGGCTTTTAAAATAGTTTGTAACAAACTTACTACCATTTTTTATCACGGGCACTGCGAGATTAGGTCGCTGACGGGGATCTGGAACAGATCCCAGCCGGACTATTGCAGGGTATGTTGCGATGAGGAGGAGTTAGAGACTATCGAACACCTCCTCTGTAACTGCCCAGCCCTTGGTAGGTTGAGGTTGAGGACCCTTGGCAAAGCCTTCTTTGAGAGCTTGAGTTCTGTGTCGAGAGCCGACATCAAGGCTCTCCACAGATTCATTAGCAGTTTGAGCTGGTTGAGAGGTGCTAGGGCTTCATAAGTGTAGTCGCGCGCTCAACCCTTGCTTGTGTCTGTTTCTTTCTGTGTGATTCCCATCCTCCCCTTACCCTTATGCCCTCCTTTCATCCTATTCCCTCTATTTCCTTCCCTCTCCAAGGACGTTGTACAATGGGTCAATTTCGACCTCCGGGTATTGTACTTGTCTTAACGGACAAGTACACGTCCTCTAACCTAACCTAACCTACTACCATAAGCGTTAGGTTTGCCAAACTGTTATGATAATTATTATGAATGGCTTGTTAACAATTATTTTATTAAGAAAATTGAACCCTTGCGATAATGTTACAAGTTAAGGTATATAACAAGCTTAGAAGTGTAGTTATGGAATAAGCTTACATTCGTAACATTTTTATAAGCTTTTAAATTCAATGAAAAAATAAAAATAAATTATGACAAATGTGTAATTTATAATTTAGTATATTTAAGTATGATATTTACTGTATTATGTTGTGCAAAAAGTGGTCGATTGAACAAGTTTAACATGTAATTTGGGCTAGTATTTAAAGAATTTCCATTAATTTAAAAAAAAAAATTGAGTTTAAATGTTCCAAAAATTTTTAAAAAATCGATTTTAGGCTTATGTAAACCTCCCAAATATTTTAATAAACTCCCACAAATATTTTAATAAACAATTTTTTCAAAATATTCTTCAATTGAATTGAAATTATTATTTTAACATGACTTCAAAGAAAATGTGGGAAATTTAAATTTAATATGGTAGCATTATTTTAACGAAAACGTCAAAATCCTTAAGCATGTCAGATAGTGAATTTTAAAAAATAAAAAGAGAGAATGAAACTACCTTCTATATTTCTTATAACATGGTTTGTTGGGAAACTGCTTATGAGAGAGTGAGAATGAGTGTGTAATTTGATGAGAGTGTGTGTATAATCGGAATAAAACAAAAGCTCCATATCTATTTAATTTGCTAACAATAATGATCATTAAGCTTTACGAAATGCATCTTTTTGATTGAAAAAAACATGCGTTTTTAACAACTCATCAGTGCGTTTTTTAACAGCCCACAGTAAACAACGAAACAGTGGGGGAATTTGTAAAAAAAATCGAGAAAATAAAAGAATAAAAAATAAAAATAGAAGAATTTATTTTAAATGTAAAATAAAATAAAAAAAAAACATGTGGTTTTGAATCTTTTTTTAGGACAAGTTGTGAACAAAAAAAGAAATAAGTAACACAGTTTTTTTTTGGCTTATGATCTTGATAATTATTATGTTTCAATAAATGATAATCATAATGATGATGAGATGAATCCAAATGCAAAAAAAGTGTGTCAATAATAATAAAATTTACAATAAAAAGAAGTGAAGAAAGAAAAAAAGAAAAATAATAAAAATTCAACATTAAAAGTTGCATTTAAACGTTCGCGCTTATAGAAAGAAATATTTTTTGAAATCATAAAAAACAGAAAAAAATAATAAATTGTGGCAAATTATTATTGCATTTATATTTCCATTTGTTAACCAGTCAGTCAGTCAGTCATTCAATCATACCCAGGCCAGCTTGTGCCAGTGTTCGGTTGTGTTCAATAATTATATTTCATGGTATTTTAATTCCAATTTCTACTGAAAATATACAAAAAAAAACAACAAAGTGTTGTTTTAACAATTGCAACCAGTCTCCTATACTCTATCTACCTAGTCGTCTCCATTGTGGTCTTTTCTTTGGTTTTTCTTTTTATCGGCTTTCGAAATCACCCGTCGCCATCGTCATTATATTAACATGTATTGGTGAGTATAAAATTTTCTTCTTTATTATGTTTTTAGTTTTTGTTTTAACAATTAAAAATAGAAATTTAAAAGAATTTTCTTGGTTATCGTATCACCATGCAACCAGTCACTAGAACTATATATAATGCATTTGTTGCAATGTAATTTGATTTGTTGCAAGATTACAACAAAAAAAAACTATTTTCCTTCTTTTAAAATTTTTATTTTAAATTCATTAAAAAAAGAATATCTTTTGAGGTTTTTTTTTTTGGGGGTTTTTGTAATTTTTTTGCCTTGAGATCTTCTTATCATTAGGTATTCATCAAATGGTTGTTGATATCTCACAGAACAATACAACAATTCGACCTTTATTCTTCATTTTAAGTTCTAAAAAAAAAACTCGAGGAACCTTAAGGGGTCCATTTTTCCGTTTTAAAAACATTAATTAAATAAAACACATTTAAAGCTGTGATTTCGATTCAAATTTTCTTTCATTGTAATGCTTGGACCCCTATTCCTTGCCATCTTGTGGAAAATACAACGTCCAGATTAGAGATAAACGATCCAGTGATTTTTGAAGAACGTTGTTCTCAGTGAACGTGATTTGTTAATCACTGTTCTTTAAAACAATGATTGTGATCACAATATTCCAAAAAAAAAAAAAATTTTTTTTATTTTTATTCCAACAATAAAAAAATAACTATAAGGGGGGAAACTAGTAACAAAACAAAAATTCAATAAATTCATATAAATTAATGTAAAATAAACAAGAAATATACATACAAATTAAGAAAATTTAAACTTTATGTACATTACGAAAAAATATATACAAGGAAAAATTACTTAAATATGTACATTGTACTTATTAAATATATTTATAATTATAGTTTAAAAACAATAACATTTTTGCTTTATTGGCACTTAAACGCGTTCGTCGCTCATTTAATACTTGTCCAGCTTTTAAGTAGACCCTTTCGCATGGTACAGAAGAACCAAGGGCACAAAGTTTTTCTTGAGCAATTTTATAAAGTTTTGGATATTTTAATTTATTAGTACGCCACCAGCTTAATTTCGTGGAATAGCATTATCTTCCAAATAACTATGTACTTCATTAATAGCACGCGATGCTGTTGTTCTTCTTGGTTTAAAGTGAGAAATATTCGAATCAAAATAGTTCCATATTGAAAATTCTTTCGGTGTGTCATCTTCTATAATTGTATCTTCTTGTAACTGATGTTCTAATTCAGAATTATATATTAAAGAGACAGAAGATATAACAGTTTCTTTAATGCGTTCTGCACAAGCCGGATCGCAAAAGGCAAACGTTTTAAATCTCGTTATATTCTACATTACTGAGGCGATCAATGTTATTATTTTTAATGTAATTTTTTTTTATATGAAATTTGACAATTAAGTTTCACAGAAAGTTCGTGTATAAAATACAAAAATAAATAACCAGCATCATCTAATAGTAATTCTGCCTCGCTCAAAATAAAATGAAATAAATTTGAGTATGTAACAATTTTGAAAGAACGACATTATTAGTAACTGTTATTTGGCAATTTCAATCACTCTAGTTACCAGTGAATTATCAATCACCGTGATTAAATCACAGTTTTAAAAATATCGCTTATCTCTAGTCCAGATCATTTAAATCACCGCCTCTGTATTGAATGCAGCAGCAGTCGATCCTTTTAAAATAATTTTCAACCACTTTTCAAACTTTTCAGGCGTTATCTTTGCGATAATTTAAAAAATGTTTGGTTTTCAAATAATCCACTCCTAGGGGAGAATCAACCATATACATATGGTATACGATAATTATTCAAATGCCTTAGTGTGTACACAAAAGGCTTCATGGGATTATAAGGGAGAAGAACTATGGTGTAAAGGTCTTCTTTGGTTTTAATTTTAAACTTCCTTCAAAACAAAGTCCATCGAATCGATCAACAAACGAACGAACTAATAACACTGCAACCTGTTGAAATTTGAATTTGAATTGGTAATTCAACTTTGTTTAGTGTTGTGAAGTGTCTTCTTCTCTTCCTGAATATCAATTTCAAATGCATATCAAACGCTTATCGTAAATAGTAATTAATACACCTAACCAGTGTTAATTTAATTATTAAATGTAAAAATGCATGACAAAGAAAGGAAAACGAGAAGAAAAAAAAAACAAAACAAAACATAACGGTGCCTTCGAAGCATAAAATTGTCGTTTAAAAGCATTAGAAAAAAAGTAAACATACGCCGCATTAAACTACGATACACTCACTTGTGCTTGTGTGTGGTTGTCTTAAACACACTTTCTTCTATGACAGCACCATAAAATACTTGTAGTTCAGTCGTTTATTCGTCGTAGAAGTACGATCACAAAACAGTCAGAGATGTTGTTTTTATTACCAGACATTAAAGAAAACGAAAGAAAAATTGAACCACAAGGCAAAGACTATTTTAAAGGTGTCAGTTATTCCCTCATTCATTAAGGTGAAAAAGGGCTTAAAAGGCAAAAATTACAACAAAAAGGGAAGATGTTAAAGAAAAACAAACTGCTTTTTACGAAATGTTCTGTATATGTAAAAAGACAACACGGTTTTTGAAGAGTTTAAAGTCGGCTCCAAACGACAGATTTTTGAGAAACTTTTTACCAGAAGACTGCTGAAGAGGAACTTGCCGAAGGGGTATATTTTTTCATATTTTTTTTTTCATATTTCATTTTGTTCGAGATGCCTGAGGTGGGGTTTAGACTACACTCACTTAAATCAGAAAAACTAACGCAA
Organism: Sarcophaga caerulescens; assembly: GCA_927399465.1. Taxonomy (NCBI): domain Eukaryota; kingdom Metazoa; phylum Arthropoda; class Insecta; order Diptera; family Sarcophagidae; genus Sarcophaga; species Sarcophaga caerulescens. The sequence continues at coordinate 27,754,906 of OV656866.1, forward strand.
GCTTATATAAGGGGTGATTTTTTAAGAGCAATAGGAAAATTTTTCAAAAAAAAAACACATTAAATTCAGAAAAATGCATGAAATCTTTATTTGAATCGATAGTACGGTCCATATAATTTAATGTTTGAAGATTATTTCATGCAAATATTGACCGCGACTGCACCTCAAATGGTCCATCTGCTTAGTCCAATTTTGGCATACTCTTTCCAACATTTCGGCCGGAAAATGCCGAATAAATGCTTCAATGTTGTCTTCCAATGCGTCAATTGAAGCGGGCTTGTCTGTATAGACATAACCTTTAACATAGCCCCACAAAAAATAGTCTAAAGGCGTTAAATCGCACAATCTAGGCGGCCAATTGACCGGTCCCGAACGTGAAATAAAATGTTCACCGAACTCGCCTCTCAATAAGTCCATTGTTACGCGTGCTGTGTGGCATGTGGCACCGTCTTGTTGAAACCACATGTCATGCAAGTCAAGCTCTTGCATTTTGGGCAAAAAAAAGTTGGATATCATCTCACGGTAGCGCTCACCATTCACAGTTACGTTACGATTTGCAGCATCTTTGAAGAAGTACGGTCCAATGGTGCCAAATTCAATGATTTGCAAGCGTTGTTCGTTTGTAAGACGATTCATGGTTAAACTGAAGATGTTTGACAGTGAAACAAAACACGATACGTGCATGAGCTGTTTAAACCAGTGTTGCCAAAAAGATAATAGCTAAAAAATCACCTTTTAGTAAGAACTGGCCATACTGTATGTAGAAGTCGCCTTAGTCTAGTAGGTGGTGTGTTGGCTTATTAGACGCAAGACCACGGTTCAAACCCCAGGTCAGATATCAAAACGAAATATGCAAAAATATTTCTTCGGCGACTTCCTATCAGCAGATTTCTGGCAAAAACTCTGAGAGTAAATACAATTGCCATGAAATGTTTCTCAAAAATCTGTTGTTCGGAGTCGACTTTAAACTGTAAGTCCCGCAACTCATGTATAAAATTAACGCACACAACATGAGTGGTGTGAGAAGCTAGGCCGTAATCCTGACTGAAGGGTTGTAATGGCCAATTATGTATGTATACAGTATGTAGACTTTCTTTTGCTGTGCTGGTTACTTTGTTTATCGATAATTGTTAAGTTCTTAACCCTTTGACGGACACCAAAATTTTAGAAGGCCTTTCCTTTATAATGATTTTATGAAGGAAACAATTTATGACGTGTATACACGTCATGTCCCCCCAGAAACCCTTGTTATGACGTCTTTAGACGTCAGTGTCCATTAAAGGGTTAATATTTTTATAATTTTGTTTGTTTTTATTGAATTTACAATAAATTTCTTAAGAATTGAAATCAATTTTTTTTTATTTTACTGTATATAGACTTTTATCCTTGAGTGTAGTTTCCCTACAATTACGAAATGCCTTAAATTTTTTTTAAGTATAATTGAATAATTTCTCTAGTTCTAAGAGATCAATTACAATTGCCTTTCTCTCTCTCTCTCTCTTCCCCTTGCTCTCTTTTAAAGCTAACAAATTATGCGTTGGTTCTCGTTTAAATAAAATTTTTTTTATTAAAACCCATCGGCTGTTGCTTTTATTATGGCACTATATTTTTCGTTTACGATGTTTTTGTTGTTATTGCTACTGTTGTTGTTGTTAATATGCAATTTTTCCACTCAATTGACCCATATTTCGTATTCAATTTTTTGTGTATTTTTTTTTTTTTAGAAAATCCTCAAGTGGGAGTACGAATATGTGTATTAAAGGGAGGGAGTGCGTTGTCGAAATTGCTTGTGTATGTGTGTGTGTGTGTGTGTGTGTGTAAGTGCGTATAAAGTTAATGGAATTCATATTTTTCGTTTAGAGTTTATCTTTCTTGTGTTATTGGTTTTGTTAAAAAAAAAAAATAGGGTGTGCCAAGCATATTTAGGGTGTTCCAAATGCATTCGATAACGAAAAGTAAGGAAATTTTAGAATTTTTGAATATTTTCGTTCTGCATTTTTGTTTTTCTTTTGTAATAAAAAAAACTCATATTCATATGCATGCACACTTATTAACATTCGTTCTCTAGCTAAAGCTGCTGCATGTTGCACATTTTTTTTTTGGTTTTTTTTTTTTTGTGGTATAAGGAAAATAATCGAATTTGAAAAGAGTTGCAACACAAGACGTGAGGCATGTATCGTGGGGGTAAAAATAGTGTAAAAAGTTTAACCCAAATTTGTTGCTTCTCTCCAAACTTTTCCCCTTTTTTTATTTGACATTCTTTTTCTGTTTTTTTACCTTTTAAGAGCCTTTAAGTGGAAAATTTTAACTTTCTTCGCACAAAAAAAGAAAAGAAAAGAAAAAAAAAATTAAAAAAAAAAACAAAACGTTAGAATAGTTGTGTTATCAGTTTTATCCTGTTAGGATTAATTTTGGCAAAGTGAAAGCAACAGAAATAAAAAAAAATGTTTTATTTTATTCAGGGAATTTACTAAACTTTTGTTTTCTTTCTCTTTCCTCCACTGTTGCACGTAAAATATGGGGGAGAAATGTAACTTCAAATTTAAAATTTAAATTTCTAAAGACATTTTTTTTTTACTAATTAATGGTGATGTGGTTGTTTTGTTTTTACTGAGAAATTACTGTAACAAGCATAGTAATTTGGTTTTGGAAAACGGTATCCTTTACGATAAGAAGAGGGTGAAGGTGCTTATTAATGACATTAGGGTATCCAACTCTATTAATTCGTTGGAGCATCGTCGCAATGTGGCGTGTGTTTCATTGTTCTATCGGTACTATAATGGGAGGTGTTCTCCAGAGATAAGGGGCTTGGTTCCCGATAATCACATATTTTTACGTGGTACTCGTACCTCGCAGAGCACATCCTTTTGTGGTTGATTGTCCAGTGAACCGCACAATGCATTACAGGGAAAATTCATTTATTGCCCGCACTGCTCGCTTGTGGAAAGATCTTCCTGCGGAAATTTTTCCCGTCAGTTACGATATTGGTAAATTTAAATCAAGTGTCCACAAACACTACTCCCTCTTTCCACCTTCCTATAACCCATTATCCTAAACCTGCACAACGCACTGCATGAGTAGGGGCCATCCCCTGAGTGCTGGTTTTACAAAAAAAAAAACTAGAGGAATTTTAGTTTTCAAATGCTCTAATATTAGTTCATGGTTTTTGATCGTAGTCCTTCTTGACGAAAACTTCTTTCCCTCACTGTTATATAAATGACACTCTTTTTTTTATTAATCACTGTTTGAAGAACTTTTTGTTTTTGTATAAATTTCCCAATAATTTCATCCATTGCACTCTTTGATAACATAACTGTTGATGAGAGAGAGAGGGGAAAGTAAATACCGTAAATTTATAGATTCCATGCTACACATTCTATTTGCTGTGATTGTTGTTATTGCTGCCGCTAATGGTGTCGTCTCTGTAAACTTGTTTAACTTTGTCATCAAACGAAGGGCAATAGAGATTAGAATGTGTTATTTACTCATTCACTTACTCACTCATTTACTTACTCACTCACTCACTCTTTATCAGTGTATGAACCAATTAACAAAGAGTTGAATGTTATTATTGTAATTATTACTAAACGGTCATGATACGATATTATGGCTGTAGCCATGGTGGTGGCGTGGCGGTGGTGTTGGTAATTGTGATTTTGCCGAGGAGAGTGCAATAACGTCGTTTAGGGGATAATAAAGTCAATGCTAATGATCATTATGTTTAAAAATGTTTATCAATGGACATTGTTTATGTTGATAATGAAGATTTTTTCATTTTGTGTTTGTTTTTATTTTAGGCGTTGAATTGAATAATAAAATTACATTTGATTTAAATAAGAATTTTAATTGCATTTTAAATTTTCTTTGATTCATTTTCTTTTAAGTTTTTTTTTTCTCTGCATTTTCTTGTTGTATTTTATGGCTTCATAAACATTAATGTCAGTTTAATAGTTTCTAAACGTATGTATGTATGTACATATGTGCGTTGTAAATTTCAAACTGTAATTGGAGCACATTTTTTTTTATAAGAAATATTAAACAAAAAATTTATATTCTTTTTTTTTATAAATTTATTGTTATGGATTTCGTTTTTAAAAAAATCTAAATTAAAAGATTCCATAATAAAGCCAAAGCAATTCAATACATATTTACAAACAAACAAACTAAACAACTTGACCCCGACTGGTCAGTAAGTAACTTTAATATCGAATTCTTCTCTGTGCATATTAATATTTGCAGCTGTTGTTCTGTGTGTATTGTGTTTTCATATTGCATTTCTCTAGTTACGGTCTCTCTCTCTCTCTCTCTCTGTATGAGTATGCTTGCAAGTGATGGCAAAATGCCCAAAAAAAAAAGAGAGAAATCCAGCCTCTAAAAACTACAATAACGGTTGTTGGTATTGTTTGACTTGGAAATGACATATTGTATTAGAATAACAACAAACAAACAGTACTTAGTGGTGGGGAAATTATGAAAAGAATAAAAAAATAAACACACTCTCTCTCTCTCCCTCTTGCACACTCACATAAACTAGGAAACAGGGAAATTAATGCACAACCGGTTTTTTTATTTCAAAAAACCCATTACGGTGCTATTGCCCTGCCATTATTGTTGGGGTTTATAAAAAAAATAAGTGTTAGAATGAGAGAGAAAGAGAAAAGTGTAAGTAGGAAATAAATGGGGGAAAAAAGTACCATGTTATTAAAAAGCGTTTAAAAAATCTCCGTTTGAATAGTACAAGCACACATACTAAATACCAACAAACACATATGTATGTACTTATATGTGTGTGTGTAAATATAGACGACACTTTGTCATAGCAGCAGTTAAAGTATCATGCTCTTTAACATAGAATAGCAAGCCATCTCTCTACCGTATTAAATACAGTGGATTAGAAACTAAAAAAACACTTGATTTTAGAAAATTTGAAAAAAAGTTTTAAAAATTATTTCCTTTTATCATCGTGTAATAAAATATAAAAATCTTTATTCGTATTTATTCCAATCAAAAGATGAGATTATCAGTTCTATGATCCATGCTTTAGAGAATGTCCAACATCGGTCGACACTATACCGATGGATATGGGACTCAAAGAACCCAGTAGTGAATGTAGAAAATCTGTTGCGTTAAGAAAAAGTGACTGTTTTGTGCCTATTATGGTCTTGTGCACATAATGACCTTATACGAACTGTTCTTCTTCAATTTAGAGAGATATTTCCGAACGATAACTGACTTATTTTGAATTTCAAGACGGTATGTGTGTTATGGTGCAATAGACCACACAACACAAACATTTTTGTCTTTGTTGCATGAAGAGTTTGCAGACAAAGTAATTTCACATTATAGTGACGTTGATCACCATAAAAATCACAATTTGTCGCCTTAAGAGTTAATTTTCTAAACTTGGATTATTTGAAGTCTAATATTCCTTAAATTATAGTCGAAATATCACCTAAAAAGTGAGAAAAAGTGTCCGAAAACTAACCGAAAGAGATTGGTTGTTGTAACCAGCGTTGCTAATTTTTTTTTTAAAAAACTTTTTATTCCTGGAAGAAAAAAACTTCTTAAAAAAAAAAACTTGCTTTCTACAAAAGTACCGACATTTTTAAAGAGCTCGGTGCCCTCTGTTGGTATTCCCTTGCTTCTTTTGTCCGGTACTAATAAAATACAAATGAAGTCGCCGTAGTCTAGTAGGTAGTGTGTTGGCTTATTAGACTGAAGGCCCGAGTTCGAATCCCAGGTCAGACATCAAAACGAAAATATGAAAATATTTCGTCGGCGACTTCCTCTCAGCAGATTTCTGGCAAAAACTCTGAGAGTAAATAAAATTGCCATGAAGAGCTTCGCAAAAAACTGTCGTTCGGAGTCGACTTTAAACTGTAGGTCCCGCCACTCATGTATAAAATTAACGCACACAACATAAGTGGTGTGAGAAGCTAGGTTGTAATCCTGACTGAAGGGTTGTAATGACCAATTATGTACATATGTAATAAAATACACAATAAACATTTTTTTTTTGTTTTTTGAAAAAACTTGTTTTGTTAGAAAACGAATTTAATGAAAACTTGGAAAAAAAAAAAAGGGTAAACTTGGCAAATGGCAACGCTGGTTGTTGTAACCAGTCCATGAACTGCGATAACTGATTACGTATTTTGTATCGGGTCCGCCATCTAACGTTTTTTTTTTCAACTAGTGCTTATTTCGTGAAAGGTAACACTTAGCTCATGTCTGATTTGACAGATAATTAGTTTTATCCTTCCGCTGAACGAATATGATTGTGTATACGCTTGAACAACGCTGGGAAATATTGCGACATTACTTTGAAAATCATGGTAATGTTGCAGAATGTGTGCGAAAATTGCGTACAGATTTTGGAAGAAGAGAAGCACCGTCAGCTCCGTATGTTCGTTATCTTGTGAAAAAAGTGAAAGAAACTGGCATCCTCATCGATAAACCAAAGCGTGAAAAGCCAAAAACAGTGCGTACACCCGAGAATATTGCTGCTGTGGCAGAAAGTGTGCGTGATGCGCCATCAACATCAATTCACCGTCGTTCTCAACAATTGAACATTTCGGAGACATCATTGAGACGAATTTTGCATAAAGACCTTGGTATGACGCCATACAAAGTCCAATTGGTTCAGGAGTTGAAGCCAATTGACCATCCAATGCGTTTTCGCTTCGCTAAGTGGGCCTGCGATCGACTTACAGAAGATGCCGATTTTGGCAAAAAAAAATCATCTTTTCAGATGAAGCTCATTTTGATCTTGGCGGGTATGTAAATAAGCAAAATTGTCGTATTTGGGGCACAGAAAACCCGCACGCATACATTGAAAAGTCGACGCACCCAAAACGAGTCACTGTTTGGTGCGGATTTTGGTCCAGAGGCATAATTAGGCCATTTTTCTTCGAAAATAAGCAAGGAGTGGCCGTTACAGTCAATGGCGAACGTTATCGAGCCATGTTGAACGAATTTTTGTTCACAAAAATTGAAGAGGAGGATATTGGCAACATTTGGTTTCAACAGGACGGCGCTACGTGTCACACAGCCGAAGCTACACTCGATGTTTTGCGCCCTGTTTTTGAAGCGCCTCGGAGCTGCGATTTGACACCGTTGGACTATTATTTGTGGTCTGCCTTCAAGGATAAGTGTTACGCCGACAAGCCCGAGACAATTGACGCTTTAAAGGCCAATATTCGTGAAGCCATTGGTGAAATACAGCTGCACACAATCGATAATGTGCTTAAAAATTGGACCGATCGTGTAGGCTACTGCATGGCCAGCCGAGGCAGCCATTTGAATGAAATTATGTTCCATTATTAACCGGAAGGATTGTTCTTTCAAATAAAAAAAAGAAATTTGAGAAAATATTCAGTAGTTTTTTTTAAAAGCATTTTCAAAAAAAAAAAGTTATTTGGCGGTCCCTTTTTAATATGCACATTTATAGGTTAATGACCCCACTGTCCCTGTCTCTATCAATATTCATTTATTCCTAAATACTGAATACACATACACTCACGAACAAGCACAATCATTCATTGAATGCAAATGCATACCAAGTGTCACACACATGTCTAATAAAAGAGAAATATAATACCAACACATGCATGCATATTTAACAATGCAACAACAACAATAGCAACAACAACAATGACAATAAAAAAAATTACAAAAATAAATTTTAACAATTCTAATATTATGGTAGGTCATGTTCATTGATATCAAACTGTTGTTAATCTTTCTGTGTCTATGCATCTCTCTCTCTCTCTCTCTCTGATGCTTTTTATATTATTTTATGTGTATTTTTTGCCATATGCATATAAATATGTATCTGTATGGCTGTGTGTATATGCATATGAGGTTTACAAAAATGTTTTTTTTTTATGTTTGAATAGATTAGAGAGCCCAGAGTCTCTATCTCTGTGACATGTACGAGTTCTCTTTGGCGTATGAGAGATATTTTTCATTCTTTTGTTGTTTGCTTGTTTGTATTTCCATTGCATATACGAGTATGTATTGATATTTTGTTGACTTTTTTCCGTATATATGTACATATGTATGTGTGTGTATGCTGTATGACCAGAATTCACAAAATTTTTCAATTTTTTTTTGGCAGCAGCAGTTACACTTTTTTTTACCGTTGTTCCTCCTTCTTCTTTTTACTTTTATGTGTTAGTAGTTACAACTTCCTAAAACATTAGCCCCATAATAAGTGTTGGCGTCTGGCTGTCTAACGTGTTTAAAAATGTGGAACAAAAAAAAAAAAACCAACAACAACAACAGCAGATTGACGACAACAGTCGGAGACGTTGCCAGACAGTTGTCGTGTGTCTGTAGATGTTATCACAAGTGAAATTTCGAGAATGACTTTTACGATTGTGTTTTTTTTTTGTTATCTTAAGGTTATTTACACACCGCAATTTTACTGCAATATTGCGAATTGTGAAATTTTATAAAGGCGGAACATATTTGTTTAGATTTCTGAAAACGGGACCAGTGCAATGTGAATTTTTCTCCTTCATATAGTGCAGGGAATACATATGTTCAATAGGTGAAGAATATTCTCCTCCTCTTCCTTGTCACTACAGCTTTTGCAATAATCGTTTGTCAAGTGTCTAAGATTATGAGTGCTCATAATGCAATGACCCCTACAATCACACTGAGCGTGATGTTTTGCAGTTTAAGGAGACTAATCGTGCGTCCTTCAGCCATTGTAGATCAGATTTTCTGCGCATTCCTGTTCATTTATTGTTGACGGAATCGATGGTCGCATTTTCAGCTATAAGCTCGCAGGCTGATGGAAAGTTTGCCAAAGTCAGGCATTCATAGGAAAATTCGATGGTTGTGCTGCTCTACGGTTAACTTAAATAGCACTGTGTCCTGGCACTCAAATGATATGAAGATCATATCGTTTTGCTACTTTAATGAGATATCTGCAGCAGCTATACACCATCTTGGAGTTCCTCACATTGGAATTTAGTACTTCAATAGTCGCTTGGCTATTAGAAAGTATGATAATATCTCGCTTGGATATGGCGCGCAGCATTTGTTGCCTCTTATGTGTTTATAGCACAATATTTTAATTTTTCTTTTTTTTATTTATTTTTCCGGCAAAGGAAACTCCCTTTCTTTTTTTTTTTTTTTTCATTTTATTAATGAGGTCTGGTGGCATCGCTTTTTATATTTTCAATATCCGCAATTTTATTGCTGCCACTGTTGTTGTTTTTGTGGATTTTTCATAATCATCACCATGTCATCTACTATTTTTATATAGTCTCCGCTTTTATAGTCGTCATTATGTCTAGTGCGGTTATTATAAATTATTTCCTTTATGACTCTCAGAAACTTTAAATCTCAGCTCCGTTTTTAAAGTGTACAAAAGAAAAACGTAGTACATGAACATGAATTTTGTGTATGAAAACTGGTTTTTTTGTGTTTGTATTTGTGTGTAATGAATGAATTTTCTCTTTTACTCTCTTAGTTAATACCGTTAAATATTTTTACTATGCAATTGCATGGCATGGCATTCCATGATGGTCTCTTTTAGTTTTGCTGTTACGTTCTCTTGTATTCGTATTGTTTCGTTGTAATACTTGATGTAAGAAGAATTATGTTTTGTTGCTGTTGTTGTTGTTTGTATGTTTTTATTTTGTTGGGTTTTACTTTATTAATGCATTTTTTTCTACTGAACCGAGTGAATGTACAGTAGCGAGCACAAAAAATGCAACGCCATGTCGTATGATATTCAATCGAGGCTCGTAACTTCTAACGTTATCCAATTTCACTCCACTTTTGTTTTTTTTATTCGTTGATTTCTAAATTTTAATAAAAGGCATCATTAAGCGTTCTTGGGCTTCTCTTTCTACTTAATTTTTTTTAGATTTATGAAAAAAGTGAAAAAATTTAGCGAGCGAAAAAAATGCAACGCAATGTGTTGAAGGTAAAAGGAGATCAACTAGAGTAATTAAAATAAAAGTTTAATGAAAACTTTGCAAATTGTGAATTTTTAAATAGAAACAGCTACCAGCAGATAGCAAATTTGCCATTATAAGAGCTTTGGAAGAAGGCAAATCAGTGAAAGAAGTTGCTCATCAATTTAATATCAACAAATCCACGGTTTGTCGGACTTCATCGCGATATCGTCAAACAAATAATGTGGAAAGAAAGAGAAAGTGGTCGACTTCGTAAATCTACTGCCCGCCAAGAACGTCAAATGGTAAAAATAGTAAAAGTTGACCATCGGAAAACGGCAGTAGATGTTCATAATTATGCGAACATGCAATTAGGGGTTTCTATTGGCGTCCACACAGCCAGAAACCGATTAAGAGAGGAAAATTTATTAGCTAGAAGACCAACGAAGAAGTCACTTATAAGTAAAGTTAATAAGAACAAAAGGGATTGACTTTCCTGGAAAGTATCTGCATTGGTCAAAAGAGCGGTGGGCCAAAGTTTTGTGGAGCGAAGAATCAAAGTTTAATTTATTTGGTTTTATTTGGCTCAGATGGGTTAAATTACATTTGTTGGCCCCTAAAACAAAGTTATTCACACAATTCTGTAAATAAACAACATTCTGTACTATCAGAGCCAAATAAATTAAACTTTGATTCTGCGCTCCACAAAACTTTGGCCCACTGCTCTTTTGACCAATGCAGATACCGTCTAGCAAAGTCAAGCCGTTTTTTCTTATTAACTTTACTTATAAGAAGTCACTTATGGTTGGTCTTCTAGCTAATAAATTTTCCTCTCTTAATCGGTTTCTGGCTGTGTGGACGCCAATAGAAACCCCTAATTGCATGTTCGCATAATTATTAACATGATTTGCCTTCTTCCAAAGCTCTTATAATGGCAAATTTGCTATCTGCTGACAGCTGTTTCTATTTTAAAATTCACAATTTGCAAAGTTTTCATTAAACTTTTATTTTAATTACTCTAGTTGATCTCCTTTTACCTTTAACACATTGCGTTGCATTTTTTTTGCTCGCTAGATTTTTTCACTTTTTTCATAAATCTAAAAAAATTAAGTAGAAAGAGAAGCCCAAGAACGCTTAATGATGCCTTTTATTAAAATTTAGAAATCAACGAATAAAAAAAACAAAAGTGGAGTGAAATTGGATAACGTTAGAAGTTACGAGCCTCGATTGAATATCATACGACATGGCGTTGCATTTTTTGTGCTCGCTACTGTATGTATGCATTCATTGCATCTCTTTTAACATTTAACAGTTGTTGTAAGTTATGCTGCTTTGGCTTGTTACTACTACTACTATTGCTATTGCTGGTGGTGCTGCTGCTGCACATTTTACTATGTTTACGTGCCTTGAATATGAAAATTCTGGCAACGAATGTTTAGTTCTTTTCATACTTTTCAAGTTGCATGTTGTGTTAGCGGGAAATTTTTGTTTAAAAACCGGAATTTCAAACGAAATTTTCAAAATATTCTGTGAGAACAGAAATTTAAGAGTAAAACTAACGTTGCCTGAGTGTGTGTGTGTAGTATATGTGTTGGGTTAAGTGAGTGAGGGTGGCGTGTGTGGAGAGCGAGTGTCGTGCCAAAGTGTTTGCTGAACAAAAGGTATATGGCTGTGGTGTAATCTGTTAAGTCAGCGTGCGTGAGTGTTTTAAGAAACTTTTCCCATAAAAAAAAAACGTGTGCTCTTCTCGTACTCATTTATTAAAACCTGTTTTAAAAACTTTGTCATTAAACGAAAGCAAAGAAACTACAACAGCTGACATAATAAAAAGTAAAAACCCTTTTAACACCATAACAACAACAACGACATTAAAATAGAAACTTAAAATAACTGTTCAATTTTGTTTATTTATTTAATACAGTGTATGTGTAAGAATATATTTCATGTCATTTTAACATTCGTTATTATTATAGTTGTTTAGTGGTGGTCAAACACTTTCCTACACTCCCGTATTAATTGTTCTCAATTTTGTTTCTCCCGCACTTATACATACATCTCTCTCTCCTCATCATCGTTTTTACCGTTTGTTTGTACATTCATTACGCGTATTTTTTTATTTTTTTTTTTTTATTTTCTAAACATAAACACAAAAGTGGTTGTAATTATCGCGTTGTGCGTACAGGGTGTGTTGTTGAGTTTTAATTACAATTTTTTTTTGTTTGTTTTATGGTCTCTGACCCCTGGCATTCGCTGTAATAAGACGTTAGTTTAGTGCTGTTGTGCGAGAGTGTGTTTTTATTTATGAATCCAGATGAAATTACATTTTTGCCACGGTAAGTAAATTATTTGCCAAAAAAAAAACTTTGCTTTTTAATTTTAAATAAATAAAAAATAAGAGCTTTTAAAATAGACACAAAGAAGATTGACAGTTTTAGGTAAATATCACATTAACGATAGATGGCCTTAAAATGTCATATCTCTGATAATATTAATTGCATCAGGTAACACTGTAGCTTGTTTGACTTTTTAAGCTCCACTTCATTTAAAAATGAATGAAAGTTCTCAACAGTAACGTCATATTTAGGTTTGGTAAGGCTAAAAACCTTTGCAAAGTTTGCTAAGACGAATCTGTAGCTAGAAAAGCAGCAACGAATGGTGAGTCAAAACAATTGATAATCTGGGTGTTTAAGGTTCAGACTACATGCTGGATATGCCAAAACTTCACGACAAAACTCATAATGAAACACAAGTCGATTTCTGTTGATCAATTCGGGCTGTTTTTAAATTGTTTGCTTTTCGTTAACTGTTGATACTGCTGATCAAGCTCAAATTTTTTTTAATTTCCACCAGATATGCAGCATTACTTTCCATGGTCTCAATTTAGGGCTTTACCACTATATATGGAGCTTCTTTTTTTTTTTCTTACCCTACAGAAATCGTTAGATTTCGTTCCATTTTAGCAGCGGATCGCAAATGAAAATCATTTCCGAAAGACGCCGTTCTGTAGTAGATAGTTTGTTGGCTTATTAGACGGGAACCCGTGATCCAGCAGCTCAAACATGTCGACTGTCTCTCAGCAGTCTTTTGGCAGAAAAGAATTCGGAAAGTAAATAAAATTGGTATGAAAGGTTTTTAAAAATCTGGCCTTCATAGTCGAAAGAATCTGTAGATTCCGATACACATAGATACATAGAATTAACGCAGATAACATGGTTTGTTAAACCGACTAGGTTTAATCATTGACTTATTTATTTATGAACTGTCTGGCTGCTTTCCACACCAAATTCAATAGTTCTGTTGCTTGACGCGTATGTAACCATCACAGAATTTAATTTTCCGATAGAAACACAATTCTCACGCAACGCGTAATCGTTTGTCTTTTGTTTATGGTGATGAACTTTTTTCATTGCCACTTGTCACGATCTCTTTTTATCGCAAATATTTACATTCACAAACCAAACAACAGATGAATTACCTGTTATTTTCAATATTTTTTTTTTTTTTTACAAAAATAATCATTATGTTAAAGCAAAAGCGACGTATGTAACTCACGTCGATGTTATTGTGTTTTGATTACTAGTGCTTTCTTATAACACTGCACCCGCTATTAAATCTTTTAGAAAACAAAGTTCTTTCATAATTTCTTCTCACGTGTTATACCCCAAATACTATCTTCTTAACTCACTGCTAATAAGTGTCTGTACTTGAATTAAATTAAGGTCAAACACCAACTCTATCATAAACTCTTCTACTCTTTTTATTTCTTCTCTCTTAATAACTCGTTCACATCCCCCATGATGTCATACATCATCAAAGTGTTTTTTAATTAAAAAAAAATACTCTCAAATACCCCAAAAAAATTCTTCTTATTATTCCCCCTTAAATAATTTATGAATTGCAAGCAAAACAACAATAAACACAGGAAAAGAAATAATATTGCCGTTATAAATAAAATTTTCTCATTTATTATTATTATTATCGTTTACATTATTGTTTTTATTGTTGTTATATTCATACTAGTACTACCCGGCTGTTGATCACACAATTATCAGTGAGTGGCATACATACATACATATATTATATCGCATCGTATCGTATGTAGTAGTAGTAGAAGTGCTCTCTTAAAGCTCAATGTGTGTATTAAGGACAATTGAAAATAATATGGGAAAAAAATGATTTGTTCAACACAATGAAAAAAAATTTGTTCTCTTTGTATACATACATATCTACTGTATACGCTTGTGTGTGTGTGTTTAAAAGCAATAAAGCAATTGTTTTTTTTTTTTTGTAAGGCTTTACAAAAGTCTCCAACGAGGCTGGAAGTTATATTTTCGATTGTTATTATTATTGTAAATAAATGGGTTATTTAAATATGTATTTGTAGTTGTATTGCTGTTATTGTTGTTGTTTCTTTTTATAATTCCTTTTATTTTCTCTGGAGTTCGTTAACATTTTTGTATTTTTTTTTTTTTTGTTTTCTTAACTAAACAAAGAAAAATTTCTTGCACTAACTTTCTCAGTTAGAGATTATTGTGCTGTTCTTTTTTTTTTTTTTTTTTTTTTGTCTCGTTCTTTTGTGTGTTTGGCTTATGGTTTCTTCTCTTTATGTTTGTATTTGTGTTTAGGTTTTGTATTTACGTTAAATGGCCACCAACTTGTTATTCTTTATACTTTTTTTTTTATAACGTTTTTGTCACCAGATACAATGAGAGAGATAGAAGAGAGGAAATTATTGTTAGTTTAACAAGCTGTTCTCTAGGCATACGCATTAATTTACGTATGTATGGGTGTGTATACATATACAGTGAATGCTCTAATAAACGGACACCTTCCGTCGGCGACTATTTTGTCCGCCAAGTGGAGATGTCCGCTTGTTGGAGAGAAATAAAAAAGAAAATATTTTAGTTTTATTTGATATCACAGCCCTGCATGGGTTTTGCAAATAAGATGGCTCCAGGTGTTTCCGAAGGCATTTTGCATTTTTTTAAATCTGAATGAAGATTTGTAATCAGGGACCCCAAAAACCCCTGAGTAACAATTTTCAAGTAAATCTGATTAATTTTTAAGGACCTCCGTAATGTGTTTCTTTTTCTCTTGAACCCCTTGACACCTACTTTAAGGGCGCATGCAAACAATTTGGCTTTAGGCTCATTTTAAAGAGCAAAGATCAATTGTCAATTTCTGGCAATAGCGATGGTTCTAGCACGTCAGTGTTAAGCTGTACAAGTTTTCGAAAATGGCAAAAAACGCTATTTTTAGGGGTTTCAACCCCCCTTTTTCTCGAAAACCTGACGTGATGGAAAGTTTTTCAACCCAGATACGTGTTCAGCGCGCAAAATACCTTCGGAAACACCTGGAGCCATCTTATTTGCACAAAAAAGGCCAAATTTGCAGGGCTGTGTATTTTTTATTGGCTTATGTTTTTAAAAGCAATACATTTTACATGATAGAAAAAAAATCCAGAATATTCTTTTGTTTTAACTTTACTTCATTTTCTTTCATAATTTGCTCCCCATAATAGCATGCTGTGTAGTCTTCATCTGAAAACTTCATTAAACATCTAACTTCTTCTAATGCTTCTTTAAATGAGGATATTTTGTTTGGATGCTCTTCTACGGTGCTTATGTTATTTTCTGATGAACTTAAATTCACTTCTTCAACGAAAACTTCTACATCATCAGATTCTGTTAAAAGGTTTTCAACAATAGTTGTAAACTCAACACATTCTAAGTTTTGTCTTGCCAACCTTGAAAGAATAGACAAAGGTATGTCATCCTCTGCATCTAATTCTACAGAATTAAAATTTTCTACAAATCCTGCTTTCCCAAAACATTTTTTTTATGGGTGCGGGTGTTACCTTTTCCCATGATTGTTTAATAAAATACAAAGCATCCAAAACGTTAATTGTCCCTTTTAAAGTTTTTGTAGAATCATTAAACTCAATGCCTGGCAGTAAATTTTGTATGATAGCAGTTCTATAGTGCACCTTAAAGTTTTGAATAACACCCTGATCTAATGGTTGGCAAACTGAAGTGTAGTATTGGGAGGCAAAAAAAAAAAAATTTTAATATTTTTTAAGATTATGTCTTTAGGGTGGGAAGCAGCATTGTCCAAAAACAGCAAAATATTTCTTTTTTCTCTTAACATTTTTCTGTCAAACTGCATGAGCCATTCAGCCATAATATCACCAGTCATCCGAGCCTTCTTGATATGCTTCCAAAATGCTGGTAAATCTTTAATGTCCGCTTATTACAACTTTTTTTTTTTTTTTTTTTTTTTTCAAAGAAAGTATTTTTTTTTCCTGTCCGCGTACGGTCATGGGAGCGTCCGTTATAGGTTAGGTTAGGTTAGGTCGGAGTGGTAGCTCTGATGTAACAAAGCTCACTTGAGCACGCTTAGCGGTCCGTTGTGATGCCACGGGTGAACGCAGTCCCTGTACTGACCAAGTTCCACCACAATGAGGGAAAAGGAAGTCCGTTATAGGGAATGTAATTCGTTTGGATTTATGCAAACGGTTCTAGAGATTTAAGTTTTGTCCGCTTAATAGAGATGTCCGCAAAGGGAGCTTTCACTGTATACATATATTTGTTTAGTTGTTTAAATATAAGCATATCGCCTATCTTGTTGCCATTCCTTTATTTTCTTAAGAATTTTAAGCTTTGCCGTTTCTTTTTTTTGTTCTTTTTTTTTGTTCTTTTTCTCTCTCTAAAGAATTTTTATTTTCCCCGTTTTTATTGTTTTCTTTTTTAATTATTAATGTTGTTATTGTGCATTTTACTTGGTGTTGTTGTTTTAGTGTTCCATTTCCTAGCAGCATTTGAATAAAAGAAAAGAGTGATAGACACTCGTCTTTTCTTTCCCTTAATTTTCTAATCAAAGTTTTCTTTCATTTCTTTTAAATACTCTTTGCAATATCGTTAGGTGCCACGCCAATAGATTTCTGTGTACAGTGGTGATGAAATAAAACTATTTCTCATCTACCGACAAAATGAAATTTCTTAAGAACGTGTAGATTATGCTATTGTAGAGTATTTGTGAGTGAAATAGAATGAAAAACTTATATTTGAAAACCATTTTAAAACAAAATGCAACTTTGCTCTCAACTAGCTATGATTGTTTCCTTTTTATAATAATTTTTCAAAAAGAATAAATACGTTGTTTTTTTTTTAATACCAAAAATAAATACATGCCATTATTTAACAACGCTGTAGCTGTAAATAAATGAATGACTTTAAATCAGGGGTTACCAAAAATTTTTTGGTTGTGTATTAGTGAGTAAGAGAGAGAGAAAATAAATTGAGAGAATTGATTTATTTACAGCCATAGAAAAGTGTTAGTAATATACGTTATTTTGATTTTCATTTTATCAACAAACATATGTAAAGCTATCTATCTTTGGCTTAATAATTTTAGATAAATAAAAATAAAATAAAAAAATCCATTTTTTTATTAAAAGATCGTAAAGGCTTTGGCTTAAAAATTAGACCATGTTTTTAGATAAATAAAAATAAGAAAAAAATAAAAAAACCATTTTTTATTAATAGAGAAAAAGCAAGCATTCCGAAGCATTTAAAAAAAATTATATGTACTATGCGACAAAATAAAAAAAAAAATTGAAATACGCCCAGCGGATGACATAGTGTAGTGAGTTTTGTTGAATAGAATAAAAACGCCATCACTAAATGGGCTGCCCTTTCTTACAATTTCCAAACTTATTAATCTTGTAATTTCAATTTTTAATTTAGGAACTAATTTTGGTTCGGAAATTTCCTCTCTTTCCAACCATCCTTTTAATTTTTATAAATAAATTGTTTTTGTCTATTAAAAAACTCTTCCCTTTCCTTATCATTAAAATTATTAATATGAATATGATAACATACAAAATGTCTTTTAAGAACATATTCCCTACATTCCTTAAATGTTTTATAACATATTTTTGTAACATATTAAGGCATTGAATATTATCAAAAGCATCTTTTAACATACAATATTTTTTGAGTGTCATTCTGAAAAAAACTGGAAAAGCATCCGCCGCACATGTGTTCTTGTCGCAGTCTGATCGACAACTAAATCAAAAAACACAAGAATGCGTGTGAATTCTCTCTGCACAATTGTGCTATGAAATGGTAAACACTGCTTTAAATTCAACATAAAGTACTAACAAATACTGGCAATAAATCTTACCTGAAATGAAGCAAAACATAACCAAACAAAATAAATGAGACGACACACGCTTAACTTCAACAAAACAATTATACGCAAACTGATAACGGTAAATACTAGGATACAATAATAAAAGTTTTACACTCAGGCATACATACATATGTACATCCATATACACCACAGTGTATTGTTATTGTTGTTACAGGAGTGTGTGTATACATACTCGTAGTAAGTGTGAAACTTTAAACATGTCCTGTGTGTTATGGCATGCTAGTAGAAGAATCCAAGTACAAATCTTACTTGGCTGAAATGCATGTGTATGTATGCAATAGAGAAATGAATATAAAGACATTGTTTTGGTTTCTATTTTTTCTTTTTCATTTTGTCAGAAAGGTAGTGGTGCGAAATATTTTTTTTTTTTTGTTTGTTTGCTTATACCCATACCAACATGTCAATTTTCATTCTCTTACTCATCCATCAGTAAGCAAAAGTCGGTGAGTGAGACAGTAGTGTCATTAGTTCCTCAGTTTGGCTTGGTGTATGTTGTGTGTTGTTATTCACACACATGCATACATACATATGTATGTAAGTTTACATATATTGTGTAATATTTATGCAAACAAATACAATATCACCTGGTGCAATATTAATTCGGTCTTATCTCTGCAACGATATGTAAAACGAATGTTTTTTTTTTGGTTCATTTATCACAGGAAAAATGAACTTTTTGAATAAGTTATGTGTGTGTGTGTTTGTTTGTGGCATGTTGATGCAAATAAATTTTGGTCATAAATTAACGAAAAGAGAGAAAGAGAGAGAGAGAAGAAAAAGAAAAACTATCGAGAAATCATTTTCTTCTTTAATATTTACCGTTATTTTATGTTGAAAGTTGAACGTAAACGGAAATCGCAGCAGACAGACAGAGAGACCAGAAGAACAAAAAGTATTGGAAAAAATTTATTAAAAATTATGGCAAAACCATAAATGTCTGTCTGTCTGATGATGTTGGTTCATTTGTTCGTTCTAGTTTTTAGTTTTATTTACTAGGTATTCACTTGATTACGTGTGAGAATTTTTAAACATTCTGGCACGTAAGTTAAAGTCATTGTTTTGTGGAAATAAAATGAGCAAAAAAAATCCCCTAAAATTAACGCCATAATTACATACTTGGCAAGGGTCATTTTGTTTTTTTCTTGTTACGTACATATTTACTGTTGTTGTTTTTTAAATGTGATATCATTTACTAGGTTGTTGTTTTATTTACAGTTTTAGTATTCTTTTTTAAATTTTGAAATAAAAAAAATTAATTATTTTGGTGGTTAAAAGTGGTCATGATATGGACGGATATATGGATATACAAAATATTCGTGAATTTTTATTTTCAATAAAGTTTTTCATTCATTAAAAAAAAAAAATAAAAATAAAAATTTTAAATTTAATTCCCATTATCACACAACTCTTGTCATTTTCAGCATCGCTGAAGAAAAGAAAAAGCTTGGCAACGACCAATACAAGGCACAAAACTATCAGTCCGCTTTGAAATTCTATTCGGATGCCATATCGCTATGTCCGGACTCGCCCACTTATTATGGCAATCGTGCCGCCTGCTATATGATGCTATCGAATTACACGAACGCATTGAATGATGCTCGTACCGCTGTGCGTTTAAATCCAAAATTCGAAAAGGCCTATGTACGTATAGCAAAATGTTGTGTAGCCAAGGGTGATATTATTGGCATCGAACAGGCAATTAAGCGTATCGAAGAACTTGATCCACAAAGTAATGCAGTGAATGCCGAAAAACAGGCTGTCCAGCAATTGCGTCATTTGGAACAGACCATACAATCGAATTATGATGCGAAGGCCTATCGTAATGTGGTTTATTATTTGGATTCGGCCATTAAATTGGCACCGGCTTGTCACAGGTAAGCTGCTTTCAGCTGTTTTTCTTTAATTTTTTTTTTTTATCTAGAATACAGTAATAATTTGGTTTAATTTTTACTGTTAGATACCGCCTATTGAAAGCCGAATGTTTGGCATTTTTGGGTCGCTGTGATGAGGCTGTCGACATAGCCATTAGTGTCATGAAACTCGATAGCACATCGGCAGATGCTATTTATGTGCGTGGCTTATGCTTCTATTATACCGACAACCTCGAAAAGGGCATTAAACATTTCGAATTGGCCTTACAATTGGATCCCGATCATAAAAAAGCCAAAGAAATGCGTGCCAAGAGCAAAACCCTTAAGGATATGAAAGAGAACGGCAATATTCTATTCAAATCTGGACGTTATCGTGAAGCTCAAGCTGTCTATACGGAGGCCTTAAAAATTGATGAATTCAACAAGGACATCAATTCGAAACTGTTGTATAATCGTGCTTTAGTCCAATCGAAAATCAACAATCTACGTGACGCTGTAGCCGATTGTACACGCGTTCTTGAAATCAATGATAAATATTTGAAGGCCTTGTTATTGCGTGCCCGCTGCTACAATGATATGGAGAAATATGAAGAGTGCGTTAAGGACTATGAGGCTGCCGTACAAATGCAAAAGACTTCAGAGATTGTAAAACTGTTGCGTGATGCTAAATTTGCATTGAAAAAATCACAACGTAAAGACTATTATAAGATTTTGGGTGTATCGCGAAGTGCTGGCGAAGATGAAATTAAAAAGGCCTATCGTCGCAAAGCTTTAGTACATCATCCCGATCGTCATGCCAACAGTTCGCCGGAGGAACGCAAAGAACAAGAACTGAAGTTTAAGGAAGTTGGTGAAGCCTATGCGATTCTATCAAATCAACGCAAAAAGATGCGCTACGACAGTGGCCAGGACATGGAAGAACATGAACAAGGTATGTGTGATAAATTTATGACAAAAAGACGTATCTAATGTGAAATGAAAGGGGCAGAAGAATTGCACTTGTATTTCTATTATTTTATTGTATTTACAAGACCTCCTATAAACTTCAGAGAGAGTGGAGAAACAGAATACCAAGCTTATTCTCCTTAGTTGGTTAGTTTGAGGCTGAAAAAGAAGGTTCTTGATACGTTTTAGATACGAAGCATACGAAGCTCACTTCATTACGTCTTCTTTTTTTATTGGCAGTATTACGAACCTGAATTCCTATTCAGGAAGAGAATACAAAGCGCCATACAAACTATTATTTTCATTGGAGTTTTGGGTCGTTTACTTCAATGCCTTATTAATCTTTGTATCATCAGATCATAATATGTACGTAGTTTCAGTCTATACAACGCAGGAAATATTTAGCGTGCCCGCAATCTTTTTCGCCAATTCTGTTTGCTGTGAAAAAATTAATTTTTAAAGAATCCGATGTGTAAGTTCAGTATCTTGAATTTTTCAGTCGGATAAATACGTAAGTGGGTATCAGTGACTGTCTCTGTTCTGTTGCAGTTTTGAATCATGTAATCATCCAGAATTAATAATAAATTCGTTGGGTTTTTTTAATGTCTGTCCCTGACTAAGTGACGAGTTCAAGTGCATGGTAGAAGCTCAGGTATTTTTTGCTTTGAGGGTTACTGCTGGGCATACTATATCCAGTAGGTGAAGAATCGTTTTTCTTTTTCTCTTTGTAGTCTCTGCGAATTCGGTAAAAGTCATTGCGTAAACAACCTAATTCAAAACGCCTTGAATGAGTTCACAGAAATGAAACTGCCCATACGACAATTCTATGCTGGTAGATTATTAACGGGATTCCCTATACAAAAAAATTCTCAATAAGTTTGGTGGTTGGGGCTTGTTTTGGCAATTTATCTGCCCTGTAGTTTCCTGTGAATATTGTATTGTACAGCTCAATCGTATGGTTGAATTTGAATGTTGAAATTTTCATGCCTAGAACATTAAGAGCTACTGACTTGAGTCCGTAATATTTACGCCACCCATAACTACTGTCGACGTAATATTATTGCTGCGCTTATGTGTCAATAATCAACATTCAGTCTTTCAATATCGAACAGAAATTTACAGTACCTATGAGTTTAACTTGAACTTGTCTGATGGGATCCCATCTAAGGGGTGATTTTTTAAGAGCTATAAGAAAATTTTTCAAAAAAAAAAACACATAAAATTCAGAAAAATGCATGAAATCTTTATTTGAATCGATAGTACGGTCCATATAATTTAATATTTGAAGATTATTTCATGCAAATGTTGACCGCGACTGCGCCTCAAATGGTCCATCCGCTTAGTTCAATTTTGGCATAATCTTTCCAACATTTCGGCCGGTATCTCACGAATAAATGCTTCAATATTGTCTTCCAATGAGTCAATTGAAGCGGGCTTGTCTGTGTAGACATAAGCTTTAACATAGCCACACAAAAAATAGTCTAAAGGCGTTAAATCGCACGATCTAGGCGACCAATTGACCGGTCCCGAACGTGAAATGG
The DNA here is from genome assembly GCA_927399465.1 of Sarcophaga caerulescens. NCBI lineage: Eukaryota > Metazoa > Arthropoda > Insecta > Diptera > Sarcophagidae > Sarcophaga > Sarcophaga caerulescens. The sequence continues at coordinate 27,777,388 of OV656866.1, forward strand.
AATGTTCACCGAACTCGCCTCTCAATAAGTCCATTGTTACGCGTGCTGGCACCGTCTTGTTAAAACCACATGTCATGCAAGTCAAGCTCTTGCATTTTGGGCAAAAAAAAAGTTGGATATCATCTCACGGTAGCGCTCACCATTCACAGTTACGTTACGATGCGCAGCATCTTTGAAGAAGTACGGTCCAATGATGCCAAATTCAATGATTAGCAAGCGTTGTTCGTTTGTAAGACGATTCATGGTTAAATTATAGACCAAACTGAAGATGTTTGACAGTGAAACAAAACACGAAACGTGCGTGAGCTGTTTAAACCAGTGTTGCCAAAAAGATAATAGCTAAAATATCACCCTTTATAACGACGTGAATAGTGCGATCCCCCTGAGACAGGTCGATAAAAATCGAGCTATAAGTTTGGATAGAAGTATGTAAGCGTAATGAGATAAGAATCTAGGATAGGATAGAAATCGATTCGATTGAACTAAACTGTGTGTTTTATTTTTTAAATTATCGAGATTACATTTTCTTTTATTGATTTATTTTTGATTATGTTTCTATTTTTCTTACAGCCGATTTTGATCCTAATCAAATGTTCCGACAATTCTTCCAATGGGGTGGAGCAACTGGCGGTAGTTCGTTTGGTTTTGAATTTTAAAAGAAACTTAAAGTTGCGTTAATCGAACAATTTAAAACAACCAAAATCAATTACACCACCCGCCGTCGTTGTCGTCGTCGTCCTCGTCGTCATCATTATTGTCGTCTTAAACATCCCAATCCATAACTGCTGAAAATACAAATTCAAATACAAAATTCAAACAACAATTACAACAGCTACAACAACAATATTAATTATAAAAACGCAACAACAACAACAAAAGAACAAAAACTTATTACAAAAACAAACAAAAATTTTTTATTTTGCATGTTTATTAAAAATTTAATAAAAAGGAAAATAAAACAAAACCAAAATTAAATTTAAATAAATAATTTATAAATAAAAATCAATAAACAAACAAAAAAAAATCCCTAAAACTTGAAATATTCCAACAAATGCCACAACAACAACAAGAACAACAGCAGAAACCCATTAAAGGAATTACAATAGAATGTGTGTGTGTGGTTAGTTTGAAAACAAATAAAAGCAAACAAAAAATAAGAAAACTTTACATTTTAAAATTGTTAAAAAAAATAGGAACAATACATATATATCAATAACATTTAATATAAAATTAATTAAAACTTATTATATACATAAATATAGACAACCAAACAACCTTGATAAAATTGATAGTCATGATTAAACAGAATTTAAAAACAAAGAGAGAGGTGTGAACACTCTTAAAAATTATTAAAAAATTATAAATCAATAAAAACTACTAAATTTTACATACACAGATAGATTATAACGTTGAAACAATATTACAAAAAATTTAAAAAAAAAATATTAACAAAAGAAACCTCCTTTTGAATTTTAGTTTTCAACAAAAAAATTTTTTGCTTTAGTCAAGTCATTTGTCCCCCTCGTACAAACTGTAATAATTTTTAAGATTTTTTTCGTTTTTTTTTAACTTTATTTTTGATTCTGAATTACTACTGCAAATGAAATCGTAACAAACAACAACAATAACAACCATTATACAATAATAAAAACAAATAAGAAAACTACAATATTTTCTTCTTTTAGTTTGTAAGTTTTTTTTTTTTTCTCTAGTTTTTAAGTACTTTTTTAATAATGCCTTAAATTTTGTTTTTCAAATAAGTTACCTTGTCCCCCCTCTCCCCCAAGAAAAAAAAAAACAAACAACAAGCAAATCTTCAAATCTTTTGTTAGTTTTGTTTTGTTTTTTTTTTTTTCATTTCCATCTTTGTATTTATAATGAGAAAAATTTGTTCATTCTTCTTTTTGATTTCTTTTTATTTTTATTGTGTTTCTTACTTTTGTATACACCACAAATATTAAAATAATAATTCTTTTCTATATATTTTTTTTTTGTTTTAAATGTAAAATCAAAATGTTTAATAATACCATTGGTATACAACAACAACAACAACAATAATATTTATGTTGCAAATTACAAGCTGAAGAGAATAATGCTTGATTAACCAAACAAAACAAAACAAAATTTAGACGATTTTTTTTATTCTTTTTTTTTTGTGTAATTTTAATTTAAATAAAATCATTGATGGAAAATCTATTATAAAAACAAATTAACGAAAGCAAATGTTTATTAATTTCTGAAGAAAAATTGTGAAAAATTGTAAGAAATATTTTTCAATCATTAAAATAATACAAAAAAGAAAAGGTGGTGGGTGTAGGGTAGGATTTTTCAAATTAATTTGTAACAGTTTTGCATACGGCGATCGCAATCTGACCATTTATTTCATTGTTGTTCTCTTTTTTTTTATTGAGCATTTTTTAAATGATATTGTCCAGTTCATGGTGGTAGTACGATTTACAATTAGGGATGCAACATCGTTAAGAAAATCATCGATGTTGGCCACATTGATGTATCGAAAAAAAAAACATCGATGTTAAAGAACATCGGTGATAAAACAACGATACATCGATGTTTTTCGATGTTTTATTTTCATGTAAATAAATACTAAAAAAAATATTATTTAAAGGAATAACTAAGTTTTTTGACAAAAATTATTTAATAATTCATTTCATTTATCATAAAAAGTAAAACAAAACAGCCCCTTGGGCTAAAAAACAAATTGTGTATGTACATATACATATTTCCACTGTTATTAATTAGTTGAACAAATAATTAATTAATTTATAAATTTTATAAAAGATGAAATAATTTTGGTTTTAATTGAGATTGAGTAATTTTGGGATAGAGTTAAGGAAAAGTATCTTTGAAAGCCTAGATCCCAAAAGTCTATTTCTTTCTTGTGTGTTATTGTTGCACCAGCTTCCGAAAACAAGAGCTCGCTTGGCACAGAAGTAGCAACAATTGGGAGATATTGAAGTGCAATTCGCGAAAGTTTTGGAAACAAAGATTTCATGTCCTCCCAAATAACGATTGCGTCGCTTTTTATTGGTGTTACCGGGTATGATAGGTACATTTGTACTTCCGTTTCGCTAGTGGTGTCTATAGTAGAGGATGATTTTTGTTTCATATTTTTATGGGTTTACAGCACATCAGCATAAGTCGATGTATCGTTATTGAACGCCGAATTATCGTCCATAAAAACATCGAGGTTAATTAAACATTGAAATTTATGTGTAAGACATCGATGTTATCGTATCGATGTATCGTTTGCATCCCTATTTACAATCGATTGTTGAAATTGTTTTGCCCCTTGTAGGTTTAACTGGTAGACGGCTTACTGGCTACAGTTTACTTCGGTTCTATAAACTACTGTTGTAAGAGCGATATTACCTACTCTGTTGTAGAATTAAAGCTCCTGGTTGGCATCTCTCAACCGGGGAGTCCTATAAAGGTCCGAACTTTTCCAAATCGCCTTTTACCTGACATATTTTATCTCTGGTTGCCCAAGAATTCTATTCCTTAGGTTTCTAAGAGTTAGTCTTCCTCGTCGTCGCAGCTTCTGCAGAATTAGTTATGAGGCCAAAATCCCTTTATAACTGCTATGAGTTTCCATATATGGATACATGTATTTGATAGGTTTAAAGCAAATTCTATTCGTCGTAATACGGGACTCGTGTTCGTAATTATTTCAAACAAATTTTGCACAAATTAATTTTGATTGTATGAGTTTTTCGTACAAGTTTCTTAATTCGAATCTTATTGTTTGCCAATGAATGATGCTGTTCTTACATTCGATGTCCCCCGTAAAGGTATTTGTATCTCCTTTAGAGATAACCGGCATTCTTGGATAATCTTAGGTGGGGTGTGCTGCCACTCATGGATAAAATTAATACACTGACATAGGTGGGGTATGAGAAGACAGATTGGTGTTACGGGGTTCTGCTGTAATGGCCAATAGTTTGTATTTGTTTTTTGTAATTTGAAATTCACAATCGTTTATTTTCAACAGTTTTTTTTTTACGTCAAGGTCGAATAAATTTGCATTGCAAATATTAAAGATGGGGTTCAGATTGTCTAGTTTGCAAGTTTTGTAAAAATTTTTTACTTTTTCATTTCTTATATAATTTTTAAAAATTAATAAATATTCTCTACAAATTATATGTTAGATTTTCTAAAATAATTTTCACATATTCCCTCATATTTTATTCCCTTTACAAGCCAGCGTAAGCCAAGTTTTATCTTTTCAACAGAATTTTTTTTTATATATTTTTCTATTAATTTTATTTAAAATGTAACCAAATCTACTACAATATTTAAATTTAAGAAAATAAATTTAATGTAAAATCAGTCAGTCATGTATTTATTAATGAAAGTAGTTACGGTTTTAAGTGAAATATTACGAGAAAGAAAATTCTGAAAATTACTCTTCTACCAAGAGTAAAAAAAAACAATAAAAAAACAAAATAAATAAATAAATAAAAACAAAAATTAAGCTTTTTTTTTAAGGGAAAGATTACATTATTAACCGCGTACTCCACGGCGACTTCAACGTCTTACCATTGACTCACATGCCAGCTATACCCCTCATTCGACAATGGATCTCAAAAGTATATACATACATATGGAGAATAGGAGCACATTGGAGAAACTGTTAACTATTTGTGAGGTGTCGTGTGTACCATTTGAATAACATAATAATTCAACTTGGCGTTCAAATGCAACTTTTCATTAGCTGAACAGTGAGGGTACACATGGCAGGCTACCTGCTAACTGGCTGCATGATAATATGAAGCGTAAAATAGATCATCATTCACTTAGGAATAAAGCGTAGTATGTGGTCTGGCAAATGAAGGAATATTGCCCCGATGATATTCCAAAGCACGATGTTGAAATGTACGAAAAAAATTCTTTTAATATGTTTTTTATTAACACGTTGACGTAAATGACGTCTATAGACGTACGTAAAATGTAAACGATGTAATATAAACGAAAAAATATAGAGTTATAAAACAAAAATTTAGTTGTAATTCAGTTTGATTTAGATTTCTACCAATTCACTCAATAATATTCTAAAAGGAAAATGTTATACTTATATTTCTTCATTTATTTTTAGATTCATGATTTTGTTGCTATAAGAATGCATGTAGATTTTAACGACGTGTATAGCCGTCAATACATTTTTCATTATGTTTAGCGTCTCTTTCAGTCTGACTTAATTTGAATCAATGTAAGTGTTTGTTTTTTGTTTATGTCAGGAATAGATAGATGCGATCAGATGATCTCATATTATTCTTCACCAAGAAAGAGCATTCGTTGGTACAAAAAAGTAATTTTCCATGTATTAGATCTATGTGTTTGGAATTCATATTACCTGTATAAAAAATTCCACAAAAATGTAAAGTTCCTTGAGTTTCGGGACTCTCTTATTAGATCAATAATAAGGTTACCCAAAGATATTTCTAATGGCAACCAACTAATATCTAAAGTAACATATGGCAGACCACAAAAAACATCTAACACATCTTTTGTAAGTTTACGTGAACAACATTATATTGAGAAGATTCCTACACCGGAAAACTGTATCGCCGCTGCAGAAATTGCACAAAATATCAATTTCGAAAAGAAACATAATATAGATGTAAAACGTGTCCTGAAAAGCAAGCTCTATGTCTCGAATGCTTTGATCCGTACCACTTATTTTGTTGTTAGTACATACATACATATGTGAATAATATTCGATTTTTTACTTTATTTAAGCTTTATAAAATGAATTTCTTTATTTTTGTTATGAATTTTGTGTAAAAATGAATTTAAGTTAATAAAAGTTAATATAAATCATGATTTTCTAAATTATTTTCAAAAAATATCTTTCGGTATCCGGACGTCTAATGCCGTCATTTGCACATAAATGGAACTAATATTATGAAAAGCAAATGACGGCTTTAGACGTCCACCTTTACTTTAAAAAATTTTGTAGAAAAAACTATAATTTTAATCTATAAGTATTAAATCTCCATCAAACTCGCCAAGATTTAAATAACTAAACAAAAAAAACGAAGTGTGTTTCTGAGTGCCTTCGTCAATTTCTTGATGAGCGTCAACTTGTTAATTAATTACTAATAGATCGATTATGGATTAGTATCTAACTTTGTTTTTCAGTTGTCAGATGGCAACCTAAGAATTTTAATTTTCGAAAAAAGTTTGTTTTGAAATTTAAAAATGTTGTTTGTTGCCTGTGAAACCTATTTTTGCAACTGGCAACTCAAATTAGGTTGCCATCCCTAATCGATCCATAATTTTTTTTTTCAATAATCACAATGTAAATCAGTTGAAAGATTCCGTGTTCTTTTTTAAGTACACTTGTGGACATACAATTAAGTCACTTAAGCAAATTTTTGTAAAAATTAAAAAGATTTAAGAAAAATGGAAACAAAAACAACTAATATTTATTAATTTCATATGCTTAATAATTAATTAACAACAAAAACTTAAATAGTTACTTCATTATAAAAAAAGTTTTAGTACGGAGTTGATATCAAACTTAGAATTTAAGTGGACACATAATTAAGTTATCTGAAAAAAAATATTGAAAATTTTATTTAATTGCTTTATTTTTCATCCAAACTATTTTTAACCTTTAATATTTTGTGGGATACCGTTTTTGGCGTATTATTTCAGTACATCTTTGTGGCATTGAGTTGATTAAATTGCGACACTGCTCAGGACTAATGTTATTCCATTCTGCCTGGATAAGCTGCCAAAGTGCCTTTATTTTTTCAGCCAGGATGAGTAAAGCTGACCCATTCCTCACATCTATTCAGAGTAGATCATGCATTGAGTTGGAACACGCTGTTAAAATATCGGCAAGGACCGGTAATGTGTCCACTTAAATTTTAAGTCTGATATCAACTCCGTACTAAAACATTTTTTATAATGAATAACTACACTCAGGTCTCGTTTTATGCGATAGATGCGTTCCGTAAAAAATCGCATAAATTGAATTCGATAGCTTCATATAAAAATCCTGTAAAACCGCATAAATTCAAATTTTAATTGAAAAATCAAAGCAAAATCGCATAAAAAAGTCAACAAAAGTATATTTATTTAATTTTCTTAAACAATACAAACAAAAACTTCCAAAATAAATAAATAAAAATTAAATAATAATTCATCTTTACAAAACAAAACAAAAAATACTAAACTGAAGTTTATAATTATGAATGCACGATCAATCATTCTGCATCGTTTTGGAATTGGTTCGATGTCACTTTTATTATTAAATACCTATCAGGTAGGGGACTACATCACCGAATTTTTAGAAAGTTTAATAGCTTCTTTTATTGCAGGATATGTAGTCAGTTATTAAACTGTGTGACTTTGAGTTTTTAAGTTGCCTATGCAACTCATGATATCCGGAAAATAGATCAGTCAATCCCCGTTGAATCTTCAGTGCTCTTTCGGTATCTTGGTCCATACTAAGAATAAGATTTTGTAAATCATTAACTTTGTTGAGGATATCACCAATTTGTTTTGAATTGAATTGTACAACACTTTCTTCGGAATCACTCTCTTCACCACCAACGTTTTTCTCATTGTCGGTGACTAAACTAATGACGTCGATATCGGTTAATGTTTCGTCAGCTAACAGTTCTTCTACATCATCCTGCTTTAGCGAGTCAAATCCATCTCCTTCAATTTTAAGAGCTAAATCAATTAATCAGTGTCGACAAAATGAAACACACCATAATGATTATATCAGTGATCTAAACTTGGTTTAATTTAAAAATGATGCAAAAGTTTTAAAAGTATCATAACATTTTAAAATCTATAAAAAATCTAAAAAAAAATGTTCATTTAAAATCGCATAAATTCGAATTCGCATAAAAAAAATCCGTATAAAACGAGACCCGAGTGTATTTAAGTTTTTGTTGTTAATTAATTACTAAGCATATGAAATTAATAAATATTAGTTGTTTTTGTTTCCATTTTTCTTAAATCTTTTTAATTTTTACAAAAATGAAAAATGTTGCAAAGTGACTTAATTGTATGTCCACAAGTGTATTTTGCCTTTATTAAGAGCAAAAAGTAAATGTAAATAAAGATGAAATTGGAAATGAAAAAAAAGAGCAAAAATGTTGCACTTTTTGCCCCCAAAAAAGGTTACATTAAAAAAAAATTTCAAAATTTACTGACAAATAGTGTGAAATTTTTGTATGATTTTTTGCTTTAGTTTACATTCCTCCAATGGCCCGATTATGGTTGACAACCGAATCTTGGTTGCGTTTTTATCTTCCAAAGAAAATTTGCTTGAAATTTTAAAATGTTGATTGCCATCTGCAACACCAAGTTCGGCACCTTAAATTAGGTTGCCATTACTGATCAATCCATATTGTTTTTTAAAATAAAATTCTGTATTTTTTTTTTTGTATTTTTAAATGTCCACACACATATTTTTTATTTATTTTTTTATATATAATTTTTTTAATATTTATTTTAAATTTTTTTTTATTTTATTTTTGTTTTGGTAGGTACACATTTATTTTTATTTTCTTTTTTTATAACAAATATATTTTTTTTATTCATATTTACCAAAAGTGTTATTTTATTTCATATATTTTTTATTATTATTTAAACATTTCATTAAAAAAAAAATAATTTCAAAAATAATTGTAAACATTTACACAAAATATTTAATTTTGTTATAATTATTTTTATTTGTTTTTAATTATTTCTACTAAAAATTTATTTCACTAACTATGATTTTTATATTTAATTTTTTAATTTCCTTTTTTTCTACAAAAAAAAAATATTTTTAAATAAAACATTAAAAAATTTTTTAAATTTCAGTTTTAAAACTAAATAATATTGTTTTTATTGTTTCTAAAAAAAATATGTATTTTTAAAAATAAAACAACTTATTAACTAAACTTAAAAGTTAATGTATTTTATGTTTTCATTAGTTGGTATAAAAAAATCATTCGTTTTTTTTTTTTTGCTAAAATAAAGGTACTTTGATGTGTAAAACTATTTAAAAAATTTTTTAATTTAATTTTTATTTTAAAAAATTATTATTTTTAAGTTGTTTAGCGTAAAATAGATAATCAAATTGAGAGTCTGTAAATTAAGAATGAAAGTAAATTTAAGAAAATTTTCTTTGCAGAATATAATGTACTTGGAAAAATTTTAAAAAAAGCTTATGTATCGTTTATGGATGGCAACCGAACTCTAGTTGATGGTATAAATTGATATTTCAAATGGCAATTATAAAATTAGCCAGTTCGAATCATTCATAAACGGGCCTTTAGACGAATCTAAATAAAGCAAAAAAACGTAACAAAAGTAACCGCTGTTTTTCAGCGAAATAGTTTCATAATGTAACATTTTTTGGGGGCAAGAAGTGCAACATTTTTGCTCCTAATAAGGGCAATATCACGGAATCTCTTTCTTTTTTTGTAACATTATTTCGAAGGAAATACTATGTTCAGACATGCACTTTTATTGAGTCAATATTCGGTTTATTGATTACAATATTTTAAGTGTTTAGACATAACAATATACGCAGTTCAGCTGCTTATTCAATATTCATTTGACAGCTGGTAAACAAAACAGCTGGTTGTTTCAACAACATTGTTTTTGTTTTGTTCGTTGTTTTTTGTTTTTTTTGTTTGTCGTTGTTGATATTTGAGTTGTCAAATATCAATAGAAAGTGTTCGGAAAATTGTAATATGCTCACTGAACGTACTTATGACAGTGCTGTATTTCAAATTTTAATCAATATTATAACAATTTTTATGAATTTATTGAGCAATAATTAATTGACATTTTATATGAAATATTGAGATCAATAATGCCGTTTATTGCGATTTACTCAATATACATAAGTGCATGTCTGAACATAGTATAAGATGGTGGATCCTCTTTGAAGACAGAGGTGCTATTTAGGCCATCTTTTAAGACCATTGTAATTAAATGTTTTAGAAAAAATCACAAAGAATAATGAATTTATATGCCATATTAAAAAATACTATATTTTTTTGATAGAGAACTAAAAAATGGAAAAAAATGAAAAATGGAAAAAAATTTAATTTTAATTAAAATTTCCTTTCATTCTTAATCGAATTGTATAAGAGATACAATAAGTTTGTAATAGATTACAAGCAATACGTTCAATTTGTCTTTAATCTATTACAAAATTGTTGAAATTAATTTACAATTTGACAAACGTAATAAGTTTAAATAAAACAATGTATTTTTTTAGGTTGTATATTACTTTAGGAAATAAAAAACAAAATTAAAAAATAATTTTAAAAAAATTGGTTTTCGTAAACAAATGTAATTTAATTACTTTTAATTTGCAATTTAAATAAAAAAAAACTAAAAAAAATTAACAGAATTTCATTCTTATTTCGTTTAAGGTTTAGTTAGGAAACTTATCAAATTTTTTGTTTTTAATCTTTATATTTATTATTTTTTAATTAATTTTAATTCATTTTTATTTTAAATTTTTGCTTAATTTTTTGTTTGTTTTAGACTTACATGCTAAAGGTGTTTTTGAAACAATTAAATTCTATAAATTTTTCATTCATTTTCCATTAATTTATTTAATTTTTATATTTAAGTGGTTTTTGTTTTTCATTATTTTATTTTTTAATTTATTTTTTTATTAATTTTTTGTTTTTGTATAACAATTCCTTTATGTATTTGAATTATAAAATGTTTTTAAAGTTTAATTTTGTTTTTATTTGTATTTTTAATTTAAACTTAATAGCTATTTTGTTTTTGTTTTGTATTGTTTAAATTAAAAATAATTTATCTAATAAATATTTGTATACAATAATAATATATTTAAATTAATTATAAATTACTTATTTTTTAAATAAACAAACAAAAAAAGAAATATTTTAAATTCTACAATAATTAAATCTATTTTTGTTTTTTTCTCTCTTTTTTCTTTTGTTAAATATAAAAAAAATAATTTGATTTTTTTTAAGGTATATATTTGTAAAAAAAAACAATAAGAATTATTTATTTATATTGTATAATAAAAATAAAAAATTAAAAATAATAATTAAACACAAGACGACTGTTACTACTTATGACTTGATTTGTTTTTTTAAAAAATAATGACTATTTAAAATATATTTTTTTTTAAATTGTAATTTTTTTGTTTTTGTTTTTTAACTATTGAACTTTTGTTGTTGTAGTTTTATGTATAAAAAAATATGACTGGTTTTTATATAAAAAAAAAAGAAACTAAAAAGCGAGGTACTTCATATACATATGTATATTTTTATTATATTATTTTATTGGACATTTTACATTCAAAAAAAAAAAAAGAGAGTGGATTGCCTAATTCATATAAAGCTTAAGAGTATTTTAAACCTTTAACTTGTCAAAAGAGGACAGAAATATTTCCCACGATCTCTAGCATATTCGTCATAAAGTAAAAAAATTATTGTTCAACAAATCGATTCTAATTTGTTTCCTTAATAAAATTTTTTATCTTTATTTAATTTATCTTCCTCTTTCTATTGAAAGAATTTCCGTATAAATACCTTCAGTTATCGAAATTTATCTAAAAACTCAATTATCGTTATTTATATGTATATAAACATTTTGTTATCGAAATTCAAAATAAAAACATTGTTTTCAAAAATTTTTATAAAGGTGCAGTTATCGAAATTTCTATAAAACTTTTTGTTATCGAAATTCCTGTACACATTTTAGTTATCAAAATTCATAATAAAGACTTTGTTTTCGACATTTCTATAAAAATTTACTTATCGATATCGATATTTCCATACAAATTTTAGTTATCGAAATTCATAATAAATTCTTTTTTTTTAATTTTTAAAAACGTGAAGTTATTGAAGTTTCTACAAAAATTTAGTTATCGATATTACCATACAAATTATAGTTATCGAAATTTCTATGAAATTTTTATACAAATTTAAAATATCGAAATTTTGGTGCACGTGCAAACTCTTTAGTATGGGAATTTCAATATTATATTATCGACATATGTATGTCTAAATATTATCGAATATATTGTTATCGAAATTTCATTATATGTTTGTTATCGATATTTTAATATATTTCTTTGGTTTTCAATTGAAATTTTAACATTACATGAACGAATTATAAATATTAATGAAGATATTGTTATTGAAATTTTTTCGATAATTTTGTTATCGAAATTTCATTATAAAAATTTTGTAATAAATGAAGAGAATTAAAAGATTTTAAATTGTAAAATAATACAAAAACAATGTCGTTAAATAGTTTTGGTACTTTTTGAAGGAACTTTTTCTTATAAAGAAAGTAAAATGGTAAATCTTTAAAAGCTAAAATTAGAGTACATTTTGGTGGTACTTTTTCTTTCCGCACAAGCTCAACTGCAAGGCTTTTAAACCCCAGTATAATTCATGAAATCTTTTTTAGCTTTATAGTGAATGGCAACCCTCTAACTCTTTTTTTTTAAATTTTATTCGTTTTGGAAATCTTTTCTTTAAAATGAAAATTTTATTTAGTTGATGAAAATTATTTGCTTTTAAAGTTGGAATTATTTACGATTTATTTTCATAAGTTTTTATATTTTTAAATAAAATAAAAAATTAAATTATTAAAAATATTTTTTTTTTATTTTGTTTAAAAAAAATGTACAATCTTTGGTTTTCGTTGCTGCTTTAGTTGGCTTTTAAATTTGATTTTCAATTACTTTTTCTCTCTTTTGTTTTAAATTTTCTTTAAACTAAATAAAATTTTCTTTTCTTTCCCCTGTTTTCTATTTTAAAAATAAGAAAAGAATGCTTTTAAAACATTGGAATTATTGTAAAAATTGCTTTAAATTATTAAAAAAAATAGTTTTTAATAAAAAACGTATTTAAAGTGTTAAAAACTAACATTTGGAATATAAAACAAGAAAGAAAAATTATTAAAAAAAATAGGAAAATCCAAGAAATAACAGAGAAGAGAGCAAATTCTTAGAATCTTTAATTCAGTGACTGTGACAAGATATGACATGACACTGGTTTTACTAGATCTTTTGTTAAAAAAAAAAAAAAAAAAAAACACTTAGAAACATTGACAATTGACATATTTCGAACACATTGCCATTACATTACTACATGACAGTTTTAATAAGGCTGCTAAAATGAAAAAGTATATTAATTTAGTGTCATTACTTGACATGACAATATCATTAATTCTGTCCTGACAATGACAAATATTTTATGACCAAAAATTAAACAAATTGCATTAGTTATCTGTCATTGTCAATTGTTTGTTAGTAAGCAACAAGAAATTTATGTGACATCATGACATGACATGCTTAGTTTTTCCTCAAAATGTTTGTGTCCTTTGATGACATTGACAAGTATTTTTAAGTTTTTAAAGTTTAAAAATTTCTTTACAGAATCTGAAATTTATGTGGCATAATGCTATGACATGGTTAGTTTTCTTTAAATTTCCCAGTTATTACATGACATTGTCAATTTAGTTGAAGTTTTCGCGCAAAAAGTTTAAAATCTTTTTAAAAAATCTAAAGTCTGTATGACCATACATAGTACATCAAGACACAATTTGTTTGTGATAGGCAAAAGCCCTTACTTTTTCACAAGGATTTCTAACGCGTGACTGTCATTTAAATGTGACAACTAAATCAGATTTTCAAAACTGTTATTGAGAGTGACAAAGAATTAAAAAAAAAAAAAATTTTAATAGTGTTACCCAGCCTGTACTCAATAATATAGTCACTTTTCTCTTCCCTTTACTGTTTTTATGCTGGCAGATTTTCCTTTAATTAATCTATGAAATCATTTAATTTCCTTAAATTCGTCGTTTTAAGCTCTCGTTTAAGCTGTTTGTTCCATTCCGTTCAAAGATTTTCTTTCCTTTCTTTCTTACCAATATTTTTTTGTAAGCAAATATGCGTCTGTCTTTAATTTATAAATCTTGACCTAATGAACTTGGTTAGGAATTGTCACTTGGGCTGTATTCGAGCACTACGTTCCAATTCATTGAATTGGCCGTAGTAGAGTACCTCGCTTATTAGTTTTTCAGCAATAATACGCTGTGTACGATCCATGGAACGTAGTTTAACACTAACATTGGAACCTACAAAATCGCAGTCATCTTTATTCAGACTTTCAGCATAAAAGGCAGCGGCAGCCGCGGCAGCAGCAGCCGATGAATTGGCATCCTGAGAGCCACTCATGCCATTCGGATTGCCCACCAGACTGCTCGATTTAATGTGCCCACTAATCGAGGTATTGTCTTCGGACATGCTTTCATTGGAGAGCAAGGAATTCATAAGCATTTGTCCGGCCTGGCTGCTGGAGGCACTGGCCGTATTCAATTTACGCATGTTGAGCGGTGTAAATTTCTCGTCTATTGACTCTGTGGAACGTCTTAGATTAGATGGCAGGACAAAACGGCTAAAATCGAGACTTTTGGCAGCAGCCGCCGCCGCAGCACTTACGCGCAAGTCTTGAGCAAAATCATCAGCTGAGTCGGCACCGTGACGATTTTCATCGGTTGAGCTGTAGGAACGATGTGAATCGGGCGGTGCAGGCGGATGGGGCGCATGAAAATAATTCTCGAGCAGTTCCTGTTTAATGTCGAGTTCATCGTGTGGGCCACGTGACCCGCTGGGTACAGCACCGCCTGGTATTAAATGTCTTTGTTTATGAGCTTCAAAAGTATTTGTATTTGGTATAGGACTAGAACCGGCTTCAGTACCAGAGGCGCCATCACTACGTCTACCGCCACCGCCACCATGGCCTGCAGCACTGCTACTGCCTATATCGGCAGCGCATGTGCCATTCTCACTGCCCGCCGTTGCGCCGGGTGTGCCATTTGGTCCCGAACTCAAACGTCCTTCATTCGATGTCACCGAGGTGTCGTGTATATTGGACGGTGTGGTACGTTCACATTTGGTATCGAGTTCCTTTAAGTCGTCATTATCAATATCTGTGGTATCCATAGGCTTTTGAGGACTGCCAGTAAAATCACTGTTACTACTGCCCCCAAACAAACTGCGCGGACCACCACCACCGCCACCACCACCACTACTGCTAGCTACAGTGGCACCAACTGAATTCAGCTCACTGGGAGCCGTCGAGGCATTGGAGAATGACATTGGCAAGGGAACACGTAGCTGATGATTACGTTCGTTTAAGGGTGGCGGGGAAAATTGACCCACTGCACTCCAAGACTCTAGAGGCTGAGAATTGGCCAACAACATGGGCAAATTAAGGCCCATCTGAAAATATTAAAAAAAAAAATAAAAATTAAAATTAAAATATTTTTATATTGTATTCTATATTGTATATAAATTGTGTATTTCTTTACAAAATTAAATTAAAAAAGAAAAATTTAAAAAATAAATTAATTAAAAAAATAAGAACAAAAGAAAAGAAAACCTCAATAGGTACTTTGTTTACAAAATTATTTCAAGAACAGCAATTTAAAAAAAACAGAGTCATTGAACCTTTTGGCAACACTGTTTTTATATGATTTTGTTTTTTTTTTTTTTGTTGTATGTATAGCGAAGAAGATATAATACACGGAGAGAAATTAAAATGGTAACATAATTTACAATTTACGAGACACTTTATTTGTTTGCAGCCATCATATAAACAATCTTAATATTGTTGTTTGTGTGTAAGATTTCCCTTTGCACACGCACTCGTACCACACACCCAATACACGAGTAAATACCTTGCAAAACCGAAACAATTTTTAAAACATCATCATCATCACCATCATCGTGATTGTCATCGTCACTAGACTCGAACAACAGCAAGCAAGAGAAACATAAAATGCGTAAACAAATTAATGAAAATAAAAACAACAACAACAACAACAAAACAATACAGACAATGAATGGGCAATAACATCGGCAAGAGTCGATGTGAGACAGCAACAACAACAATAACCACCATGTTAAATATTTTAGAAAATAAACAAATAACAAGACTAAAAAGAAATTGCAAAAATATTTTAAAATACGGAGACACACACACACACACACATTTGTGTGTGTACTTTAAGACATTCCTCACATACACGTATGTACGTACCTACACACGTATGAGTGCGTAAACAACAATAAAATGAGCACAAGAGACGACAACAACACAACTAAATAGTGTTTATGCATGTCACTTTGGGGTAATGTAATCAAAATAAATGCAGAAAATGTAAGAAAAACAAAAAGACGACGACGACGGACTACACTTCAATAACACTGGCAAACACAAAGATGGCAGTGCCTGCAAGGAATATATTCATTACATGAAATATTATTCATCCATTGAAATGAATATTAATTATACGCCTCCTGATAAATAAAGGAGGCAACACGAATCGTAATGCGAATCGTAACGTAACTGTGAATGGTGAGCGCTACCGTGAGATGATATCCAATTTTTTTTTTTGCCCAAAATGCAAGAGCTTGACTTGCATGACATGTGGTTTCAACAAGACGGTGCCACATGCCACACAGCACGCGTAACAATGGACTTATTGAGAGGCGAGTTCGGTGAACATCATTTTATTTCACGTTCGGGACCGGTCAATTGGCCGCCTAGATCGTGCGATTTAACGCCTTTAGACTATTTTTTGTGGGGCTATGTTAAAGCTTATGTCTATACAGACAAGCCCGCTTCAATTGACGCATTGGGGAAGACAACATTAAAGCATTTATTCGTGAAATACCGGCCGAAATGTTGGAAAGAGTATGCCAAAATTGGACTAAGCGGATGGACCATTTGAGGCGCAGTCGCGGTCAACATTTGCATGAAATAATCTTCAAACATTAAATTATATGGACCGTACTATCGATTCAAATAAAGATATTATGGATTTTTCTGAATTTTATTGTTTTTTTTTTGAAAAATTTTCCTATTGCTCTTGAAAAATCACACCTTACAAGAAACTTTTAACCTGAAAAAGGTTAAAGAAATGAAGTGCAGAGCTATAAGAAATGATTAAATCTATAAAATTAGTTCATTCTAATAAAATTTCCACTTCTTTAAAACTAACAGACAAAAAACAGATTTAAACTAATGTCATCCAAGTACATCGGCATTCAAAAATGTTGTCAATCCCTTGTTTACCCAACAAATGTTTCGATTTCCCGATTTCTCATTTGCCTTGAAAAGCCCATTCTCCATCTTCCATTTTATCATCTAGTAGGGCCTTCCAAATATTTATTCTCACTTCAAAGAAAGGTTTCAGGTATATATTCGGCTTGGAAGCTTCACATGTTACAGCTCATCTGCCTGCTCATTGTCTTGAATTCCCACGTGATCTGGATTCCTGTAAAGGATGACTTTATTCCCCCTGCCTTGTTGAGATTGTCCCATTATTGTTGTTGAATTACAACCTCATATAAGTCGAGAATCTGCATAACAGATTCTTGGACTGTCATCTTTCGATAGTGAAGTATGTTTGAAAAATACACGCAAATTTCCTCAAAGTTTCCGGATGTTATACACCATCCGTATGCCACATAATTGTCGCTTACTTAAAGGAAAACATAGCTCCCAACTTGCATTCCATTCACTCTTATTGTTCAGTTTCGCATTTTATGGTACCAAAAAATTTACTGACTCTGTTCAGAGGCACTTAAGAAAGACGCTATTAGCTATCTATTTGTCATATCACGATGCCCTCAAGTAAATCTTGTGTTAAACTTATATAAGTATGTATATACTCTCTAAAGCTGTGTGTCTCACTACCATAGGCAACAGGTTATAGCATCTAGTGCCGCTATAGGACAGTCCTTAATTGCTCTGGTTTTAACAACGCATGCCATGCATGCATCTTATCTAATCGTCAATTCTTAAACTTTTTTCCACAAATTTTTAACAATTTTTCAATATGTAAGCAGACTTTTAATACCTACTGTATGCCAGTGTAGTAAACACTGCACTCGTTTAAAGCACTGTTTTAGCAAAACAAATCGTATGAACGAACGATAACAAATTGAAAAAAAAAACAATCGTTTTGATTGATTGTTTTCTCTCACTCACTCTCTATCTCTCTATCACTCTCATAGCCGCCATTGTGATGAGAGTGTTGGCAGTGATGAAATCGATGTGTTGTATTGCGGTTGTTTGAGGTGAGTTTTGTTTCGATTCGAATGCGTGAAAGAAAGTTGTTGTGCTTGTCACACACACACAGACACACACATTCATAAACAATATTTATTTACAATATTGAAATAGATTGCAAATAAATAGAGAGGGAGAAAGAGAATGGGAAAAGAAGCAGAAGCAGAAGAAAATAAAAACGTTAGAATATGGAAATAAAAATGAGAAACGTACTTGAATGGTTTTCTTACAATAATAAATACAAATAGAAAAATAAATCCGCTTTAAAACAAATAATAAATTGAAGGTGAATAGTAATAATAAAATATAAAAAATAACAACAACATTAATAATATTTACATTTTCCTTGGATAAATTCATACTTCCTTGTCCAGTGTATTAAAATAATGCAATCGATCGTTGCAATTGAGGGAATTATTTTTAACAAAATGTAGGAAATCAATTTGCTTTTTTTTTCTTTTTTAATTTAATTTGTTGTTATTGTGGTTTCTATTTGTTTGATTTATTTATGTTTCGTTTATATGTAAATAATTTAACATCTCGTTAAATTAACTACAATGAATACATTTCATAAATTGCGTTGTATTTTTGTTTCCTTTTTTTTATTATTTATTTATAATATTAAATACGATATATTCAAATTATTTCTTTTATTTTTTCTGCTTTTCTTAAAAATTTACACATTTGTAGTTGTTGTTTATTGTATTTAATTATCGTTTTGTTGTTATTATTGGCATAAATTATTTGAAATATATTTTAATTTCTTTAATTTTTTTCTTTTCTAATTTAATTTTATTTTAAAATATTTTATTATTTTTATTTTTTTTTTTTAAAGTGATCGACCGCATTTAGTCATTATTTTGCTTTTTATTTTTAAATAATTTATCGATTAAAATTAAGATGATTGCTTTTTAACTGAAATTTCATAAGAATTTTACGTCATTAAATTGTTTAAAATTCAAAATTAATTTCGTATGTCTTTTGAATTCTACGAGGGTTGCTGAATAAGCTTTTTAAGCGTAATAAGTGATACGCATAAACAAAGACTAAAATTTGAGAGCGTTTTAAAGTTCGGTGACATAGTTTATTCCTTTCCTGGAAATTATTAACACATTGTATGTATTTGTGACGTCATTTGTCACACTTACCAACAGACAAATTGGCAAGATTAGAATGATATTTGAAATCTATGGCAGTGTCACAGATGTACTTAGCACTGTGCGTAATCGCAATTTACGTGTTTTGGTAATAGTTGTTGATAACCATCGTTATTTTGGCCAGCAAGAAATTTCCAGAAAGAGTAACTTAACATTTTGACAATGACAATGGGCCGCCAACTAATATGTGATTTGACGTCGTTATCTTTTTTGCCGAAAGGTAGAGCAACGGACTTGTTTTTGCAAATAAACTATCGTCCTTATCGCAGAGATATCACCGGAAATATAAGGAAAAGTGATCGGAAAGGCGATCATTTAAATGAAATCATAGTTCTATTCAGACTTCCTTTATTTTCGGTTTGGTAAGTTCTAGAAATTATAAAGAACTAGTAGTAGTACAAAATATTAAAGTTTTTATTATTAAATGCACTTTCATTTAATATAAATTTTCCAAGATCACACAAAGAATTTTCACTAACGGAACATAATAAATATGATAAAATAAACACGGATAAAATAAACACGGAAACAAAATTGAATGCGTCACCAAACAATTACTCACTTAAAGTTATTTTCAAATAAAATATACGCTTAAAAATAGAAACAACCTTTAGACTCGTTTTATTTATTCATCTTTTTTTATTGCTTTTATCAATAATTAATTTAAATTGCTTTTTTATACTTTTTGTTTACGTATTTATTAAGCATTTGAAATATAAGCTGCATAAAAATGCAACACTGTATGAATTTTTCATAATGCCATACTAATTAAAACAACTTTGCAACTGCACACACAAATAAAGGCGCGAAATTTCTACAGATTTTTAACGTTACACACTCGAAAAGTAAACCGATTTACAGTGACAAACAAGCTCAACGAAATACGTGAGTATTGGAAAGTAACAACAGAAATAAAAAAACAAACTAACGTGAGCTCAAAAACTAACAACCGTTAAGTGTGACAATTTACAATAAAATGAAGCACACACAGTAGTAGTACAATTGTTGCAAACCAAAATAAAAATTAAAGGAAAAACATAAACAACGCGAATAGGCGGGCAGCAATAACAATTGACAATCGCACACAGTGAAAGAGAGAGAGAGTAAAAACAAACTTAAACAATAACACATCAAATCAAGAAAGAAAGACATCAACAACGTAAATAAGGCGCTCGCATAGTATATATGTGCGGATGTAAATACGCAAAAATAATAAAACCGTCAGTCATTTTTAAACTCGTCAGTTTAGCCGATCGGCGAAACCCATAAACGACACGACAATTTCTCTCATGCCTGCTCACAACGGCAGCCGTTCGTTCGTTCGGTCAGTCAACTAGTAAGTTTAGTCAGCCGAAGAAAGTCTACGTAAGTATTATACCTTTTACTCATTAATATTTGCTTGTTTGCTTGCTTGGCTGTGTGTATAAGTGTGTGTGTGAGTCTCTTCATACTCTCTGTTTATATTTTAACCAAAATAAAAAGAGATAGCTAAAGAGAGAGAGAGAGAGAGACAAAGTATTTACGTAGTATTTTTTTTTCTGTTAGTATTTTGTTATTGTTTTTTAATTCATACGAAATAAACAAAAACCCGAGAAAAAAAAAAGATTTTTTTTATTGTATTTGTATTTCTGTTTACGAGTTAAACACACCACATAAAATATAAAAACAGAAGGCAATAACAACAATAATACACACACAATACAATACAATACAAAAAAAAGTTATTATTAATCATTCCATTGCTGGCGTTGTTGTCGTCGCCGTCGTCGTTGTTGCTGCTGCTATGGTTGTCTGGCTTTTTTTTCTAGTTTTTTTTTTTTTTTTTTGGTGAACACAGTGAAATGTTTGTTTTCAAAATTGTAAACAACTTAAAATGCGGAATGATGTACATACTTACACGCACACACATGCACACAAAAGAAACGCTGAAAACGAAAACAACAACGTAAGAAATACTATAAAACAATAACAACGACAACGACATCGTCAGTCAGTAATAAAAATAGGAATTCAATGAAATTTTTATAAATGAAGTGTTAAGCTAGTGTTGCCAATCAGTTAAGGAAATGGAAAAACGCTTGTTAAGAAGAACTTGTTAAATAAGCGTTTTGTTTTACAATTTAATTTCAACACAATTTAAATTTAAATTACAACGCTTCTGCTGTCGCCTCTAATTAAAACGCATACTGTATGGCTAAGGCACTAATTGCAAAATTGTGGCGCAGTATTTGATGCATGTTCTGAGTTCATAGCATCATTGCCTGCATTGACACATGAAGACTTTTAGAAGTAAGACGTTTTGTTTTGTTGGCAAATTACGGATGTGGATGAGAGAATCGTTTTTGTGTTCGATACATAGTGATACATCATAGGGCGTACCAAGCGAGATCTTACTGCTGCCTTTAGTGCTATTGAACGGGAGTCTAAGAAGATGGGTCTGGCAGTAAATGAGGGCAAAACAAAGTATATGTATGTTGTCGACAAGTAGAGACGTGCGGCGTATTGATTCTCAGATTACGGCCGATAACTATACTTTTGATACAGTCAAGGAATTTATTTATCTTGGCTCCGCCGTTACCACCAAAAATGATGTCAGTCTGGAGATCAAACGCAGGATTACTCTTGCCAACAGGTGCTACTATGGTCTCAATAGGCAATTGAGTAGCAGAGACCTCTCTCGTGCGACAAAACTAATACTCTACAAGACGCTCATCCTACCCGTGCTTCTTTATGGCGCAGAGGAACTGATGCAGCAGCCTTGAGAGTATTCGAGAGAAAAGTCCTACGTAAGATCTTCGGTCCAGTGCGAGTTGGCGATGATTTCCGCATCCGATCCAACAGTGAGCTGTATGAGCTCCTCAACGACATAGACGTTGTACAGCGTATTAATATCCAGCGGCTGCGCTGGCTCGGCCATGTCGTTCGAATGGAGGAGGATCAGTGGTGTTGCGCTAATATTTTTTTTTACTGGAACGCGTATTAATAATTATATAGACAGGGCCGATCCTGGGTAGGCGGCCGCTCTGTGCGGTCTCATGTCCCAGATTCCATGATAATCCTGGCGGCGGTGTTTTTTTTTTTTTCAAAACGTCAGCCAATTCCCGTTATCAGAAATCATCTTTAGTTCCGGAACGCGGAAGAACCGGAACGACGTTCCGGCTCGACAACACCACTGAGGAGGATGCTCTGGCGAGACGGGTATTTGATGCGGGGATCTGCGGAAGTCGGCGAAGAGGACGACCTTGTATCCGTTAGAAGGACCAAATCGAGGAAGCCCTGTCATCGATTGGTGTGACCAACTGGCGTAGGCGCGCAAGAAGCAGAGGCGCCTGGAAGGATGTGTTGCGGCAGGCCGAAATCCGTTAATCGGGTTGTTAATGGCCAATTAAGTAAGTAAGTACATAGTGACACGCTTGATGTTGGCATTTGTTTTCTTTCTTTTTCCTTGCGTTGGAGACGATAATTTATGTGTGTTTGACATCCAATCCACATAGGAAACTGGAAAAAACAAACAATAATAATGGAATAATGGAAGTCGCCGTAGTCTAGTAGATAGTGTGTTGGCTTATTAGACGTAAAGACCGGGTTCGTATCCCAGCTCAAGCATCAAAACGAAATATGAAAAAAAAAAATATTTCTTCGGCGATTTCCTCTCAGTAGATTTCTGGCAAAAGCTCTGAGAGTAAATAAAATTTGCCATAAAAAAAGTTTCTCAAAAATCTGTCGTTCGGAGTCGACTTTAAACTGTAGGTCCCGCCACTCATGTATAAAATTAACACACACAACATGAGTGATGTGAGAAGCTAGACCGTAATCCTGACTGAAGGGTTGTAATGGCCAATTATGTATGTATGTATGTAATAATGGAATAATGCCGTTAAACATATTCGACCGAAGAAACGCGAAAGAAAATCTAAAGAGAATTCCTAAAGTTTCGTCAAAACATTTCAAATCTTATTTACTTTAAAATATGAATTTAATTCACGTTTTTAACATTTTAAGGTACACTAAAAGCGCTAAATTAGCCACAAAGTGTAAAAATGCTACAAAAAATATACTCACACACATGCATATACAACACAAATAATAACAATAACAAAAAAGAAGAGTCAAGTAATTGATGATGGTCATACTCATACTCAGTGCATAAATATTTTAAAGAAAAATTGTAAAAGGCAAAGCAAAAGAGGTGAGAGAAGTAATGTTCTCTATAAGAGAACTCTGTGGTAGTATTTAAGGAAATTTTTTTTTCAAATCGTAACTGTACTGGCGGCAATATGAGAAAAACAATAACAAACGTTAAGTAGAAGCAGACAATATATGTTTATAATGCAAGTTCTTGATTTGCCTTGCTTTGCTGTACACATGACATGCATGAGTTTAACGGTTTTTGTAAGTAAAAATATTTTATTTTTGGGTGGGATGTGTTATTACTTAGCGAGAGAGAGAGGGAGAGTAAATAAAATAACAGCGAGTGCATGTAAAAATTATCACTTCCCTGAGAGGAGGCAAAAAATGCTAAAAGTGTTGACAACAGGATTTCGTAGCGAAAATAACAACAAACACAATATGCACTACTAAACAACAACAATACCTACATAGTTGGGATAACAATATTTCTGCAGTCACATCTACAACTATGGCCGAAAGCGTATTGGAAAAACAATAATAATAATAATAATAACCTGAGTAAAAATAAATAAAAAAAAAAAAACGAAAACAAAACAAACAAATAAAATAAATAAAAACAAATAAACAACAAATATAAATACAGAAAAGGGAGAGAAGGAATAAATAAACAAAAGTAAAGTTGAAAAAAAGTAAACAAAAAAAAAAAAAGAAAAACTTATGAAGGAAAATTGTATTAAAAAACAGCAACAACAACAACAGCAATGGCGGCTTTGGTGATGGGGAAGTTGGAATGAAAATAAAACAAAACAACAGCAACCACAACAACAAGAAGAAATATTTAACTTCACTACAAGAAATAATAAAATAACATCTACAGTAACAACAATAACAATTCAAGTTTTTTTTTTTTGTTGAATGCGTTATTTTCAGACGTCGGCACCAATGTCCCTCAGGGGAAGAACATTTTCGGCTTTTTACACACATAGGGCACGAACATCTACAATGTTCGTTAAAAAGAGCATAAAAATGCATTCAGTTGCTTGTCAGCCTTCAGTCACCGAATACACAGAAGGGAAACGATCTGACGTTTACATAACTTTTATGAAAGGGACAGCAATATTACCAAAAAAGTATTTCTGTCTCTGTCTAAAAGTAACTCTGTTTTGTTTATTTATGTTTGTTAATTTTTAGGGTGGGTTTTTATTTTCTATTTTGGTAGAAATTGATGATATTTTTGTAGAATAATAGAATAGTTTTGAAAGGAAATGAACTGTTTTATTGGGGAAACGTAATACGGAACTAATGTATTTGGTGACACCTTTCATCGATTGTCACTAACTTAGTATTTAACCAATTTGGAGGTATATTCACAAATTCCTGAAACAAAAAGTTATGAGTATATATTTTGTTATATTTTTATTTTTACTTATCTTTTACACACGGAACTTGTTTCATTGTGAAGAGAAATTGCTAAGAGTTCGATTAATAATAAAAAAATTACCGAATTTTAACTTTTTCATTCAAGAAATTAATAAATACTGATAATATACACAAAGTTCTGCAAGGAAAAAATTTTATGAACAATATGTCTTATTTCATCTTGATGTCTTTAACTTCTTACTTATCTTTTGCACAAGAAACTATATTCATTCTGACCAAAAACCAGTCACTTTTCGATTAATATTTAAATATTTTAGAACTTTTAAGATTTTCATTGAAGAAATTAAAAAATATTCCAAATTTGCTCTTTTTTAACACAAAATCAATGTTTGTTTACATTTAATTTTTGAACTTTATCCGCCAGTTTTGACTCTGTATATCTGTTGCTTCTAACACATTAGCTTTGCAAAACTTATAATTCATTTTTTTTCTCCCTCTAAAAACTTATGTAAAATAATGTTATGAGAGTTTGTCAAACGTCATTGCTTTCCCTTCTGTGTATTCGGTGCTTCAGTGAAGCAGGTTCTCGTCGCTTCTTTCTGAAATTTTTTTGTATATCAATTATACACCCAAAGGAAAATTACAATAGCATTGACTATTTTCTAATGAGATTCACTAATAACAATGAGAAATGATCTCCATTTTTGGTAGAATATTTGTCAAGTTAAATACGCAGTCTTTAGGGATTTGGCGTGGTACATTTTTTCTATATTTTCCACTACATAAATATATTATTAGATTACACTTATAAATATTACTAACAATTTTCCTCTGGCTTATACACATGCCTCTCACAAATACACACACATTTGTATCATGTTCTCTTTGTGCCGACGTCTGATTATTTTTATTGTGTTGTACCGTACCCTACACCAACCAAGGCTGTCAATTTTTACTTGAAATTGTGCTGGCAATTGCAGATCCTTATAGTCCTTATGGTCTTAAGTACCTTAAGTACAGTGTTAGCTGTGAGGCGAGTCTGTGGTTCACACCCCATCTCAGGCATCTTGAACAAACCGAAATTTGAACATTTTATTTCGGAACATGGGTGATGTGAGAAGCTAGATGGTAATCCAAACTAAAGGGTTGTAATGACCAATTAAATACGAAAAAGAAGAAGAAGCCGCTATTTAATTTATTCAACTGAACAACGTAGACTATGTAGTTACTCGGGTGTATTTTCACTGTCGCACCGTGTAATTAGTGAAGATGCTAACCTTTCAATTAGAAAGCACTGAAGAACTTTAAATGTCGATAGATAGTCATTTCAGCAAGGCTAACTGCTTGGCGTGGTGCTAATTGTGTTAAACAACAAATCCCAAGCAAACTACGTCCATATTCCGGAGAATTAAAAAAAAAATTTCCTTCTTTAAGAAACGGTGATAGGAACCCACAACTCGGTCGAAAACTAATAATAAATAATGGACCAGCGCCAAGCCCTGTATTGAAATAAAAGTTTCATCAAAATCATAGCATTACTTGTGGTTTATTTAACTTTGTGTTGTGAAAACCGAAATATGTTTAACTAGATATTACCATTTGAAAAAGATATTCAAACTTGATGTGCCCTGTATTAAAAGTATTTTAATGCAATAAAATCTTCTCTAAATTTTATTTTTTCTTACTACGAAAATAAATTCTCATGTCACTTTAATTTTCACGCCCACTGTACATGCACAAACTCTGTTTTTTTCTTCTTATTGTTCATTCTTTTCTGCATTATTATCTATGGTTGTCGTTGAAGTAGTGTTGTTATTGTTATTTTGTTGTTGTTGTTTGTTATTTATTCATTGGCTGCGTTGATAATCAGTTTGTTTACATTTTTAGTTGTTGTTCCTTCGTTTCTTTTTCTGTTTTACTTTTTTGTACGTTTTATTTTTCACTTTTTCTCCTCCTTTATTTATAACGCATCACCATTTTTAATTTTGCACTTGCTGTGTGTGTGTGTGTGCATGTGAGTAAGTGTCAATGAGTATTGCGTTAATTTTCTGCTGTGGTTGGATGTGTGCGTGTGTATGTGCTTCAATGAATTTTCATGAGTTGTTATTTTTGTTTACATTCAAATGAATTCCTTTTATTAATATTTGTCTCTCTCTCTCTCTCGCTTTGATTTTTTCACTACCTCCTGGTGTTTGAATTGTTTTTGTTTTTTTTTCGTCACTATTATTATTATTGTGTTAGAACTCTTAAGCAAGCTTAACGTTGCCAACCTTCATTGTGTTGATATGTATTTGTTTTAGCACAATAACAACTCACACTTTCTTGCAATATTCAGTGTTACATACAGTGTTGCTCGAATATTTCACTAAAGCAAGAGAGCCGCCGTTTGTTTTTCTACGATTTTTTTTATCAACTAAATCGTTAAAATAAATTAAAAAAGATAAATAAATTAAAGAGATAAAATTTTCTGTAATTATCGGTAAATGAAATCACAAAAATAAAGAGACTAAAGTGGACATTGTGTGTTAACGAGCCGAGAGCTAGTGCTTCAAGCCCCAGCTCAGGCATCTGGAAGCAAACGAAGCTTGAAATATTTGTTTCGGTGACTTGCTCTTTGGCATTAAATGTTGATAAATCGAAAAACGGGATTTTTTCACAAGGTTCATTGGCAACCCTATTAGTCTAGAAACTGCTACAGTTGAAAAACGTAACAAATGTCAGGAATTAGAAGCACTACCTATAAAGAAATTTTAAGTTACTGAGAGCCTTACAGCCGTGTTAATTGAATAATTTATTTCAATTGCTTTAATTTTTTAAGGCTAAGTTCGGTATCAATAATTTGACTAGAATTCGCTTCCAATTCAATTAAGCACACATGGCATGGCGATCATGGTATCAATTCTGGCATTGCCACCGTCGGCGATACTACACCTAGCTTAGTTCATGATCATTTTCGCTTAGAACTGAGGAATTCTCTTCAGATTTTCTTTCGCGTTTCTTCGGTCGAATATGTTGGCGGCATTATTCCATACATACATACATAATTGGTCATTACCGCCCTTCAGTCAGGATTTCGACCTAGCTTCCCACACCACTTATGTTGTGTGCGTTAATTTTGTACATGAGTGGCGGGACCTACAATGTTTAAAGTCGACTCCGAATGACAGATTTTTGAGAAGGTCTTCATGGCAATTTTATTTACTCTCAGAGTTTTTGCCAGAGGCAGTCGCCGAATAAATATTTTTTCATATTTCGTTTTGATGCCTGACCTGGAATACGAATCCGGGCTTTACGTCTAATAAGCCAACACACTACCTTACTAGACTACGGCGACTAATGTGACGTCGTCCGCAATAAGTCCGTTCAGAAATGGAACCATTTCATTTCGTGTTAGTAATGAATACAAACAAAAATTCGATTCACATAAATCCAAGGAGTTTTTCCATTCTTCAATGCTTTTTCGATACCCAGCTTTCCTTAAACAATTGACAACTGTTTGGTAATGAATGCCTCAATTTGACCAAAGCAAGGCGAATTTTATGAAATTGAAATTATCGGATCGAGAACTGAATTATTAGTTGCAGTACCATCTCCATAAGTTTAACAATTTCTTAAGCAGCTTACGATGCACTCTTTTTTTTGTACAATGGGTCAATTCGACCTCCGGGTACTGTACTTGTCTTAACTGACGTCCTCTACTAACCTAACAATGTACTCTTACTTCATCTAGAATGTTGAACGTTTTCTTTTATTTTGCAAAAAAAGTAAAGCTTTCAATCAAGCTATAGTGTTGCTTGATGCAATTAATATTACCAGAGATATGACATTTTAAAGCCATCTATTAACAACTGAATGAGCAAAACTGAATTTTTTTTTGAAAACCCATGTTCTTATTCTTACAAGGGGTGATTTTTTAAGAGCTATAGGAAAATTTTTCAAAAAAAAAAACATCAAATTCAGAAAAATGCATGAAATCTTTATTTGAATCGATAGTACGGTCCATATAATTTAATGTTTGAAGATTATTTCATGCAAATGTTGACCGCGACTGCGCCTCAAATTGTCCATCCGCTTAGTCCAATTTTGGCATACTCTTTCCAACATTTCGGACGGTATCTCACGAATAAATGCTTCAATGTTGTCTTTCAATGCGTCAATTGAAGCGGGCTTGTCTGTATAGACATGAGCTTTAACATAGCCCCACAAAAAATAGTCTAAAGGCGTTAAATCGCACGATCTAGGCGGCCAATTGACCGGTTCCGAACGTGAAATAAAATGTTCATCGAACTCGCCTCTCAATAAGTCCATTGTTACGCGTGCTGTGTGGCATGTGGCACCGTCTTGTTGAAACCACATGTCATGCAAGTCAAGCTCTTGCATTCTGGGCAAAAAAAAGTTGGATGTCATCTCACGGTAGCGCTCACCATTCACAGTTACGTTACGATTCGCAGCATCTTTGAAGAAGTACGGTCCAAAGATGGCAAATTCAATGATTTGCAAGCGTTGTTCGTTTGTAAGACGATTCATTGTTAAATTATAGACCAAACTGAAGATGTTTGACAGTGAAACAAAACACGAAACGTGCGTGAGCTGCTTAAACCAGTGTTGCCAAAAAGATAATAGCTAAAAAATTACCCTTTAGAAAGCAGGATACTTTTGTTGTTCACTATAAAATTCACTGTGTGAAGAATTTTGCGTATGTATGCGTAAAAATTTCAGGAAAACATTTAGATTTGTGACAGCAACAACACTGTGGTGATAAATTTCTAACAGAAAGCACCGTTATTTCAGTGAGTGAGCAGTAGTTCTCTAATAACATCTACTCTCTTATAGTCTCCCCTAACTCACACACACTCATACATGCCATGTAATAATACTTCCTAAGATTTACAAACTTAAACGACAACAACAAAACAAAAAACTGAGAAACAAAGTTTATAGAAAGTAAACAAATCTATAGTAAATGTGTAAATAAATAACACATCATACCCATGCAAACAATACACACACACACACACATACAATACGCTCAAATGTATGCTTAGTGCATTCGTTTCATTCGTATTTATTATTACATGTCATTCTCATTGTTGTTGTTGTTGCTTCTAATATTGCAAACAAAAAAACTGAAAACTTGCTGTAAAACACAACAATAACCTCCGAACCAAATTAATGAGAGAGCAAATAATTGCTCTCTCATTATTAAGTTCACATGCAGAGAGCCCTAATACTATAGAGATTGTATAGACAGACGACGGTGATAAACAAAATTTCGCAAAAAAACATTTCGTGCAAAATTTTTCGACAAAGAAATACAAACAAACAAACAAGAACTAATAATGGGTTATCCATATAACGGAATTGTGATTTATTTAAAGAAAAACTTGCCAGTGATGCAATTTAGATCGTTTAACTAAAGAAAAACGCATAAAAATAGTTAAACCATTTTTCGTGTATTACGTGGTGATTATGGTGGCTATGATCGACTTAATGGGCATGTTAAGATTATTAAGAAATTTTATGAGCATCTGTAAACATTACGACCCATGTCTAAGCATCAGTGAATGCACTGCCGAAAAAATATTTTTTTTTGTTAAACAAAGTGTGGCGGTTAGAGCGAAGTTATCAATTTTACAGCGCTCTTGGCCAATGAGTTCAAGTTACGCATTGTTATGGTGTGTTTTGTATTTAAAGTTGAATCTGAATCCATATAGAGTCCAATTTAAGCAACACTTAATGCTGGTGGAGCCATTAAAACATCGCAGATATGCCGATTAGGTTCCGAGAATCCACAACTGTGACAAATTGTGACACACCCATTACATACATCCATACATAATTGGTCATTACAACCCTTCAGTCAGGATTACGACCTAGCTTCTCACACCACTTATGTTGTGTGTGTTAATTTTATACATAAGTTGCGGGATCTACAGTTTAAAGTCGACTCCGAACGACAGATTTTTGAGAAGCTTTTCATGTCAATTTTATTTACTCTCAGAGTTTTTGCCAGAAAACTGCTGAGAGGAAGTCGCCGAAGAAATATTTTCATATTTTCGTTTTGATGTCTGACCTGGGATTCGAACTCGGGCCTTCAGTCTAATAAGCCAACACACTACCTACTAGACTACGGCGACTTCACCCATTACAGCTGGAAAAAGTGATTGTTTGGCGAGAAACAGCGGTCTGCTTTTTTTGGCCTTTTTTCAGGCCTTTTTTTGGCCTGCACTTGACGATTATGCACTGCATGGTATCCGGTTACAAAAAAATCAACATTATTCAAGTTAAAATCCGAATACCATCGTAAAAGTGGTTAAAAACTATTCTTAAAACGATCAACTGCTGCAACCAATCGCTTCCACTGCATTTCGTCCACAAAAGTAAAATTTAAGCATTATTCATACGTAAGTTTTATTTATTTAATTTTACATTTTGAAAGCGTAAAATGGATAACCCTTTTGTTTCTACACACACCGCGTGTGGTATTCATTAATAATTGCTATCACAGTGATTATTATCGCAATAATAATCCCTAATGAAGTCAAGTGCATGAAAATGTTGCTGCTAATGAAGATTGTAATACACGCACACACTCATTCAAAAACTTTAAAATAAAAAAAGTAAAAATTAAAAAAAAGAAGAGCCCTTTTCGTATGTACCGCACAAAAAAGAAATCTTTTGGCAACTCTGTATGATATTTACGCGCAAAAACCTGAATTTTTTTTTATTGTTGTTCTCTGTTTCTATTAATGTGCACAACCAAAACATGACGGCCATTGTTATTGAGTGAATAATGCTTATATATGAACGAAGAGCGTACTCCGCCGAATGAGTGTATGCAAAACAAAAGCAAAAATATTCACAACATACGATGATGACAACTATGCATCATGCAATGTGTATCATTTACTTTTAATATTGTTGTTATTGCTTAAAATACATGTAAACAATAACAATTATGCTGTATGCATGCATTATACATACTATGTATGCTGGCACATAGTATAAACTCCCATAAAAGCTTGCATGCATTTTATACACTTGTACACACACACACTCACCCAATTTGTGCTCACATGCATTTATGCAATGTTTCTGATGATGATTTTCATTTGTACAATAACAATAATAATAATAAACAGCCGAAATAAAAACAACAGCATAAAATATTGTGTACTACCTTCAATGTTATTATTGTTGTCATTGTTATTTGTTGTTTTTAATGTCATTCGTGTTATTATTATTATTGCTATTGTTGCTGTATTTTACATACATACATACTTTGGCTGCTACACTAGGGAGAGAGAGTACAGTACACAATAGTTGGCTGTGTCGTGTCGTTACTTGTCGTATGCTATTGATAATGGCGCTTTGTTGATATTGGCAATAATACGAACCTGCACACACATATACATATGGATATTCACGCAATTGTAGTTTCGTAGTATTTTACAAACACTCTCATTGTGGTATTTTACACTCGGGTAGTTTGTACTGACGAACTCCCTTCAATCGTGTGTTTTTGTTTACAAACAATGCTTTTGTTTTTGTTACTGCTATAGTAACTTTGGGAGGAGAGTATGTCATGGTATTGGGAGAATATAAAATTGCTGTGTAATAACGACTGCATGCATGCATGCCAAGAACGGCTGCACTGCACACAAGACAATTTTAGTTGGTCAACAGTTGAGTTGCTGCCATAGAGGGGGATAAAGAGTGGTTGTCGCTGATGGCGGGTAAAGTTGTTTACGTTTTAAACTGTACAGTAATAAAGGTGTTGCCATTGTACTACAAAAATACCACTTTGACTGGTTTGTAAATAACTTTACATTAGTACGTACTTAGTAGTACATTAGTAGTAAATTATAAAATCTTTTCTTCGAATAATGATAACTGAATTATGTACTATAGGGACCGCAAAATAACTTTTTTTTTTTGAAAATGCTTTAAAAAAAAACTACTGAATATTTTCTCAAATTTCTTTTTTTATTTGAAAGTACAATCCTTCCGGTTAATAATGGAAAATAATTTCATTCAAATGGCTGCCTCGGCTGGCCATGCAGTAGCCTACACGATCGGTCCAATTTTTAAGCACATTATCGATTGTGTGCAGCTGTATTTCACCAATGGCTTCACGAATATTATCCTTTAAAGCGTCAATTGTCTCTGGCTTGTCGGCGTAACACTTATCTTTGACGGCACCCCACAAATAATAGTCCAACGGTGTCAAATCGCAGCTCCGAGCTGGCCAAACGACATCAGCTCTGCGCCTGATAATGCGATCTTCAAAAACAGGGCGCAAAACATCGATTGTAGCTTCGGCTGTGTGGCACGTAGCGCCGTCCTGTTGAAACCAAATGTTGCCAATATCCTCCTCTTCAATTTTTGTGAACAAAAATTCGTTCAACATGGTCCAATAACGATCGCCATTGACTGTAATGGCCACTCCTTGCTCATTTTCGAAGAAAAATGGCCCAATTATGCCTCTAGACCAAAATCCGCACCAAACAGTGACTCGTTTTGGGTGCGTCGACTTTTCAATGTATGCGTGCGGGTTTTCTGTGCCCCAAATGCTACAAATTTGCTTGTTTACATATCCGCCAAGATCAAAATGAGCTTCATCTGAAAAGATGATTTTTTTTGCCAAAATCGGCATCTTCTGTAAGTCGATCGCAGGCCCACTTAGCGAAGCGAAAACGCGTATACACAACCATATTCGTTCAGCGGAAGGATAAAACTAATTATCTGTCAAATCAGACATGAGCTAAGTGTTACCATTCACGAAATAAGCACTAGTTGAAAAAAAAAACGTTAGATGGCGGACCCGATATGTCTTATATCAAAATAAGGCTTAAAATGTTACCTTTTGAACAAGCTATAGTGTTGCCTAATGCAATTAATATTACCAGAACTTAACCGAACAGACAATAAATTCTGGATCCTCTTTTCTATTTTCCAAGTGCTGGACAAAAGTGGTTATGTGATCCGTTAAAACTGTTATGAGCACCCTAACATGAACTTTGCTTAGGTTTAATGCAAATTTTGTTTGGCATAACTGAATAACGAACTTAATTTGTCACGTTTTCTTTTGCAAATAAATAAAGCTTGTGAGTAATATAATTTATTTGCCTCTCTTCAGAGGATTGTCAATTTCACGTATGTCTTCGTACGAAGTTTCTGCTGTACCTGCAATGGCCGAGTGTTCAGGCATCGCTTTGAGAGTAACCGTCAAATAAAAGGATAGCGAGCCAAATTAAGATCCAGATTTTTCTAGACTCCGTTGCATTCTTATAGGAGTATAATCTGCGTATGTCGTGTAGGCACTCTCTAGGGAATTTGCGACCGTTCTCTTGTCAGTTACTATTTCCGAAGGATCAACAGACTGTATTCCTTTAAGTACATTGTTGCAATACAGCAAACTTTTAAAAGTCGAATGTCTTGCTCTCTCCTCCAGAGACACCCGGCATTCTTGGAAAATCCTAGATGAAGTGTAGACACTCTCCAGGGCAGCTTAACTCTTAAGAAATAATAATAAAGAACGTTGATTTTTTTGTTATATTTTCCGTTTCCTTAACTTTTTAGCGCTATTGTACTAAGAAATTTTTAAACTGCACGGCAACACTCTTTTAATACACGATATGTGTGGTCAGTTGTAAAAGACGAAAACAAAAACGTACTGTGAGTGGCTGACTGAGCGTATGAGTGATGGGTTTGTGTGCAAAAACAAGAGACCTACATTGCATGTGCAATAGAAACGAATGTTGTTCTGGCGAGAGTGTGTGTGGTTTTACTTATGATGACGACGCAGCGTCGTAATGTTGACGACTACGGCAACAACACCTTGAATCATGTTGATGATTATGAAGTAGGCATACATGTGTGTGAGTGTATGTGTATGGTTAAACGCATATGCAAGCTATTGGGTATTACTTGTTGTTGTTTTCGTTTGTATTTGTTTTTTTTTATTGAAGGACAGGCGCATTCTTTTGCGCGGGCTTATCATTGACACAGCAAAAGAATTGAATGAAATTTATTTTCTTTTTTCCTCTCTCTCTCTCTTACTCTTTCACTTACACTGCTGTGTTAATTTTTTTCTGTATTTTATTTGAATTTTCTTAACTTATTTGTGTGGCATTTGTTCTGTTTTGTTTTTGTATTGTTGGGTGCATTTTTGAAATTTTTTGTATGAAAAATACTGAGTATTATTACACGAACACAATATGAGAATCGTTTGTGGGTATGTGTGTGTGGTAGATAGAGTGTGCATTTATATGAAATTTAATATGAGTAATGAAGCAGGAAAAGAAGAAGACATATGTATGTATGAATGTAGTGAGTGGTACAATGTTGTCAATGGCATTGTTTTTTTTTCTCTTCTTTGTTGTTTTCAATTAATTGCCGCTTTAATAAAATGAAATATGTTGGGATTAAGGGGGTTTGATCCTTTTGGTTTATCTTTGATTAATTAAATACAGAAGATTAATAATAAGTGTAAGTGGTAAATAAATAAAGTATTTAAGAGAAGTTTCTGTTAAATACAAACGTCTATTAAAGGTTAATTAAATCAGCATTATTTAAACAAGGCTGAGGTCAGTTTTATAACGCTGTGATGTTTATTGAAAATTTATTGTTGTTGTTTATTTCAATGGAAATATTTCTGAACTCCTTTTGATTTTGTGTTTTTTTTTTGTTTTTCTGCTACTGCCGACCCTTTTATTTATGTTTGACCCCGTTCTAGAGTTGACTGTGCTCCTGTTTACAAGCGATGTTGTTTGTCAACAACAATTTT
This sequence comes from Sarcophaga caerulescens, assembly GCA_927399465.1. Lineage (NCBI taxonomy): Eukaryota > Metazoa > Arthropoda > Insecta > Diptera > Sarcophagidae > Sarcophaga > Sarcophaga caerulescens. The sequence goes on from OV656866.1 coordinate 27,812,964, forward strand.
TTTGCCCCATATTTATAGTAACTACCAAGTCTGTTAATAATCATTATCAATGTATGTATATACGTATGTATGTATGTATGTATGTATGTGTAGTATGTTATCATCATAATAATAAACACTCTGTCCCTTGCTCTTAGTCACTCTCATTAGCATGAAAAGAAATACTCAATAATAAAATAAACTCACAGAAATACAAAAGGGCGACAAGTAATGGGTGTTTTTTTTATAAAGGGTCCGCCAAATAACTTTTTTTTTTTTGAAAATGTTAAAAAATAAATAATAATAATAAAATATTTTCTCAAATTTCTTTTCTTTATTTGAAAGTACAATCCTTCCGGTTAATAATGGAAAATAATTTCATTCAAATGGCTGCCTCGGCTGGCCATGCAGTAGCCTACACGATCGGTCCAATTTTTAAGCACATTATCGATTGTGTGCAGCTGTATTTCACCAATGGCTTCACGAATATTGTCCTTTAAAGCGTCAATTGTCTCTGGCTTGTCGGCGTAACGCTTATCTTTGACGGTACCCCACAAATAATAGTCCAACGGTGTCAAATCGCAGCTCCGAGGTGGCCAAACGACATCAGCTCTGCGGCTGATAATGCGATCTTCAAAAACAGGGCGCAAAACATCGAGTGTAGCTTCGGCTGTGTGACACGTAGCGCCGTCCTGTTGAAATCAAATGTTGCCAATATCCTCCTCTTCAATTTTTGTGAACAAAAATTCGTTCAACATGGCTCGATAACGATCGCAATTGACTGTAACGGCCACTCCTTGCTTATTTTCGAAGAAAAATGGCCCAATTATGCCTCTGGACCAAAATCCACACCAAACAGTGACTCGTTTTGGGTGCGTCGGCTTTTCTGTGCCCCAAAATCAAAATGAGCTTCATCTGAAAAGATGATTTTTTTTTGCCAAAATCGGCATCTTCTGTAAGTCGATCGCAGGCCCACTTAGCGAAGCGAAAACCCGTATAAACAACCATATTCGTTCAGCGGAAGGATAAAACTAATTATCTGTCAAATCAGACATGAGCTAAGTGTTACCATTCACGAAATAAGCACTAGTTGAAAAAAAACGTTAGATGGCGGACCCGATAGGTTTGCATTATGATAATTCAAAAAACACCGAAAATTTACAAAACTGAATGAAATATTTATTATTTAATTACGATAAATGACTGCCTAACATTTACGTTTTCATAATTATTTCTTGGAAATTATCCCCAGTTGGTGGAGCATTAATTAGCGTTATATGTTTGCCAGTTTTTCGGTTGATTTTTCACAAATTGCAGCTGAAATTGATGTCTGGCTGGAACTCCCTTCTGTTAATTTAAGGAAATATTGAAAAAAGTCACCCGTTACGTTCGCCTGTAATTTACAATAACGTATCTGAGGTTTAGAAATTTAATAACAATTTAATAACAAATTTAATAATAAAACTTATTTGTAATACCCTGAGATATTTTAATTTTTTTCTTTCCTCAAAAAGTTCGCTTGTGAATTATTCCCATTAGTTTATATTCCATTATCTACAATGATTTCTCAATTAGTGTCTGTCTTTTATAAAAAATTATAGAAAATAACAATTAATACTCCTCTACCAAGTGTTTAATGTCCTTATCGTGCTATATTTTGTCTTAAAATACCATACAGCTGTGTTGAAACGTAAATATGTAATAGGATCCTACACTCGCAAGTCTTTGTGTTTTTTCTAACGCCAACCACTAATTTTATGCGCACAGCTCAAGGTTTTCACACCACACACACAGAGGATTAATAACGTTAAATTCCTTAGTTTTTGTTGTTGTTTTCTTTCTTTTTTTTCGATATTTTCTTATAAACTTCTCAATGAGAGAAAATCCAACCACATGCAACCAACTACGGCAATGGGGAATAACCCTCAAAATACTCACACATACATTTATAGCAGTATAACGGTATAGGAGAAGTTGTTTACATTAAGTGCAGAGTATTGAGAATGAATGCCACAAAAACAAAAAATAATAATACAATCACTACCACTACACTCTCCCACCATGTTTTAATAACCAAATAGTGTTGCTAATATTAAAAACGTAAATAAACGCAAATATTTTAACGAAAAGAACGTTAATTATGGGAAAGTTAAGGAGACAAAGGTTTTTTTTTTTTTAAATTTGTTTTTCAGTGTAAAAACAAAAAATTCGCAACTTGTGTGAATAATAAAAATATTCAGTAAGCTATGCCATATCAGTATAAAAACGAAAAACCCTTGCAAATCAATGAATTTTAGTATAAATATTTGTCCGGAGTGAGAAATAGTCTCCATAATCGATTTGCCGAACGATCTTTACAATCTGTTGTGTCCATATTTCTCACCAGTTTCACTTTTTGAGGCAACAATACACTAATCCGTATGCGCAGAGTACGAATCGAGAAAATTATTGCTGTTGTTTTTATAGAAAAATTATCCTTTTTGCCTAAATGAGTACACTTCTATAGCAAATTGTTAGCAAATTGGGTGTGGAGAGCTGTTATTTAGAAGCTAGTTTGATAAGCAATTACATCGCGATTTAACCTCACTGCACTGGTCCGGAGTCTCTCGTTTAACGATGAAAAAAATTAGCCACAAATCCAGTCCGGCTGAACAGCGGCCGTTGTTGAGATACCGCGGAAATACTAGAAGAACTATGCCAAAATTGAATACCACGCATCCGCGGGCCATTTATGGCGTTTAAGTAATTATTTCCGACATAACATAACATAACATACATGTGCAGCCCTTGCGCTGACCAACTTCTCCCTCATTGGCTCGGAGGAACTTGGTCAGTACAGGGACTGCGTTCAACTGTGGCGCCACAACGGGCCGCTATGCGTGCTCTAGTGAGCTTTTGGTATAAAGCTACCACACTAACCTAACATAACATAACATACGTAATTGGTCATTACAACCCTTCAGTCAGGATTACGACCGAGCTTCTCACACCACTTATATTGTGTGCGTTAATTTTGTACATGAGTGGCGGGACCTACAGTTTAAAGTCGACTCCGAACGACAGATTTTTGAGAAGCCTTTCATGACAATTTTATTTACTCTCAGAGTTTTTGCCAAAAATCCGCTGAAAGGAAGCCGCCGAAGAAATATTTTCATATTTTCGTTTTGATGTCTGACATGTGGTTTAAACTCGGGCCTTTCCGTCTAATAAGCCAACACACTACCTACTAGACTACGGTGACTTTTTATTTATTACTAGCTGACCCGACGAACTTCGTCCCGCCCAAAATTGATTTTTTTTATTGCCCAAAACACATTCTATATTTATTGTAATACGTTGCATAAAACAGTTTTATAAAAATAACTAACTTACTATAAGTGTATGGATTTATCTATCTAGTTCAAAATTTAATCGAAGTCGGTACGTTATTTAGGTGAGGCATACAAAGAATGACAATAAGAGGTCCGAATCATGGGTAGTGCTGACGAAGTTGTAGTTGTTGTACTCTCTCCAAAACTAAAACTAACAGACATACATGTTATATACTATGTATGTAGATATGTAGTTATAAACCATCGAATTAGCCGACTTATAAGTATCTATTAAAGGGGGAGAGTTGCCACGCTCATTTTTGGTGAGTTTGTCGATATCGACTCTACGAACTTATCCACAAAATTGCATTTGTCTACAATCACTATGTCCCTAAACATTAAATTTTAAAAGTTTGTCACGCCTACTTTTTGCTACATCGAATTTTTTTGAAACCATCTAAACCAGATAAGCTTTCGAACAAAAAAAGAATGGTTAAAAATCGGTTCAGTAGTTTAAGAGTTATAGGTATCATTTGAAGGGGGAGGGTTGCCACGCCCATTTCTGGTGAGTTTGTCGATATCGACTCTACGAACTTACCTAAATATTAAATTTTAACGATTTGTCACGCCCTCTTAAGATTTAGAGATATGAAAAATAGATGTTGTCCGATTCTCAGACCTACCCGATATGCACACAAAATTTCATAAAAATCGGTTGATCCATTTCGGAGGAGTTTAACCACTAACACCGTGACACCAGAATTTTATATATTAGATTATTATTATTTTATTATTTCCTACACTTTTGTAAATTATCGGTGTTTGTTTTAATTTTTAAAAATCCAAACCTTTAAAAAATCACCCGTTAAATCACATCAAATGCATATCACATAAAAAGCTGTATTTTAACGTTGAGTTAACAACACTGATACTCTCTAACCTTCTACAAACTCATCATTGCACACTCACTTGCTGTTGTTTAATTCCTCTTCCTTAGTCAATGCTAAAAAAAATAAACAAAACAAGAATAACAACAACAACCTTCTATGTTTATAGCAAAACAACTAAATACCTTCACCATACTACTCTACTGCAACCACTGTTACCATTACTACTGCACACGTTTAAGTTTTGTGTAAATAAAATACAACAACAAATAATAACAAAACAACAACAACAGCAGCAATAACTACTAATACTAAACAAACTAAGCTGTAGAACTCTTTGTTAATACTCACTCAATACTCTCATTTACACAGGCACACACACACACACCCAACTACTATATTACAATAGTAGTCAGCAGCCATAACAATATGAGAAATAAAGATAAATAATAAACAAACAAAATAGAACACAAACAAACGCAAACGAAACTAAACGAACCGAATCGTACCGTACCGAACAAAATAAACCCACAAAAATGTTGTTGTTGTTCGTAACACCCCCCCCCCCCTTTCTAATTGTTGCTTGTCCTTGCATCTCGCTCACCAAAAAACCTTTTTTTTTTAAATCAAAAATTCTCTCTTCACTCACACTCTTTTAATTTTTATAATTCTATGTTGTTTTCATTATAAAACACAGAGAAAAAAATGAGAAGAATTACATAGTAAACCAACAACAACAATAAAAATAAAAAAAACTGTGTTTGAGGAAGTACATGGATGATGTTTTGTGTTGAATTTCACTGGCAACAACACAACAACAAAGACTTTAAGAGCTTGTTGTTTATGTTTGAAAGAGTAATGAGTGTATGAAATAGAAAAAAAAACATTAGAAGAAGAAGAAGAAATTAATTAAATTGTTTACAACATCATTATGTGTATGAGTGTAATTCGTTCGATGTTGTTGTTGCTGTTGCTGTTACTGTTGCTGCCATTGTCGTTGTTTACAGTTTATTTTGGTAGGTATAGTATTATTTAAATTCCCAACATAATTAAACATGCAGCCATTGGAGGAAGTAAAGCCTATTGAAAGATTTCGTTATAAAAGGCTATAAATGGACGATTTTGTATAATTTTTTAAAAGAAAAAATCTTTGAGAAATTTTAATGTAAAGAGCTACCACTGTAGTAAATTTGTCTAGCATAAGTATTTATTATAGAAAAATACAACAACAAAACCAAAAAGAAAGTATGTACAAGAATAGTAATGAATAGAAAATAAATTACAATAAAAAAATCTATTGAATGACCTCAAAAGATAAGAGAGGACAGAATAACAACAACCAATCAACAGTAAGAGTCTAGAAGTTTCCAAAATGAAAACAAATTAAGTATAAATAGAGTAAAAGGTAATATGACCAGTCTGTAGCAGTAAAAAGCTCTGTTGTATGTTTGTTTGATTCGAACTTGACCACTTCTAGAGCATTACGATCAGTGGTGTTGTCGAGCCGGAACGCTCCGGAACGTTGTTCCGGTACTTCCTTTTTGGACAAGAACGCGTTCCGGAACTAAAGATGATTTCTGATAAAGAGAATTGGCTGACGTTTTTAAAAAAAAAAATTGGTCTCGTAATGATTCTCGTTTCCTTTCCTTTTTATGCTATATACAGGGCCGATCCTGGTGACGGGAGAAAATTGGGGGAAATCTCCCTCCCCCCGACGTCAAATTTGGGACATGAGACCTAAAAAAAAAACGCCGCCGCCAGGATTATCATGGAAAATCACCCCTGTTGTTAAATTTGGGACATGAGACCGTACAGAGCGACCGCGTACCGGTAAAAAAAAAATTAGCACAACACCACTGATTAAGATGTAATTATCATCATCATAATCATAATCGATCTACTATACAGGGCATTGGAAAATCATAAAGAAATTTGAAGAGACTGGGATAGGGTTAGAGATGTGGTCAATTCTATACATATTCACAGCGGTTGAATACATACTACTTCAAACGCATTGTCGTGTGCAATCAATTCAGAAGCGGTCAGTTCAATGACATTGTGTTTCATTGAAATGAAATTAAAGTTTCATCAAAGTCATAGTAGCTTATATCGAAAAAAAAAACAGAGAAACTCTTCACAATTTACAAAAATTTTGTAGGTATTTTTCCAAGTTAAATAGCCTTCAACATTTATCACTTGGCTAACCGTCCCTTTATTACTCTGTTGTTTTGCATGTTTTTTGTGTTTTTGTTTTTGTTGTTCTTGTTTACGTTAAGAATGCAAAAATAGTATTTTTTTTTCTCTTTTTGTTTTTGTTGTTTGCTCTGTTTTCTACTGGTCTATTTATAATTTTAAGCATAAACATAGTTTTACTCACACCTCCTCTCACTCTCTTCTCTTATGCTCTTCCTCTCTTATTTACTATTATTTACTATTGTTGTGTGTACTCACCGCGCCAAAATACTTCATCTCTTTGCTTTTCATTCGACGATGATGTGATGTTGTTGGTGCGGCTGCGGCTGCTGTTGACGACTCATAGCCAGCTGCTGCTAAACCATTTAAGGCTGCTGCAGCAGCAGCAGCTGCAGCTGCATGATGATGATGGTGATGATGATGATGATGATGACCATTCGTTGTTATGACTCCAGACGCACCTGCTGCTACACCACCAACACTACCAGCAACACTGTTATTCAGAGTAACACCACCACCACCACCGCCACCCGGTCCAGCACCTCCTCCACCAGCAATACCAGCAGCAATTGCACTGGCACTACCACCACCGGCTTCCATAAAATCAAAACGTTTAAACGCATACCACTTGGAGGGATTCGGTTGTATGCCCTGATACAATTTCACCAACATTTTGTGTTTCTCTCGCCTGTATTGTGTTAGCAAAACGTTCATTTTGCGTTCGACCTCTGCCTTGCTGCAGCCAAAACGTTCGGCTATTTCGGACCAGGCACGAAATCGACACAATTTGTCTTTGTACTTGGGATCGGCACGATTCCATAGTTCGGTATGCGAACGATATTGTTCGATTAGTTCTAGTGCATCGTCATTTGTCCATTCCATGATTTTTGTGTGCATGAGGCTGTTGCGTAAAGTTGCTGGATTGAAATTCATTGAGAGTTCTCCCCACCGTCGTACGATGTTGTGTTGTATATGTGGTGTGTTATTATTTTAAGGGTGAATAAGGGTGTGTATTTATTTGTAATGGTAGTAGTAGTAGTAAAGGAAACCTTTTTGGTGGGTTAATGGTGTCGTTGTTGCTGTTGCTGTTCTATGGTTGTGTTTTGTTGATTTTCAACAAGTGTTGGTTTCTCAACGATATGTTGTGATATGCTGGTGTCTTTCTTTCTCTCTCTCTTTCTCTTTTAGATTCTGTTTTCCTTTTTTTTTCAATCTCTTATTGAGGCTGTTGTTATTTCGTAATTTTTTTTTAGTTTTGGTTGTTGTTGTTGTTGAAGTTTTTCTTGCAGTCAATTATTTATCAAGGAATGCTTCTTAAAATGCTGTAATATTTTTGTAACTGTAACAGCAGCATGTTGTTGTCGTTGTTGTTGATTATTTCCTCCTCTTGTGTGTATGTGTGTGGCTGTGTGTCCGCGTACTCTTTTATTCTTTATTTATAAAGTCTTTTAGTATTTTTCTCTCTTTTTTAAGAGTTTTTTTTTTTTTTTTATTTGGGAGATGTTGTCACAAATTAATTCTCTTTGATTTATAGATTTTGTAACGGTATTTCATGCAGAGTTGAATTTTTATGCTTTTTTTTTGGTCCTGAAATTAAACGAAAACATTTCTTGATTAAATTGCGAATTTATTTTTTGATAAAAATAAATACGACTGAACACAACTTTTTTACATTTCTTTCTATTAAAGAATAGTGTTTACTGAGATAAGAAGCGCATTTAAGTAAAAGTAGTTTTATATCTTGAGTAATAGCCCGATTCTAATCATATTGTAGTTTAACAGAGACCTTATTTGGCTAAGAATATTAAAAATATATTGTTGCGAAGACAGACTAAACACAGAGTGTTCATTATAAAAAAAAAACGGAACAAGAAAAGCAAACTATAAATTACGAAAATAAGAATAAACAGAGACCAGATTACAATATCAAAACTACATAGAAAGTTAAAGAAAAGTACAGGATAACAATAGCAAATCAACAGCATGATTCTAGAAGTTGCCAGACTTCAAAATAAATAGAGAATAAATGGAATAAATTAAGTCCGTCGCCAAAATACAGCTCAGACATCTCGAGCAAAACGAAATACACCTGTACCTCGGTTCACGCGGAACTCGGATTACGCGGAACTCGGATTACGCGGTTTCGAATTTACGCGGTTTTTAAAATGATGAAAAATTTTTTTTTAATTATATTCTATTCAAACTGAATCTTAGTGATGAGTCGGAAATCATAGAAATTCGTAAAAAAAGACTTGTTGCTGAAAATGATAGCGATTAAATTAGCTTAAAAATTTTATGTTTTGTGTAATGAGGTACATAGTATACATATGTATGTGTATTTTTTAACGGAATAAATGTTTATGTTTTTTTACTTAAATCATACTTTAATAAATTATTAACGGTATAAAACTATATTTTTTTTCAATGAAAAAGTTTTTTTGCAGTACGTATGCGCTTTACGCGGTTTTTCCATACAAAAATGTAAATTTCGATTTACGCGAATTGGCTAGGAACGTATCTACCACGTAAATCGAGGTACAGGTGTACGCGTGAAAAAATACTTCTATCAGCGTTTTTCTCTCAGGTTTTATGTCACCACAGATACTACATTTTAAAGCCATTTGTCGTTAATGTGACATTTTTCAAACACTGAATAGTTTTTTTTCTATTTTTAATTTAAATTTTGTTTTTTTTTTAAATAGTTTCTCAAAAAAAAAAAACTAATGACGGCAACACTGGTTTCAATAATCATAATAAAAACCAGCCATTAATACTGACGACAATATTCGTTAATGTTTACAAATGCCATTTACGTTGAAGACAAACGAAAGAAATATTAAAACGATCTGTTTGACGAAAGTTTGTTTATATTCTCTCTCTTACTCTACACACACACACACACACACTTACTACTGCTCTCTCACACACATTCTTCAAAATAGAAAACAATAACAAACAACCTGTTCATCAATATTTTTGGCTTTTGCTTGGTGAGTGAATAAATGAATGAATTTAACAAAAACAATAACAACAACAACAATAACAAAACTAAGATAACAAATAAAACTTATTGTGGTTTTTAAAAGCCTTCGCTCGCCATTAAGAAGAAACGGTTAATTTGTTTTTTTCTAAAGTAACGTTAATATCGCGATTTTTTTCTACTGCTGCCATCATAAACATCTTTTAAGACGCATTGACGTCAATGAGTGAAGTTGGGGTTTTTTTCTTTTAAATTTTATTACTAACGTAGTGTGTATTTATTTATTTGTTTTAGTTTTTTTATTGTTGTTGTTGTTGTATTATTTTATAATTTTTAATGTTTGTTTATTTCAACATACACACACACAAAGAAATTGTGAAAAAGAAAAAGTTTAACAAACAAAACGTACATAAGTAAAAAAAGCAGACACAAAAAGGTTTTTGTCTAGGCTTGATGTATTTGTTTTGTTTGTGTAATTTTCAAGGTTCTCTATGAGTATTTAAATATTTGATCTAATCTATTTGAATATTATTAAAAAAAAAAAAAAAGCACACACGAGCAAAACGTTTAAAAATAATTTCAAGAAATGTTATCAAGAATTCTGTTCTGTTTTTACGACTGCAGAGGAATTTACGCATGTTTTTTTATGGCGTTTGTTTTTTTTTTTTTCATTCTTTATTTAGAATGACAAATAAAAATGTTTAAAGAGAGTATTTGCTGACTAATTCACCAAATATGGAAAGACACTTAGAAACAAAAGTTTGTATACGTTTAAGAATTTTTTTTTAAATAAAACACACGTAAAGCTATGTATGTTGCTGATGAAACTTTTACTTCATTTGAATGCTTGGATCTGTCCAAAGCAAATCTAAGGTCCAGGATATTTAAGTAACCGCCTTTGGATTATTTGCAGCAGTATATACTTTTGAGGTAGTTTTCGATTAATTTTAAGCACATTCTGGGCGGTGAAGTCGCCGTAGTCTAATAGGTAGTGTGTTGGCTTATTAGACGTAAAGCCCGGGTTCCTATACATACCAGGTCAGGCATCAAAACCATGAAAAAGTTTCTCAAAAAACTGTCGTTCGGAGTCGACGTTAAACTGTAGGTCCCGCTACTCACCGTATAAAATTAACGCACACAACATAAGTGGTGTGAGAAGCTCGGTCGTAATCCTGACTGAAGGCTTGTAATGGCCAATTATGTATATACACATATGGCCATTAAAATAGGGACGACCTTTTACTGAAGCGAATTTCATGTCTTTTTTGCCAATCGCAAAATTTCAAAAACTGGCATAATATTTTCTGGAGCAATGACACCAAGATAAATTTGGTCTTCTGACATTACGCCCTGCATTATTTACAAATAAATTTATCTTGGTTTCATTGCTCCAGAAAATATTATGCCAGTTTTTGATACCTTCTAATCCATACCATATTTTGAGATTTTGTGCAAACTGTTGCCTCTTCTGCAAATATTTTTTTTCTAAGCAATGGAACTTTGCGAGCTATTCTTCCTGGAAGTTTAATGTCACATAGAAGACGCCGAACAGTTCTTGTCGATATTTGATTATCTATTTCAGCGGCGTTCGCTTTCGAAGACTTAAAAGGATCTCGCTTAGCTAACATCGCGATGTAACCGTCCGTAATAGTGCTAGTTTTTCTCACTGCACCACGTTTTTCTACGAATTTTTTAGGCTAGAGAGCATTAAAAACGAAATTTTTATATCGCCCAAGCCCATCAGCTATAAATTTATACGATTTTTTCTGTTCTCGAAGCTTTTGAATGAGCCTTCTCTCCTCCAGTGTACAATGTTCCGCTCAACCCATCTATTGATAATATTAGTATAAAACGGAAGTCTAATTACCTCAATATTAAATTTATTTTTGATAACAAACCTTAAAATGTTAATTTTATGACAAAATCTGCAAAAATCTCCAAGCGTCCCTATTTCAATGGCCAGAAATTTTTCCTAGTATTTTAAAAAAATCTTTCATAAAAAATAGCAAACACATTGAAAGTTAACAGAATTTGTTATGTCAAAAGAAAACAGTATTGAGAATTAAAAAAACATAACTTAATTACAAAATTTTGCGATTGGCAAATAAAAGACATGAAATTTGCGTCAGTTAAAGGTCGTCCCTATTTTAATGGCCATGTGTGTATGTATGTATGTACATTCTGGGCGGTATCTCGGCGATAACCTGAAATAGTGTGAGAAACTAGGTTCTATACCTGACTAAAGTGTTGTAATGAACAATTAAGCAAAAATATTAAATACTCCCACCTTAGGTCAAATTATACGATCTTGGTGAGCAATGGACGTAACAATGGAACAACTTTCTGTAACGGAAGCGATATTTTTAACAGTGCGTAGGTTGCAATGATGCTTAAGGCGAAGATTATCTAAAACGCTTCCAATCTTTTAAAATTTTTCACAAATTTGCCAATTTCTTGCTTAGTAGGTTGAGTATAATGACTATAAGCCAGGGGTTACCAAAAATTTTTTGGTTGTGTATTAGTGAGTAAGAGAGAGAGAAAATAAGTTGAGAGCTTACAGTCATAGGAAAATGTTAGTAATATACCCTATTTTGATTTTCATTTCATTAACATACATAGAGTTATACATCTTTGATTTAATAATTAGGGAATATGTTTTAGATATTTGCTGGGATCTAATTTTGGTTCATAAATTTCCTCTCCTACTAATAACCAACCTTTTAATTTTTCCAAAATATTGCTTTATGTCGATAAAAAAGTTGTTCTCTTTCCATATAATCTAAATTATTTACTTGACTATTAAAACAATCAAAATGTGTTTTAAGAACATATAAGACTTTGAATTTTAAAAAAAAAAATTTTAAACATAAATTATTTTTTGAGTGTAAATATAAAAAAAAAAAAATATTATAGCATCCGCTGACATGTGTGTTTGTCGCAGTCTGATCGACGACTAAATAAAAGAGCATAAGCAATGTGTGTGAATTCTCTCTGCACAATTGTGCTATGAAATGGTAATCCCTGCTATAAGCACATAGTAATGTTTGTAAAGTGTCCACATTCGCATTGTAAATAGGAAAACTTTCTGTAAATAAATGCTTCTTCAGATGAAAAATATATAAAACCGGACAGCTTAGCCCGGTCAGGGGTTTTCAAAACACAAAATTGACATTCCAATACCTACTTTGTTTTTATTTTCCAAAGGCTTGCAAAAATTGTGCAGTCATTTAAATAATTTATTAATTGTTATTACAAATTAAATAAGCAACAACAGTGTTTTAAAAAAATACAAAAAAAAAAGAACTTCATACAGTCATTGAACGTTTAACAAAAAAATAAAAAAAAAAATTAAAAAACAAAATTAAAAGAAAAATAATTTTTTTTCTTTGTTTTTGTGTTTATTTCTTAGAAAAATGTTTAAATTTTTTTGTGCTTTTTCACCAGTAGTCCATTATCAATGTATTTGTTGTTGTTTTTTTTTTTTTGCTTTTATAAAATTGATAGTGAAATTATTAAAAAAAAAACGTAAAATTGCTATGGCATCACACACATTAAAAATCAAATGATCACACATCACACACCATGATTTGACAATTTTACACGGCTGAGTTGGTTTTTGTTTTTATTTTTAATAACACAACACTCTGTTAACAGAGTGATATATTAAGAGAGAAGGAGAGAGAGAGGGAGAGAAAGCAAGAAGAGAAGTTACGTTAAAAGTAATCTATTTTTTTAAATACATAGTTTAACTGTTAGTACGTGTGTGTATGTGTTTATTTTCTTTATTATTGTAATAATAAAAAACAAAATAAAACATATTATCTTTAGTTAGTAAAACATTGTTTAAAAGTGCAATTAATTAGTCATACAATACAGTCATACAGACAAATGGATTTGTTAAATTGTTTTGCTTTTAACATACAATCTTATTTAAAAACAAAATATAACAGTTATTATAGTTTATTACAGTTTGTTTATGTGTGAGTGTGTGTGTTTAAGAGAGCAAAAGAAAGCAGTGTTGTAAAGAACTTAACACAAGGCAATCACTGTTACTTATTGAACATAATCCTGTAATGAGAGAATGTGTTTTTCCGATCTCTTTGCAAACCGTTACACTCAATACAAATACATTAATGGTTAATATAAAAGCCTGTTATATGCAGTCGTCGGCACAAAGAGAACATATGAACATATAAAGCCGAAGAAAATCTTCCCCTGTGGGACATTGGTGCCGACGTCTGGTTATATGTATTTGCATAAGGAATAGGGTGTTCTCAAGAGTAAAGGGTAATGATATAAACACATAAAAGGCAGCAAGCGCGGCGCCACAATTTTGCAACTGAAAAAAGTGACACTTAATCGCGCTGATCGATGTGAAAACATCTAAAATATGCGTTAAAAATGTTTTTTTTTTTGTTTTATTTATTTCTTCAAAGATTTTATTATGTCGGCCACTAAACTTTAAAAACTCTTTCCCTTTTCTTGATGTTGTTGTTATTTTTATTTTCTACTCTTTACATAAGTTTTTACAAAAAAATAATAGAAAAAAAACAAAACAAAAAAAAAAAAAAATATTGACGTCAATGTAAATTTTAAATGTTGTTTCGATTACTTTTCTTTAATGTTTATTTTTTGCTTTTGTTGTATTTTATCCATATCCACTGCCATCACTTATTGTTGTTGTTTTTATGGATGAAAGTTGATCCCACAATTTTTAATTTTTTTTTTTTAATATTTTTGCCGCGACAGTTTTTTTATGATCAGCGTTTTAATGTTTTTTTATTTTAAATTTTGAATTAATTTTTTTAAAAATTAAAAAAGAAGTCAATGGACGTTTAATAGGCATTTTTTAAATGTCTTTTTTTATAAATATTCTTTTTTTTTTGACAAAATTTTATGCAAATTTATTTTAATGAAAAGTGAATATTTTAAAAATTTATTTATAAACATAAAAATTAGCATTAACGTAATAATAGTTTAAAAAAGAAAATATTGTAAAACTAGATGACCCATGCGAATATTTCGCACCATTAGTTGTCATTTTTGTAACATAAAATAAAAATAATTAATAGAAATTTTATTAAAAGTATAAAAATATTAGAAATCATAATATATCATACATATTTACATACATATGTATGTACATATGTTTAAATGCTTTTATAATACTTCTTTGAATATAATGTTAGAGGTAATGACATGATCATCGTTAACTTTTTGCCCGTACGAATCCTTAATACAAACAAAAATATCTTTAAACGTACGCACTCGAGAAAAAGCCTCGTATAACTGCCCATGTGAAAAGACCGGTTCTGGTAAATACAGTCCTACCTTTTGAAGGGTTTGACCTTGTTTTTATTAAAACCTTTTTAACTATTAAATATCAGCTGACACTATATACATATATGTATATATTAAAAGACACCGTATTACTACACTTCATAAAACAAACAATGCCATGACAATAACGACATTATCAAAATGGCTTTTACAACTTTATATATTACAATACTTTCTAATGTACTCCAAAGCTTCTGATGGTCTAAACAAATTAACACAAGTTACGGACAATTGCCTCCTAATCGTTATCTTGCCGTCTAAGCAAATTCATGCAAAGGTTCAAAGGATCATGAAAACGTACATAACTCTTATGCGATTTGCAGGACATAGGGATATCGTCGTAATTTACATTTCTAATGAACTGGGGTCAAAGCTGGTTCAGAAAACAAATGATCAACAATTTAAAGGGCATAGGTGTATTGATTGCCGCAGTTAAACTTGGTATTTTACAAATGAAGCTAAACTTTTTTTTTGGCAGTCTTCAGGTCGCTACACGTTTTACAAGATAATGAAGAAAATGCAAATTTCTACTCTCTTATATCTTGAATGCTTTTTCTTTCAACATCTGTTTCCTTTTTCAAAGTTCCTTTTTGTCTTTGGAACTAGATAACGGTAATAAGGTTGAATCTATTGACGCTTTTTAGGCTAGTTCCCTTAAAAGAATATTCTGAATATCTATCCGAAGTAATACTAATACGGTCCCGGATAGAGAAATCTTAGGCGGAGATAGGTTTTTAGCGTAATCACTGCGACATCATCCGATGAATAACGTTTTTTATTTTTTTTTTAGTATTTTTGCAACAATAACTGTTGAATATTAGTAAGCAAAATAAGTTTTTGGTCTTGAGCATACGCACATATGGAAATATTTGTTTTTTAATTTTATGCAAGTATTGACGTCAATTAAAATTTGAACACTTTCTCATGTTTTATTATTAAAATTTTTACTTTTATTTATTATAAATAATAAGGTTAATAGGATCCGTAACCAAAACATATATTATTTTTATACAATTTATACAAACACACACAGACAATGTTATTATTATTTGAATTTGGGATCAAATTTTTTTATTCTTCTTTTTTTTTTTTTTGGTATCAAGTTGTAATAATTTTAGTTTTTAATTTATATTTCTTTTACGAACAGGGACTCTCAAAGATTTTATTAAAAAAGTACTTCCAGCTCATATGTACATACATGTATCACAAAAACTAATTTAATTGCCATTTTAATATTAAAATTTTTAATAAAATTTTATATGTAAATGAACTCCATATATATTTTGTTGTAATAATTTTTGATTTATTAAATTTTTTTCTATTATCATTATTTTGTTTTAATAAACAACACTGCCCGTCATAACTATAACCGCACCCCTATTAATGTTAATATTTCAGCCTGTACAGCTTGTAAGGAATTTAGTTTTTTAGTATAAGAGAAAATAGACGAAAACTTACATTATATAATAAAAATAAATTATTTATTCACTTTAGTTTCATAAATATAATTAATTTTAACAAAAACAGCTGTTTCATAACTATAACCGCACTTTAACAAATTTAACAAAATTATAAATTAAACAAAAAAATATATTTAATAATGGGTCGGACCTCCTTTATTATGAATCAGATCAAAAATCCGATCTGGCATACTTTGGACAAGTTTTGTCGTCATATCTTCACTAATTGCTCGTCATTCATCGATGATTGCTTCTTTTAGCTCGAAAACATCTTTGTATTGGGTTTTGATCCGGAGAACAGGCGGGCCAGTCAATCACTTCTTTGTTTTTTAATTTAAGCCATTGAATCGTCTGACGACTTTTGTGTACAGACGCGTTGTCTTGCTGAAAAATGAAAGTTTTTTCAGCCTGGGCTTCCAAGAAAGGCATCAGTTTTTCATTAAGAATGCCTATGTATTCTCTGGAATGCATTCGAGTGCTCGGAAAGGCCAAATCAAGCATTGCATCGCTGCAAAAGGCTCCCCATACCATTAAGGAACCGCCACCGAAATTTCGTTTAGAGAAATATCGTGGTTCCTTTCGCAGATCCAATATCCACTGAAACCATCTGGACCGTCAAGATTAAATTTTTTCTCGTCTGAAAAAATCACCTAAAAGAGAAAAAAATCAATTATAATACATAAAAAAATAAAAATATTAACTTACCTGACTCCAGTTTGTAACATATGTTCCCCTTGGCATTTTATTTTAATTGAAATAAAACGAGTAACTAACAATTTTTTTGTTTGCATGAAATAATCTTCAAACATTAAATTATATGGACCGTACTATCGATTCAAATAAAGATTTCATGCATATTTCTGAATTTTATGTGTTTTTTTTTTTAATTGCCTATTGCTCTTAAAAAATCACCCTTTATTAGCTTTCAAAAACAATTGTTTTTCATTTTGTTTTAATTAGCTTTTAAATTTTCCAAAGAAACAATTTCTATTTTATTTTCAATAATATTTTTTTATTTTATTTATAATATATTCTATTATAATTTTTATTTTATTTTATTTTTTTTATAACATTAATTTTTTCTTTTACTTAATATTTATAATATATTTTTACAAGTTTTTATATTTTTTCTATTATTTAAATAAGATTTATTATTACTATTTTTTTTTTAATTAAACAAATATTATTGATTTATTTGCTTCACATTAAATTTATATTTATTTGTTGTTATCATTGGTTTTTATTTATTTGTTAATATAATTTTTAAATTTTAATTTTCTGACGTGGAATAAAAAATCAATTCATCAAGGTTTGTAAATAAAAACCATAATCTTATAATTTTTTATAAGAATATATGTTTATTATTCCCTTAAACATAGTTTTTCAATTTCCATTTTATTACTATGTATTTTGTTAATAATTTAATTTTTTAACACTCACAGTTAGTTTTTAATTTGTAGTTAATTTAAATGATTTTCATTATTTTAAATTTTATTTCACTTAGGGCCATTATTACAACTTGTCGTTAACTAAAGGGAGGATTTTAACGGGCAGATATATTGTTTTTCATAATTATTAATTAATTTTCATAATTATAAGTAGTATGGTAGAAGTGAGCGTTAAGCTAAAGGGAGGATCATCCTGCCGGCAACTTTTAAAGTTAAGTTTATGTTTGAACTTGCCATATTATATATTTATGTATTATTTTCAATATGGCAACTTCAAACATAAACAAAATGAGCATCTACAACAAAAAGACGTAGACCGTCGTTACCACTGCGTTTAAAAAAAACTTGTTTAATTGAGCAGTGTTATCGACAATGCTCCGGCATTGCCATATTTTTAAAAAAGATAAATTTATTTTATCTGTAAGTTGTAATAACGAAAATAAGTTATAGGTAACTTTAAAGTTCCCTTTAGCTAAACCCAAGTTTAACGGCAAGTTGTAATAATGGCCCTTAGTAGTAAAACAAATTCCAATTTGCCTTTTGATTAAAAAATAAATTTATTGTTTTTACTTAATTTTTTTTTTCACTTTTCACAACAAATTCTGTTTAATTTTTTATAAATTCTTTTATTTTAACATCTTAAATGGTTTTTAAAATACTATTTCGTTGCTTTTATAATGTTAAGTATTTATTTGTTTCTATTTCATATGCATTTATTACAGTTCCACAGTATCCCATCCACTTTTTTTCAATTTCAATTTTAGTGTTTTTAATTGTGATTGTTAAAAAGAAAATTTTCAAAACATTTTCTTACTTTTTTTTTATTTTATTATTATTTATTCATATAAATCAAGGGATTAATCCAAGGATTATATATAGTTAAAGAGCACTAGCTGCTAAGGCCATCAGATCGTTTTTTATTTTAATTTAAAGGAAAATTGTGATAGTCTCATTATTTTTTAAATAATTTTAATTTCTTATTTAATTCTTAATTTTAATTTTTAATTTATTTACTTTAAATTTCATTATTTAATTGAAAATTATAATAAATTTTCGTTATTATTATCGTTGTTTATATATGTATATATATATATCTTACTGTATATATATATTTTATTAAATTAAATTATTTTGATAGTTTCACAGGTAAAGTTTTTTTATTTTTAGTTATTTTAATTATTTTTATTTTTTAATAATAAGCAATAAAAATGTTTTTTTATTTTATTTTGTTTCATTTGATTTTCATTTCCTTTATAGGCAAAGTTTCTTTTATTTTGTTTTAGTTATTTTAATTATTTTTTTAATAATAAACAATAAAAATGTTTTTTATTTTATTTTATTTCATTTATTAATATTTTTTTAATTTTGTTTCATAGAATAATGTCCAAACTTATATTATTTCTTTAAATAATTTTTATTTCTTATTTAATTTTTATTTTATTTGTTTATTTTTTTTAACTTAAGTTACGTATTATTCGTTATTTGAAGCGGTATTTTATTTTGTTTTAATTATATAAATAATTTTTTAATTTTGTAACCATATTATAATTGTTTTTATTTAATAAATATTTTTTTTTCATTCATTTATTTACATTTTGTTTTAATTTATTTTTATTTTTAAAGCTAAATTATAATTTACTTTGTTTTTAGTCCCTGCATCGCATAATATTTGTTGCATATTTTTTTTAATCATTATTATTTTTTTTTAATGAATTATTTTCATAAATTTTTATTTCTATTTATTACATTGTTATTTTGTTACAGTGCACTCGCGGTAACGTGAACTAATTAAAACCAAGGGAGTTCATGTTAGCGAAATTGTCAAATTTCATGAAAAAAATATCAAATTTTACAATATAAATCTGTGTTTTACACGCTTGAACGTGAAATTATTTTATTATTATTTACATTATTAAAATATAAAACTAAAATTTTAATTAAAATCCATTACAAAACAAAACTAGATCACAAGAAAATATCTATTGATTTTTTTTAACTTTTATTGATATTGCATATTGTTGACTTAGCGACATTATACTTTTTTGCTAAACTAGTCACACTTGTTCCTTTTTGCAAACTATCTAAAATGTCTGCCTTTTCTTTTAGCTCCAAACATTTAGATTTTTTTAAACTCGTGCCGACTGATTCACTTCACATAAGAAACTAACTTCAAATTTCTTTGCCATACAAACAAAATAATTTAGGGGATATACACTAGAGATTAGCGATCCAGTGATTTTTGAAGAACGTTGTTCTCAGTGAACGTGATTTGTTAATCACTGTTCTTTAAAACAGTGATTGTGATCACAGTATTCCAATAATACAATAATGACAATAACGTATTTTATTAAGTCGTAAGAAAGAGACAACTAGATACATACTACGAAAAGACTACTAAACAAAATCAAAGTGGTGTGTCATTAATGTTATTATTTTTAATGTAATATTTTTTTATATGGAGTTTGACAATTAAGTTTCACAGAAGGTTCATGTATAAAAGACAAAAGTAAATAATCAGCATCATCTAATAGTAATTCTGCCTCGCTCAAAATAAAATGAAATAAATTTGAGTATGTAACAATTTTGAAAGAACGACATTATTAGTAACTGTTATTTGGCAATTTCAATCACTGTAGTTACCAATGAATTATCAATCACCGTGATTAAATCACAGTTTTGAAAACATCGCTCATCTCTAATATACATTCATTATTTATATAAGGGGATTCCCAAAATTTTAAAATTCGAATTTAATGTATGTATTTCAGTGTTGTCTACATGCTTAGAAAATACCTATATACACTCAAACCTCGTTTTATCCGATTAATTCGTATCGCAAAAAATCGCATAATTCTAATTCGCATAAAACGATACACTAGCTTAATACAAAATCCACTAATAGGGATTTAAATAAAAAAGCGCTTAAATTTAAATTTAACACTTAAAATTCAAACAAAATCGCATATAAAAAATCAACAAAAAATGAATCCCTTGCTGAGACCATACAAAATAAGGAAAAAGATAGGAAATAAACAACAACTAATACAAAATTAAAAATAATGAAGAAAATACATAATTTTTCAATAAAATAAAAATATAATATTACTCCACGTCTATAGCATTTGAATAACTTCATACATCAGAACCGGAAATGCCGAAAAAATTTAAAGATAGTAGTAACTTTGTTACGAACAACACATTTTTTTGGATTTTAACATTCAATATTTTCTTAAAATCGTTTTTGCAAAGAAAAAATTTGAGAATTTTGAAACCGCATAAATTTGAATTCGCATAAAACGAGGTTTGAGTGTACAGTGAAAAAAATTGTTCACGTTATAGAGCTTTCAGTGTTTGTTCACGTTACAGAGTAATCAACGTAAAAAAATCTTGTCACGTTAGGCGGTGTTCACGTTAGGCGGTGTTCACGTTACCGCGAGTGCACTGTATATACATATTTTATTAATTAAATTATTTTTATAGTTTCACAGGCAAAGTTGCTTTTATTTTTTTTTAGTTATTTAATTTATTTTTATTTTTAAATTATAAGTTATAAAAATGTCTTTTATTTTATTGTGTTACATTTATTAAGATTTTTTTATTAATTTTATTTCTTATTTAATTTTTATTTTTTTTTTTTTTGACTATTTTTCTTTTAACTGAAGTTACATATTAAATGTTATTTGAAGCGGTATTTTATTTTAATTATATAAATAAGTTTTTAATTTTGTAACCATAATATAATCATTTTTATTTAATAAATATTTTTTTCATTCATTTATTTACATTTTGTTTTAATTTATTTTTATTTCTATTTTTAAAGCTAAATTATAATTCACTTTGTTTTTAGTCCCTGCATCGCATAATATTTGTTGCATATTTTTTTTAATCATTATTATTTTCTTTTTTTAATGAATTATTTTCACAAAATTTTTTATTTATTATATTGTTATTTTTTTATTTTTATATTGGTTTTATATAGCAATATTAAGTTTTAATATAATTTTTTTATTATTTTTTATTTCTATGTAGGTATTTCGTAATCTTAAGTAATTTCTATGCATTTCACTTCTATTTATTGTATGTAATATGTACATATTTTTTTTCATTTGAAAAAATTCCATTTTATTTTGTTTGTTTTTTATTTTAATTAATTGATCGTTATTTATTTTTTATATTTTATTTTTTGTTGAATTTTTTTTTTTTAATTTCTATTTGGTAATATAAATAAATATTTAACTGAGTATAAAACAAAACCAATTGTTTTTTATTTCAAATTAATTATGTATTTTATTTATTAAATAATTAATTTTTTTTTTTTTATAACATTTTGTGTCTTCACTTTTTAATTTTTATTTCACTTACACATCAGCCCATTAATTAAAACTTTTTCTCCACAGTAATTTGTTTATTTATTTACAAAAATTTGCAACATTTTATTTGTTTATAGTAACACCAATCAACGGCAAAAATTATTTTAAAAAAAATTACTAATTAATTATTTAGAAAAAATCAAACAAAAAGCACCAACAACAAGAATTCAAGTAAAACTAAAGTGTATTTGATTAACACTTTGATAAATACAACACAAAGGCCAACACAACGATTTGCTCAAACAATTAAACATATATGCACAGACACATTACCTATGCATACACGCGCAAATACGCACACTAATCCAACAACAATGATAACAAACAATAAAATAAAAACACTAAAAAAAAGCAAAATAAACAACAAAAAATTTTTTCAATGGTTTTCGATTGTTTGTTTTCATTTTACAGCAGCGGAAGAAGGAAATGAAATTGAAATGTCGATTTGTCGAGGAAAAACATACATAAGCAGCCACCACATTCATACACACATTTAAACGCACCCACACACACTCACACAGAAAACACAGAAAAGCTTTGTAGAATGTTATTTAAATTTAAGCGCCAAATTATATTTCTTTAGTTTATTTTTATTTTCTTTTAAATATTATTATGTATTTTAAAAATAATAATTACCTTTTTATTTTATTTTTTTTTATATTTTTATTTTTATTTTAAAGTTTTTAATTTAATTTAATTTTTTTTTTAAATTTTTTTTTATAATTTCACGAGACCGTCTCGTTTTCTTTTAGTGTGTGTTTATTTGTTTTCAAAAAAATATTTTTTTTTGTTTTTTTATTTTTATATTTTAAAACATTTTTTTTTCTTTTTTGGCTGACCAAAACACCGCGTCAAAAACGTAAATAAAATTGTTTTGAAAAATAAAAAAATGAAAAGCACAGACTGAGTGTAAAAGAAAATAAATGTTGCGACACAACGATAACGACGAGCCGACAACGGACAAACACCGTAAAACACTGCCAAACCTTTGGAAATCGATTTGTAACTAAAAAAATGCTCGCAATTGAAATTGTGAATTTCTCATAAACATTGTTTTTTTTTTATTTACGTTGTCTTCTGCTTCTTCTTGCTTTTAGCTTGCTTTGTTTGTATTTCTCGTTCTTGGCAGAGCGGCTGCTAAACGACTCTGCGCAACAGCGCTGCTTTGGGGGGGTATGACTGAAAAAAAACAAAACAAAACAAAACAAAAAAAAAAAATAGAAACATTGGCTTTTAAGTTCATGTCTGCTGTGTTGTTGTTTTGTTTTTATTTCTTGTTTTGGTTTTTATACCACAAAGCAGAGATATGTCTGTACGTATGTACATACATATGTATGTATGTTTGTATCGATGTATGTATGTGCGTACTGATAAAAACAAATTTGTTGTTATTGTTTATGTTAATGTAGAGTACATGATAGTGCAGCATGAGAGAATATACCCCCCCCCCCCCCTAAATTACTCTCATCATTGTCAATAACATCTCTCATCATTTTTGTTTTTATTTTTTGTTTGTTCAAGAGTAAACCAAAAATCATGATGATGAGCTTTATGTTGGGGATTTTTGTTTTTTTTCTTTTGATTATTTTTGCAATAGTTGCTGTTGTGATTGTTTTCTTATGAAAAAAGTATGACTGTATGTCAAACAGGTTCGTTTAGTTCGTTTAGTATGTTTTGTCGTGTTTGTCGAAGTTGTAATGAATCATCGTCGTCATCAGCACTCATCATTGTATTTATTTATGATTCGTTAGAATGATGTTTCTGTTTTTGTTTTGTTTTGCTTAGTTCTTTTTTTTGCCGATTCTTTGTTATTGTGCTCCACTCACACTCATACTGTAGCTCTTGCCCTTCCTCGCCCCTTAATGCAATGGAGTCATTAACGTTGTGCTGTCGTTGTCGTTATTATTATTGTTGTTGTTCGTATAGCTTTGTGTGCTTAAAAATGTACAAATAAAATGTAAACAACTTCATGCACAAGTACAAAAACAAAAAAAATCGAAACGAAACGAAAAAAACAATAAAGTAAAGAAAGAAATAAAAAAAAACAACAACAACTCAACTAAATAACATCAAAACAACTTTACAGTGGTATAGAATAGAGAATAGAGATTTCTAAAAACATGGATTGGTTTGTTAGTAAAGTATGTATGTATGAGGTTTTTTTCATTGTATTTGCATAAATAAAATTAAGTTAATGAAATAAAAGAATGGAAATTAAATAAAATTAATTATTAAAACTTAAATTAAAGTTAAAAAAAAATCAGATATCTTTTATTTAAAAAAAAATGCATGTTTTTAAACAGGACAATATTCTTATTGTCCTGATGGAGTTAATAAAGACAAGAAATTTTTTGGAGCATAAAAAAACAATACCCAACATGTGTGAATGCCAATAATGCTAAGCAACCTTTACAATATCACCATGAATAGACTAATAAACGAAATAAGGCTTGTAAATAATTGATTTTTATTTTTTCTATGCGTGAGAAATGTGCCTCGCAAACCGAAAAATGAAAAATTATTTTACAGCAGCAAAGTAAAGGGTGATTTTTTAGCTATTATCTTTTTGGCAACACTGGTTTAAACAGCTCACGCACGTTTCGTGTTTTGTTTCACTGTCAAACATCTTCAGTTTTTAACCATGAATCGTCTTACAAACGAACAACGCTTGCAAATCATTGAATTTTATTATCAAAATGGGCTCTTGGAAAGTTGGCCGAAGATCCACTTCTTTATCGAAAAATTGTGTTCAGCGACGAAGCTCATTTTTGGCTCAATGGATACGTAAATAAGCAGAATTGTCGATTTTGGAGTAAAGATCAGCCAGAAGCATTGCAAAAGCTACCAATGCATCCAGAAAAAGTCACAGTTTGGTGCGGTTTATGGGCTGGTGGCATAATTGGACCGTACTTCTTCAAAGATGCTGCGAATCGTAACGCCTTTAGAGTATTTTTTGTGGGGCTATGTTAAATCTCATGTCTATACAGACAAGCCCGCTTCAATTGACGCATTGGAAGACAACATTGAAGCATTTATTCTTGAGATACCGGCCGAAATGTTGGAAAGAGTATGCCAAAATTGGACTAAGCGGATGGACCATTTGAGGCGCAGTCGCGGTCAATATTTGCATGAAACATCCTTCAAACATTAAATTATATGGACCGTACTATCGATTCAAATAAAGATTTCATGCATTTTTCTGAATTTTGTGTTTTTTTTTTTTGAAAAATTTTCCTATGCTCTTAAAAAATCACCCTATAGTTGGTTATTGGCTCAAAGGATACGGAACAAACAAAATTGCTGAATTTTGTGTGAAATGCAAGCAAAAACAGTGGAAATGCACTCTAAAACGTGCAATGTGTAATAAGGAACCTTTATTGGCAAATTTTTTTTACTCTCATGGTTTTTGCTAGACAGTTGCAGAGATGAAGTTGCCGAAAAATTTTTTTTATTTTTGTAACGAAAATTAAGAGTTAGACTTGATTGACACATGATTTCATCAAGCCTGTGTCATATGCAACATGATAACCGAAACCACAAATACACATAAACTTTATGAAAATCATCTTGACATCTGCGAGCCATCGAGGTAACCAGATTTTCACATACACTGGTTGGAATGGCCTCCCAAGCTTTCTTTGTTTCGGCGAAGAGATCATCAAAATGTGATGTCAGTACTCGAAAGATTATGGTACAAATGCATCAGGATGGAAGCTCTTATCGGGAGATCGAAACAGCCTTAAAAGTTTCTAAAACAATGGTTTTCCAAGCGGTGCAATATTTCAGAAAACATTCGACAGCTGAAAAGGTGCCTCGTAAACAGAGAAGCCACATTACGACAGTTCGTGGAGATACACTGATTGTCCGCGAGTCGAAAAAAAATCCGCATAAATCAGCAAATGAAATTCAGATAGCAGTCTTTGGTGAAAATGGAGCAAAACCATCTGTAGACACAGTAAAACGTCGATTCCGAGAAGCTGGGCTCTTTGGAAGAATTTCCCGAAAGAAACCATTGTTGTCTGAGCGTAACCGAAAGAAGCGAATAGAGTTGGCAAAAAAATACCGCCATTGGACAGCTGTGGAATGGAAAAGAGTGTTATTTTCGGACAAAACAGAAATTAATAAAGTCTCTCCCGATGGAAAAAAATATGGTCGCCGGCCAAAGTTAAAAAAATTTGATCCAAGATACACCCGGGCCACTTTAAAGCATGGAGGAGGTTCTATTATGCTTTGGGGTGCTATGTCGTCATGCGGTGTTGGGCCGCTGAATAAAATTGACGGAAACATGGACAAGTTCCAATATGTAAGAATCCTAAGCGATACAATGATGCCGTATGCTGACGAGAATATGCCAGTAACATGGATATTTCAACAAGATAATGACCCGAAGCACACAGTTTTTAAACAATTCGAAAAAAAGTCGAAAAAAAGAAAGCTTGGTAGGCCATTCCAACCAGTGTATGTGAAAATCTGGTTACCTCGATGCTTCGCAGATGTCAAGCTGTTATCGACAACAATTGTTTTGCAACAAAATATTGATTTTTTTTGCTAATAAATACATGTTTTTCATAAAGTTTACGGTGGTGTCCTTAATTATATGCACGAATGAAATCAATATTATTTAAAATATGGCTCACAGCTTTATAAATAATGATTTATTTGACACAATAAGCAGCTATTTTCTACGACTAAGAGTTTAATTAACTAAGCTTGGACAAATTTTGACAATAACATACAACCATTTGCATTTTTTGCTTCATGCTCACATGTACGCTTCGTGTCCTTAATTAGTTGCATGCAGCTGTATATTGCGAGAAAATTTTTGATACTTCAAATGCTAGACCGTCAATATTATGAGATCATTAAATGGCAAACCTTATATTTAAGCATCTCCAAACGTGTTCATTTTTAAACATTTTCCCCAATAATGGATTTAAAAAAAAAATATTGGCTCTTCCACATTGTCTTACTATGCACTTAACACTGTCCCACTGTCCACTAATAATGCCTCCTTAAGTTTATTGCATGATTTTTGCCTCCACCACAATCTTCAAAACAAACTCACACACACACACACTCCCATGCACAGTGACACGCACATACTAGTTGTTTTTGTTTTTCTCTGTTTTATTTTATTTTTTTTTTTTTTTTTATCAACTCCACCAATATTTACAACCAAAACAAACCAACCAAAATAAAACAACAAAAACAACAACAAGAACTACAACAATAAAATATTGCATGAAAATTAAAATTATCACCAATACAAAAAAAAAAACAATTCAAAACAAACAACAACAACCAACAAGAAAAAAAAACAACAAATTGAGGTAAAATTCCACAAGACAATGACTGGCTGGCTCATCATCATAATCATCATCATTCATTACACGGAGAGTGTAAGAGAATTTTGTAAGGAACAGCACCAGCAGCAGCAGCATTATAATAAAATAAAGAGAGAGAGAGAGAGCAGAGCTCTGTTTATGCTGCCGTACCAGCAGCAAAGAAAGCTTAAGTTAACTGAGCGGCAGCTGCAAAATGTTATAATCAACATGAAAGAACATCATGATTAAGTTTAATTGTGAAATTTATTTTCTATTCTCCATTTTTTTTATTGTTGTTATGGTTGTTGTTGTTGCTGTTGCTGTTTATTTATTTTTCATATTTGTTTTGTTTGAGTTTTTGTTTACATTTCTTTCCTGGAATCAAAAGAAAAACAAAAAACTAAATAAACAACAAAAAAGTTTCGTTTTTTTCGTTGCTTTAGAAAACAGCAACAACAACAGCAACTGTAATAGTAATAATAATAATAAACAAGTTTAAAAATAAACACAAAAGAGCAGCGGCAAAAAAAAAAAATGTGAAGCGAGTATTTGCAAAAAGTTTTAATCTTATTGAAGAGAAAACAACAAAAACAAAAAAAAAATAAAAATGAGCATAAAAAATTAAAAAAAAAAACAACAACAGCATGCATGCTAATGAAGAAAAACAAGAAAAAAACAACTTGTTGTTATTATTTCTAAACTCACACACGCACTCTCTCCTCCACTCTCTCCAAGGCTCTCATTTTCATTTGCAAAACAAGATAAATTCACTCACTCTGTCGTTCTTTCTCTTATGGTCTCATCATCATCATCAACATCATCGCTATTATGATTAACGTAAACATCGGCCAGCACTCGTAACACACACAACAATAATAGTAAAGGGGGCCAGCAGCAGCATTATTTTCTGTTTTAATATTGTTTGTAGTAAACAAACAACAGCAACAACAATGGCCACGCCATACAATTCTTACAGTCATACCGTCCAACTGTCAAACCAACCAACCAACTAACGAACCAGCCAACCGCACCAAACCAAACCAAACAAAACAATCATCAGCCACATCCAGCAGTTCAGCCACTTACTATTAAATTCCCCCACATACTTACACTTACTCACACTCACACTACACTCGCACTCATACTCTTACTCACGTTACGTCGACGTATGTTTCTGTTTATTTTTTTTTTTTTTTTGTTCAATTTTTTATTTTTATTTTTTTTCAATGTGTTTTGCTGCTGTTGTTGTGTATTTTGGAAACAAACAAATAAGACGTAAAAGGGAATTGCAGAAAAATACACAAACAACCTGCAGTGGCGTATGCAATTAAATCAAATGCAAAATAAAGGGGGAATATAAGCTCAAAGGGATTTGAAGTAAAAAAAAAAGCAACTATAAAGGGAGTTTTTCTATGCTTTACACTGTGTAACAGCGTAACTATGTGCGGAAATGTTAATTGTTGAAAATGTCATTAAAATTATGAGAAATCGATTCCAAGTAACCATTGTCCCTGTATAGAACAATTTGAATTGACAATCCATCAGTGAATTACTGTTGTTTCACAACAAAACTGTAAAGCGTAGAAGTCGCCGTGGTCTGGTAGAAAGTGCGTTCGCATATGACATCTTGAATAAAGGGAAATACGAAAGAGCTGTAGGTCCCAACGTTAATGGGTTAAATTAACCGCACACAATATGGGTAGCTTGATCGTATTCCTGACCAAAGGCTTGTAATGGTCGATAAGCCTGTGCAACTAGTGATCAGAAAGGGTTTATTGTGGGATTAGTCGGTTTAATTGTGACAATCAACTGTTATAAGCTGCAATAAAGGCCATATTTCAGGCCTAAACAGTCAATAATTGTATAGTCTGCAGAAAGCAGTCGTTAGCAGGCCAATGGCAATCGTGTTTCACCTTCATATTACACTGTTTGTTGCTGCCCATTCCACATTAGGTGGCACGGTCCTACATCTTGGAGTTTAATGCATCACTAGATGTCTTGCAGTTGTCTTCATGTAATCCTTTTTCTTTTTTAACAGATTTCACTCTCACTGATATCTATCACCTCACTGAACTGTTGAGGTGATAGAGGTTATCCTTGTTTGACTCCAGCATCGGTAATAATTTGCTTCACTGATACTCCTATTGTAGAGAACTAAGCAGAGCTTCCACACCTTTCATAGAGCCAGAATGGGAGTTGAAAGAAGAGTATAGCAAACGGAAAAATAGAGATGTTGATGGAGTACTTAAGCAAAGGGGCTTTTAGTGTTGTTCAACAAGGCACTTCCATCAGCGACACAGAACGATCGATTTTCGCTTAAATGCAAGAATTTTCTAGAAAGAGTAATTTCACGTTTTGACAATGTTAGTTTCCATCAAAATTAAACGATATGACTCTATTAGACCCTTTTTAACGATATACCATGTCGACACGGGTTAATCCTCTAACATTGGAACATTTAAATATCAACATTCGTTCAGTTGTCGCCGAGATTTCGTTCGAAATGTACGAAAAACCGTTAGAAAACTACTGCAAAAGGATTGTTTGGTGTCACCAAGTCAGAGTCGAAAAAAATTAAGAAGCAATTCTTTTTACAATATCCCGTTATTGATTCTCAGAGAACTCTGAGGCCGATAGAGTTTTTTTTTTGTGATTTAAACGAAGCGTAGTATAAACAAGTGAGAAAACTAAAACAAGTTTTCAAGGCATATCCAATTGGATATGCCTTGCAAGTTTTGATTATTCCTTTAAAAAAAACTTAAGAAAGCGAGAGTAACAATGGTTATTCTCTTTTAAAAATCACACTTCCTCACTCTCTTTCTCTCTCTCTCTCTCTCTATAACTATAATTAAAACTGTGTTGGTATAAATATGAGGATCGTCTGATCAGAATTTATAATTATTGTGGACATCCAATTATCCACTCCAACTGATTTTAATTAAATTTTAAAACACAATGAATTATGGATGGAGTCAACAAAAAACGACTTGCATTTACTCTCTTCAACCCACCATTTTAAAGATTAGATACACACACACACACACATGTACTCACACACAAGGAATAGAAGCGGCCTACAGGAGATCAGCTCTCAGGGTGATTTCTGCCTTCCGCACGGTGTCTACTGATGCAGCGTTGGTTGGTGATTGCGGGGATGATGCCCCTGAAGCTAGTAGTTGACGTAGAGAGGAGGAAACATGACACAAGGAGGGGAATGGATTTTTCGAACCCTGTTCAATTAGCTGATGATGCTATGGATAGATGGCAGCAGGACTGGTCCAATTCCACCAAGGGAAGATGGACCCACACACTCATACCGAGCATAGGCGGTCAGGTGAACTTCCACCTGACACAGTTGCTAACAGGCCATGAATGTTATAGGGCATATCTCTATAAGTATGGTCATGACGTGGACGAGGCATGCCCAGAATGCCGTAATGAAAGGGAGACGGCGGAGCATGTTTTCTTTACTTGCCCGCGATATGTTGTTCAACGAAATTGCCTGAAGAATACAATAGGATACCAGGTAACGCCCGATAATATACATAGTTAACCTGATGTTAACCTCATGGGACAATTGGAACGCAGTATGTGTTTTCGCAAGGAAGGTATTGATACAGCAAAGATTGGCTGAGAGAGCAAGGTCAGCAGAATTTGAAGCCAGCACTCGCAGAATGTCCACCTCCCGAAGTAATACTTGATTGTGGTCCCGGGGAGGGGGGTGAGGGAGGGAAATGGTTGGAAGTGTGACGAACGAGGTTGGGTTTAGTACGCAGGCGCTTAGCAAGCCGAGAGTAAGTCTTGCGGCAAATCGTGCACATTGGTAGGCCGGGCTACCAATGTCTTTCGAAGATTCCCAACCTTTAGCTCGTAAAGCTATAAAAAAAAAACGCACAAGTTGATTGAAAAGCAGTCCTCTAAACCAGATGTCGGCACAAAGAGAATATGATAAAAATGTGAGTGTATTTGTGAGAAGCATGTGTATAACCCAGAGGAAAATTGTTAGTAATTATTGTTTCAAACAGTGTTCGAACAAATATTATACTTTTTAATGCCATTGGTATTTTTCGTACAAGTTTTTATGGATTTGCAGCAAGAGTCATCATTACATATTTCAGATACCTGAAATTCAATATATTTAAAGCTAAAAAATTATATTTCCCAGTCTTTCCTCACATTTTAATTGAATTTTTCTTTGGGTGTATAATTGATACACAAAAAAATTTCAAAAAGAAGCGACGAGAACCTGCCTCACTGAATGCTGACAAGCAACTGAATGCATTTTTACGCTCATTTTAACGAATATTGTTGATGTTCGTGTCCTATGTGTGTAAAAAGCCGAACTTGTTCGGCTCACGGGAGACATTGGTGCCGACGTCTGCTCTAAACGCGCAAACATTTGTTAAACAATTAAAATTCAAAAATAAAAAAGCAGAACCTCATATTCGTCATCATCGTTTAAAAGCATTCAAATCATCATTAAAACATTTTTATTTTGGTTTCAAGGGGACTTTTTTTTTTTTTTGTTTTTAAAGTTGTTATTGTTTTTCCCGTTTTATAATTGCCAGTTTGTTTACAATTTTTCGTTTTGGTACTCACTCCTTAACTCACACTTACTTACACTGTGTGTGTGTGTGTGTGTGTGTATATAACTGCCAACCTGTTAGCCTCTCATTAAGTTACTGTAATAACTCTCACCATTCTCTCCCATTGTATTGTTGTGTTGTGTTCTGTTTTGTTGGTAATATTTTGATGAAAAATGTCCGTGTTAATAGTACTGACTGCAGCACATTAATTCATTTACTCATGCACCCACACACAAACACACTCTTCAATTAACTCCTTGCGCCAGGGATTGCAGCAAAACAAAAACAATACAATGGGGTGTAATAGTTAAGAGAACAGTGAGTATGTAGTGGTACGGCATTGTTTTGTTTAATCATGTTGAAGCATGCAAAAAAACAAAACAAAATTATTGTTTTGTTGTTGTTGTTGTTTAGTTTTTATTTGTTGTTTAGTATTTTTTTTTTAATATTTTCCATAACATTTTATTTATTTTCGAGGTAAGAAAACATGATGATTTTTTATGATTTTTAAAGGGTTGTTAGAGCTATGCTTACTTACTACCTTACTACAGTGTTCACAATATTGTGAACGAAAACCTAGTGGCGCTTATAGTTTTGGGGTGTACAATGTGTATTGTTAGTGTGTTAGTATTTCTTTTGCTCAATGATTGTTGGTTCGTTTGTTTACTTTTCTAAAAGCCGTCGTCGTCGTTGTCGTCGTCTTTACAATGACGAAGTAAACGATTATTACCACTACAAATATTTAATATGTGTGTGCGTGTGTTTGTGTACATTGTTTGTAAGCATCACAGAATGGTTTTGTTGTGTGTTAAAATTGTTAATGTTGTTGTTGTTTCATTTGATTTCGTTTTTTTTTGTTTTTGCTTTTATTTAAGCGCGCTCAGGCCAAAGTGCAATTTGTCGTAATTTCACGCGTTTGTTGATTTATTTTCTTATACGAACGAACGAACGAACGTCTGTTATTGAGTTTTGCTAAATGGTAAGAGTATCTCACTCCTCTCCTCACTCTTTTTCATTTGTTAGTAGGAACAATTATTTTTTTTACTGTTGTTTAGATGAGAAGTGTTTTATGCCTGTTTTTTGTTTTATTTTTGCTATTTTGCTTCCTTCTTTGTTGTTGTTTTTGTTTTTTATTTATTAAATTGCATTGTTTTTGTGGTATTTTTTTTTTGTAGAAATGCATATGTATGCGTGTGTATGCTGATGAAGAAAAACAAGTGCGTATTAGAATATTATTGAAATTGTACTGTAAAGGTTATTTATTTATATGTATGTACGTACTGACTAAATGCAAGCCGCCATATTTTATTTGTCATTGTTATCGGTGTACCCAGATAGCGAATAATGTATTAATCGATTACTTTAATGGGGTAGAGTTTATAAATAAAGGAAAAAAACCTTAAAAAGTTTAATTTTAAGGCACACACTCTTTGTTTGTTTATGTTTGAAAATTAAAAAGTTTTCGAAACTTTTTTGGAATATTTGAAAATCGTATAAACGGTTAACCAACTCTAGGCGGAATTAAAAACACTGCTTCCGTAAAAGTATAAATTTTTGTTTAACATTTTTATTTCTTATTTCGCCTTAATAATGGGTGAATTTTTTTAGTATAAAAAGACATTCGTGACATGTGTGAATGCCAAAAATGATCGTTAAGGTTTGCCATTTCACCATGAATTGACAAAAAAACGAATATGTATTGTTTGTAAATCAATGGGTTTTATTGTTAAAAAAATCATATTGTATCAGAAATGTGGTTCTAATGAAAATTATTAAATTATTTTTTCTACAAAATTCTCCTGCAATAAAGCCAAAAATTGGTCGTATTATGCGGCTTCAAGCACCTTCTTTTTGAAATCTTTCACCATTCAGTTCTGAATTTTTCATTGTAGGCAAAAAAAAAGTTATTTATCTTACGGCCATAGCATATTGAATACATACATACATAATTGGTCATTACAACCCTTCAGTCAGGATTATTGACCTAGTTTCTCACACCACTTATGTTGTGTGTGTTAATTTTATACATAAGTGGCGTGATCTACAGTTTAAAGTCGACTCCGAACGACGGATTTTTTGAGAAACTTTTTCATGGCTTTACTCTCAGAATTTTTGCCAGAAATCTGCTATGAGGAAATCGCCGAAGAAATACTTTTTGTATTTCTGTTTTGATGTTTGGCCTGGGGCTCGAACTACGGCGACTTGAATAGGTACATTCTCGACTATAATGTTTACCAAACAGTAATTTTTTTCCGGTTGCAATGGCTTTTTCACAATTATTCTTTGGGTTCTTTGAGACCTGTATGCGATAATTTTGCTTAAAACGTAATGAACGACTTAGAAATGAGAAATTTTTTATTACAGTAATAAGCTTAAGACGCTTTCAATCTGTTTTCTTTGTCACACTTCCATAGGGTTTCAACGGTATTCGATTCAATGATTCATAACAAACCTGTTGATATTCACCATTGTTTACAAACGAACTTTTACTCTTTCCCTCACACATGCATACTCTTTCTCTCACTCTCTCTTTCTGTGTGTGTCCAAGGCACAGTTGCTTTCTCTTTATAATTTAACACAATAACGATTACTTGCTTTTGTAACGGGACTGTTAAAAAATTCTTACAACACTAGATCAGGAAATAAATTTTAATTCTTATTTATTTTCTATTTCTTATGCAATTGTTGTTGTTGTTGTTATTGGCTGATTACAAAAACACAGCACAGAGAAGAATAAACAAACATAAAAGCGGAAATGAAAAATAATCTGTACAGGTATTTTGTTTTCTTGTTTGCCACAATCATACAAAATAAAAAAAAAACTGCAACTGCAACTGCACAACCACAATAACATAAAACATAAGCAACAATAATAACAACAATAAAGGAAATATGCACGCAAGCAAGCAAAAATCAAAACAAGTTCTCAATGTCAGTAGAATGATAACAAGAGAGAGTGTGAGAGAGCATTACTCATGGAATAAAAATAAAAGGGGGGGGGGGGGGGGTTACGCTCTTAAATTGCAAAAATTTGTTTGGGGGCAAATAAATATGAAAACAAATAAGAAAAAACAACAAAACAAAAATAAATACCAATTGCAGCTAAAATAACAGCTATAGCAGCAACAACAACAACAACAATAATGTGGAAAAACAATTGTAATGGCTAAATAAACAAAATGCGCGCGCTTGACAAATACGAAACCAAAGTTGTAGAAGAAGCACTAGCAGCAGCAGCAAAAAAATAAATAGAACAATAAAAACAAACAAAATGTAAACAAAAATGAAACAAAACAAAATAAAATAAAACATGCAAAGCTTTACAAACAAAAACCCACACACACATACTCATGCATTCAGGCATACACACACAATTTAAAATTGTAAGTGGAGTGAATACTGCTGCCTCTCTCTGTCTCTTACTCCTCTACCTTTGTGTGTTGTTTGCCGACACGACGTTGAGATAAAACAAAGTTGCGAAACGAAAGTCGGTTTGTTTACATTTTTTTTTGTTTTACTAAGAATGCCTGTGTTAGTTTTTCTTTTATAGTACAGTGCAAAGCATTAGGAGATTTACGCTTTCGAAACGTTGTAGTAAAAAATTCAATATTTTCGATGGAGAAGAAAGAAAATAAATTTTCATAAAAGCATTGGAAAATATAGAAGAATAATACATAGGTACATAATTGGCTATTACAGCCCTTCAGTCAGGATTATTGACCTAGTTTCTCACACCACTTATGTTGTGTGTGTTAATTTTATACATAAGTAGCGGGACCTACAGTTTAAAGTCGACTCCGAACGACAGATTTTTTGAGAAACTTTTCATGGCCAATTTTATTTACTCTCAGAGTTTTTGCCAGAAATCTGCTGAGAGCCAGTCGCCGAAGAAATACTTTTTGTATTTCGTTTTGATGTCTGGCCTGGGGCTCGAACCCTGGCTTTACGTCTAACAAGCCAACACACTACATACTAGACTACGGCGACTTCAGAAGAATAATAGAAGAATAATACTAAAATTTAATAAAAATTAAATAACAGTGTACAGTCAAAGGCAATCGTTTGACCGCACTTAGTTTGTTTCCTTTAATTTTGCTTTTATTTTTGTATTTTTTTTTTCTTAAATTTATTAATTTTAATAAGCAAAACAATAACAATTATTTGTTTAACGGCCTTTTAATAATAAATATGAAGTGATTATAAAAAATTCGTTTGGCCGCAGTAATCAAAATTTAAACAAATGTTTTTACTAATTTTTGCTTTTAAATTGAAATATTTTTATAAAAAAAAAATAACAAATTAAATAAAAATTAAAGTAAACCGTTCAGACAGAGTTTAATTTTAATTTATTGACATCGAACTGGGCTTAAACGATAATTATTTTCTCTACATTAGCAAAGGGACGTTAATTGAACCTTAAGCTTTCCTTGTAAGGACAAAAAATTTTGGCATTCGAAAATTGCTTGTTAGGTTAAGTTTTATTTAATTTTTTCATACTTAGGTTTTTAATTATTTATATTTTATAATTGTCTGAAAACTTTTTAAACGCACTGTATTTGAAACGGAAGGACAAGGAAAAAAAGAAAACGTTTTAAAAACAAACTCCTGAAGTAAAATAAATAGAAATATAAAAATAACAAAAGAATAGAAAAAAAAACACAACAAAATAAAAATAAATCCTAAAAAAATAAACTTTTTTTGGAATACAATTTGAAAATAAATTTAAAAATAGCATAGAATAAAAATTTAACATAAAATTTCTACAAAAATTTTACTTAAAAATAAAATAAAAAGGAAATTTAAAACACAAGAAAGGAAAACTTTAAAAACTAACTGTTGCTTGAAAATATAAATTTCCAATTTTAATCAGTTTATTTTTAGATTTTCAAACGTATTACTGGGTTAATTTTAAGCTAAAAAAAACATACACAATCAGTTGTAAACCTTAGACATTTTCAATTCAGATCAATTGCTTTTAAAAAAATATAAAAACAATAAAAAAATTCAAAATAAAACGTAAAAAATAAATTAATTTGCATTTATTTTTAACGATTGTATGCAAAAGCTTAATGGCAACACTATTAGAACACCAAAACAGTATTTGCATTTACCGTTATACGTTAAACTTACGTACGCCATGCGTTTATATAGCCTTCACTCACTCACTCTCTGGCTGGCTCTGCACAATAATCAAAACAGAGAGTGTGTCAAGAAAAACAAAAACAAAACCATCACACGAGCAGAGCAGAGCAAAGCACATCAAAGCAGTGCAGTTAGTGCTGTCGCGTTCGGTACATTAGCCGAACAGTTGGCGTCGCTGACTGAAGGTCATTATACAGCGTTGTTGTTTTCATTTTTGTTTTGCTCTTGCTTTGAAATGTTTTTGCGTATTGCTATTGTATTGTTTTGTTATTGAAATCGAAATAAATATAGAAAAGCACTCACACAACAAACACAATTGTGTGCTCATACACAACACCGCCATAGTAGTAGGCAGTCGTAGTAGTATTTCGTATTTCCATGTTTATTGTGGCTGGCAGTTGATGTGTCGTCGTCTTTGAGTAGGAATAATAAGAAAAGCAAAAAAAAAAAAACGACACAACACAGCACAACGGTATTCAATGATGTTAATGCTGATGACGTTGTTCTTATTATTGTCGTCGTTATGTTTAAGTGTTGTGTTGTTGTAGTTGTTGTTTTTAATAATAAATTAACTTTCATTCGTTTTGTTTTCGTATATTTTATTTTATAAAATTTTCTTTTGTTACTGTTGTTGTTGTTGTTTTGCGGTTTTTAGTTTAGTTGTTATTGTTGTTGTTTTTGGTTTACCCTGAGTAAACAAAACGTAAACAAGTCGCATTTAATTTGTGCATTTCTTTTCTCTTTATATTGCAAAAGTGTATGCATGTAGGCATGCTTGTGCATACTACGTTTTCCTGTACCCGTGTTACTTACAATAAATTTCTATTTTTCTACTCACCCACACTGTTCTAGTGATGTTTTACGCGTAAACAAAAATATATCACCACTACTTATCACTCATACTCGAATGTTTTTTTACAATCTTTCTCTCTCTTTTTTTTTTGTATCATTATAAGCAGACGTCGGCACTAATGTCCCTCAGGGGAAGATTTTCTTTTCGGTATTAAAAGCTTGCACTCTTGCTGTTGTTGTTGTTGTTTTAATTATTTTCTAAAAGAACAATAAAGCAAACGCAAGAAAGAAAAAAACGAAACGAAACAAAACTAACGGTGCAATAGTGAAGAAAAACAATTCGCTCCCGACCGAATAGCTAACCGCGCCATGTATTATGAACTGCACTGATACGCAAGCAAGCAGTGCTAAGAATTTCAATTCAATGTGAATGAAACGAAACAATAACAACACATAAACATACACACAATCACACATACAAAAGAGAATATGCACGAAATTAAAAAATCGTACCTACATCGTCAACGCAATGCGAATTAAAACAATATAAAACGACGCACATACACACACACATACGCGCATACTTGCCGCATAACATTGTTGTTGTCCATACTTGAAGATCTCTTAAAATGCTACACAGTGGGTTTGAGTAGGAAAAATGAACACAAATTTGTGTTTGAAGTAGAAGTAAAAAATATATGAATTTTTTACGGTGCTGACATCGGAAATAACGGCGAAAACTTAAGCTAGGCTTAAGGATATTTGAAGAATGTTAGTTATTGTGACTTTATTTAATTTGGTTGTGTTTGTTTCGATAATTTTTGATGTCATATGCTGTGCTAGGTTTTGAAAAGCTAATTAGCGAAAATGTCATTCAAACAAGTTAATAATGTACAGTTAGGAAAAAAAACCACGTATAGAATAAGAATTTTAAATTGAAATTCAGTTTTTATTAAGAAATATCCTGATCAAAGCTTAAAAAGTATTAGAATCTTATTGAGGAACTCGCAATTATAAAATTTGGTTGCTTTAGAGTCGAAAGAATGATGAGAAATTACGAAAACCGCGATAATTTTGAAAAAAAAGTCACGATTTGAAGAACCTAAGAAACTTTCTGCACATGATATTAGAAAGTATTTTTAAAGAGATCAAACACGATCCGAAAAAAAGTTTTGAAAATTCGTGAAACTAATTGCAAAGTGTTTCTAGAATGCCGGTACGTCAAAAACAACAATAAGGGTTAGTTAGGCTTATAAAGATTTTGCGTGCAGGAAAGCTTGCAAGAAGCCTGACTGAATTCAATTACTGAAGCTGCAATGGTCTAGTAGGTAGTGTATTGGTTTATTAGACGTGAGGCCTCTGTTCTTCTCCAACAAAATGAAATATTAAAAAATAATTCTTCGGCGACTTTCTCTCTGCAGATTTCTCGTAAAAATTCTGAGAGTATATAAGGGGTGATTTTTTAAGAGCTATAGGAAAATTTTTCAAAAAAAACACATAAAATTCAGAAAAATGCATGAAATCTTTATTTGAATCGATAGTACGGTCCATATAAATTAATGTTTGAAGATTATTTCATGCAAATATTGACCGCGACTGCGCCTCAAATGGTCCATCCGCTTAGTCCAATTTTGGCATACTCTTTCCAACATTTCGGTCGGTATCTCACGAATAAATGCTTCAGTGTTGTCTTCCAATGCGTCAATTGAAGCGGGCTTGTCTGTATAGACACGAGCTATAACATAGCCCCACAAAAAATAGTCTAAAGGCGTTAAATCGCACGATCTAGGCGGCCAATTGACCGGTCCCGAACGTTAAATAAAATGTTCACCGAACTCGCCTCTCAATATGTCCCTTGTTACGCGTGCTGTGTGGCATGTGGCACCGTCTTGTTGAAACCACATGTCATGCAAGTCAAGCTCTTGCTATTTGGGCAAAAAAAAGTTGGATATCATCTCACGGTAGCGCTCACCATTCACAGTTACGTTACGATTCGCAGCATCTTGGAAGAAGTACGGTCCAATGATGCCAAATTCAATGATTTGCAAGCGTTGTTCGTTTGCAAGACGATTCATGGTGAAATTATAGACCAAACTGAAGATGTTTGACAGTGAAACAAAACACGATACGTGCGTGTGCTGTTTAAACCAGTAGTGCCATAAAGATAATAGCTAAAAAACCACCCTTTAAAATTGCCATGAAAAGTTTCTTAAGAAATCTGTCGTTCGGAGGCGATTTTAAACTGTAGGTCCCGCCACTCTTGTATAAAATTGACACACACATCATTTTGTAATCCTGACTGAAGAGTTCTAATAACCAATTATGTATGTATACATGTATGTGAGTTCAAATACTATATCAACATTAACCCAACTGACAACAATATCAGACTAATTTATTTTATTTTCTTTAAAAATATATTAAAAACTTTTTTGTGTATTTATTTTATACTAACTTGTCCCACAGTAACTATGACTATAGAAATACGTGTAAAAGTAAATTATAGTCATTCAGAATTGACTATTAAAGGCCGTAGAGGATAACCAACTTAAAGGGTAGTGGGGGAAATTAGTTCTAATTCTTTTATTGCAGCACATATAGACTAATTAAGCCCTAAATAGCCTTACCTCATAGAAATTTCATTAAATTATTTGATTTTTAAATGTTGACTTCAATTAAAATTCAGTAATTAACGAATTAAATCATTTTAATAAAATAATTTCCATCCATTACCACTGTACCGTAGGGTATGAAATTATAATAACACAAATAAAGAACCGTTGACAATTGCGTTTAAAATTTGCAAAATAACACCAGAACACAAGATATTTTGATTTCAATATTGAAAGCATACCAACAGAGAGCTAGCGAGTGAGAGTGAGAGAGTAGTGTTTTTCTTTATTTTTTCTATAAGTATACATTTTTAAATACCCCACACACACACACATACACTTACATAGCATAGCAGCAAAAAGAGTAAGAATAAAAGAATGAAGAATGATTGGTGGTGGGTAGTGTGGGTAGTGAGTAGTGGTGTATGCAACTTTCTTAAAGAGCAAAACTAGACTGTAAACAAACGCACAATCGCACTCACACTCATGCACTTTTATAACTCGAAACAATAAGACAAAATATGTTAATGAAGGCTGTATGCTGTATACTGTGTGCAGTGCGGTGCGGTGCTTTTGTTGTTTGTTTCATTTTGTGTAGTGATGTTATTTTTGTTTTTGGTTTCTTTCTACAGTTTTTTGCAATTGACGTATGGAAACATGGCGCTTTATATACATACATACATTTATATATGTACGTAAATATTGTGTATATTTTTCGCAAATGCATTGTTGTTGATTTTTTTGTTTTGTTTTCTTTTCTTTTTCTTTGTAGTTAAAGGTTGCTTTCTTACTAACTGCTGTTAATCATTATGATGTTCTTGTTGTTGTTAACATCTGCATGCATGTGTGTGTGTGAAAGTATGCGGTTTTGTGTTATTTTCTTTAAATTCCTTGTGTGTGTGTGTGTGTATGGTTGTCGTGATGCGCGATGAAGAAACTGTTATGAATTTTCAATATGGAAGTGAGAGTCTGTGTGTGCTTTGTTTTTACTGTTGTTTTTGACGCTGTTGATGTTTAATTTTTTGTTGTTGATTTTTTGCTTTCTTTCTTTGCCAGAATATGGTGTGTTTTTGAAAAGAAGTCCAGTTAGTCAACTGCATACATTGGAATACACAGTTGGGTCCTTGTTTATAAAGCTTTTGTTTTGAATTTTTCTTTGCAGCGAGTACCTAGTACATATTTTTGTTTTGTTACAGGTTAAATTATTGTATAATATTATGGGGGAGATGATGACCTTTGTTTCTTATTAAATTTGGTTTTATTATTTGAATTACATATTAATTGTAAATTAATTAAAAGACTTGGTTTTTTCTGCAGTTATTAATGAAAGGAAAATACCATTGAACTGCAAGAAACAAATTTAAAAAAAATTTAAGTCTCTAAAAATAAGCCATGAAGAGGTCAAAGTCGCGATTATGCGCCTTAAAAACAATAAAGCGGCAGGTCCTGATGGCCTCACCGCTGAATTGTTTAAGACCGGATGTAATGAGTTGGTAGGGCGCATGCACCAGCTTATTTACAAAATATGGCTAGAGGAAAGTATGCCCAACGATTGGAACCTCAGTGTCCTCTGTCCTGTCCTGAAAAAGGGAGACCCTACAATATGCGCCAACTATAGGGGTATAAGCCTTCTCCCTGTCGCATATAAGGTTCTTAAAGGCGTATTGTGTGAACGACTGGAACCACTCGTCAAAACACTGATTGGACATTATCAGTGCGGCTTCAGAACTGGCAAATCCACCATCGACCAGATATTCACACTGCGCCAAATCCTGGACAAGGCCCACGAAAAACAAGTCGACATACACCATCTTTTTGTCGACTATAAGGCAGCGTTCGATAGCCCCATAAGTGATCGTGTTTACGCCGCAATGTCTGAGCTCGGTATACCTGCGAAGCTCATAAGGCTATGCAGAATGACATTGAGCAATTCCTGCAGCTCCGTCAAGGTAGGAATGGACCTCTCCGAACCTTTTGATACCGTGCGAGGTTTCAGACAAGGCGATCCCTTATCATGCGACCTCTTCAACTTCGTCATGGAGAATGTTCTGCGAAAGACAGGAGTGCATCGCAATGGCACTATTTTTCAAAAAAGTGTCCAATTGCTTGCGTACGCTGACGACATCGACATCATAGGGCGTACCAAGCGAGATGTTACTGCTGCCTTTAGTGCTATTGAACGGGAGTCTAAGAAGATGGGTCTGGCAGTAAATGAGGGCAAAACAAAGTATATGAATGTTGTCGACAAGTAGAGACGTGCGGCGTATTGATTCTCAGATTACGGCCGATAACAATACTTTTGATACAGTCAAGGAATTTATTTATCTTGGCTCCGCCGTTACCACCAAAAATGATGTCAGTCTGGAGATCAAACGCAGGATTACTCTTGCCAACAGGTGCTACTATGGTGTCAATAGGCAATTGAGTAGCAGAGACCTCTCTCGTGCGACAAAACTAATACTCTACAAGACGCTCATCCTAGCCGTGCTTCTTTATGGCACAGAGGCATGGACCCTATTAAGAACTGATGCAGCAGCCTTGAGAGTGTTCGAGAGAAAAGTCCTACGTAAGATCTTCGGTCCAGTGCGAGTTGGCGCTGATTTCCGCATTCGATCCAACAGTGAGCTGTATGAGCTCCTCAACGACATAGACGTAGTACAGCGTATTAATATCCAGCGGCTGCGCTGGCTCGGCCATGTCGTTCGAATGGAGGAGGATGCTCCGGCGAGACGGGTATTTGATGCGGGGATCTGCGGAAGTCGGCGAAGAGGACGACCTTGTATCCGTTGGAAGGACCAAGTCGAAGAAGCCCTGTCATCGATTGGTGTGACCAACTGGAGTAGGCGCGCAAGAAGCAGAGGCGCCTGGAAGGATGTGTTGCGGCAGGCCGAAATTCGTTAATCGGGTTGTTAATGGCCAATTAAGTAAGTAAGTAAGTAAGAACAAAAAGCTTTCAATGTGGATTTTTTAAAGAAAATTTTCAGCGGCATTGAAGCTTATTTCTCTCACGGTAATTATGTCAACAAGTTAAATTATCACCTATAGGGCGTGTAGAACCTCGAAGTGATTGTAAAAAAGCCATTGCATGCGAAAAAAAAGGTGTCTCTTTGGTTTGCATTATAGTCTAAAGATGTCATTGGGCTGTAGTTTTCGAAAAAAAAATCATGGAAAAAATCTTTACCGTCAATTCAAAGTAAATTTTTTATGACTTACGATTGAAAGTTAGGAACTGGATGGCATGTGGATACAACGAGACGATGTCACGAGCCTTGAAATATTATCAATTTTGGCTTTTTTGCATGAAAAGCTTCCAGATAAAGTAATTTCTTTTTCTTTTCAATTACCCATCAAGATTATGACAGTTTACATCGTTATAGTCTTAATTTTTTTAAGAAGTTACAATAAAAATCTGTGCTGTGGGGATTATTCCCTAACGTTGGAGCTTTTACGAACCAAGATACGCCAAGTTATCTTCGAGACGCACGGACGGCAACTTGAATGGAACAATTGCTGCTGTCAAAGCAGAAGAAGTTATTTACTGGCCATTAGACGCACGACCATTCTTAAAACCACAGCTCAGACATCTGGAATATAACGAAATATGAAAAAATATTTCTTTCGACGACTTCCTCTCAGCAATCTTCTGGCAAAGACAGTAAAACAGAATTGTTATGAAAAGCTTCTTAGAAAATCTCTCGTTCTCTCTCTCTCTCTTTAAACTGTAGATCCCTCTGCTTATGTAT
Organism: Sarcophaga caerulescens; assembly: GCA_927399465.1. Taxonomy (NCBI): domain Eukaryota; kingdom Metazoa; phylum Arthropoda; class Insecta; order Diptera; family Sarcophagidae; genus Sarcophaga; species Sarcophaga caerulescens. The sequence goes on from OV656866.1 coordinate 27,857,131, forward strand.
AAAATTTTCACACACAACATGGATGGTGTGAGAAGCTAGGTTGTAATCTTGACTAAATGCCATGTGATGAGCAATTAAGTAAAAAGTTTCCTTGGGAAAAGAAAACCCAAAAATAAAAACTCTGAGATACCCACGGTGTAATTAATATTTATTGCATGTGAAAGCCTACCAAGTCCACCTCAAAATGTCACAAATATAACGGCATTTTTAACTGAAAATTTACTGTGAATATTAATACAAGATCAATGTACTTTGTACTCTAATATGTGTAGATGTGTGTGTGTTTATGTATATAAAGACTTTAAATTAAATATTTTTAGAATATTTTTTCGAAACACTTGATGTTCCATCACAATTAACTGTTTGTCTGGCTAAAAATATTTTTCATTTTGCAAGCGTGGCTAATGGCATGCCAGGGTTTATTGGGCTTAAAATAACAATTTAAAACAAAAGAAAACAAAAACAAATAAATAAACACACACACACCTTGACTTAACTGTTGTTTTAATTTCATAAGAACATTAAATCGAAAAAAATGCTTGTCAGTCTGTTTAATTTCTTTTATTTTTCATGTGCTTGTTTAGATCACACGATTTATTTTTAAAATACGAACGAAATCACGAGTTTTTTTTTTTTTTTGTTTCTTGTTGCACACAACAAACGTCATTAATTATCTGGCGAAGTGTGCTAAATATGGTTTGTATACGGAATGTACACACAAACGCCCAGCCGTACAATACAATAACAATAAACAGAGTAAACAAAATAAACAGCCGGCCATATTTAACTAACGGAAATGCCGATGTAGTGAGAGAGCGAGAGAAATGTAAACAAATGTTTAAAAGCAAAAAACCAGCGTAGATTATTAGCCTGTGTTTACAAACAGTGTTGCCAACTTACTGCTTTTCGCACTATTTATGCTGCTTTATGAAACATCATACGCGTAAATTTTTTCTTATAGTGTCTTTTTACGGAAAGGCACTATTATGGTGCTTTTCAAATTTCATTACAGTGCTTTTTGTTGATTTTTAATAGCTTTTATATTGAAACTACAAAGAATATGAATGAATATGAATATGTGGCTGGAACTTAAAAGACATTTTAATATTCTTAAGGACAATGGGTATGTTTCACTTTTACTTAAGGATATGTACAATTAAAATAACAATTTTGTATATCTCACGTATTTAAGTTCCATTTTGGGAGAGGTTCAAAGGGTCAATTTAGCATTTGAAGCAAAAAATGCAGACCACCTTAAGTTGTATAATGATTATAGATTGCTACAAAATCTGACTAACAAATTGATAATGTGAAAAATTCATTTGAAATTGATAAATTGTGAAAATTTTAATTATATAAATGATGTAATTATATTATCAACAATAGAAACTTGTTTAGAAAATTTAAGGAATGCTATTTGGGAAAACAAAACTAGAACAGATTTTTTTTTGTATAGAAGGTAGTGAATTTAAAGACTCGTTAGGATTAGCACAGTTTGTTCTTCGAATATTAAGTTTTCCTTACTCTAACGCAGAGGTTGAGAGAGTTTTTAGCTCCATGAATTTATCAAAAAATAAAATTCGAAACCGATTATCATTAAACTCTGTTAATTCTATTTTACACATAAAATATGGACTACGTAGATTCAATTTTTGTTGTAGTAATTATGCAATACCTTCCGAGGTCTGCAAAAATATTTCTTCAAACAAAACTTATATCAAGTCGAAGTATTATTTAAAAACAGTATTGTGGCCAAACGTGGTTGAGGAGGAGGAAAATGCAGATGATATCAGCGAAATATTTCTCAAAGATTTAAGTAACATTATTTAAAACCTTTTCAATAAGGAATTTTGTATAATGGTTGTATACCCATATACTTAAAATTTTTTAAATTATAAATGTCAATTTTATAAACTATACTGAAATATTTATACGAATTGTTTTCTTTTGTTTTGTAACTATCCTGCAGGAAATGTCAATAGTGAAACAATACTGACTTACTATTGACACAGTCACCAGTACTAGTGACATTTTATACCCCAGCCAATGTTATTTACAATAGACATTTAACATGTGCGTGTCATTGAAAATCTACTACTGACGTTAGTACTATTGACTAGGTACTCCTTTTTGGACCATATGTAGACATTGGAACCAGTGAATCAATAGTACAATTTAGCATTTCTAGTCTACACTTTTGGTACTTTTCTGTAGTAAACGACGATAATAAAATTTCAATTTTTGTAAATATTTGATATTTTATAAAAAAAAAAAAATAAAAAGGTAAGATTTCATTGTTACAGCCTTTTTTTAAATTTAAATATAAAAACTAAAAAGGTACTATTAATTCAGTCTCTCTTATTTATATAGGAATATCAAAATAACGTTTTTGTTTTATTAAAATTAAGTAAAATTATTAATCCTCTTTAGGAGAGTCGTCTTCTTCACAAATTATTTTTGGTTTTGCTGCGACCCATTTGTTTAAATATTTTTTCTTCTGGCGCTGAAATGCTGCTCTAAGTTGATATTACGTCTGGATATTAAAAAAACGAAACAAATTGTTAAAATATTACAAATATTTATGAGAACACAAACAATTAACACAAAAGCCCTATTAGGGCTTTAAAAACATTTGAGTATTCGCCCAACCTCTTTTTGCCAAGAGAGCCATCAACATTAAAATTCATGATAATATTTTGGCCAAATATTTCATGAAGGTTTCGTTCTGCATTACTCGCAAGGAGTGACTTCATTTCTGAATGAGTTTTCAAAATAGCATCAAATTCTCTCAATTTTTTTTTCAGAGTCGATAGGGAAAAATTCCATAAGATTTAAAGCAATTTCATTTTGTTTAACAATTGTGTCCAATATACCAATTTTTTATCTTCTCGCGCAAACTATATTTTGGAAAATCTCTTTGAGACGACACAGAACATTCAGGCTCCACAAAATTTTCACAATTCACAGTTGGATTTATAATTGTCTCATTTTCACTACTTCTATTTTTATATAACATTGATTGTTTTTTTATTAAACGTTAATAATTTCTTGACAATTTGACAATTGAAAATTTTTTTTCTCATCAAAGGCAAATTAAATAATTGTTGACGCTTCGATCACAACGTCACCATAAAGTCACCAATATAGTCGACAAAACTGGTGACTTGGAGACACTTGTCGACATGTTTCCTTCAGGGTATATTTTATTAGTTTAACCATAATATTTACTTGTCAAATAAAGAATATTAAAAAAGTAAAAGTTTTATAAACGATTTTTCTTACTAAAAAACGGTAGTGCATTTTTACCCTTTTTAAGCTAAAAAATACGCATTTTTACCCGTTTTTTAATTTTTTTGTGCGCGTTGTGATATACCATCGTTGGCAACACTGTTTACAAATGCTGTTGGGGAGAGAGAGAGAGGCAGACAGCGTTTGGCTAACAGTTCTTTCTTGTAAGTAAAATAGTTCGTTTTTGCATTAATCACTCTCTTGTGCTCTCTTACTTTTTCTGTGCGTTCTCTTGTTTTTTTTTTTCTATTTTTTTTTTAATTTCACCTTCAGGAAGCGGAAGTATTTCGAATTGCCAATAAACTCAAGTGCATTTTCAATTGTAAATTCTTTTCATATTTTTTGTTGTTGTTGTTGTTGTTGCCGTTGAAATTTTTATTAGAAAAACAAAACATTTATTTTTAATTAATTAAACAATTAGAACATGTGTTTTGATTAGTTTGTTAATGCCGCTGTCAGGTACCTAGTTTGTGTGAATATTTTATGTTTTTTTTAGATTTCATTTCAAATTAATTTTGTTTTGTTTTGTTTGTTTGTTTGTTTTGATAAAAATTTAATTTTAAACTATTCTTTAAGGTTAATTAAATGCTGTTTTAAAACAAAAATTAAACAGTGAATGTTTGAAATCATTTTGAATTCAAAAATTAATGACTTACGTTCATTTTTGATAGTGATTAGCACTTGACTTGAAAAATACAGGATGATTTATAAATTCCCGTTTAGCATGTTAAAGGTAAACAAAGATTCTTGTACGAAATATAATATCCATTCTGGATTACAAGCAGCAATTAAGCCTTTTGAGGAACCTCCAAGTCATTAAATGATTAGGTCTGGATTGCAGGCAGCAATTAAGCCTTTTAAGCAAGTGTTCGTATGTTATTTCGCCTAAGACTGGGCGAATAATGGTTTTCAAATGCTTCAATGTTATAGAATAACTCACAGTATTTGGATGTAGATTCACAAAACACGTCTAACTGTATCAAATAACATGGACTTGACGCCGTCAAGCGGATTTCTGGCAAAAAATCTGAGATTAAAATAAAATTGCCATGAAAAAAACCAAAAAACTGTCGTTCGAAGTCGATATTAAACTGTAGGTGCTGGCACTCGCATACATTAAATTAACACACACAACATGGGTGATGTGAGAAGCTGGGCTGCAATCCTTACTAAAGGATTATAATGACCGTTTAAGTATATAATTAAAGAAGCCTGTATCCAGGGTCCTTAACCCCCCTCATTAAGGGTTATACAGTTACAGAGAAGGTGTTCGATAGTCTCCAATTCCTCTCATCGCAACATACCTTACAGTAGTCCGCCTGGGAACTGTTTTATATACTTGTAAGAAACCAGTTGCCAGTTTCACGTTGACTTTATACAATTTTGTAGTCGCCGTAGTCTAGTAGGTATTATGTTGGCTTATTAGATGTAAAGCCCGGGTTCGTATCCCAGGTCAGGCATCAAAACGAAATATGAAAAAAAAAATATTTCTTCGGCGACTGCCTCTCAGCAGATTTCTGGCAAAAACTCTAAAAGCAAATAAAATCGCCATGAAGAGCTTCACAAAAATCTGTTGTTCGGATTCGACTTTAAACTGTAAGTCCCGCCACTCACGTATAATATTAACGCACACATCATACAGGGTGGCTGATATATAATGCAACAAAGTAAAGCGCTATATTTTTTAATTTTTTTTTTTTAATTTTATTGTTCAAAAGCAAAAAATGTTGGAAATAACATCAAATTTTAGAATCAGTTTAGATTTGTTCGAATTGGCCACGAATTATGGCCTTCAAACGGCCGACAAAGCCATCACAGGCTGCACGAAAGTGGCTCTGCGGTATTTTGGGCCATTCCCGGCGAAGCGCTGTCTTGAGATGATCGACACTTTGGTATTTTTTAGTGAGAACCTTACTTTCCAAAATGCCCCAGGCGCAAAAGTCCAGCGGATTGAGATCCGTAGATTTTGGTGGCCATTGTGCTGTAGAAATAAAGCGAATAACCTCATTTTTAAGCCATTCTTGGTTGACGCGTGCTGAGTGCGGTGGTGCTGAGTTCTTGTTGGAATGTCCATGGTCTGCGGCCGAAATGTTTGTCTGCCCAGGGCTTCAATACTGTCTTTAAGACATTTTCCCGATAATATTCGGCATTTATTTTGACCCCACGGTCGATGAATACGAGCGGGGAGCGACCATCGGCCGTTACGGCGGCCCGCACCAGTACCATCGGCGGCGCTTGAGTTCTGGTGGCCAATCGCAGGTGTAAATTTTCAGCTGACCTCTTTGGCAAGTAAACCCGATCATTTTGTTTGTTCACAAACTGCTCAATTTGGTATGGCTTCTCATCGGAGAAAACCAAATTCGGTAACTGGCTACTTTCGTGCAAGCGAAGTAAATCCTTGACTCTTTCCAGTCTAACTTTTTTTTGTCCATCGGTGAGCTCTTGCACTTTTTGGAACTTCAATGGCTTTGGTCCAAGCTCATTTTTCAATATGTGTTGCATCCGTTCTCGCGATATGTTCAGCTCACGAGCAATTTTTCTACCACTGCGTCGTGGATTTCGATCAAATCTGGCCTTCACTTTTCGGATCATTTCTGGTGTTGTTATTGTTTTTTTTCGTCCACTTTTTGGACTCGATGCAACACTGCCAGTATCACGGTAACGAGTAATGGTACGAGAAACAAAAGATTTATTCAAATTTAAATGCTGGAGGGCTCTAACGATAGCCACCTGTGGTTTTCCAGCCAAATATAAAGCAGTCACACTATCACGCTTGAATTCCATCACGAATAACTTTTTTTCTGAATGCAATAGATCAAAATGCTTTTGTAAGCTTGTAAATAATAAAATGAACTGTCACTGGAATAAATCTGTCAGCTGTCAGACGAGCGGTTTACAAATGATAACAACCTGAAGTTGGTTGCACGACATATCAGCCACCCTGTAAGTGGTGTGAGACGCTAGGTCGAAATCCTGACTGAAGGGTTGTAATGACCAATTATGTATGTATGTGTTTATCCAATTTTATCTGCAAACCTATGCTTACACTATGTGTTGAAGTCCATAGATTCCTAGTTAGATCACAATCTGATCCATATTTCCCGCTGCCTCTTTTTCTCCCTGACCTATGTACTGAAAGGGCCGTAGAAGTGGCAGGACTAACTATTAAATCGTCTTGAGTAATTGAACCTAATCTAGGAGAACGTCTCTAGGTGTACATTACCATTCTACTTTATCCTGTAACTTATATAGCCTTCCTTATTCATTATTGTGCTTTTTGAATGTTTTTGCTTTTATATTGTATTGAAAAATTGCTTATGTTTGCAATTGCAAGCTTAATATTGGAGTCATTCCTTTCATATATTTATTTTTTTTTTTCATATTTTTTCTTGTTACAGTTACATCGTTAAAAAAATATTTTCTGCTTTAATTTCTATTCAACTGAGAGACAAGACAGCAAATATTGCCAGACAACCAACTTGTCGTAGCCAATAATTAAAAATTGATTTCTTTTACGAATATTGTATTCCACCAAAATATAGAAAAAAAAACAAAAAAAAAAGCAGTTTATTAACCCTTATTAATAAACAACAACAATGACAACAATAACAGCAGCACAGTGAAAAATGAAAACAGAAAGCATACCCAACCAATTCAAATAAGAGCGACTTATTTAAACAAGACTCAACAAATCTTTTGTTTACAATTCATTTCTATATGAACAAATGAACGTATAAACGAACGAACAGACCTATCAACACTTTAAAATACTCTCTCTCTCTCTCGTGTTTTCCAATCTTCCAAAAAGTCTTAAACTTCTCTGCTGTAACACTGTCTCTTGCACTCACACATACACATTCACAAACTTGTGTTTGTAGTTGTAAACAATTGCATCTTTATATTTATTACGAACAAAACAAAACGAAGCAAAACAAAACAAAAAAAAATTGCAATAAAATCTTATTTCTTAACGTCTTCGTCTTCATCAACAACAACAGCAACAACAACAAATACCTCAACATCGGGCTCTCCTTGTCATCATCATTATCTTAAAATCCTTCAAAATAAACAACAACAACCATGAAAAATTTTGTAAGATTTGCAGCAGCAGCATAAGCATCAATGAGTAATCGTAGCAGTTGACTTAAAGAAAAATAAGAGAGAGAGAGAGAGAGAGAGAGAAAGAGTTGAGAACAGTAAAACAAACAAAAGTTTTACAAAATTAACAACAAACTTTTGATACCCTACACCATGACTTAAAGTAGTATGTGGCAAACGGTCACGTGACGTATGTATGCTCGTTTTTAGGGTATGAAAGGCCATGAGAATGATTAACGAACTTTAATGTAATTTCGTAGAAGTATTTGTATTTGTTTCCCTAATGCTAAAAACTAACTGCCTTCGGCTAATTCGGGCTACTATGTGAGACATGCAACTCTCTTATCACGATTGCAAACTCTGCATGAAGTGATATCGACAAAATATGTACCAAAACTAACAGATAAGGCTCAAGCAAGGTCACATTTAGTTGTATACTCCACATGTTAAAGAAAGCAAGGAAGGAACACAACACACTGCCTTTAAACACTGCAGTACAGCACAACAAACGTTTTTAATTTCGCATTTAAATAAACAAACCCAGAGTAACGGTACGAGAGAGAGAGCGTCACACACAAATAATATCCAGAGACAGAGAGAAAATGGTTTTGCTGTCGTTGTGTTTGATGACACACCAAAATACACAGAAAACAATACAAAAAAAAACAAAAAAAATGAAAACCCCAACACAACACAGCACAATAAAACCAAATAAACAAACACAAACAAAACAAAAGCATTTACAAAACGTAAATAAAAACAAAGCCCCAGCAAAAGGGAGAAAGAGAGAGAGAGAGAGAGTAAGAGAAACAATGTAACTGTATTACAGTAAACAACGTGGACTCTTACAATAGCACAACTACGGGCACAAATGTATTGAATGATTGTCATTGAAAATCCAATGCTTAAATGGGTTGTAAAAGAATGAAATCTTATTAAGTTAATATGTATTGAAGATTTTCCCGCTGCTTCATGTTATTCATTAACAGAAATCTACTATTCGAATAGAAATCTACCTGCTATCGAGTGGACAATTCACAATGTGGTGTGCAAATTCGAGTCCATTCGTGGAGTAAACAACAAAACACAAGGCATGACGGAAATATTGTACCTATCTTTAAAATTAATGCAGTAAACAATCGCTCAACACCTGTAAGTCGACAAAACGTAAGATCTGAGGAAAATATCTTTCCTGTTCTCGAAAATTTGCAGCGAAATCCGTGCCAATGGCTTACAAGATTCAACAGATACAGTAACTAAAATCAGGAGTTTAAGCAACTAAGTGTGTTCGCTTAATGGGCTCTGGAAAATCATCGAATACCCATCTTCAGCGCCGAGGCTCCTTTCTGGATGAATAGGTATGTAAACAAACAAAATTCTCGAATTTGGGACGACATAAGATCTCAGAGTGTCCAATGCCTTCTAAAAAAAATCACTATGTATTTGATGTGGATTTTTCATATTTCTTTGAGAACCACGTAAAACAGGCCATCACTGTCAACGGCGTGCAATATACATAGGCTGATTATTACAAGCTTCTTTTAGCCTCAACTGGATGGTCTGGACACCAACGACATGTGATTTCAACTGAGGGATGCTACGTGCCACACAGCTCATGTCACAAATAAAATTCTGCACAAGCGATTTGAGGGCATAGTCATCTCATGTAGAGGTGATGTGAAGTGGCCATCGAGATCTTGCAATTTGACCGTTGGACTTTTTGTTGTGGAATTTTCTTAAATGGTAAATGTATGCGAATAAGTCATAAACAAAGCCAACATAACCCATGTCTTCGGTTAAATTTAGTTTGATTTGTGCTCCAACAAAATGGAAAATTTAACATTTCGAATGCGCTTCACTTAGAGAAGCCATGGGGGACTCTTGAATTGTGTTGTATTCTACGTTAATGGCATTTGGAAAGAATATTAAAATATTTTAACAAATATATACCAAAGTATGTGTATTAAAAATTACACTATGCGACAAAATAAAAAAAATTAAATACACCCGGCTAATGACATAGTGTAGGTTGTGAGTTTTGTTGAGTAGATCTCAAAAATATTTTTTTTATATTTCTCGAACTCTCCAAACTTTTTTTTTGACAAAAACTGTTTTTTTAGACTTTACGCACAAATTTCTAGATTACTCAAACATTTCTGATCCGATTTCGAAAATTTAAATTTTGTTGGAAAGGGGAGAGATGGGCCTTTAAAACGGTATACGGTATATATCTATTATTTGACTTAATATGCTATTAGTTTTGATGAGGTAAACTTGGAAAATGCGAATTATTTTAATATTTTTTCAAGTTTGTCCGTTCATAGTAGCAAACTTTACTTAAAAAATATGAAATAAGTGATAACATTCTGAAAGTGCATTATCTTGTGAAAAGATTGGCATTTCGTTTGATCAAATCGGACAAAAATTACCGTAGTTATTATTTAAAGAGTCTAACAGTCGAGTGATATTTTTTATATATGTATGTCATCTCATCAAATGAACTTTTAGTTCAAAAATTTTCAGAATTTTTTATGGATTTTGATTGTTTATCACAAAATGTGTCAATTTCAAGTTTGCACGACTTCCAGAAGTTGACCAATGTTTGCACAAAGAGAAATAATAATATTTGCAAAAAACACAAATATTAGCCGACTTTTGGAAGTCGTGCAAACGTGAAATTGACACATTTTATGATAAAAATCAAGATCCATCAAAAATTCTGAAAATTTTTGAACTAAAAGTTCAATTGATGCGATGACATATATAAAAAATATCACACGACTGTTATACTATTTAACTAATAACTACGGTAATTTTTATACAATTTTATCAAATGATAATTCAATCTCTTCATAAGAGAACAGACTTTAAGAATGTTATCACTTATCCTATATTTTTTTATTAAAGTTTACTACTATGAATGGACAAACTTGAAAAAATATGAAAAAAATTCGATTTTTCCAAGTTTACCTCATCAAATCTCATAGTATATTAAGTCGAATAATAGATATATGTACATATACCGTTTTAAAGGTCCATCTCTCCCCTTTCCAACAAGATTTAGATCTTGAAAATCGGGTCAGAAATGTTTGAGTAATCCAGAAATTTGTGCGCAAAGTAAAAAAAAAACAGTTTTTGTCAAGTAAAACAAGTTTGGAGGGTTCGAGAAATATAAAAAAGGTATTTTTGAGTTCTACTCAACTAACTGAACAGCGTGGACTATGTATGGACTCAGGTGTATTTTCACTGTCGCACCGTGTTATTAATGCACTCCTTTAAAGTTCTATAACAATGCTGGTGTAAATTATAGGAACTCAAAATATGATGATGACGATGTTCGTGATAATGATGATGGCAAATGAAGAGCTTTTTAAACAAAAAAAAAAAAAAAAAAAAAACAAAAAAAAAGAAGAAGAAAAAACAGAACAAAAATATGCTCAAAAACAACAAGAACTTCAAACAATACAAGCAAGCAAGCAAGGCAATGCTTTCTAGCATTGCACAACAAAAACAAATTTTGAGAAATAAACACAAACAAACTATAAAGTAGTAGTATGCGTGTGTGCATTGAGTATTTGTATTTGTATTAGTGTAAGAGAGGGAATAAACAATTGCTATTATTTGCTTATACATACGTACGGGTGTATGTATGTATGCAGAGAGAGAGAAAGAGAAAATAATTAATATGTGTGTGTAGCTACAAACGTAAAGAAGCTTAAAGAAACTAAAGAAACCAGTTTTGAGAAAATTACCACAACAGAACAAACGAGTAAAGGAGCATTGTAAGGGACGAGGTTTGTGAAGAGACAGGAGTTTAAGCAAATAACATGCTTTTGTTTTCTCTTTTTTTTTAGCAGAGCCTTGTATTCCTGTCAGTAGTGTTGTCAACTCAGTGCTTACAAAAGTGATTTTAACGTTTTAAAATTATCATGAAAATCTTCTCAAATTTGTTGTTTGGAGGCGACATTAAACTCTAGGCCTCGCAACTCATGCATAAAATCAACACGCATGACATGGATGGTGTAGGAAGCAGGGTTGTAATCCTAACTAAAGGGTTCTATCTCTAGCGTGTGCATTGGCTATAAAATTACTTGGCGTATCACCATGAACAGGAGAAATCATATGAGACTGACATAAAACTGTTGCCTGAATCGATCAAGGAACTCAAGATTTGGATTTCAATGGAAACCCTTTGAAGAGTTCATGAAATATTTAAGTGTTCCATTACGCTGGTAAATTGAGTTGCCTACCGTGTAACTGCTTTGATGTGATATGTCTGTTGAAATTTTTAGCAATTTTTCGTAAATTATAGTGTTGTTTCTTAAATCAAATATTGTCAATACTGGCAATAAGCCGCAAGTATTATAAAATGCCTAAGTATAACGGTACTCGTGTATGTCTTTTGTTATTATGCTTGGTTATGGTTATGTGTGTGTGTGTAGGTACGTAAATAAATGAGAGTGCAGTTGTTGTTGTTGTTTTACATGTGACAATAATATAAATAGGAAACCAACAACAACAATACGAAGAAGAAGACAAACAAAAAATACAAAAAAATTTCGCAAACATTGAAATACTGACATGGTAATATTTTTTCTCTCTCTTTTGCTCCTTCACATATTTAAATACAGTGCATGATAGCAAGTGTAAGGACAATTAAATTGTTCGGCGTGATAATGGTTGTCATAATCGTCATACCAGGCAAGGCTTGGGCAAAATTATAAAGAAATTTGTAGAAACAGAAAGCGTTACAGATGTGATCATGCGTGTGCATCTTTGCAATGGTGGACAAACCGAACATGCTGCCTTCACATTGTTCCTAGCAATTGTATCTATCTTGCGTTCAACTCGTGCAATCATTCAGGTCCCCATAGAAATACTGATTGATTGCTAGAGCAACAGGCTAACAATGCTGATTTTTGGAAAAATAATTTTTGTCAGCCCTGAGACTGATTTAGTTAGTTAGTTTTTCTCGTGTTTTCTTAAATAAACGCTGTAATTTTTGTTTAAGTTTAAAATATTTATTCCAGTATTTTTTAAAAAATTTTTGCCATGCGTTCCTATTATGCTTGCCACACACTGTTTAGTTTTTCGAAAATATAATAGTAAATAAATACAATTGAGAACATGTTTTTGTATTACCATACATGTGTGCACACACACACACAGCGCATTTCTACTTGTTTACTTAACCATCAAAAATAATAACAACAACAACAACTAGTGCACAACTCTAGCTAGTGCACACAGTATAAACACTGTTTCTAAATAATAATTCTCTCCCCCTCTCTCTAAATAGAAAAAGTATGGCAAAAGAAAAAAACAACACACACACAAAACAAAAGTAAACAACAATGATAACAACCATGCTCAAATTACAATGAAATGAAACAACAACAACAAAACACACCATGTGGTGTATGAGAATTTTATTTCAACACAAAAATATTCCAAAAAAAAAAAATTATTTTTAATATGAATGTTTGTTTACAAACATGCATACACACTGCTACACACACTGGCATTCACATATACATACATACAGACTAGGGTACATGTTCATGGCTAAGTGGTGATATATGTTTAGAGAGGAAGAGAGCGAAGGGTAAAACAATAAAAACAAATAAAAAACTACAATGCAATACAATAAATAATACGATTGTAAACAAAAATAAAAATGATAATAACGGAATAAAATAATGAAAATTGTTAGAGTGTAATAATATAAAGAGTGGCAGAGAGAGAGAGAGTGTGTGTGTGAAGTTGAAGAGCATAGAGTTTTAGATGAAAATAAAGAGCCGTTTTATAATTAAACATTGTGGCGTATGAGGAATATTTGTAAAGATTTAAAAATTTCTAACGGACTAACTAACTGTTATTGTAGATTATTAGGGGGGGTGCTTAATAATAAAAATACAATTTTATTGCTTTAATAGGTATTATTGGTCTTGCTTATTAGATACCCCCTAATACATATGTCGATAGAAGTAGTTTCTAATGGATAAGTACTGTTAAAGTAGGGTATTAGGGGGGTGCTTAATAATAAAAACATAATTGCATTGCTTTATTAAGCACAGCAGATCGGTTGTTGATCTTTATTGTTGAATACACGCTTAATATTCTTCTAATATGTCGATCGAAGTAGTTTCTAACGGACAAATACTGCTACTGTTGGTTATTAAGGGGGTGCTTAAAAATCAAACACAATTGCATTGCTTTACTAAGCACAGCTGATCGATTGTTGTTCTTTATTGCTGAATGCTCCCTTAATGTTCACCTAATATAATGATCGCAGCTTGTAATAGATTTTCGGAAGGAATATTTATAAAGATTTTGTAGTAAACGACACAAAGTGCGATTCTTAAGCAGTTTTCTTAAGCACATTTATTTAGTTTTTTATATGTTGCGGGATCTACTTTCCTGTGACATTGCACAGAAGCCTGTGAAATGCTTCTCTATTTGCTTTAAGACATTCCACCTGGTTTTTTTTTTTATTAGTTTTCATCATTTTGATGGTTTTTACGTCATAAAGGCTTGGTGAACACTTTCCACTTTCCAAGCAAATTTATTTGTTTGCCTATTTTCCTAATTTTAGGAAATGAATAGCAGAATTATTGCACAATATAACATCCTTTTAAATTTGAAAGAATTTTATCAAGAATTCCATCAACTAACACTCAAAACAATTAATTTTAAGTAACCTTATTGAGAAAAAAAACTAAATTGTCGCTATTATTTCCACCACAACTGTATAGATATAATGAAATGCTAAATATTTTAACTGTGCCCCTAAAAGTATACTTTTTATTTTTCATATTTATTTCAATATTATTTCTAAAGAGAGTTTATTTTGCAAAAAAAAATACAAAAAAAAATTATAAACACAAGAATTATTTTGCTGCATGCAATTGTAATTTTCAATTTCAATACATTTTCTATCGTACACACAGCACAGGTATTTTATGTTTATTTTTGTTTGTTTAACCCTAATCAAGTCAGGAAAATTTTTTACAAATCCAGTCAAAATGTGTCTTAGAGGCACATACAAAGAATTTACATATTAATTTTGTTAACTTATTTTTATTTTATTAAATTTTTTCTTCTCAGTTAAGCAAACTAGAACTTTTGAACAATGCTAGTTGCAATTATTTTTGTGGCAAATACTGCAAGACTGTTTACACATTCTGCATATCTTTGGTGGGCATCTGCGTCGCACATTTGTCTGCCTTGGCTGGTTTGAGAATTCATCCTCGTGTAGTATGGGACGAACATTGGACAAATTATTTTTATTTAATTTTAGAAGACTACGGCGTTTTATATTTGGAACAACAAGTTCCTGAATTAAATCTTTCAGAAATATCTTTCGTCGTAGTTGCTTTTGACTTTCGTTCCAATTTGGAAACTTATTTGTCCAAATAACAAGGGCTGCAATGCCTGAAATATCGATTAGATTGTAGAAGTGCACGAGTGGCCAACGATTTGTTTTACGTTTGACGGAAAAGCTGTGTGCCATTTGATCAAGCGTATCTACACCGCCTTTTGTCTTATTATAATCAATCAAATTTCTGGCTTGTTTTTGTTGTCAGAATTTATCTTTGAATCGTAATGTAGTGATGAGAGTAACAAAACTACTTTATTTTTCTTTGGAACATAACTTACAAGTGTCATATTTTTTCTGAAACCATGTAAGGAACTTTCCGTTGGTTTTGTTTTGGCTGCTAGAAAATCAGGCAGAATGCATCTTTTATTTTTTCGCAATGTGCCAACGCATGTTAGACTTTACGAAAACAACCGTTCTACTAAGTCAAACGAAGTAAAAAAATTGTCAAATGTGATGTTTCGATTTGTTTTTTCAAATGGTTTGCACAGTTCTTCAACAATTCTCTCACCGACATTTTTACTTTTTTCAGGACTTTCTTGTCCTAGATAAGGAATTCCATGAAGAGGATACCGAGCTTCAACATCACAAATCCAAAAAATTTTGAGACCATATTTGTCCGGCTTTGATGGTATGTACTGTCGAAACGACACTCGTCCTCTAAATGGCACTAATTGCTCGTCAATTGTCAAGTATGCACCAAGTTAATATAGCAAGTTCCTATTGATGTGTTCCCAAATATCGCGAATAGGAGCAAACTTGTCCTTTGCTTAGCGTTGGGACCGTGTAGATTGGTCATCAAATCGAATATGGCGCAGTATTGTTACAAACCTGTGTTTTGGCATGTAGGCTCGGAAAATATTGCAACCAAATAATGGGTGCCAGAACTATTCTTGTTCTTTAATTTTATTTTACTGTTCACAAACAATAGAAGTAATAGTTAGGGTTGCCATATGTGCCTACAAGACACATTTTGACATGATTAAGAACATTTTTGATTGAAACAAAATAAAAAATAGAAAGAAATTAATTTATTACTTGAAATTTTTAAATTCTAAATAATTGAAAGTAGGAATTCAAGAAGCAGTAAGAACTAGAACCTATATTTAAGGAAGTTACAACATGACAAAGTGAAATATGTGTCTGAGAGGCACATGTTGACTTGATTAGGGTTAAAAAGAAACTGGTTATGCTCTCTCTACTTATTGTTTTACACTCCCACTCCCACTCTCACTCTCTTTCTCTTTTCTATAACTGTTTAGGAGCACAAGCAATTCAATCATTCATTCATTTTCGTAATTTTTATTTTGTAAACCACTTGCTAAGGTTGTTTACTTTGCTTCCATATTGAAACCAAATGTTTTAGTGTGTGTGTGTGTGTGTGTACGAGAGAGAGTATTTTTCTATTTTATTTTTATTTGATTAAAAAAAAAACAAAACTAAACAAAAATATTATTTTTGAATTTCAGTTGTTGTTTGTTCTGCTGTTATTGTTGTTGTTGTTAGTGCCCCAATGAAACATCATCATGGCAACAAACAATAGAATTTCACAAAATAATACCCAACCTGCTCTGTTGTGAGTGATTTATTTTTAAAAAGTGAGAGAATGGGTGTTAAACGGGATTTTTTTTTCGTTTCATTTCGTTGCAGTGTTCGTTAAGCGTACAAGAGAAGGCCGAGCAGGATCTTAATACAACTGACTGGTTAGTTGGATGGTTGGCTGGTGTATGTGTTGCCGTGCTGGTTTGTTTGTTTGCTTGAATAAAGACTGAATAAATGAATGAATGAATGAATGCTTGGTTGATGATTGTTATCCATTTGCTGTAGTTTGTTATTGTTGCTGTTGAAGGCAAACAAAAACAAACAAAAAGAAATAATAAAAAAAAACAAATTCATGTTGAAACAAAACAGTTACAAAAACAATGAATTTTTAGGAATAACAAAATAAATAAAAGGGGAAACAATACAAAACAACAAAACAAAACAATAAAAAAAATGCAAAAGTATAACAAAACATTATAAAAACAATACAATGGGAAGCATTAATAAAAATTCGAATTAAAATAGAGGCCAATAGGAAATTTGCCCAGAAACGGAAGCAAATCGGAGAACCCAGAAGTTTTCAACAAGACGATACCATAGGCCAACCAAATACGAACTATAGGGTCCGCCAAATAACTCTTTTTTTTTTGAAAATGCTTTAAAAAAAACTACTGAATATTTTCTCAAATTTCGTTTTTTTATTTGAAAGTACAATCCTTCCAGTTAATAATGGAAAATAATTTCATTCAAATGGCTGCCTCGGCTGATCATGCAGTAGCCTACACGATCGTGTAGCTGTATTTCACCAATGGCTTCATGAATATTGTCCTTTAAAGCGTCAATTGTCTCTGGCTTGTCGGCGTAACACTTATCTTTGACGGCACCTCACAAATAATAGTCCAACGGTGTCAAATCGCAGCTCCGAGGTGGCCAAACGACATCAGCTCTGCGGCTGATAATGCGATCTTCAAAAACAGGGCGCAAAACATCGATTGTAGCTTCGGCTGTGTGGCACGTAGCGCCGTCCTGCTGAAACCAAACGTTGCCAATATCCTCCTCTTCAATTTTTGTGAACAAAAATTCGTTCAACATGGCCCGATAACGATCGCCATTGACTGTAACGGTCACTCCTTGCTTATTTTCGAAGAAAAATGACCCAATTATGCCTCTGGACCAAAATCCGCACCAAACAGTGACTCGTTTTGGGTGCGTCGGCTTTTCAATGTATGCGTGCGGGTTTCCTGTGCCCCAAATGCGACAATTTTGCTTGTTTACATACCCGCCAAGATCAAAATGAGCTTTATCTGTAAAGATAATTTTTTTTTTGCCAAAATCGGCATCTTCTGTAAGTCGATCGCAGGCCCAATTAGCGAAGCGAAAACGCGAATACACAACGGTATTCGTTCAGCGAAAGGATAAAACTAATTATCTGTCAAATCAGACATGAGCTAAGTGTTACCATTCACGAAATAAGCACTAGTAGAAAAAAAAACGTTAGATGGCGGATCCGATATTATCAGTCTATTGCATTAGAAGCTTCCCCAAGCAGGAATTTGACACTTTGGCTATATCAACTGATTACCAAAATCATGTGATTTGATGCTGTTACTAGTTCTTCAATGGTTTACATCAACGAGCAGATCTACGCGGATAGTAACCTTACGTTGAAGCAGTTGGAATTTAACCACATATCATACAAGTTTGTGTGAAAAATATCAACAAAAATTCTTAAGAGAGAGAAAGAAGAAGAGAGAGAGAGAGAATTTTCGAAATATTACTCATACAACCATGTAGATAGCCAACCAACTGGCGTGTCAAACAAGTTTCTCTTATAGGAAAGAACACACACATACACAAACACACTTTTACAAAATAACCCTGTAGTACGAGTAAATAAAATAGTCGGTTGATAAAAACGCAAATTATAAATTAACTATTTTGCAAATGACTACAAATTGGTTGCAGATATCAACCAAACATATTGCATAGAAACAAAAGTAAGAATGAAAAAAGCAAAATAAGAAAATGTAAAAAAAAAATAATAAAACAAAGTAGCATGTCAGTAAATCAAATGTCAATCAAAGCAAATACGGTATTTTAGGTGGTCCCCAATTTTAATAAAAAAAGGGGAAAAACCCAATTAAATATTGTAAATTTATAATAAAATGAATAAAAGTGATATTGTTACATATAAAATAGTTCATTAAAAATCAAAATAAAAAAATGTGTAGTAAAAGGCACTTAATGCGAAAATTAAAAACAACAAAAAAAGAAAAATATGTACAGAAATTAAGAAAAGAAAATTGTGAAAAAAGTGATCCTGCAATAATGGAAGTAGTAGAAGTTGCAAGTGAAACAAATTGTGAAGAAGATGTGGACATTAATTATTTCAATGTTCACATAAAGTTTTGAAGCAATTTGATGTCAAATTTTCTGAAAGGAATGCGAAATTATCAGAAATAACAGGTAAGATGAAAATATATTTTGTCTACCAAAATGTTACGATTTTCTGATAAATATTTATATTTTAAGGCGAAATTAAGGAGCTCAAAGAGATAATTCAAACTAAAAATGACTCTATAATAGCAGCATTGTCTACCCAAAAAGTAGTGACCGAAAGCCTTGTTCGACAGGAAAAAAAAAACAATGTGGCAATTAAGACTGTTTTTCCAATAAACACCCTCGAGGAGCTGAAAGCGCTCGATGATATCATAATCGGTGAAAATCAGCAAATTTACGTGAGTTTTTATTCTTCTTTGCTTTTATCATTTTCCAATTTTTTTTCCATTTTTGCAGACCAATGCCATGAAATTATCTATGAAAGGGAAACTGCCAAAAACTTTAACGACAATTTTATCTTTGCAATTGATTCTTGCTATAAATATTTATGGCACTCATGGCAAAAAGCGCTTGAAGGATTATGAAAAAGTTTTTGAAGCATTAATGGATGCGATTCGGCCTCTCTGTGATGACCCAGATAAAGAATTACGCAACGCCTTAGCTGTTATTAAAAAACAGCATTTTCATAACGTTTGTGTTGGAAAAAAACTTTATAATTTTAATACTTTATACAAAATTTTCTTTCAGTACAAACTTTCGAATGTATACTTATATTTTTCATTTAACTTCTTTTCACTACAACTTTTATTTTAAGTCATGAAATGTACATGAATTTTCTTTTAATTTACATAATTAAATTTTTTTTGTATTACATATAACAATTATTTCTAAATATAAATATATGTATATAATATAATACAAATAAAACTGTTTAAAATTGGATTTAAAAAAAGTGGTTTTTAAATAATTTAGTATAAACCAATATTTAAATTAACTATATTTTATTTAACTATAAATTGGTTGAAAAATAAGTAATTTGTAGTTCACTTAAAAGTCATGCAGAGATGACCAATTGACTACCGCCTATGACATGCCTATGTTAAAATAATGAGTTGGCGACAAAGAAAAAAGTCACTTAATCCACTAGATGTGCTTATTAAAAAACCAGTTTGAAGTTACTTTAAATTTAGTTTGATTTCCTACAGTGAAATTCCCTTTCGTGTGTATACGTAAGAGCACACTGGGCTTAATTGTGCTGGAGAGTGGCCATCTTTATTTTGAAATGCTTTGTTGTGTTTCTTACTGTTCTTATACACTTGAATTTCCTAGTAGGACTCTAAGGGAACTTTCTTTTTATTCCCCAACGAAATTCCAACAGAGTTTTACTTACACACATACAAACATGCATGTATGCACTCCTACAAATATCCAGTAATAATGCAAACAAAACAAAATTAAAAGAAAAAACAGGAAAAAATAATAACAACAAATAAATACTATATTACACACACACATACATTCATACACAACAATAACAACAACAATAATGAAGGCAACATGAATAATAATAACAACAACAATAATAACAACAACAAGTAAAAATACCGTTAGAGTTTTTGTCGAATTTATGCAGTTTGAGTACAGCATACAAGAGTTTGTTTGTGTTTAAATACTTACACACACACATATATATATACATACATATACACAAAATATAAAATAAAATTCACTGTGCTATGCTAAAGGAGAGAGAGCGTGTATGTTTACCAGCCAGTGTGTTTATTTATTAGTAGAAATGGTTGTATGAGCGTATGGTTGTATGTATGTATGTATGTGTGTGTGTGTTTTTAGTAAATATTGTATAAAAGTATTGTAGTTGTTTTGTTGTTTAAACATTTCAAGTTTTATTTTCATTTCTGTTGTTATTTTTTTTTGTTTTGCTTTATTTATTTACGCTTTTTCCTCTTTTTTTTTTCTTCTATTTTTCTATATTTCAACTCATACACACACGTACACACCCATACATGCATAAAACAACAGTTTGTATTTTTGTAAATGTACAGACAGCACAACCAACCAACCGACCCAAGTTGAGTTAAGCTCAGCAATACATTGTTTTCGTATTTGTATTTCTAAACACTTTTACACTGGCACACGCACACATATGTATACAATAAAATATATTTCTATGTATGTATGTGTGTGAGTGTACGTACGTATTTATTTATTTATATTTCGTTTGGTTTATGTATTTTAGATGAGTAACAGCGTGAGTGTATAGTTTTTATAGGAAAAACAACAGAAATAAAAATGAAAGAAAAAAACTCTCTCTTCTCTCTCTCTCTCTCTGTGAACGAAGGAAGGCAAATGTTTGTTTAGCTTCGTTTATTCGTTTGCTTTTGTTTGTTTTGGTTTATATTTGTTTTGTTGCTGTTTTCCCAAGAAGGGTATAAGCACAACAACAACAACAACAAAAACAAATACTTTCAAAATATAAAACAATTCTAAATAACAGAAACCGAATTTATTTCTTTTTGTCCGTGTAGTTGTAGTTGTGTGTGTGTATTTTTTTCTAGAGAAACTTGTTTGACTGCTTCGTTGGCTGGCTGACTGACTGGCTACATGGTTGTATGAGGAATATCTCTCTCTCTTTTTTCGTGTATATTTTTTTTAAACTTGTATTGTGTGGTCATTATCACTACAAAAGACTTGAAACTGAAACAAAACGTATGTATGTACCGTTGCATCATGTTTATTTCAAATAAATGAGGAAATTAAATGCTAAGGACCAAAGAATTAAAAAAAAACAAAGTCAGGAAAAACAAAGAAAAAGAAAGTATAAGAAATTTGAAGATCCTTTCCACAGCATAGTTGTGTATAGAGAACTCACACGTATTCTTATGCTCTTTTGTTTAGTTTATTATTATTGTTATCGAAAAGCTTTCAATAGGAAATTTTTGTTATAGAAAAGTTTTTTATAGAAAATTATTGTTATCGAAAAATCTTCTATAGTAAGGTTCTGATATCGAAACATTTTCTATAGAAAAGTTTTGTTATCGAAAAATTTTGTTATAGAAATCGTTTGTTATCAAAATATTTTCAATAGAAAATTATTGTTATCGAAAAGTTTTTATTGAAAATTATTGTTATCGAAAAGGTTTTTTTTTTATTGAAAAGTACTATTATCGAAACATTTTCTATAGTAAACGTTTGTTATCGAAAATTTTTCTGTAGAAAACGTTTGTTACCGAAAAATTTTCTGTAGAAAAGTGTTGTTATCGAAAAATTCTCTATAGAAAACGGTTGTTAACGAAAAATTTATAATAGAAAATTCTTGTTATCGAAAAATTTATAATAGAAAATTCTTGTTATCGAAAAGTTTTTTATTGAAAATTATTGTTATCAAAAAGTTTTTTATAGAAAAATGTTGTTATCGAAAAAATTTCTATAGAAAACGTTTGTTTTCGAAAAATTTTCTACAGAAAACTTTTGTTATCGAAAAATTTTGAATAGAAAACTTTTGTTATCGAAAAATTTTGAATAGAAAACTTTTGTTATCAAAATTTTTGGTTGAAAATTGTTGTAATCAAAAAATTTTCTGTGGAAAATTATTTTTATCGAAAAAATTTCTGTAGAAAATTATTGTTATCGAAAAGTTTTCTTTATAAAATTATTATCGGACAATTTTCTAGTTATCGACTTTACCCTGTGTTACTGTTAACAAAAAAACTGTTTTCAATAATTTATGTTTTCTGTCAAGTCAATTACTTTTGCTTTCAATTTTTAATTTTTTTCTTTGGCAAATAACTTTTATTTTGTTTCTAATTTTCATAAAAAAAGGAAGAATATTTTCGTCAAAAAAATTATAATTTGTTTAAAATAATGCTGAACGTTAAACCAGAATGGTCGAAATCCTATTTAATACGACCACGTCATCACCTGCAATCCCATGAGTTGATCAATGAAAAGAAACGTTTCAAGCCCTCATATGCCGGCGATGTAAGTATACATATGTACTATATGTGTCCATCTATAGCTGTCATAAATTAACTCAAAAGCTTTTACTTCACTTATAGACTTGTCCGCCACCTATGAATCTGTTGATAGGTTGGGAATACTCTCGCCAATGGCTTAAGGAACGCGATGAATTTGTGCAGGCACGCTTCAATAGCAGTCAACCGAAACGCATCAAGAATGATTATCAGAAATGGTTGGATAAACGTAAGCCGCGGGTAAATGAAAGCTGTCGGCCGCAGGGTGTTAAAAAATTGTTGAAGAATTTAAAAGACAAATCCGGCTCAAAAACACAGAAATAAAAGAAGCATTAATGAAATGAAGTTTTGAAATTCAAATTCAAATTTAAATTCAATTTGTTTTGGGTGTTTGGTTTAACCGCAAAATGGTTTTCGGGAAAGCTTTTAGTAAAAGCATGGCACAAAGCGCATGCTGAGAGCTTTAAGAAGAAATTCTATATTCATATCAAACATTAATAGTACCTAACGTTTTTTCTAATTAATCCAGTTTTAATCTTGACTAAGTGATTGTAAAAGCCACTTAAGCCACGTATAGCACATTGTAACACTGTAGTCTCTTCCATTTCCTTTAGCAAGGAAGAAGAAACAAGCGATTGTTGTTCAACAATACTTCCTTTTAAATCACTTTCACCTTTATTTAATTACCCGCCCTTGAAATTCATACAGAAATACGTTGAGAATTACATATTTAATAATTAGTAATTTGATTTAAATTGTAACGGTTTTTTTTTTATTTCAAAAATGTGCGATACACCCTGTTTTCCTTTTTATTACCAGCTTAACAATCAATATTCAATTAAATGCTGTTTTTCATACCCTATGCGTTTATGTAACCCAAATGGCTCCGCTAATGGAGGTGAAAATTATTACTTACTCTAGACATACACCTGTTAATTCATCTTTAATAGTACAGTGATACATGGTAATGCAGTATATATTTCAAACGGCACTTTGGCGAATGTGAATTTTATAAAAACTGAATTTTTCAACACTGTTACGCATTTTATTTATCAAAGCAACAACAACAACAAATCAAATTGAAACATGTCTATATGCCTTCCTCTTAATTTCCAATTACAACAAACTAAATCATTTGACCTACTAATCTCTGTCATACAAAATTGGGGAAATTTATAAATATGTTCCCTGTATTGAATATTTGCTTTGACTACCACCACCTCACTTATATAAGTAAAGAAACATTGTTTTTTCCTCACCCAATTTCCTCTATACACGGAACTCCTTTTATCTGTGTTTTTAGTACGGCAAGCCATTCTGCTTGATCGAAAATTTATATGAAAAAACACTCAATTGCTCATGTATTCTTGCTTGAGTAATTTTCATACAAATTTCCAATTGACCAAAATCACTTGCCGTACAAAAACAATTTCTTATGCACACACACTCACACACACGCACTTTTTTCAGACACCATTTTTTCTCTTTTCTTTTTCGCGGGAGCACCCCACATAAGCTTAATGAACTTTTTTTCTTTTTTGATTTTCATGGCTTTCTTTTATTTTTTTCATATAAAACTTATGATTTCTTATGCTTTATTAACTTAAATTACTTTCTAACACAAAACTTTAATAAAAATAACCGAATTGAATAATAAATTCTTAATTTTCTTTTTAACGTACGTTAAGTAACATCCGACCTGTTGCGCTTTTATCAAAGAAACTAAAAATGTCGCCTTTTTATTTTACAATTTCCCACTTTAGAACAAAAAATATCCCTTAACGCAATTTCGTTAATACATAGTTGTGCACAAACGAATAGGAGGGGGGGGGGTATTGTATGTGTTCATGTGTTCAATGTTGTTGTTTTTATTTTAATGTTCTCAATTGTTGGTAACCTTTGTTTGCTCTCTTGCCTTTTGTGTGTGATCTCTTGCTGTTGCTCATGCGCACGTAGTGTGTATGCGAATATTTTGTGGGTTTTTTCTAATGCATTTCTCTTTGGGATATTTTTTTTTTTTAAGTAAATACTCTCCTCCCTTTTGTGTGTGATATCATGCTGTAAAACCGGCGAATGCTGTTGCTCATGCGTACGTAGTGTATATGCGAATATTTTGTGGTGTTTTTTTTTTTCATTTTGTCATGGGTTGCAGTTCTCTTTGGGCATTTTTTTTTATTTTAATATTTAAGTAAATAGTGACTGTGTTGTTGCTATTGTATATTAAGATTAGGAAATGTTTCTTTTTTGTTGCCATGTTTAGTTTATGCGCGAACGAAATTAAAGGGATATTTTTTGTTCTAAAGTGGGAAATTGTGATGTGAAATAAAAAGGCGACATTTTTAGTTTCTTTGATAAAAGCGCAACAGGTCGGATGTTACTTCCGTACGTTAAAAAGAAAATTAAAAATTTATTATTCAATTCGGTTATTTTTATTAAAGTTTTGTGTTAGAAAGTAATTCAAGTTAATAAAGCATAAGAAATCATAAGTTTTATATGAAAAAAAAAAAAAAATAAAAGAAAGCCATGAAAATCAAAAAAGAAAAAAAGTTCATTAAGCTTATGTGGGGTGCTCCCGAGAAAAAGAAAAGAGAAAAAATGGTGTCTGAAAAAAGTGCGTGTGTGTGTGTGTGTTAAAAGTGTTGTGTGCATAGGAAATTGTTTTTGTGCGCAAGTGATTTTGGTCAATTGGAAATTTGTATGAAAATGACTCAAGCAAGAATACATGAGCAATTGAGTGTTTTTTCATATAAATTTTCGATCAAGTAGAATGGCTTGCCTTACAGTAAACACAGTGTGTGGAGGGGAGTTCCGTGTGTGGTGTAAATGAGGTAAGTTAACATTGCTTTCCTTTACTAGCTTAAGTCGGGTGGTATGCAAAGCAAATAGTGAATATAGGGAACATACATATGTATCGGGTCCGCCATCTAACGTTTTTTTTTTCAACTAGTGCCAACAAAATTCAACCAGAAAACTCAACCAGAAAATATTACAATTTAACGCTTAATTGCATCGATTCCTTTAAAAAAACCATAACAATGAGAACATTATTGGTGCCCTTTATTATTTGTAGTATTTTAGTAGTATTTAAAGGGTGATTTTTTAGCTATTATCTTTTTGGCAACACTAGTTTAAACAGCTCACGCACGTTTTGTGTTTTGTTTCACTGTCAAACATCTTCAGTTTCGTCTATAATTTAACCATGAATCGTCTTACAAACGAAAAACGCTTGCAAATCATTGAACTTTATTATCAAAATGAGTGCTCTTGGAAAGTTGGCCGAAGATCCACTTCTTTATCGAAAAATTGTGTTCAGCGACGAAGCTCATTTTTGGCTCAATGGATACGTAAATAAGCAGAATTGTCAATTTTGGAGTGAAGATCAGACAGAACCAAAGCATCCAGAAAAAGTCACAGTTTGGTGCGGTTTATGGGCTGGTGGCATCATTGGACCGTACTTCTTCAAAGATGCTGCGAATCGTAACGCCTTTAGACTATTTTTTGTGGGGCTATGTTAAAGCTCATGTCTATACAGACAAGCCCGCTTCAATTGACGCATTGGAAGACAACATTAAAGCATTTATTCGTGAGATACCGGCCGAAATGTTGGAAAGAGTATGCCAAAATTGAACTAAGCGGATGGACCATTTGAGGCACAGTCGCGGTCAACATTTGCATGAAATAATCTTCAAACATTAAATTATATTGACCGTACTATCGATTCAAATAAAGATTTCATGCATTTTTCTGAATTTTATGTGTTTTTTTTTGAAAAATTTTCCTATAGCTCGTAAAAAATCACCCTATAGTATGTCGTAGTATTTAGTATTTTAGTATTTCGTATTCTAAAAACGAATGTACGTTCTGTGGACGTTTGACTAACTGGGGCTAAATCCTAATTCTACTTTAGCATTGCGTTGAACATGTTGCTATTGCATTAATACGAGTAGTTGAAAAGCGCACGACATAAAATATATAATAATAAAAAAGTACTTAAAGCGTCGCGGTAGTACTACGGTATTTTTGAAATAAAAAACTACCGAAAAAAGTACAAAAGTACTGAATTTTTCAACACTGATCCCTGGTGTAGATGCATTCATCTCTCTTAATTCGATTAGCAAAACATTCTCTCTTTTGGGTTCTCTTTTCTTATGTATGTTCTTGTTTTTGTTTTATTTTCTTGCAAAACCTACACCCACCCACCGCCATGATGAAATAAGAGAAGAGAGAAAAACAAGTTGTTTGTGTGCTACTCTGTTCGTACGAGTGTTGTTTACGTCAACAAATTGTTGCTTTTTTTTTCTTCTTCAAGTCTTTGCTTGTTTGTGTGTTACTGTTACTGTTATTGTGTATTGTTGTTATTGTAACACTTGTTTGGTTTTTTGTTATTGTTTCTCTGTTCTACCATGTTTGTTGTTTTCTTTTCTCTTTTACTATTTTGGAAAACTGTTTATGTGAGTAAAAAGCTTTGCATGCATGCCAGCGAATGTTTGGTTTCGGTATGTTTTTGTTAATTTTTGCATAAAGGCGCGCAAACTAAAGTTCGTCATTATTTTTTGTTATTGCACCTCTCTGGTATGTGTGTGTGTGTGTGTATGTGCGTGATTTTTGGTTAGTAAAGCTACAAGTGGTGAAATGTAAATGTTAATGGCTGATGAAAGAAAAACAGAAGAGCAAAAACGCATTTAACAATAACAAAACAGCAACAATCAAGAATTTTGCAGTATGTACTTACATGAAGGCACAGTGGTACTTTAGCTGTGAAGTAAAGGAAAAAAATTTAAATTTAAAAAATTGGAATTAAATTTGTTATAAGAAAACGATTTATGAAAAACAGAAATAAACATGTAATAAAAATAAGGTGAAAGGTTAACGATAATATTGGTTATATAGGGTCTTTCATTAGGCAGTTCCTATCTTTAAATATAAATCAAACAAAGTGTCTTAGCGATTTTTATTCTCTTAAAAGACCTTTTGAGGATTATGTGAAATATGAAGTCGTCCAAATGTTCACCACGGACTCTCGTTGTAGAGCACATCGGTAATGTTAAATTTTTCATGACTGTGGTGCTTAAATTACGCTGAGGCCGGATGTGTTTTGTGGCGTATTTGCAATACACCGCACATGCAAATCTCTAACGAGGACAAATTGCACAAATTTATTACTTACCAGCCCACTGTACTTAGAAGGAGGATATTTGTTTGCTTGTTAATAACCACCTCATAGAAAAAGAAAATGTAAGAGAGAGAGAGAAAGAGTTGTTTTATTTGGTTTTTCTTTTTAACACTATACTCACCTTTTGTGTTGATATCTTATGCCGCTATTATTGCTGTTGCTTCTTGTTGTTGTTATTGTTGCTGTTTTATGAAAACCTAACTGTAGATGTTTAGTCTGGTTTTGCTTAGGCACTACACTAGTTGGTGTAGAAGTGTGAATGCAAAGAATAATATTCGCGTGTGCAATAATATGTTGTAAACTCGTAAGTTTGTTTAGTGGTAGCATAACGTATATATGTACATACATACCTACTGTTAGATTAACAATAACAAAGAGACGTGTGGTGAGGTGAGTAATGTTGAGAAGTAAAAACAAAAACAGCAACAATTGTATAAAGAAAAGCATGCATAAATAATAAACATTATTGGCCGCGTACGTATCTAGTATGTAAACGAAAGTGTGTTAGTAAGTAGATGATAAGGCAATTGCAGAGGGAGAGAGAGTGGGTAAAAGAGAGAGAGAGCGAGCGAGCAAGCATTTTTTTTTGCTTGTGTAAGAAGAAAAGCTTTGTGATTTTTTTTTCAATTTTTCCCTGCTGTGTGTGCAATTTTTGTTTTTATGAGGAGAGTGGCAAGCAAGCGAGTGTGTTTTGTTTTTTCTTCAGACAATAATTGTTGTAGCGAATGTTTTCGTTTAGTTACCGCCGACATTTTCAACAAAACGGTATTCATAGGAAATTAAACGCTTTCAATTTGAATAAAACAAGTAGGCAAAATGAAGACTGAAAGAAACAAAAAAATTGTATGAAAATTTTTTAATGTAAAATTGAATGTGAGTGAAGAAAAGAAAATAATAAATTGTGAAAATGTAATGAAATTAAGAAAATCATTGTAAATAAAACGTAAAGTCCGGTGTTTAAGTTAAAGTTTTTAATTAAAAAATAAAGTGAAGTGAAGAAAGAAAAAATGTGTTTTCGCTAAAGGAAACGGTACTTTTTTCTAACGAGTTTGTGTGAGCGTTTGTTTCTAAGCAAATTAAATGTGTGTGCTAAGAAACGTTACAATATGTGGTGGTTTCATTCGTTTTAATTAAGTATTTTTTTTTTTTTTACAAAATGGCCATAATCTATTAAAACGGGTAAGTCAACTAACTAATGTAGAGCGTAATGGAAAACGTTAAAGAAAAAAAAATTGTTTTTTGCTTTTTTTGGTCAAACATATGTCGGCTAATTGTATAGGCATTTAAAGATTTTCCAGTTAATTTTCTTGGAAATTCTTAAACGTTTCTGATAATCATTGAATAATTTGAGGCAAAAACATAAATGGCTACCGAATTATGGTAAAAATTTTCAAACAATATGTTACGAATTGTATTACATACCTACAGCGTTAAAAGCTGCGGCTCGCTATTGCTGCTGCACTTGTTGTTGGCTGCTTGCTTGTTTTACTTGTATTCATACATACACACACACACACACATACTCATATACAACATCAATGGCAATACAACAAAAAATCATTAAGAAACAAGAAGAAAAAATAAACCTGAACATGCATGCACACACTTAAACCGCTATTCACCTCAAATTGAAAGAAAAAAAAAAACCAAAAATTAACCTCTACTTACAACCCGAAAAAAAAATTCAACTCCCCCTTTACTCTCCAACTACATTTTATTAAGAAAAACAACAAAAAAAAACCCTACGAAACCTTAAATCCATTTTTATTAAGAAATTCCTTTAACATATGTTTTCATAATTAATTAATAAAAACAATATGTAATTCCCTTTCTTATTACGCTCTCACAAATAGAATTCTTTTCTCTCTCTCTCTCTCTCTCTGCGGTTAGCATAAAAAAACCACCCTCATTTTATGTTTATAAACGTCGCAAGTACTTACCATATGCACCCACTCAATTTTGGCATTCACCTCTTCACAACAACAATAACAACACATGGAAAAAATATAAAAGACAGAGAAAGAGAAAGAGAGCAAGCATAAGCCCTTGTGCATGATTTGCAACAGTTACAAAAAGAAAAACTAACAACAACAAACAACAAAAAAAAAGTGCAAGAAAGCTTTTATGTTTCTTTTGTTTGAGAGCGAGTGTAAAAGCTTTTCTTCTAATTTAAATTTTATTTACATCGCATAAATTTAACAGTGATGTCAACACAGCTAAATGTTATAAAGTTTCAGCGTTTAACAAAAATAAGCGCTTTTTTCAAAGTTTTTTTTGATTTTTGTTTGTATAATACAGCATTTGAAAAATTTATATTAAGTTAGAATTCAACACTAGCAGTTATATGGATTTCAGAACACTGGAATAGATTTGGAAATTGTAGCAGAGGGTAACCTTATTCTGTTTACTTAGTTGATTCAGCTTCCCCACACAGTCCTATACCAGCTACGATTTAGCCTCATAAGAAGCGAGTGGTCGAATGGCGATCTGACTGCCAAATAGTATTGCCATGTCCTGTCTTTTCTACCTGCTATTCAAGCTGAATCGAGAATCCTATGAAAAATATGTTGATTTCAGCGAAACTCGCATTGCATTTTCTTATCTAGAATGCCAGGAGCTTCAGATTCTCTAATATTTATACAAAGCATCCGGATTTCGCTATGGAGTTGTCAAGGAGATGGAGACCATCCCTCACCTCATGTATCAGTTTTTGCCATAACGAAGAGGACTAAACTCTTCACCTGAACTTATAAGAATAGGGCCTCCCGAAATGACAAGATTTATTCTACAGTCGAGATGATTTTCTATGGAAACTGTTTGATCCCTGGCTTGGATATTGATTTGTGG
Organism: Sarcophaga caerulescens; assembly: GCA_927399465.1. Taxonomy (NCBI): domain Eukaryota; kingdom Metazoa; phylum Arthropoda; class Insecta; order Diptera; family Sarcophagidae; genus Sarcophaga; species Sarcophaga caerulescens. Next base: position 27,887,789 of record OV656866.1, read on the forward strand.
TACCACAATCCTCTAAACCTCTTTGTCTGCCACATAACCTAAACTACCGAAGTTGCTTTTATCAAACATTCTACTGATATTTATTTAATCTTCATTGATTATTGAAGGAAACACGAATGCAGCTTGAAAACCCAGACATTGCTAATTACATTTGCTGCTTGTCACATCAATTGAATCACTGGCTTACAAGCTTAATGATCCAATTTACAGAAGGCAATGCAACTTCTAGAAATTACTGTTGATTTGTTGTTGTTATAATTTCTTTTGTTTCCATTTTACACTACACTTTGCTACACATTTACACTTTGCTACACATTTACACTTTGCTACACACGTGTTGAATTTCATTTCGATTACAAAATAATTTTTATTTATTCGGATAATTGAAAACTTCAATAAAAATTCGTTTCGTCTATAAAAATCAGTCACGCTCGTAATTGTTAATTGCAAAACTATTGTGCTGACATTAAAAATAATTAAAAAGAGTTTGAGAATTGAAAGAAAATGCAAAAGTAAAACCAATCAAAGGCAAGTTTCAAGTCGTTCTTATAATATTTCTTTGCAAGCGAAATAATAATTGAAGAATCGTGCTTCAGTCTGACGAAAGTGTCATGGGTCGATAAGGAATTCATTAAAGCAGACAATCACTGCTGATTTGGGTACCTTCTTGCTTAGCTGGCTTTGGTCCACCTAAATCTGATTGCTCTGTGCACTAGAAAAGTCGATAAAATCAAGAAAAAAAGGGAAACTAAGTATTTATCATCAAATAGCTGTTGGAGAAAGCTGAATTTTTCTTCAATAAAGGTAATGTAGTCGCCGTACTCTAGTTGGTAGGTAGTATGTTGGCTTATTAGACGAGAGCTCGTGGTTCAACGCTCTGCTCAGACATCTCGAACAGTAGGAAATGCAAAGTATTTCTTTCGGCGTTTTCCTCTCAAGAGTCCTTCTGGTAAAAAGTCTGAGAGTAAAACATCATTGCCGTGAAAAGTTTTTTAATAATCATTAGGTCCCGCCACTCATGGTTATAATTAACACACACAGCATAGGTGGTGTGAGAAGCAGCGTTCTAATCCTGATTAAAGGGATGTCGCCGTAGTCTAGTAGGTAGTGTGTTGGCTTATTAGACGTAAAGCCAGAGTTCCAGCCCCAGGCCAGACATCAAAACAAAAATACAAAAAGTATTTCTACGGCGATTTCCTCTCAGCAGATTTCTGGCAAAAACTCTGAGAGTAAATAAAATTGCCATGAAAAGTTTCTCAAAAAAATTTGTCGTTCGGAGACGACTTTAAACTGTAGGTCCCGCCACTTATGTATAAAATTAACACACACAACATAAGTGGTGTGTGAAACTAGGTCAATAATCCTGACTGAAGGGTTGTAATTACCAATTACGTATGTATGTATGTATGTAATAACCAATTAAGTTAAGTATGTAAGTCAGGTGGAATTAGAAATGAAATTTTCTCGTTCAAAACGCACAAACCGTTTGATATATAAAAAAAAAGTGTTCGGAGCTTTATTGAGAAGGAAAACAAAAATTTTCAAAAATTCTACGCTTTTTTCTTGATACTTTACAGTACAGTAAATTAATAGAAGTTGGCACTACTGTTTTCTAATCCTCCGACTTTGTTTTGTATTATTTTTCTTTTTCGTTGCAATTATTGGCGCTTTTCTCATTACTTCATAACCATCTCTCTCATGCCCTTTCCGCATGAAAATAAAAAAAAGCTTTTCGGCAAAATTGTTGTTTTCATTTCATTTCCTTTTCGTTCATATATTCTGTGGCTAATTTTTTTTTTTGGCATCGCATCGGAATTTTATTCTCCTCCACAGCTGGAAAACACACAAAACAAATGAAGAGTCGTTGTGACGGCTTTAGTAATGCAAAGGTGTGGTGAATTTCAATGTTTATGCTGGTAGTAGTAGGTGGTTGGTTACATGACTAAATGCGAGTGTGTGTTTGTAAATTGAGAATTTTTTTTGTGTTCTTCTTTCTGTTGTTTTAGTTGTTGTCATTGGTTCTCATATTCATTATTGTGTTACAGAAGAGCTTTCATTCTATTTGTAAATGTCAAACGGTTTTTGTATCTCATTTTTTATATGCCAGTCCGTAAGTAAGTATGTAAGTGTGTATGTCACAACAATGTTTTGTAGGAGTGTGTGTGCATGTATGTGTAGAAGAGTGTGTTTTTATGTGGAATTTTTAGAATTTGTATAAAGACGCAGGAATTTATAGAATTCTTATGGAAATGGAAACGTAAATAGCGTGGGTATGTTGAATTGAAGCCGATGTTTGTAACTGATAAGGAGAAAAACCGGGTTTTTTTTACTGAAGATTACTTAGCGAATTGAATAAGTTGGGTTCTTAGTGAATTAATCTTTGTTGCCATTGTTATTGATTGTATTTTAAAGAGCAATTCTCTGAAACTTGTTGATTTTGGTCATTACAACACTTTAGTAAGGACTACAATCTAGCTTCTCACGACACCTATGCTGTGTGTGTTAATTTTATATAAGTGAAAGGCAGGTTCTACAATTTAACATCGACTTCGAACGACAGTTTCCTGAGAAACTTTTCATGGCAAATTTATTTTAACCCCCAGAGTTTTTGCCCTTAGTCTGCTGAGACGAAGTCGACGAATGAAATCTGTTTTTTCATATTTCATTTTGTTCGAGATATTCGAGTTGGAGTTTAAACCACGGGATTTCGTTTAATAAGCCAACATACCACCTACTAGATTATAAAGAATCCTTTTTCATATAGCCACAGTGTAACCGTTTATTGCCCTATTGAAACATGTTCCCAGATTCCAATTACGTTCCGTAACATGTGTGATTTGCGCCAAATTCTAGGCCACACTATACAGTCTTTGTTGATATTTGATTGGAAAGAGGTTTACTTTGGTTTTAAAGTTTAAAAGAAAAAAAAAAAAACCCGCCCCCCCCAAAAAAAAACTTTTACAACAATTTGCTTATCAACTCAGTTGAACGTTAAAACTGTTTTCATTTGAATAAATTTACTGTTACTGTTACAACAGATTCAAACGGCTCAAAAGTGTGGCCGTATACGCATAGTTTGCATAAATTACATGGGAAAACTTATGCACTCCGCTACACTAGTAGATACACTGAAAAAAATAAAAATTGATTTAAAATTTACATTAACGAGTTGACGTTGTTAACTGAGTTTACAGTATCCATTTTATGGCCTAGAGACACTGACATTGTCATTAAATGTTGTAAAGAGTTACTGCCCTCAAACTATTCAACTAGACGAGCCTGCAGTTAAAAACGAAAAATCACAGGCAATCACCGAGAAATTTAAATGCAAGACTGCCACCCTTCCCCCCCAGTTTAAATACTTTTGCGGATTTTTATTGCGGATGTTTGGAAAACTGTGAGCTGCAGCTGCATTTGTGGCAACATTAACTGTAAATATTTGCCTTCAAACAATTCCATTACAAATGTGTGTGTGCAAAGGGTATACACAGACGCTTATACGCAAGTACGATATTAAAGTTTAGTAAAGTTTAGGAGGGCGCAGTAATAAAATCAAAGTCTTTAAAGAATTTCTCAAAAACCTAAGAGATGTGTAAAAAAGGCACTTTGGAAGTGTTTCTGCGGCGCTATTGAATTCTCTCCAGAAGCCTGCGGTTACCTTAAAATACAAAGTCACTGAAAAACTATGCGGGAATTTCTACGGCGGTTGTGAATCCTCCGCTGAAGTCTGCGGTCACCCTAAAATACAAAGTAAATATTAGGACTGTATTCGGAGACTTGGGATTACCTCAATTGCTTAAACGCCTCTTCTTGAAGATGTAGGAAGAGTTCTTGAGCTTCATATTCGCAACTCGAATAAACTGTCTTTCTTTTTTGATTCTCAACGCTCCTACACCTTAAGCTCATGGATTTAGACAGCACCTACTTTGCAGATGGGAAAATCATTACAAGTGAAATATTTCAATCCAACTGCCTTGCTCTACATTAAGGGCGTTTTTACCATTGTTGGTGTAAATGCGATTGTCAGCGCTCTGGCCAAACTTAATATTAAGTGAGGAATCTGGTTGGCTTCCATTGAACTTCCTAATAAATGTCGTGTGGTTAGCATCTCTGCTGGAGGTACTCAGTGTCGGATGTTAGTAAACGGGATTCTCTTTCTACTTCTTTGGAATGTTGCAGTCAACACGCTTCTTAATCGGCTTGACTACCCGTACAGTACCTGTAATTAATGAGGCCGAATTTAGTTTGTCATCCATGATTAGATATTTACCATTGATTCTTAACCCTAAGCTAAGTTGCAGGGACACATTGGGTAGCTCATATAACTACAGAAAAAATCTCTTGCCTCTGTTAGTCTGTCTATTAGATAAAGGTGTTGCTTAAAGTTGGATTCTGTAAGCAAAGCTGGTTTCTGGAAGCTGCCAATACTGTGCTTAAATAAAAAGTACATAAAATAAGTCCATCTATTACGTTCTTCTTAGTTTCAATCCTGTATATGACATACACGCAATGACGAGAATCCTGCTTCTCGCCTTAATGCTGTGGTTGGACTAATTAGTCGCTGAGTCACATAGTGAGTAACTCAGCTCTTTATCTGATCGTATAGGACACGAATTAAGATTTCATGAAATGAGCTTACAAAGGCAATTGACTGTAAAACTTTAATATTTCCTTTCACAGATTAAATCACCGATTAAAACGGGGAAATAGGAAAAGCAAAGCAAAAAATGCAAATTAAAAATGTTTTACTTCCACCTCTACAATCTTGACGCAATAAATCTCTTTTAAATACCTGCTCAGAATTATTACCACACCACACCCGTGCAATACAATAAAAATTGTGAATGCGAATGAACGTCTGAATCAAACGGTAACTGTGTTGTCATGAAATTTATTAAAGCTGTTAAGTTTTAAAGCTCGCCCTCCTCCCTGAACTGTTTACGCATTTGCTTAAACGTTTTTGTTGTTGCTGTTTTGTAATTAAATATTCTATTAAATTATAACGGTACTGGCAACGGTATACAAGCATAAGTAAGACGTGTTTAAGCCTTTTTTGTTTTGTGTTTGCCAATGTATTCGCTGATGAGTTATGCTTACCTTAAAACGATTACAGCAGTACAGGAGTACTACACGTTTACACCCAACTGAACACATTTGTAGGACATAATGTACTGAATACTGAGGCACTGTGCTATTATCCTTGGAAGGCTGTATAATCTATGGCACGTCTTATGAACTGGTTATTATCCGCATCCTTTTATTAACGGTTATCCATACACCAGTCTTCCTACAAAAAAAAGAAAAAAAACCAAAAAAAAAAGAAAAGGCAACGTTAACATCAGTACCATTTACACGCCACAAAGACCATGACCACCTCTACTACAGACTACATCCTGTTCTCCTACTCCCATTCTCTCTCTCTCTCTCTCTTTCACTCCTTCACACTTATATTCACATACACGCCATAACAGAGACGGATAAGTGGCTTCAGGACAGTATCTGATGAAGCGGTATTGGTATTGGCAAAGACAATACCAATAGACATATTGGCGGATGAGATGAGGCGGATATATTTTCGCCGTCTCGAGTATCCAGGACAGACAGCGGCTATAAAAGCAGAGGAAAGAAGGACTTCCATGCACAAATGGCAGTCACGATGGGAGAGCAGTTCAAAGGGAAGATGGACATTTCACCTTGTCCCTTCTATAATCCCTTGGATGGAAAACAAACATTGCGAGCTGAATTATTACGTGACCCAGTTCCTAACTGGTCATGGATGTTTTAGGAAGTACCTGCACAGATTTGGACATGATACTTCCCCTATATGCCCAAACTGTGTAGATGAAGAGGAGGATGCGGAGCATATCCTAACATGCTGCCCCAGATTTAGATGGCCCGGAGAAACTAGATTAAGACCAAACCGGCTCATGGAGGAGCTGTTGAATTCTAGGACGCTATGGAGCCATTACAGCCAGAAAATGGCTGAAGTAATGCTAGAACTCCGAACACTGGAGGAACGTAGGCGAAATTTGACATAATGTGATAAAGCTTTCGAGCTAACCAGCCCTCCGCGAAGTAATACCTTACGGCAGTCCCGCGGAGGGAGAGTGGTTGAAGTGTGTAGGGGGTGGGTTTAGTACGTAGGCACCAGTGATGGTGAATCGTGCATGCTTTTGTTGGAACAAAAGTATCTTTCGAAGATTACCACCTCCGGCTCAAGACAACAAAAAAAAAAAAAAAAAAACGCCATAACAGAGCAGTGGTGTGGTGAAACGTCAATGTTTGCAAAAACCATTCATTATTTTTACAAATGATTACACACGCACGCATCTTCATACACTTTTAAACACTCTTCCTCACTTGCACCCTCACTCACGCAAACAAGCTGCGTACACACACACATACACTTACAAAGCGATAGCCATTTATGGCTCAGGGCCATTACAATACTCATCTCTTCCATTCAATTTTTATCTGTCGTTTTATGCACATACACATACACACACACCAATACATACGCTTACACCTTGTGCACCTACTTTACACTAATACTACTACACACGCATTGTGTGTCATTCTAATACTTTGATTTCACATTTCATTTCGATTTTTGCTTTCTTTTGTTTTGTGTTTTGTGTTTTTTTCTTTTTCTTTTTCATTTTCATTTTTATATCGCAGCACAAATAAATTACACTTGATTCTTGCTCTTCTTCTTTCTACTTCCAATTCAGTTGGTTTGTTGTTATTGTTGTTGATGTTGTGCTTTATTTTTTCTAAGCATTTTTCTTTTTTTTGCTGCAACCATAAACCACTGTTCAACCGCTTTATCTATTTCAAAGAAAATGAAGAGAAGAACCATCACTGGCCCTATAGAATGTTATCGCTAATATCGATAAATAGGAATTACAGAAATTTTATGCCATTTAAGCAAATTGAAAAAAAGGATTTTCGTTGTTGACAACAAATTTTTGCTATCGATAACAAATTTTTGATGTCGATAACGATTTTTTAATGTTAATAACAAATTTTTTTCATCGATTCATTCCATCTATTGAGTTTTTCATATCAATTAAAAATTTATAATATGGATAGCATCGATAACAGCGATAAATAATTTTTCGATAATTTATGATAAAATTAAATTTTTCAACATTGCTAACAATGTTAATAAAATTTTTAAAATCGATTACAATCGATAACAAATTATTTTTATCGATAAAATCGATAAAAATGTTGATATCAATATGTTTATGAATTACAATGATTAATTAGTTAAAATTTAATTAAAAAAAATATTTCGATAAATAAATGGTTATCGATAACAAGTTATCGATAAAATAATATATTTTGATAAATTTATAAAAGTGAGCTATTACTGGCGGCGACAAAAGATATCGAAAATTTAGAATAAAAAAAAATTTGTTATTGATAACTTTTCGATAACATCGTTAATGATGATAGATAGTTATCGATAAGTAAGTACGATTTTTTAGTGAATATTACAACAAATTGATAACAAAAATCTCTGTATTGTTCATCCCATGACAGCCCACCACCATAACCACAATTTCCTTTGTATAGTTTTATAACCTAAGTCAATAGATTTGTTGTTGTTGTTTTTGCATTTTTGATCTACATTTTGTTGTTGTTGTTGCTAACAGTTATAAAAATAACTTCACTTCGCATATATTGAACTTAAAAAGGCAGCCACATTTTTTTTTGTTTTTGTTTTAAACTGCAGCTCACATAACGACTACAACCACAGCGACAACTTCTTTATCGGCGCCCACACTCAGTTCGTTGAGCACTTACATATATGCTCATGCCAACGCACACTTACACAGACACATACCCAGTCACTGCAACCATTTATTTTCCTTTTTACGTAGCATTCCCTTACATGGACCAGAATGTTTAAACTGTTAGACTATGTATCAGGAGAGTGAGTAAGTTTGAGGATGAAGTGATATGCTGATGATGAGCCAGCCGACCATTCAGTAGAGCTGAACAACCTTTGTTGGGTCAGATGGTTGGTCGGTTGCTGAATGGTTATGCTGTAACCAGGCAGCAATCTCCAGGCAATTGACATTTACTGACTTTTATTGTTTCTGTTAATGTTGTTGTTATCGTTGTTGTTGTTGTTGTTGCCATCATATTGTTACGTTTTTACCTTTTAAAAACGTTAAAAATATGAGCTCGTAGATTGCAAATAAAATAAAAATAAATCTGTGTTTAATTTTAAGTCAATTCTTTATTTTCTGCACAACTTTCGTGCCACTGTGCGAACTTATTCTACGCATACAATGATAATTTCCACAATATGTGCTTGTTCGCGATATTTCTCTGCTTATAACCTTTTTTATAAGCAACAACAACACTTGTTAGTTATTCTTCTTTGCTCACAACCTTCTTTTGTAAGCACAACACTAACAACTGTTTTCCCAAACGCAACTTGTCTGCACACAAGTCTGACTGGATTATTACTCGATTTCGTATCTTCACACACCACTGGTTGAATTCTCACTCAATTCAACGCGACGTCGTCACACGACTAACTTCACTCGTACTCCGAGAATAACGTGTCTTCATACACGACTGACTGAATTCTAACTGAATCATCGTTGCTCGCTTTATCTTGCCTTTTATATCACTCGATCAACAGTGTGATGGATGCCCTTGAAGGATGATGACGACCTTCGGGAACAATCCAAAAATGTAAACAACTTATTTCCATTTTTGTTGTTAGTGTATCTTATTTACTTTCGTCCAGGCAGAGTTATTGTTGTTTTGTTTGTTTGTCTTTCTGCTATATTTGTTTATTCATCGAACTTGTAAACAAGCACTGTTGTTTTTGTTGCTATATGCTTACTCATTCGTTGATCACGTGAACAACTTCATTGTTTTGTTTTTGGAGCTTTTGTTTTTATGCGTGATCAACTCCATTGTGTTGTTTTTGGAGCTTTTGCTTATTATTTTAACAACACCATTTCCATTTTCGTAACAATATTATTGGTTTTATGTTGAGAAATGATTTGTGATGTGTTTTCCCCATTCTTCTTTATCTTCTTGTTGTTGTAAATGATTTCTCCTTCACACACATACATAGTTTTCTTTGTAATTTTTCATGCCTATTTTCGCCCAGAAGTTGATTTCCTTCCTGCACATTTTATGAAACTGGCTGGCTGGCTGGTTGTTCATAAAGAATGTCCATTGAATGGCTTGAATTCCTTCAACCCATAAGCTATGCGTGCAATAATTTGTTGCATGCTCATGACATACAATTTAAAGTTGAATTACAGCATATGTCAGCTAAATAGTAGTAAAGAAGGCTTTATTTTCTAAAAGCAAAATTGAAAGGCCGGTCTATTTTGCCTGTTTACTATGCATTCCGTAAATATAATTCTGTAATGTTTATGTTCCTTCAAGAAATTTGTAATTTTTTGCTACCAACTGTACAAGGCATAAGACGTCTCTTTAGTATGGCAATGTGTGTATGTGTGTGTGTGTTGTGTTTTAAACTTTTCGAAAATTTTGTAGCTGATGTTTATCGACACTGTCATCGATATGTTTTGTGTTAATTTCAGTGAATAAATGAGACGCAACTTTAGCAAAAGTCTTGCAACACTCTTGTAAAACGAGACCCGGATGTTATTCATCATCTCTGTTTGTTCGTTGGAAAATAAGGACAAAATTTTGTTAAATATCCTGTGATATTTCTTACGGTCGCCTCTGTTCTTTGCTTTACTTCACTCTCCTTAACAGTGTGCCACCAGAACAATTTCATTTATGATGACAGTCATAATGATGATGATGATGACGACAAGTGTTGCTAACCATGATGATGATGACGTTGATGAATTGTAATTTGCACAGCTGCTCTTGTGTTTGTGGCATACAATGAAGGGTTAATTTTAAAGGAATCATGTCACACAGCATAAGTTAGCAGTATTTTTTTGGGGAGTGACGATGGACTATGCCATGGAGTAGTTACATACATGAACCAACAAGTGAATGCAGTAGCCAGTAAAGTGTGCAACTCTTTTCTTGTGTTGCCATTAAGACTCAATCTTTGGATTGCAATTGGAATTCAGAAGCTTCGTTGTCTGTTTTCGCAAATACAAATGTTTATGGGTGTACCTCCAAGAAATTTATTTTATTTGGGACCACGTCTACCCAATCCCCCGCTCGATGGGGTTTAAAAGCATTAATTTTCAAGAAGCTTTCGATTACACCACAGCATTAGTATCTCTTTGGGTCCGTGAGCAGTAACAGCAGCTCACTGTTTAAGCCCTTAGGTGGTAATAAAATCTAACACTGGCTGCCACAGAATCGAACAAGGCATAGGATTTTTATTAAATTTCAGGGAAAGTGTCTACAAACAAACGATTTACTGTGTACCTTTTGAACGACTGGATAGACAGACTACTAGGCTCAGAGGACTTCAAGTCAATTTTTGTACCTCCGGGCATGTAAATTAAAAAATCTGAAGCATAGCAACAGGCTGTCAAACCTTACCACCAACCAATTTTTTGGTTTTTTGTACTCATTTAACGAAAAAGGTCCTGTTTTTAGATTGCCTGTTTCATTTGCCCATTGTCATTTGGTAAAGATTGGTTTTCCTTTTGAAGTCGCCTAGAATCGATTTGTTATGAGAAACAGAGACACAGAGAGCCAGAGAGAAAGAGAAAAAGTAAGAGAGTAAAGAACAAAAGAAATGTGATACAAAGTGTATGATTTTATTGAAGAAGACACACTGGCCGACACGCAGAATATACTTTTGAGGTTATCATTGCAATTTATCGTAACACTTGTCTTGTTATTTGAGGTCAATTTGCTAAGGTAAGTTGGCAGAGAAGCTCTTAAATTTTTATTGAAGATTTAAAGCTAAATTTAGGTAATATTTCCTCCCTAAAAATATGAGAATGGAGAAGGATAAGGCTCGTACATCGTTAATACATCACACGCCATACGATGATGATGAAAAATAATTTGTTTCTTTAGTTTTTAACGATTTTTCGTTCAAAATTGGTTTTGCAGCTGTTGTCGCTTAGTATTTGATTTATAAAGCCGTTGTATATAGAGATTTTAAAACCTTAAAAAAATTATGTAGGTCCAGAATATTCTTATAATTGAAATTCTTACTACTCAATTGTAATCGATAACCATTCATCCCTTCTGTTATCGTGTTTCAAGTCGGTATTCATTTTCTTAAAAATCTGTTTTACTTTAAACGGTTATTTAAAGAGTGAATAAAAGCAACGAAAAAAGAAAGAAAAACTACAATATTGTCCTGGCCGTACTTTGTAGACGTGACACATTCATTTCATTACAGTGGTCGCCTCCTTTTGCCGCTTGCCTGCTGCTAGTGTGAGGGTGCAGTTAGCAAATCTTGCTTTTAGAGTTGCATTGTTTCTAGCACACTGCCAATGCATGTTATTTGCCACGTCCCTTTAAGTTTGTCAGTTTAAGAAACATTGATAGAGCAGCAATGGTGTTTTGTCATCTGCTGTATAATTCAGGGCTGCATAATTGAGAAGAGAACGCTCTATTGCCTTGTAAGTTGTTATCAGTTCCAGACCCCATGACGTTTAGATAAGCGCTTTAAAGACCCTGTTTATTGTCCTCACTTTTTAGTTTAAAGGTGATGCATGTCCGTAGAAGATGTGATTTCTTTGTTTTGCTTTAGTTTTCTGAATCAAGTTTTGTTAGCTCAGCTTGTAATGGTTCTACAGTAGCAAGTTCTGGAATATTAGGGTTGCCATCTCCTAGACTTCCTAGAATTTCTTTGTTTTGTTTCAGGTTCCTGAGTCAAGTTTCGTTGGCTAAACATATGACGAATTTACTGTAGCAAGTTCTAGAATGATAGGGTTGTCATATTTCTGATGATTTGTTACCTTTGTTGCGGTTTCCTGAGTAATGTTGTTAGCAGCTCTATGAATATATATTGCAGGTAGTAGTGAGAAACATTTTTAACCTATAAAGTGCTCAACCGTCTGTGACAAAAATCGTTATGCTGTATTCCCGTCTGGTGGATATGGTTGCCAACAATCCAGTGTCCAGTCGAAACGGTCACTAATCTGGTTTCAGCGATTCTATTGTGGCTTCTGAGTAACCTAGTAAGCCTGTTGAGGCTTGTTTGTTGTGAGATCTTGAACGTCAATTGCTCTATACCGCCAAAGCTTTTAGAGTTATTGGGTACCGTGTTGTAGATTTGGTTCGAATGCAAACTTTTTACCTTTCGTTTCTATTTCCATTACTTTCATTTTCTCCATTTTGTCTTTACATTTTAAGAAGGTTTTTCGTTTCCGTTTCTGTTTCCATTTTCTTATTGGTGTTGTTACATGACAACGTCATTTATATGGTCCAGGCTTATACTCATCAGGAGACCATGGAGCCAAAGTAGAATAATTTGTCAATTTTATGCGTGGATGTGTTGTATGTTTTCGTATCCTTTTTACATTCAGTTCTTCTTTCACTTCTTGTTTAAAGGAGTGACAATGATGACACTGGCGTTGAGAATAATGGTGATGAGAATATAACATCCCAGTTGAACATGATGGTCTGATGATAAGGCGATGCTTTTTCTTTCTTTCTTTTTTTTGATGAACTTATTCTTGTGCATGTTAAGCTGTTTTGAAAAAAAGGAGAAAAAAAAACAGAATTTTATGGCCTCATTCTCTTAATTTTACTCGAAAAGAAAAGCTTTCAAGTACACACACACATACACAGGCTCACTTTCCTAAAACGTTTATAAAAACATTGTAGAGAACAGAGAGAAAAGCAATGGAAATCACAAAATTACTTTAAACATACAAGGATGCAAAGGATGATGAAAAACCTCCCTTTTATTATTTGCCTTTAAAAAGTGAGTGTTTTTCCTAAGAGGTCCTTCGAGTATGCTACTGCAGCAGCTCTACCTATTTAAGTGTTAGAAACAGTATTACAGCTTAGCCTGCTAAAGACTCTTTTAAAGTTTAATGTTGTGTTTGTAAGAAACTCCGCCTGGAAGTTATGTGGGCTGCTTGTCAGAATCTGGTAAGAAATCAAGATAGGGGACTCTATTGTTAAGGAACATCAGACACAAGGATCTGGACCATAATGTCTGAATGAAAGACAACCGAGTACAGCAGTGTCTCTATAATGCCTCTTCCCTTTTTTCTGAGATACATTACAGGTTTTTAACATGGGTTTTAATGATTCAATTGCCTCATCGCAAAGGCATTTTCTTTTTTGTAAAAAAAGTACTCTGCCTCCGAGAGACTATCGTTAGGTATTAATTAGCGGGGAGGGCTGGTTAGGTTTAAAGCTTCTTCACATTAAATTTCGCCTGTTCAGTTCCAGAATGGTTCCATAGAATTCTAGAACTTAACATCTCCCCCCTAAGCCAGTTTAACCCACAGTCCATCAAAATCTGGGGTAGAAAGAAATAAAGAAAAAAAGAAAGAACAAATTAGAAAGGAGGAGGATAGTTTCCTCCTTGTCGTTCCCACAGAGAGTGTTTCTGACCATATGCTTGCCCATATCACATTGCCGACGTTACAACCCTCTGTGTTATTTCCCTCTTAAATGATGCTTCAATCATCCTTGTCAGCGTTGCCTGGATTACGAATGCTTTTTCGCTAATTTTGCGTACTTCTTGATGTTCAATCTGTCGTCGAGGATCACCCCCATGTTTCTTATTGCCCTCTTCGATTCGATTTTAGTGTTCCCAACGGTCAGCTCCGTCTTCTCTACTATTTTCCAATCACTTATCAAGACGTTCTCCGTCTTGTGTACAGCAAGTGTCAAACTAGCTTCATCAAGCCATGTTCCAAGTTCTCCTCTATTTTTCTTAGCGGCCGAGATTATGGCAATGTCGTCCGCAACTATGACAATTGTGATCCCGTATGGTAATTGTAGTCGAAGTACGCCATCGTACATCATATTTCATAGTAGTGGACCGCTATCGGTACATAGAAAATGTGTGTGTATGAAAGTATGTGAGCGTAAGTGTGTGTATTTGAGTGCATGAAATAAGTGTATGATGATGAGTTTTAAAACAACATTAGTTTTGAATTTTAAAAGACATGCTCTTCAGAATGGAGAAAAAGAAATTCTTTAAATGCCAGCTGCTGATACGTTGTTGTTATTGTCATTTTTGTTTTGTTTTTGCGTATATAATTTCATTGAGTAAATAACGAGCGTAGTTTTAAATAAGGACGTATTTCTAATGCTTTAACTCTGTTTTTCAAAAGTTTTTTTTTTTTGTTCAAAAAGAAGAAGCAATTTTTCTGCTTCGCTTGTAGAACATGTTGGTTGTCGCAATCGTGATACGTTTACTTATTGAAGTTTCAATTCGATATTAATCAGAGATTAAATCTTCAAAATTTTATAAAATTTATGTTTTTTTAAATTGTTTTGCCAGCATATACATAATACATACACCCAAACCTGTTTTTACACGGTTTTTTTACGCGAATTTGAAATAACACGGTTTTTTTTAACAAATTTACCATTTTTTTTGACTTTTTGATATGTGATAACATAATTGAAAGAGCTGTGAAATTTCAATCAGACCTACAAACATGTATGGCTAGATACAGAGAGCTCTATAAAGAGCTTTCCAAAGTTGGATCACAACGCACTATAACAGAATTTGCTGTTAAAAGAAATAAACCAGCGCCAGAAGCAGCTTCTGAAGATGTAGAAGTAATAAGTATTTCTACTGATGAGACTGATATTGAGTCACTCCAGCAAAAGAGAATGCGCTTGCTATCAGAAACTGACTCCGAATAAAATAAAAAAAATTTTTAATTGAAAATAATTCCGTTCCTAATTGTCTTAAGAGTTTGATAACTTATTTTATTTTTATAAATGGAAGAGAATTTTTAAGTTTTTTCTTTATTTTTTTTATAATCATAAAATGAAATAAAATAAAAACTCTGTGTATAATATTGAACTAAATCTGTGCGTTTTTATAAAGTTATTCAATTTTATAGGCATATGTAGGCTGCTGCATCAATCCTATGTATATCTTTTCAGTTTGTTTATACACTTACATACATACATAATATTTGTCTTTTTTTACGCGTTTTTTTTTACACGGTATCCACTGGAACGTATCTATCGTGTAAAAAAAGGTTTGGGTGTATATGCTACATGCTGTGCCCTCCACCTAAAAGTAGGCTTTATTTTTATTTTTATAATTTATGGTTTCTTTATTTGTGCGTTATGCTACTATAATTTATCAATTCTTTGTTTCTATACTTTCTCTCTCCACCTCTCCAAATTACTTTCCTTTTCTATTTGCTTAAGTTTGAAATTCAAACGGCATTTCTGTGTTTTTTATTTGTCAGCATGTAATACGCTTTTGATTGAGTTGCTTTTTACAATTGTTTTAGCAGTTGTTGTTTGAATTAAGTTGAGTGTTTTTCTAAAGTTTTTTTTTTGCTTTTTATCTCTACGAAGGAAAAAAAAAACAACGTAAACCCTGAACTGTAAACACCTTCACTGACAGCTCAAATGATTAATGTGCTCTGTTGCTGCTTTGGTTAAAAACAACAACAAGCGGAGGGCGAAAGGGCCAAATAACAGAAAATATGTGTCAGAAATAGAACGTTTAAATATGTTCTTTAAATTTGTGGAAAATTTTTTGTAATATTTTTTATGGACTGGTGTTACCCACGTTAACCATTCGTTACTCCTAGTACAGCCGAGTAGCTTCCCTCAATGACGCCAACTATCTTTAAATTATGTTGGGTAGAAAACTTAACTCGTTGTACTTTAGTAGGTAGTGCGTTAGCTTATTAGACAAGAATTTGTGGTTCAAATCCCAGCCATGAAAACTTTCTCAAAAATCTGTCCTTCGGAGTCGACTTTAAACTGTAGGTACCGCCACTCATGGATCAAATTAACACACACAACATGGCTGGTGTAAGAAGCTGGATTGTAATCTTGACTAAAGTGTTGTAATGATAATTTAGTTTCTTTCCCGCAACTTCTAGAATATTACTGTTGATTTGTTCTTGTTTTCCTTCTATTCTAAACGTCAATGCTTGTAAATATAACCAAATATGGGGGTTGGAATTTTTTTTTTTCATAGTTTTAAAGCTATAAACCCTTGAAAATCTCATAAATTAATGAACTTTCAATTGGAATAAAGAAAATGGAATTTTTCGTGATATTTCTTTAAAAATGAAAAACAAAAATACTAAAAACGAAATCAAATTCGCAGTAATTTAATAAGAAAAGAAGAAAAACGAGAAGCAGAAAAACCACAAAGTAATTCCAACAATTTAAACAGGAAAAGCCCAACAGGGTTCTATTTTATATTTCAGTTGCCACAAAAAAAATGCTAAAAAATTATTAAATTGGGCCAACAGCAACAACAGCCATGACAACAAGTGGCTAAAACAACATGCAGCTACAACTACAACGATAATAGAGATAGAGAGACAGAGAGAGAGAGAGAAAAAGTTCAATTACAAAATTTGTCTGAATGGCAACATTTAAAGAATACAATGCCACAGGCTGGTTGCCACAGTGGAACAAAATAAAACCAGAAAAACAAAGTCAAAATAGTAGAACAGGGTGGTTGAGTATAAAAGTTAGTAAAATTTTCTTAAGAAAAATCTGAAGAGAGTTTTTAAAACTGGTATAAAATTCATTCGTTTCAGAGTTTTTGCCAGGAGACTACCGGTGGGAAGGCCTCAAACTATGTTTTCTTCAAATGAGAAAAAAAAAAAAAGACATTCCGAATGAATGGGGTTAAATCGGAAACACATGTACTTGTGAGGGAAATGGTCCTATTGAGCTAGGTACCTAGCCATGGTACCAACGATGCCAAATTAGTATTCGTTACGGTCGTACGTTACTTAGAACTGGAGATATAGACGTCGAAACTAATACAGGCAACGAAGCTAACATCTTATACCAAAAAATGGAAGTCATCGTCCTAAAAAATGCAAGTTATTGTTTATAAAAATGCAAGGTTAAGGTTGAAGGTAGGGAGTACCGACGTATCAATACAAATATGGGGCTGTTATGCTTAGACGAAAACAAGAATTTTTTGTCACGTTTTTCTCCATTTTTTCCTATTTTTATAGTAAAAAACATTACGCAGCTTACTTCACTACCATTCCAAAAAAATCAGCATCATCATTTTCTTATACCAACCGTGAATTAAAAAACTGTCTTCAAAAGAAACGTAGCCCAAGTAATCGAATCAGTTATGACCGAATCTTAACACCAGCTGTTGAGAAAAGTATCCCCGGAAATTAAAAAAAAACCTGCATTTATGCCTTGTAAAATGATCGCTTTGCACCCCGTTAATTCCATACCAGAATTGCTGGTTAATCGGGTGAAATATTTCCTAAAAAAAAGTGCATTTCACGTCAAAAAAATTGTTTGCCTTTCATGCTCACAGTGCCAGCAAACGAATAACAACGACAAACAATACAAGGCAAAAGAATGACAACGAGACGTATGAGTAACACAACAAATTTATTGAATAATTAATAACGATCATTCATCATTGCGTCTGTGGCTGTGGCCGTGTACAAATATGAATGCTTGTCTATGTGTATGGGTATGTATTTATACGACATGTTTAGTCTTTGTACATATGAATTCAATGGCTGCCATAACACAATACAAACACAAGCCATGCCACTAAAGACTAAACAGAACCGGTTCATAATAGAGAAAGAGCGAGAGTGAGAGAGAGAGGAAGGGGAAGAGACACAATGTTAGGAGAGTAGAATATAACCAACATGCCATACGAATACACTGTTTATGGCTTTCATGTTCTGAATAGTAGGAGAGTGTGTGTGTGTTATGCGTATGTTTAATTCACGTATGGAAATATAATTTTTATACAAGCAAGCGGTGTGTTTGTGTGTGTGTGTTTGAGTTTGAATGAGTGAATGTGTGGTGTGCTGCTGGGTTGTGTTGTATATTTTTTGTGTATAAAGGTGCCATGATGCTGAAATGCTTGCACGTAGAGGAAGAGGAGTCTAAAGTAAATGTGTTTATTAAAGCCCGTTAGCAGCTGTAACGTTATTCTAAAAGCACGTACGTGTATGTTTGTGTATATGTGCGCGTATGTATGATTGTTGGGTGAATGTTTAGCAATGAATATGAAGAGAGAAACAAAAAATCCGAAATTCATTTAAATTCAAAACATGACTTTTCTTGCTTAAAGGATGTAAATAATTTCACACTTATATGCACACATACATTCACGAACACGCACATACATCCATACAATTTCATATGGATTTAGTGTTGCGTTGGTATGTACAAATAAAAATAAAATAAATTTTTTGTGAGAATATTAAGCATTTGAAATACCATTTCCAATATCTCTGGTATACAATTGTACAAACGTTTTATAAGTGCCACTCTCTAGCGCTCTCATTATTTATATCGGGGCGGGGCGGGGCGGTAGTATCATTTGTTGTTCTAGTCGCAATTGTACCTTAATAAAAATGTTTATTTTGCTGGTGCTAATTTTGTGTCTTTTAACAATTTCTGTACTCGTATACCACCGCCACCACTACCACCACTAAAGTCTAGGTGAGAATTTGTTGATTTTCATGCATTATTTTTATCTTTTTCTGTGTGTGTGTGTGTTTTTTTTTTTTTTGTTTCTCCTTTATCAGCAAATGTTAAAACCGAGTGTCATTGTACAATAAATTCGTTATTCTTAATTCTTTATATGTTTTGGTTTCTTGAATAAAAAGCAGGTTTAAGAGCATAAAACGCTTTAAAATTGTATTTTCTAATATGTTATAACACCCTGGCAAAGTGTAACAAGATTAAGGGCTTAAAAATTGTGACTTCACAACGCAATCTGAGTACTTTTGTTGTGATTTTTTGCTGTTTTTTTTAAGAATTTCACATTTTTTTAAAAATAATGTTCATAAAATAAGAACTTAAAGGGTAACAATGTATGGTTAAAGTTTTAGTATTGGACAGACTATGGTTGTTATAAACGAACTATTGTGAGAGGAATTATAGATTGTGATAAAACGTTTCCATGAACCTTAACCGCTCAACCAATTTTGGCTTTTTTGCATGAAAGCTTTCAGAAAAAGCAACTTAACTTTCATTAGTCTTGAATATTATGCGATTTAATGCCTTTAGATAGAATTCTTTAGTAGGTTTACACAAAGATCATACTTACGTGAATAAGTCCCTAACGTTGGAAAATTTGAAAACCAACATTCGTCAAGTTATCGCTGAGATACTGCTCGAAATGTATGAAACTGTGAATGAAAACTACCTTAAAAGGATCGGATGCTGCAACCAATTTAGAGGTCCTTAACATCACAAAAGGTTTGCAAATAAAGTAGGTGCTCTACGCGTTCTTAATTAGGTTTCTATCGTAATTTTGTTTGCTAAACTTTCCAACTGAACTAGATTACTTTTCTTTTATCATTTCATTCATTCTGTAACCCTTATGCGTGTAATTCTTATCGCTATAAATTCATTTTATTGGCATTGAAAATAAATTAAATTCATTATAAATTATAAGTTTTTATTATAAATACTTAATGATGTGTGTTTGTATAAGCGTAAGTGCAAATAATAATTGTTTAAATGTGTTAAAGTTGTTTGAAATAATCAATTCAAGCTCCATTAATTATTTTTAAAAAGTTTTTAATCAAACTCAGCATGATACCTAGTAATAGAAATACATTTTTTTGTGAAATACAGGGTGTTGCAAAAGAAAGTTTATATTTCGAAAAGCAACAAATAAATGTGTTGCATAGAAAATAGGATGCTCAAATGAATAAAAAAAACTCGATCATATCGCACAAACACACACACACACTTTGTTTTAATGAAATGTAAAGACAGGAATAAAAAAATATCTAAAAATCGTATTGACAATAAAGAAAATTAAATTAATTTATGGGCTAAAATATTCCAGTAAATAACCTGACTCATTTACAGGATGAATAAATACATTGTAATGCATTACAGAGAGACAAAAAAAAACCAACGTCTCATATAATTTAATTGAATTTGTTTATGAACAGAAACAAAACAAAAAAATTAAAAATAAAAAACAAAATCGTAACACAGTACACCACGCATCAATTGATTTGTTCTCATAGTTTTTTTGTGTTGTGCATTATCTGAGCCTTCATTTCATTTCAATGCTTTTAAATAACCGGACATCCGTTTTATGTTTTCACACACACAAAATAAAAAAAATACCGTTTTTTTCTCTCCACATATTGAAAAAAGTTCAGTTATTTTTTAACCACAGTTAAATAGGAGTGAGAGCGATACTAAGAGAAGAGTAAAGAGTGGAGTATAGGATATAGAACTGGTTTCACTCTCTCGTATAACTTGTTGCTGTGTTTTGTTTATGTTTGTTATTGTTGAAGAGCTTTTTACCAATCTGTTTAAAGCCAATGAAATGTGTGTGTGTGTGTGTGTTTGTATTAGTGACCAACACAGAGTAGAAACAAAAAATATTGAAAATAAAATTTAATTTTTCCTTATCACTAAAGGGCTAAGAGCACAGTCTGCTTAAAATGAAGATCTTAAAGAACTTAGTCAGCATTACAACCCAGTTTATCACATCACCCTTGTAGTGTGTGATAATTTTATCCATGAGTGGTGGAAAATATAATGTAGCTAGGACTACGAACGACAGATTATTAAGAAACTTTTCATGACAATTTTTTTAACGTTCAGAATTTTAGCCAGAAGGCGGCTGAAAGGCAGTTGGGAAAGGAAATATGTTTTCATATTCTGTTTTGTTCGAAATAACTGAACTGGGGTTTGATTCACGGGCTCTCGTTTAACAAGTCCATACACTACTCATTGGACTAAAAGGACTTTTATCAACCGGCAGTCATTTAAATCAATTTACATATTTACCGTTTAAGGTCATGGCAAGATTGCAAGCACTATAATGAAATAAAAGTTTCACATAAGGATGGATAACCCTTTAGAAGATTACTTAGGTTAGGTTAGGTTAGAGGACGTGTACTTGTCAACTGTGACAAGTACAGTACCCGGAGGTCGAATTGACCCATTGTACAACGTCCTAGCTTCTCACACCACTCGTGTTGTGTGCGTTAATTTTTATACGTGAGTGGCTGGGCCTACAGTTTAAAGTCGACTCCGAACGACAGATTTTTGATAAGCTTTTCATGGCAATTTTTACTCTCAAAGTTTTTGCCAGAAATCTGCTGAGAGGAAGTCGCCGAAGAAATATTTTCATAGTTTCGTTTTGAGATCTGACCTCGGATTTGAACTCGTGCCTTTCGTCTAATAAGCCAACACACTACCTACTAGACTACGGCGACTTAAAAAATGATTAAAAGATTAAGGAGTGCGGACGAAAAAAACTGGACTTACACTTTTCGTTATAGAAATAAAACTAAGTGGCGGATTTTTTTCGTTTTATATTTCAATTAAAGTAAATAATATTTGAATTCTTTTGTGTATAAAATTTTTTTCTGACAAAGGTCTCAGAGCATCCAACTTTTTGAGCCACTTTTCTTCCAGACATGTTAGGGTGTTTTTTGAAAAATACGTATTATTTTACTTGTTTTGTTTTGGTCGGCAAATCCTTTTTTTTCTTCCACTTCCACTCTCAATACTTAAAGACTCCTTATATTGTTTTATTCTTACCTTAGAAACTGTTTTTTGGTTAACACCTGCGAGCCTAGCAATCGCTTTTGGTAAGCGGCGCGGTTTTTCATTGAAAATTTCAATTATTTTTTTACGACATTCTTGTTGGGTGCCCATTTTCAAAAAACTAATTTTTCTATTGCAATGATATTTATCACGCATGTGTTTTGAAACAGATGACTAACAAAAACAATGTAACGGTATTCATTTTTTTCAATTATGATAAAAGTTATAAGCTTAAAAGCATGCCCATTTTTTTTTGTGCGCACTCCTTACTTATATATGACGTTTTTTTTTTACCAAAACTTACTAGCAATGTTGTCTGTCATTGTATTTATTCTTCATTTGTTTTCATTTTGACAACTTCTAGGACCTTACTGTTGAGTTGTTATTGTTATTCGCTTTGCTTTACTATATTTAGAGGTTATTCTATGTTGTATTCTTAAAATTTCTTTCTTATTGTTTGCTTTTCTCTTTTTTTCTCTGTGTTTTCAGAATAAATTTTGAGTTTAATTTATTCTATCTTCACAACAATATGTTTAAATAACTTACTTCCTATTTTTTTAGATACATTTTTGGTTTAAAAACGCCTTTTTTTATTATTAATTTTAAGAGAATTAATGTCACATAATATGCCTTAAAGTGTCTTTAACACAAAGATTTCATAACATATTCCTGCAAGGAATATTTCTAACTAAAAAAACCCGGTTCTTCATGCTACACACGCACACACCATTACAATAATTTACTAACCAAACACAAATACCCATACACTAGTAGAGTTACATAAATGTAATGATGGGTGGTAAAAGTCAATAAGTCATGCATGTAAACAATAACAACAAAAAAATTCTCTCTTTTTACTTTTCTTCTCTTTATTTTTCAAATACACACATACACTCTCTCTCTCTCTCTTGGCTGTTATCAAATCAAAAGCCCTTTTTTCTCATGGAAAATCGTGGTAAAATTTCTGTTTTCCATCATATTCACCATGAACACGTGGCATATGCATTCGTTTTCTTTTTCTTTTTACAGAATGTTGCCATAGTTTAGAAAGTTTTGTTTGTTAAAATTTAAAACGTAATAATTTATGCTTTTATTTGTGCTCTCTTTTGGCAAGTTTTCTGTTACATTCTGTTATACTCTGTTTATCTTTATTATTGTTTATCTTTTTCTTATGAAAAGCTTTTTCTGTTTGTTTTCTCCACATTTCCCCATTTGTTATGTGTATGTGTGTGTGTGTATTATAGATTAACAGAGTTGAGTTAGTGTTAGTTTTTTTAAATATTTTCGTAAATATTGTCTGTCTTTACCTTTCTCTTTCGCTCTCTATTACTATTACTCCCTCTCTGGTTTTTAAATGTGATGCTTTCAATGTTTTCGTATGCGTATGTGTATGTGTGTGTTTAAATATAAAATTTGTTGTTGTTTCTCTAGAACTGTTCACACACTTGTATCTTATTGTTGGTGTATTTTTTATGCTTCCGTGTTCGCATAGCTCTTATTAAGTGCCACAATTATACCCTACAACTGAGCCTGGCCTTATGTGAGATTATCCGATCAGACTATGCTGTGTACTTTGTCATTGCTGCATTATTGGTTACGAAATTGCGGATCAAACACAGCTTTAGAAGCTATTAACAAGAGAAACCGGTGATACCAGCAATGGACATCTTTTTTGGAAGTATTGAGTAAAAGTTGAATCAACTCGTTTACCGTGCACGGCGATTTAATATGGACTGTTGAATTGGGTAGATCTTATGGCCAAAAAGTCATAAGAACAAAACTTATCGTAAGCATGGGAAGGTGGGAGACATGGGATTAGTAGATGGAATACGGATCGCCTAAATTTCTGTAGGCTATGTGAAGAAGCAGAGGCAACTGCGGATCATTTCCTATGCCAGGTAAGATGGCGGAGATCGCTAGGTAGTCGATTTGTCGATGAACTGGTTGATCTGAAAGACTGTAGACTTGATGCCTTGCCACGACATGGGTGCTGTGAATTGTTAGGTTGTAATCCTAACTAAGGGGTTGTAACGACCAATTTAGTAAGTAAAATGGCGTGCTGACAAGCTTCTCCTGGAGCTGAATGCAATTCTTGCCTCAGTCTGATTGAATTCGCTAAACTAATGGACAAATTAGCTCCATAGACATGCTAGAGTCAGAGACTTTTTACATTATTAGGTTTAGCTGACCGTAACTTAACTTTGGGAGTACGATACAGCACATTATTCTGGTCCCGCTTGAAAATTATTTTGTGGTCTCTGTCCTCACAGAATACTGTCTAATAAGAGAGCATAGTTATGGCTCGCATAAGGAGAAAGAGACCGCCTGTTAGTCCCGCGAACGGGTGCAATAACCTGGGAATTTCATTCTTCACATCCGTGATGAAACAGTCTGTATTTAGGATAAGAGTCCTGGCCAGGTATATTGATTGAGTCTAGCCGGCATGAGCTAGAAAACATGTGCTAACGTTGTACATGCTTGCCTTTTAATTGAGTGGAATTAGTCTAAAAGAGAGTTTCACATGGTTTTAGGAGAAATGACGTTACCAAACATAATCAAACTGCCACCTCAACCCGCTTGCCTGAGACGTGTGGAGACAAGATTCTATATGCCCCACCTATGCATCTGCTTTACCCGATGAGTTTTAAATACGCTTGTAAAGGTTTCTTAAAATTTTCGCTTTTAAAGCGATGTGTCTGCCTGCTGTGAATGTGCATATGGTCGACTGTAGCATATTCTAAGCGTACATGTATGACTTTTAAGGTTATGTTGTACATATGTACGCATATAGTACAAGTCTTATATACATATTGTGTGTGCTTGTGATAGTTTTTGTATTTTTGTTGTTGTTGCTGTAGGTTTTTGGTCTGTGGGCGATTTACTAGGATTTTTAATTAAATTTTCTTTTCATTCTTCATTTCGTTTCTTTAATTTGACCATTTTTAACATTTTGTCTTTTGGTTTTATTTTCTTTTTATTGTTGTTGTTGGTGGTGGTTTTTATATGTTCTATTATTATGTATGTATTGTTGTTGTTGCTGTTATAGTTTTAAGTATTATTTCTACTCATTTTTCATGACACTCTTGTGGTTCTTTAACCCGTTTTGGCAGCTTTTAATTTCTCATGTTTTTTGTTTTTTTCGTCTTGCTCTAATTTACACTCTCATTATTATGGTTTGTGTTTTTTCTTTTTTTATTGTTGTCTCATGGTTAAATATTTGTTTTTTGTGTGAATGTTTTTTCGTCTTTTGTTTTACGTTTACGTTTTCGTTTTCTTTTTCTTCTATCGTGTCATTTTATTGTCATTTTAATTACAATGACTCTTGCTTTCTTTCACTGTTATTTTTAAACTCTTTTTTCTCTCTCTCTTTTGTTCATTTCTTTCTTGTTGTGTGAGTGTGTTCATTGTTTTCATTTGATAAGAGACGTTGATAATGATAATGAGTATTTAGTTGTGCTTCTTTATTTCTATTCTCTCTCTCTCTCTCGCTCTTTGTATGATTATTGTTTTGCTCGCGGCTAGATGTATTTGCATGCATGCATGTGTCTGTGTGTGTGTATAGCTTGTGCTTATTTTTAATTCCTCTGTGATTCAAGCAAGATTTTAAAGCATGTTGTGTAGTACCACACCGCGTATGTTGAATATTTAATTTCAATTCATTTAAAAAATATAACTCATACGCCTTAGACAGGACGCATCTTGAGAAATGGATGGAAGGAAATTGAATGCAGAAATTTAAAATTTATGAAATCGTTTTCCTTTGAAATATTAAAAGTAAAAACAAAAAAGTAAGAGAATATTTTCTATTTGAGATTAAAATTTTAATAAAAAAAAACAAAAAATTATATAAAATGGAATATAGGTAGCCGTAGTCTAGTAGGTAGAGTGTTGAGTTATTAGACGACAGTCCGTGGTTTAAAGCCCAGCTCAGACAACAGAACCAAATATGAAAAAAAAAATATTTCTTTTGGCGACTACGAATAAGGTCGTATCAATAGAGTTGATTTTAATGCGCAGAAGATCCAACGATGCTTATTGACATACAAGTGCAGCAATAATATGTCGTCGTCTGTACTTAGGGAAGCTCTCAATGGCATGAAAATTCGTGGTGATGTTTGCTGGAACCAACACATTTTTCAAGTGTCGAAAGAAACATTCAAGTGCCTCGGCTTCTTAAGACGGAATACTTCACATCATCTGATCTTCTTACTATTTACTTCACTTATATACGATCGAGAAGAGAATACAGCTGTCATGTATAAGCCGGTGCCTCTAATTCCATTTTGAGGCTTGTCGACCGCGTATGGGAAAGGACGAAGCCCCGTCGTAATATGGCTTTCGCTTGACTGTATTCCAATGGATTTTGCTGCAGCGAAATTAAGGGCCTTTTTACCGAAAACGCGTACGTAAAGTAATACAAAAATATGTAATCTTCTTAGCAAAATATGAAGATCTACAGTGATTTCTTGCAGGTTTCAAATCCATTAAGATTCTCAAATCCAATGTCAAATCAATATGTTTTGTGGTTGTGAGGGGTTTAAGGAAAATTCTTAAATTTGCTGGCAATATTCAGTATTGAATGAGAGGTTATGGATGCTTACTCAACAAATTTCAATCGAAAGAATTGTACGGAATGTACAGAGGACAAAATATTATCTGGCAATCAGACTGCCTTATGATTCGAAATTATATCGAGATAGTCTGGGTAGCCAAGGTGGCCAAGTTTGCTGCGACTAGACTTAATGCTTTGTCTCGCTGGCACATTATACCTTCTGGTCACTAACTATTCTGGAGGTTGATCCGGTGGCCCCTGTGAACATGGACTATCTCCCTGCTGAATATTGTCTTGACAGATGTTTCCACGCTCTGATTCCGAGTAGGGATGACTGGAATCCTAATACGGTCGTCCCCCCGGAAGTCCTGGATATATATACCGACGGCTCTAAACTCGATAATGGGGTTGGAAGCGGTGTCTACTCTGGGAAACTGGACCTGAATATTTCTCTCCGTGTACCGGACTACTGCAGCGTGTTTCAGGCGGAGGTGATGGCAATTTACCGGGCCGCTCAATTGATCCTCGTCAACGATGCTCCTTTCACTCGCGTCTCGGTCTTTTCTGATAGCCAGGCCGCGATAAGATCTCTATCAGGTTTCGTGAATAACTCTAGGATCGTTAGGGAATGTCGCCGCTGTCTCGACCTTCTCTCGGGGCGCTTCACCAGTGTCTCTCTGGTGTGGGTCCCTGCGCACAGTGATATTCCGGGAAACTGTAGGGCCGACGAGCTCGCCAGAGCTGGTGCACTCCTTCCGGAATCCTCTTCTGTTGAATTGGGTATGCCACTTGCCTCGGTCAAGCTGACCATTGTGCGGAAGTTCTTTCGGGACGCCAAACTATCCTGGGTCAATGAGGAGTCCTGCTCCACCGCTAGACTCACCTGGCCCAAGATGGATAGAATGCGTACCAACCGATTACTTGGTCTCGGTCGTGATGTCATCTCGACTACAGTGGCCGTGCTTACTGGTCATTGCGTCATGGGTAGACACGCGGAAAGAATGAGGATCCCTTTCAACGACTTCTGCCGTGGTTGCAGGTCCGCTGAGGAAGAGGAGACTGTTGTTCACTTTCTTTGTCAGTGCCCGTCTCTTGCTAGGTGTAGACATCGGTTATTTGGCGCCCCATTCCTTGCCTGCTTAACGGAGCTATCATCTATTGACATCAAGGATATAGCTTCTTTCATCAAACTATCTGGCTGGTTTTCCAGTGCGGGGTAGTCGTGCTTTTGTTGTGCAGCCCTTGCGCTGACCAACTTCTTCCTTTTTCTTGATTTCGGTGGAACTTGGTTAGTACAGGGACTGCGTTTACCCGTGGCATCACAACGGGCCGCTATGCGTGCTCAAGTGAGCTTTGTGGTATTCAGAGCTACCACTCCGACCTAACCCTAGTCTGGGTAAACTGATTGAGTCACTCTTTACTGTATTATTGGTCTTGTTTGCGAATTCAAGAAATTTAACAATCATATGAGCTTGATGGGAAGAAACCTGCTAAAGCTTGTGAAACTTTCTGTGAAATGGCAAATAAATAGCGAATAGGACAGTGTCATTGGTGATACGTCCCCATAGTTCTTACATAATTTTACATTCTTATTATTGACTTGGCTTAGTTTAAAGCCAATTTGCAGTGGCTGTTTAGTTTACAAATTTTTATCAAATTCTGATTTTAATTTTAACGCTACAACTTGTTGTTCTTCTCTATTTACAGAATAATTTTTTGAATTCAAAATTTATTTTCATTTTCTATAATCCTATGATCGGAGACTTATTTCCAGTTGAATTCCTTTGTAATAAACAAAAACTCTCATTTTATTTTTAAGATTAAAAACAAAAAAGATTGCTAAACTATTCATTATTAAAGCATTATTCTCTTGCGAATGCCTTTAGAAATTTATTTTTTATTTTTTTCATTCGATTTTCTTTCAGATTAACCGGTA
Source organism: Sarcophaga caerulescens (assembly GCA_927399465.1). Classification (NCBI taxonomy): domain Eukaryota; kingdom Metazoa; phylum Arthropoda; class Insecta; order Diptera; family Sarcophagidae; genus Sarcophaga; species Sarcophaga caerulescens. The sequence continues at coordinate 27,915,919 of OV656866.1, forward strand.
AACATATGGCAGACATAAAGCAATTGCAACAACAACAACAATAATAACATGAAAATAAATATTCCATTTGGCCATAAATTACAAACGTTAGCCAATGTTCAACAACATGAAGAACGAACGTAATGGAACAAATGAAAACGAAGGTAAAGGGAATGAGTGAGTATCTCTTAAAATAGTAACACGATAGAACAGTAGCATCTAAAAATAGCTAAAATATGGAAGGAAATTCATAGAAAAACTTATGGTAAAGAGAAAGAAAAAGAAACAACATATTTTAATATACAGAAAACACATATACTCGTACACACACACACAAGCATGTTTGGTTAGTTAGTGTCACAACATATGTATGTCTCGTGTTCATAGAATGCGCAGTACGCCTACACACTAAAAAGTTAGCACCCACGTAGTGAGTGAGTCTCTATTTACAAAATAATATTTTTATAATGACAACATCAACAGCAACAACAAAAACGCAAACAATAGTTAGAAAAATATGAAGAATAAAATAAAAAAGGTATTGGACACTGCTTAGAGTGGCCGTTTGATCCTATAGAAAGTCCAATACCATTAATTTAGGTTGTTGATGAACCATATTGCCTAACTCATGAAAAATTTATCAGAGTAGACGTTAAACTGTAGATCCCGTCAGCCATGGATAAAATAACACACCAACTTTAGTGGTATGAGAAGAATCCTGACTACAGGATTGTAATGATCAATTAAGATGCTAAACTAGACACCTAGAGGTAATGAAAGAAGCATTATGCATGCAAGACTCTTCACAACAATATGCCCAATACACAATCTAACACTTTTTCACAGAGGTGGTTGTTTTGAGAAGACTATAGATGTCAAGTCTAAAATTCTGGAATTTCTCAAAGAAGGTCAAAATCAGGCACTGCCAGATCAGCAGTTTTGAAACAGAAGGACTGAATTTCTTTTAAGATGTAATTATAGAGCGTGAGCTGGCTTCATGAGTCGCCAACTGAGGCTTATAGGATGTCGAATTTCCTCCTTTAATTTTTTAACTTAAACAGCCCACTGTGCGAGCAATTAGTTAATACTAATAAGTGACGGTTGACATCAATATTAAGCTTTACATGGTAACACTGATCATTTTTTTTTTGTACTTTTGCTTGTTGTTTCTACAAATTTTGGTAGATTTTCCTATAAAAGCAACAATAAAAACAAAAAAAAAAAAAATAATTAACAGCTGCTGTTGTTTAATAAACGCAATAATTTTATTAAAAACTAAACAAAAAATAACTGATAACGTCAGCTACAACACACACACAAACACACAATCACACAGGCATAACGAATGCTATCGCCATAAATACCAACATAGGGAGTATTTCGAACAACAAGAGCAAGGAGCAATAACAGGCCACATAAAGTGGTGGTGGTGTACATGGTGTTAAACACACACAACATTAATACCGTAATACCATAGCAATTACAACAACAATTGCTAATACAAAGTATGTATTAAGATTACATTGTATTGCTAAGCAACAGCGAAACAGCTGTTGGATTTACAACTACAAGCCTAGACGACGTCAGTCGCCTTTTATTGTGTCACTTCACTTCACTTTACTTCATTTTCAATTTTCCTGAGAGTTTTACGAGGATGGTGGTTGTTGTAAGTAACAACAAACATTATCAACAAGTTGTTATTAAAAGAGAAAGAGAGTGGGAGAGAGAGAGAGAGTAAAAGATAACGGCAGCAGCAGTAATAACATGTGGCCAATATTTAATAATTTGTTCTTGTTTTTATTTTGTTGTTTTGTATCTACCAAATGAGATAAAAACTTCTCTGTAGTTTTACCATTAAAAAATGGAATCCCAAAAGTAAACAAAATCTCCCACATAGTTTTTTATCCTCTCCACCCACTCTTTCACAACTACTGCTGTGTGCTGTGTGTCTCTTTCTCTTTGTAGTTTTTTTTTTATCGTTTGTAGATACTATGTACCAAAGGATTTAAATATGAAAACAAATAAGTTCAGTACACTCGGTCAAGTAAGACTTGATGATGTTCTCTAGTGTTTTGTGCATGGGTTCTAGCTTTGCGCCATAAAATTGTATTCCTTTTTGCCGCCTCATTTTATAATTTTTTAGCTTCTGTTTCAAGTTTCCCTGTCGACCACCTAATTATTCTTCTCTGACAAGTTTTGGAATAATAGGGTTGCCAACTCTTGCTGCAGAGAGACAAAACCCTTCGTGAAAATGCAATATGTGTTGTTGTCTTGGATATATTGGTCAGTGACTTTGCTATTTGAGCGATATTTTTCACAAGAGATGGTGTTTTCTAACTTTGTTTGATATTTCTAGGAGTTTAGCAGGCTTCAGATATGGACTATTTGGAGGAGTATTGAAGTCAGTTAATTTTTTAAAATTTCATAATAATGATATAAACATCTGCGTGTTCTCCCGTTATCCTCTAGTTTCCATTTTTATTTTAATTTACCCTGACAGCCAGACTGTGATTAAGTTCCTAACGATTGTAGTTTCAACGTCCGTTCTTGTCCGTGAATACCAAGGATTTATCAGAGAAATATCGGATTATTCAATGGCAACTCTTATATGGGTTTAGGGACACAAGGATAGTGTTAGAAATTGGCATTGCTAATGAGCTGCCCAGGGCCGGTTCGGAGCTCGCAATCTCCCACATGTCGTAAGGCATACGTATTCCGATTGCTTCAGTTAATTTTAATATTTTTACGGGGAAACTCAATCTCGTTGGTGATAGGAGCGTACCTGCAATATTGTTAGGCTCTGCGATTCTTATCGGCCACTGTCCATTTGGTAGGCATACCGTAAGATTAGGCGACACACGACTTCTGCTGGAGCAGAATGGCTTCTGTCATTCGGAGTCGATATCAAACAGCAGGTCACGCCACTCATGGAGAAAATTAACACACACTGCACGGGTTGTGTGAGTAACTGGGTTGTAATACTAACTAAAAAGTTGTAATGAGTGAGTTGTCAACTCATACACAAAATACTATGCATTCTCTGTAGTGTTATAGGGTGCACAAAGTAGGGGGATGTTATTCTAATATGATGATTTTCTCTTTTTTATGTTTTGGGAATTGCCTTAATGGCGTCACTATAGAACTAAAACTACACAACTAAACAACCCCATAGTGCATAAAATGAATGAACAATAACAGTAATAACAACAACAAATTAATATAAATTAATAGTTGTAATATGTACAACTACAACAACAACAACAACAACACTAACAAAGTGATTATAATACGAATATGGCATTAATGGTGACAGTGTTTAATGCTAATGCAACCAAATAATGATCGGCAGGACATCACGTACACTAAGTGACACATCATCATCAGCATCATAGTGAGAGAGAGAGAAAGAAAGAGCAACGTCATCCTCTGTGTAAGTGTAAAGGCGTCATTGACTGAGTTTATCCTCCCCTCGGTTAATTCGATTTGCCATATCAAATAATGGCAACTTTAATAAACATACACACACAGTAAAACTTTACACATTGTTAACGCAGCAGCCAAACTAAATAGTCGTGTGATAGTGAATTGTTAGAGAAACAGTCAGTCATGATTACAAAAGCGTAGAGACAAATTCGTTTGATAACTTATTAAACCCAGTGTCATTGGTGTGATGGCAATAATTTAATAAAAAATTGTCATTTGAATAGTGAATTGAAGAGAACACAAGGAAAGGTGTGAGAGTGTAATGAATTTTTTTTTGGTAAAAATTTTGTGCAATAATTTTTAAAATATGGCAACACCTGTTAAACAGATTTTGCATTTACGTGCAGCTGACAATGTGGATGCTGAAACAGAAAAGTATTATATTTCTAAAGCCACTAGTAACCAATTCTAACATATGCTATCGTAGTATGGAGGGCATTCACGTTGTTGGGTTTGTAGTGAACGGTTTTTTATAAATTTCATTAATATATACGAATATTTTTCTATATATTTTTTTTTTGGATTCGTGACATGTGTTAAAATGGAAAGTGCTCTGAAATGTTTACCCATTTCACTATGATAAGCCTAACGAATGTATAAAGCTTACGAATCATTAAATTTCTTGATACAAATTTATGCTGCGTGAGGAAAGTGTTTCTATTCCTAAAATGACAGCTACGTACCTTTTTTGGGCTTAAAGGGTACGAAAACACACGGAATTTTTGAATTTGTTGTAAAGAACAGCCAGAGACAGTTCAAGAGCTGCCACCACACTCTAGCATGGTACATATATGAGCTGTATTTCTCTATGTGCAGACAATTTTTAAGTTTCAGTTAACGAAGCAAGGTCCTGTGGATTCTAATTTTTTTTTTGCTCAAAATGGAAGAATCGAATTCAGTTAGTACGTGTTTTTAACATAACTCTGCCAAATGTTATGCTTTATCATGAACAACATATTGACGTGCAAGTTTTATAAGCAATTAATCAGTCCGCTGGCCGTATGTATCAACCGATAATCTCATTTCCTTTTTGTTCAGCTTGCAGGTTCTCAATGGGGCTGTCAGTTTAGAGAACTACCAACAAAGTTCAATGGTTGTATTTATCCAACGAATCTATCGGCATTCAAATTCCTGATGAGATTATTCTTTTTACAATATAAGTGGGCGTTAAAAGTAGATGCTCATACGATACTAAAATTTTATGATTTTTTTAAGACTCTAGAAAATTAATTTTTCTCAATTTTGCATTTTCATTGATATCATCCTTTTTTCTATTTCATTACAGCTTGACGATATAAAATGATAACATTCGATAAATACGCTTTTAACATAAACTACTAAACATTGAAACCTTTTTTAAACATGAAAACTTTTCACAAAGTCCGCATACTAATAACAGTTTACGTTAAGTGCTTCGATAACACAGGTGTTTGAAAAAGAAAAAATAAATCTGTTATCGATAACTTAAAGAAAAAATAAAACAGCTTAAAAAATGAAAAATGCTTTAAAAAAATTGTTATCGAAAATTTTTAAAGCAGTTCGATAACAAGTGTTAAATATATTTTTAAAGTACACAGTAAAGAAAACCTGTCAATGACAATTATTGACATATTTTTGAAGTGCAAATGAAAAAACGATAAAACCTTAAAACTATCGATAACGTATGCAATTTGTTAATAAAAGCTCAAAAGTAACAAATAATAAACGATAACTGTAATAATTAAATAATAAAGTGTGCAATATAAAAATTATAAATTAATTAAAAAAATTTAACGATAACATTCCATTCAAAAAATATCGATAACTAAAATTTGAATTTAGAAAAAATGCCAAAAATTAAGCTTTGTAACAAATAAAAAGTGAAAATGAAAAACAAAATTTCTTTTTCGATAAGACGATAAATTTTTAATCGATAATTTATACTTTTTATAACAATTTATTAAAATGAATAAAAATGAAATAAAACCACAAAAATTAAAAAAATTGAGTTCCAAATTAATCGATAAAAATATGATAAATAAATAAGAATTAAAAACAATAAATTAAAAATATAAAAAATTGCTAAAAAATTAATAAATTATATTCCATATTTATCGATTACAGTCCTTAAAAAAACCAGGAATTTAAAAGTTATCGATAACCAAAATTCAATGTCATTAAGAATGCATATGATTTGAAATAAATAAAAAGTGAATTGAAAATAAAATTTTTGCCATAACTCGATAAATTTTTTCGATAACTCAATAAATTTTCAATTAAAAATTGAATAAATTAAAAAAATAAATAAATAAAAATTTTAAATAAAAATGAAAGAAATAATTAATCGATAAATTTGCCATTTTTAGCGATAACTTATTAAATAACCGAATAAATCTTTACGAAATATGTTATTTTACTAAATGTTTCAAAGCTTAACAAACATAAAATCGCTACTATGGTAGTAAGTCAACAGAAGGTGACACATTTGACTACGAAAAAATCCGATAACTTATCGATAAATACGAAAAATCTCAAATCCAATATGGATCATAAAAAGAAAAAACGTAAAAACTCTTTAAAATCAATGGATGCTAAAGAAAATCTTAATAAACTAATTGCAAAAAGTAACAGCAACAATAATTTAAAACAAGAGCTGGCCCAAGCCTGTAATAGTAATCGATTACGGGAAAACACAATAAATATGATAAAGGAAGACTTTGGCAATTTATCTTTGGATAATGAAGCTGATCCCCTAGGTGAAGATAACGATGCACAAGACTTCGATGAAGAATTTTGGTCCTGCAGTAAAAATGAAAACGATGACATAGCGATAACTAAGCAAGAAAATAGAAATTGTCAAGAAAATTTCTCAAAAGAAACAGAAAATATTAGTGAAACTAAACTAGCTATTCAGAATGGTAATGATAAGTCGAAAAAATGCTGTGAATTTTGTGCTGAAGACAACGATAATTTATCGATAACATTGCAAATATATTGTGAAATACATAGTAATCACACGGAGCCTAGAGAAAACTTATTTACTAATGATAATGACTTAAAAGAAGACAATGAAACTAGTTCCATTAAAAACGATAACACAACGATAACTGCTTTATTGAACGGTTATAATGAAGAAGAAGAGCAGAATGTAAAAGAAAATCTCAAGGAATTCGATAATAAAGAAATATTTCAGGAAGAAAGTGTAAATAATTTGCAGGATAGTCAAGGAAATGAAATCGATAACTTTCCTCTGATGGATAACTGCATTGGTGGTGTAGAGCTATGTAAAAAAGATGACAATTCTTCTAATTTTGTATGCTTTTGTAATGAAACTGGTGCTCAGAGTGTATTATCCTTAATGGAAAATGGTTTTGTTATCGATAATACTAATGATACAGAAAACGTTTTAGAAGCAGTAGAGGTTTTAAAAGACGAAATCGATGAAAACGATTTACCCAATTATTCTCACAGTTGTATTTACGAAGAACGTATAATCGATTTTGAAAATTTCCGCATTATCGAACAGGTTATCGATAACAATTGTGAGGGTAAACATACGGCAACAAATAACATCAAATGTAGAGACAAGTTGCGTAATACTAATAACAACAACGAAAAGCTGGTTTGTAATGGTGATGTAAAGGAAAACGATAACAAATCGATAAATAATGACAAAACGTTAGAGGATAATAGAGAGAAGGAACAGGAAAGTAATGCAGTTTATGCTAATCCTGCATTAAATTTTTCTTGCTCCGAATTGGTGGCCTTTATAGGCGAAAGTTATCAAGTTATCGATAACGCTCAAACGGTTTATAATAACGATAAAGTGAAAACGGTAAAGAAACCCTTACAATTCAAAACGAAAGAATGTGCCTCGGTCGGTAATTCACCTTTTAAACGTACGAAACGCGCGGTTTATAGTTCGGGTAGTTGCGCTACCCCACGCAGTGTGGACGATAACAATAATACGCGCCGGTATACGGGATTAACGGCCGCCGAACGTTTAATGCAGAGTTTAAATTGTGATGTGGCACGCGAACTGTCGGTAACGAAACGCGAAAAACGCGACGGTAAAGTGAAAACGAAAATCTCTAACATGGGCCCTAAAGTTGCAACGCCTACCAAGACTTTACTAAAGGCTCTGAAGTCGAAATTAACGCCTTTGGCGCCACCATTTGAACCGGCTGCCGTAAAAAATAAAACGCCTCAGTTTAAGGAAAGTAAATCTAGTAGTTCCGCCAGCCTAGCTAATTATGAAAATGCTACTGTTTATTATCAGCAACAGATGCAGCAACAACAACAACAGATGGGTTTAATAACCTGCAATAACATGCTGCAGGCGTTAGCATTGGCCTCGACGAATTTGCAACAGCCTCAAAGTCTTACCATGGCCTTGCAACAGGTGTCACCCTCACAACAAACTCAACAACAGCAACAGCAATTGTATATAAATCAGCAGCAACACCATCACTTGCAACAGCCTCAAATGGCGACGATGCAACCACCTCAACATCAACATCACCATCAACAACATTGTGCTCAAAATATTTTGGCAATGACAGCCTCTTTAGCGGGTCAGGGTTTGCCCCACATACACCTGACGCCAGCAGGCACGACTGTTGCTAATGCCACCACCACTACTACCAACAATGTAACAAATAACGGTCATTTATCAGCCACTAGCACAGCTGTTATCAATGTGGCCGGCAACAACAATCCCAATTCGCACCACAATCACCATCAACTGCTTCATCATCAGCAACAGCATCATCATCTATTGCCAATACATTTAATACAATCAATAGGTGGTGTTGGTGGTGGTGGAGCTGGTGCTTGGCCTCTTCTAGAGGCAACAACCTCTGGCCTTGCTAGTAATTCGGCTGGCCAACAACCCATTTACATGGACATAAATGGTGAGTTGCGTACAATATGCCCGGCTCATGGGCCATCACCAACAGCTGTTACTATTACAACTCCCATCGCGGCGCCAATTGCAAATCAAGCAAATACATCAGCTAACCCGTCTGTAATGCAGCAGCAGCACCAGCAGGCTAGTGGTGTTTGTTTAAATCCTTCACAATATCCTCTAACTATAACAGCTCAATATCAGGCTCAACAACAACAACAACAACATCAGCAGCAACAACAGCAATTTCAGCTTCACCATCACCATCAGCCTACATTGGCACAAAATTCACAAAATTCTCCTTTACGCATAAAATCCTCTGGGATAACAACAACTGCTAATAACTTGTCGTCCTCATCGTCGTCGCCGTCAGCAGGCTCAACATCGGCCTCTTCGTCTACAGCATCGGCAGCAACAGCTGCCCCGGTGCCAGCACCACCCCGTGTTGTTTTACAATTTGACGCTGGCGTTTCATTGCCTCTACAAATTGCTGGCAAACGCAAAATATTTCGAGGTGAGTGCACTTTTTATTACTTCAACTGAACGATTTATTTTCGAAGACAAAAAATTTTTTTTTCGAACTCGCTTTTTAAGCCCTTTTTTACCCTTTACCCTTACTTCAATGTATTCTTTAAACGAAGGAATATGTTTTTTACGGCTTAAAGGAGTGAATGTAATGAGAATTTTTACTTGTACTCTACAATTTTCCTAAAATATGCTCAAATAAGCAGAAAAATTGAAATAATTTTTAAAGCATATTTTTGCATATTCCGACATATTTTAAAGTTTTATCCCCTTTTTGCTCTCCTAACTAATATTACTTTCTATAGCCTCTCTAGCTGTTCGTTGTAAACTTATCATGTGTAGAAGTTCTTCACTTACATACTGCCTTATACACACTCTCTTCCACTCTTTTACTGCCTTGGTTTGTCAGAGTGTTGCTAAACGAAAACAAACCAAATGAAAAAATAAAAATAAAATCGGGTTTAATAAAGGAATGATTTTGCTACACATTATCAATACAAAATATTTCTTGAGGGGTTCCTTTTATTACATTTTTTTTACATTTACACAGGCATTTTACACACACAAACACATACGCTCTCACATCATTCATTACACGCATGCTAATACTAATATTCTTGCATTCGAATGTAACTACTTTTACTTGAATTACCAGTATTCCAATGTATGCATATTTGTATTAAAAAATAGCGTATGTGTGTGTGCGTGTGTTAGTTTACATGCATGCCGGCGTCCATGCATATGCCGCCATCTTGACCATATCCTGCCGAGTATGCAGCAGAATTCGTTTTGCAAGCAAGCTCTTCTTTTGGTTTTTCATAATTTTTTTTCTCTCCGTTTCTCTCTCTCTCTCCATTTCTCTCTTTTTTGTAATTCTCAAAGTAATATTTTAGTGACGCTTTGAATGCATGTGTTCATGTGTTTGCTGGCTTTTATTTTTTTTTATTTCTTTATTATGTTTATTGCTGGTGCCGTTACATTTATTTGTTTTATTTTTTTTTATCATCTTTCTTCTTTCGGTTTTTTTAATTTTTTTATGTTTTGTGGTCGATTTCTCAGTTAAATTTTATGGCAATCGGTTGTTGGTTGTAATACAGCAGCACATCATTCATAATAAATACATACGATGTTAATGTGTATACATATAAACACACAGAGAAAGTGAAGACGTAAAGAAAATATGACTATTATGTGAGTCATTCCACATAAAAAGGAAATGTACGGATTACAAAAAATCTACATCAGAAAAAAAGTATCAATTTTTCAAAATGAATAAAAAGTTATCGATTATGAATCTTATCTACAGAAAATTTTTCGATTACAAAAATTTTGTGTAGAAAAGTTATCGATTATAAAAATTTTATATAGAAAAGTTATGTATTAAAAAGTTTCATTTAGAATTTTCTTGATTATAGAAATCGTTTGTAAAGAATTTATCGATAAAAAATTATCGATAAAAAGTTATCGATAAAATTTTATCAAATATGAACATTTTATATAGAAAATTTATCGATTATTAAAGTTTTCTATGAAAAATGTATCGATTATTAAAGATTTCTATGGAAAATTTATCGATTATTAAAGTTTTCTATGGATAATTTATCGATAACAAGAACATAAAATTTCCAATATCAAAAATTTTTCTTTAACTTAATAATTTTTTGTTAATACATACGTATATTAATCGAAATTAGAACTTCTTAAATTTATCGATTATAAACAATTTTTACAAAATTTATCAATTTGTATAAATATCTTTAAAGAAATTTTTGTAAATATACATACATACATATCTCTTTTAAGAATTACTAATCGATTAAAAAATCTCTATGAAATGGCCCAACATAACTTTATATTACCAGTTCTTCAGTAGTTTGCGTGTGATAAACTTACTACATTTGTCTTACAATTTCGGCCCGCCTTTTCTAGTCCCCCACCATCATATATTTGTGTAGTTGGTGCCTTCCAGTCCATTGTAATAAGTTTTTATTGTTGAGTTCTCTTCTGTTCTCTACAATTTTTTCTTTTTTTCATATGCTGCGGATGCCATAAAATGTTTTTAAAACTAGAATTGGAGAGAAATTTTTACGAATTATGAGTTAATATTTACTGTTAACTTACAAACATACACAGACACACACTTAGGCACACGCAATGCACAAACATTCAGATTTATATTTACATGTGCGTATAAACATTTCATTGTTCTACATATAGATGCTCCCATATGTGTTTGTATGTGTGTGATTGGGGTTTGTGGCTAGGATTTATTGAATTTCAAAAATATTTGCATTTCCATGTGGATTTTCATTTGCATTTCATAGAGAAGGCATTTACTGGCAACCAATTGAATTTATATATGGGCAGAGGGCAGAGGAAAGAATGTGCTAGTGTTTTAAAGTGTAGTTTTAATTTTATTGATGATAATTTCCTTAATAATTGAAAATAGATTTTGAATGCAATTGTTAAAACCCTAGTTTTTTATTTGATCTTACATACGTGTGTGGTGATTAAACGAGTGCCTATTTATAGAGCACCAGTTTTTAAGGGAATTGCAAATATTTCAGAAATTGTAAGAATTCTGACGTCTCAAACCATAATCCGCGGAATTTCTCCATGATATTACATACAATAATTTTCTGGGTTTCATTCCACTTGCAGTTGTTTTATCGACTAAAAGCTCACCTCTCTGGGACTTGTATTTAACCTTCTTCTTACCCTCCTTTTATTTATTAGATGGTGCTGTCCTATCTGTAAAGTTTATAGTGCAACATCCGTTATCTGCCTTAGCAAGAATGCAAGAATGGTTGTCAATCCAAGAAGAAATACACATTTAGGCCACGGTCTTTCAATACCCCTAACACTGAATCCATTCGCAGCTTTTTTTGAAGCCTTTCAAATTCTCAAATTTTGGCTTTGACAAATCAGTGAGACTATCTGCATAGTATAGCCACTGGTACTTCTGCTTCCTACGACTTAAAACGTCCAGTAATGACTTCGACATTTACGCTAAGCGTGCACCTTAGCCTAGGTCCGATTTACTGTGCTTTCTAGCCCGTATTCAAAGACAATCACGTTACGTTTGTGTAATCTAGTACTGCATAATCAATTTGCGTGATCTCAATGACGTTCCCAATGTGGAGATGTTACACGAAAGTTAAGTCAGTATTCACTATGCTTCGGTACTCATGGGTTCACTATGTTGGAAGAAAATGTCTTAACAGCCGCCTGTCAGAAAGTGTTGCAATACATTTTCGAGATGTGTTGTCATACTCAATAATCTTTACTGCAGCCCATATGGGCTACACTTCCGTCTGAAAGATTCCGATGAAATACCTCCTTCCATTGTTCCATTCGGTTTCGACTCATGTCTGAAAATTGCATAAGATCACTAAGTGCGTCTTACAATTTTACCATTCACTTCTATGTCTAATAGGCATTCTGGATATCGGACGCTATACCTGAAGACTGCCAATATTCGTGAGTGACCAATACTCGAACCGTGCCATTATCTATTCACTCATATAGCGACTCATCGACTAACGTTAGCTGCTGAGCCTTCGCAGGAATGGTTCAGCTGAAAGAGACATACAATTATTTCCAGAGCCAACGTAGTTGTGATAGGCAACGCACAAGTAATAATAATGTAGATGGATCGTTGTATACGCCTTAGCAAGTTGAGGATAATTGCCCTACCGAAGAGTCTCACTATGCCAGTCATTCGTAGGTCGGCACAGATCTAACCACTGTGGTACAGATCTAATAAGTGCTGTGTATATTCTAATTTCCGTAAAATGTACCTTCTAAAAAAGTATCTTCTAAAAAAGTACTTTTCTGAAAAAAAAAAAAAAAAAAAAAAAACCAATTAATTTCGTTTTGTTATTTTTTTAATGGAAAAATTTAATAAATAAATGTAAATGATAAACCATTTGTTTAAAAAAAATGCCTCAAAAAATATTTTTTGGCACCAAAAGCCGCTTCACAAATCATCCGCTTGAAACAATAGAACTGGAGGCCTGTACTGCAACTTGTAACGCAGCAGGAATACGAAGATAATGATTTACTTGTTACTTGCAACAAAATAATGCCTTTTTTTAGTTTTTAAAACATCATTTACATTTTTCTGCTGCTTCTTCTTCTATTCCTAAGTAATATTCGTTATAAATTATAATTTCATTCATTGCTGCCTTGTATTCGCACAATACAGAGGGGGAAAAATCAAAATTTATAGACGACAAGCAGCCGTATGACTTACAAATTCATAGAGTCATAAAATATCCAGCATTTAAAAGTAACGAAATTTATGAGTTTTACTCAAACTCCAGTTGGAATTGAATCAAAAAGTTTTGAAAAAATTTAATTTATTTTCGGTTTTCATATCAATATTATCATCAAGCCTTAGTTCAAGCAAACCATCAAGCATCTCTTTGACACATAATTTTATTTTGGAGCTTAAGAGAATAGATTAACTCGTTAAAGCGAGGGTTAATAGTAAACTATTTGAAAGTCCTGCACTATATACTCTAGCAATATTGAAAAAAATGTTTCCTAACATTTTTTCTCAATTGTTTTTCGGATGCCATGAAGCATAAATTACAATAAAAAAGTGCGAGAAATTAAATCTACTGAAAAAATAAAAGCATTATAAAAGCATATATTAAAATATGTTGTTGCCAGGGGTGTTGAAACACACTAACAACTGCAACAACAATAACAAAAAAATACAAAAATTGCATTTCATATTAGCCATAGTCTAGGCCTTTTAACAGCATCATCATCTTTATCAACAGCAGCAACAGTAATAAATAGTACAATAAATAGTACCACACATAGGCAACGGGACAATTTTCTTTCTACACGGAGAACATTTGTTTTGAATTTTCCATCACTAAAATTTTTTTAAAGATAATTTATCGAGTGCTAAAATTTTTAAAATAAAATTTAACAAATATTAAAGTTTTCAGTAAAAAATTTGATCGCTTATTAAAATTTTTTAAAGAAAATTTAGTGATTAAAATATTTTGTGAGGAAAATTTATCGATGATTAAAGTTTTCTATACAAAATTTATCGATTATGAAAGGTTTCTATAGAAAATTTGGCGATTATTAAAGGTTTCTATAGAAAATTTATCGATTTTTAAAGTTTTCAATAGAAAATATATCGATTATTAAAATTTTTAATAGGAAATTCATCGATTATTAAAATTTTTAATAGGGAATTTATCGATTATTAAAGCTTTCTATAGAAAATTTATCGATTATTTAAGTTTTCTATAGAAAATTTATCGATTATTAAAGTTTTCTATAGAAAATTTATCGATTATTAAAGTTTTCTATAGAAAATTTATCGATTATTTAAGTTTTCTATAGAAAATTTATCGATTATTTAAGTTTTCTATAGAAAATTTATCGATTATTTAAGTTTTCTATAGAAAATTTATTGATTATTTAAGTTTTCTATAGAAAATTTATCGATTATTTAAGTTTTCTTTAGAAAATTTATCGATTATATAAGTTTTCTATAGAAAATTTATCGATTATATAAGTTTTCTATAGAAAATTTATCGATTATATAAGTTTTCTATAGAAAATTTATCGATTATATAAGTTTTCTATAGAAAATCTATCGATTTTTATAAGTTTTCTATAGAAAATTTATCGATTATTTAGGTTTCTTTAGAAAATTTATCGATTATTTAGTTTTCTTTAGAAAATTTATCGATTAGTTAGTTTTCTTTAGAAAATTTATCGATTATTAAAGTTTTCTATTGAAAATTTATCGATTATTAAAGTTTTCTATAGAAAATTTATCGATTATTAAAGTTTTCTATAGAAAATTAATCGATTATTAAAGTTTTTTATAGAAATTTTATCGATTATTAAAGTTTTCTATAGAAATTTTATCGATTATTTAAGTTTTCTATAGAAATTTTATCGATTATTTAAGTTTTCTATAGAAAATTTATCGATTATTAAGGTTTTCTATAGAAAATTTATCAATTATTAAAGTTTTCTTTAGAAATTTTATCGATTATTAAAGTTTTCTTTAGAAAATTTATCGATTATTAAAGTTTTCTATTGAAAATTTATCGATTATTTAAGTTTTCTATAGAAAATTTATCGATTATTAAGGTTTTCTATAGAAAATTTATCAATTATTAGAGTTTTCTTTAGACATTTTATCGATTATTAAAGTTTTCTTTAGAAATTTTATCGATTATTAAAGTTTTCTATAGAAATTTTATCGATTATTAAAGTTTTCTTTGGAAAATGTATCGATTATTAAAGTTTTCCATAAAAAATTTATCGATTATCAAAGTTTTCTTTAGAGAATTTATAGATTATAAAAATTTTCATAGAAAATTATTCGATTATTAAATTAATCAAGTTTCTCTTTGAAAACTATTGTTTAAAATCTTTTCAACTTAACTTTTCTTTCTGTGTAACACTAGCGTAGAAGAATGCATAACAATTTCAATTGCTTTTTCAATTCAGTGGCTCTATCTTAAACACAAAAAAAAATCCTAAAAAAAGAGATTCACTTCCGTTTTTTGTGTCCTTCTCTTGTCCTTTGGGTGTAATGACAAGTTTTTATTTCAGAAAATTTTTATTACATTTGAGAAGTGCATGTTTTTAGGCTGTGTTCGCATAAGAAAGAAAAGGAAAAAAGAAAAATTTAAGAAAGAAAATAAAAAAATAATTCAACATCTTGTTTTAATGCTTATTCGTATGCCGTATGACTTTGTGTTTTAGTTTCATGGCTGAATTTTCTTAAAAAATTTTTTCTGCTTTTATGGCTGGAGGATGTTTTTAAAAAAAAAATAGAAAATCTTTGTCAAAAATTGCTTTTAACTTGTCAAACACATGAAATAACTGCAACAACGACAACACTAGCAACAACAAAAACAATTTTGAGGCCAGAACAATTTGAACAATTTGAACATTAGCAAAACTAAACCAATACCAACAAGAATAACAATAAGAACAATAAGTATAAAAAGAAGAAGCTGAAAAAAAAACTTAATTTAAGTGACTCAAGTTACCCGTACTTCCCATCTATCTTAGTGGTCAACATAATTGCTTAAGCACTAAAACGTTCTTAAATTTGGCAGACATATGAGTGGCATTTATGAGAGGACATCGAATGTCAAATTTCAATTAAAAAAAATTAAGTTTTAAGCTCTTAAAATTGGTTAGAGGGCCAAATTCTACATGGACTAGGAAAAGCGGCTTTCCTCATTTTAATACCATGAAAATAATAAATGAGCTTCCATGCCCGCCCCGTAAGAAAGGGATTCAAAGTGCAAGAATTATAAAATGTCCTGCAATGTAGCAGAGATCACATGAAAAAGTAATAAAAAGCCAGTCCTTCTTTCACATTTTTTTTAAAGCTTTCTGCCAAACAAAGCGAAATTAAACGCAAATTAACCCGCAATTTGTGGGAAAGAACAAAAGAACTGTAAACTTTGATATGCAAATGACGGACTAAAGGAAATGAAAAGGATAAGGAAAATTAATTTTCGCCATTTTCTGTCCGTGGAATTTTAATAATTCGATAGGAGGTTTAATAGACACGCATATTAAACTCTTACTCTGCTGCCCTTTCAGGCATCTGTAGGGTTAAGGTATGCATAAAACTTACCTAATTCATGTCCAACAATTGCAACAACATGTTCCCCATTTACAGACACATATGTATTTATTTTATGATAAATTCTATGTTTCATCAGATATCTTTTTTTGATTGTATTTGTTTGTAATTGTGTGACTCTGTGTAAGTTGAAATATGTGCTTTAACTTTGGCAAATAAAGGGGGGGGGAATGTATCCCCCTCCCATATTTGTGTCCCATTACAAAAAAAGATGAATGCGAACAATTTTTGTGTCAGAAACACAAGCACTCGCAAACACATACATGCAACATATTCATATGGATTCTCAAATACAAATTCAAGCACATATTCATATATACATACCATTTATGTACATACAGAGAACATTCCCATACATGCAGAGTCCTGTTCCTTTTAAAACTACTGCCTAAACATTAAGGACACAATCATTTGCTGTGTGTTAACAGAAGAGAAATTTGTTGCCATACGATGCAATTGCATGTTTATTTTTCGTTTTAAGGCTTAAATACAGTGGGTGGCAAAAAATTTCTTTTTAAATTTTTTGTGTATGTTATTTTGTTTTGTTAGTGTAATTTGATTCCTATTTACTCTTTTCCTTGTATTTTGTTTTCTTTAAAATTTCATTTTCATCGATGTGTTATCGATAACTGTTTCATAATTAAACGGAATTCCACTTACATTGCATATAATTTAAAAGCTGATAAATTTTCCGTCGAAAACTTTTATAATCGATTAATTTTCTAGCGAAATCTTTTATAATCGATAAATTTTCCATAGAAAATGTTTATAATTGATAAGTTTACCATCAAAAACCTTTAAACTTTTTGTCAGTATTTTTGATAATCGATAAACTTTTTATCGAAAGATTTTCTATAGGAATTTTTTTTAAGTCGATAAATTTTCTTTGGCATATTTTTTAATCGATAATTTGACATAGAAAATATTTATCATCGATACATTTTCTGTATATCAATTTCAATAATTGATAAATTTTCTATAGAAAATGTTTGTAATCGGTAAGTTTTCTGTTAAGAATTTTTACAATTGATCTCTACAGAAAATTTTAATAATCGATAATTTATTATTATCAATAAATTTTCGAAAGAAAACGTTTAAAATCGATAAATTTCTGTGTGAAATTTTTATAATCGATAATATTTTTATAAAAATATTTTATAATCGATAAATATTTTAAAAAACATTTTTTCTACATACAATTTATCGAATATAAATTTTATATCGATAAAAAGAATAAAAAAAATTATCTTATTATCTATATACATACATATATGTATATAAAAATGAATGTATGTTTGTATGTACCTTATAGAATCGCAAACTATGCATTTGATCATATTATGATCTTTAGCAAAGTTGTTGCGCATGAGCCGGGGAAGGTTTCTAGGTTGGTATGACCAATTTCCGACAGGTGACGCCACTGAAAATTAATAAAAATGAATTAAATCGTAAACTGTGCATTTGATTATGTTATGATCTTTAGCAAAGTTATTGCGCATGAGCCGACGAAGGCTTATAAGTTGGTATGACCAATTTTCGACAGGTGGAGCCACTGAGAATTACTAAAAATTAATTAAATCGTAAACTGTGCATTTGATTATGTTATGATCTTTAGCAAAGTTATTCCGCATGAGCCGACGAAGGCTTATAAGTTTGTATTACCAATTTCCGACAGCACTTCAATAAATGTTCATAATCGAAAACCTCTACATTTTTAAAGTTTATGTCAATTTCTTTTTAAATGAACAAAATCAATAAAATGATTCAAATTTGTTTTAGTTGGAGGCGTAGCAACGCGCGCAGGGTACAGCTAGTAAATTATAAATTTTACAACAATTTTCTATGGAAAATTTTTAATAATCGATAAATTTTCTAGGTATAATCAATAACTTTCTATTTTATTTATCGATTATATTATTTATTTTATAATCGATTTTTTTTATCGATTACAGAGATGTTCATTTAATTTATTTATTCTCCTTTAGTCCACTAAAATTGGGCTCAACTGTATTAGTTTTTATTTGTTGTTCTTGTTTGTCTTTTTATTTTGTTGAAGTATGTTCCAGGATATGCTTATTTGAAACAGAATAACAGAAAGAGAGAGAGAGAGATATATATATAGGAACTGCAAACAAGAGTGTCTATATCTACAGGGGTCATTTGTTTTGGGAGCAGAGTAGCCGTTACATTATCATAAATGTCACAATCAGAGAACAACTACTACAACTGCAACTACATACTACTTTAACAACAATAACTACACGATGATAAAACAACAATAAGAACATCAACAATATTGTTAACTTCTAATGCACAAAAAGGCATATACAAACACATTCTCATACACTAGCACTCTCTTTCTCCACGCTCTGTGTGTGTGTTCGCCTTAAAAGGCATCACATGTATGTATGTTGAGTAGAAAAGAGAAGAAATAAAAGTAAAAAAAACACAGACATTTTCATGCACTTAAAGAACAAGAACATGAACATGAACAGAAACAACAACGATAAATGAATTGCTTTAATATGATTCATCACACAGCAATAGAAATTGTGTAGAAAAGCATCAGCAACATTTTTTTTTTTGCTTTCAAACAACAACACGGACAACAATTTTAACAGCATGATATTGCAGCAGCAACAGTCTTTAAAAAATGGATTTTTTTGGAAAAGAATTTTTTTCCAACTCAACTCTTTGGTGATGGATTTTCTTCTTCTTTTTTGCGATTTGTTCTGTTTTTTTTGGATTTTGGCAACATCTTGTTTAACTTTAAGAGAAAAGAATGTAAAGAAATAGGAAAAATAAAAAGAATAACAACAAAAACATTGGCAATAACAACAATTTCAAATAAAACATTTAAAGCATGACAACAACAACAACAACAACAAAAGAGAGAAAAAATGATAAAATAAACTCAAAAAAATTTTTCTTGAAACAGAAATTCTTGTTTAAATGCATTTAAAATACATTTTTATGTGAAGAAAATGTAAAAAAATGGAGATTTGACGAGGGTTGTTCAGGAAGTTTAGAGGCATTAGTGTACTCTACTGCCTGCCAAAAAATAAAAGATTTTCCTCTTTACGAAACAATTTCTGTTCAACCCTCGTTTGTCCATTGCCACAAGAAAATAACTTTTAAAGACAACAACAATTGAAATAAAATTTCAATTTGACCACAAGCAAAAGAAGAAGAAAAAAAAAACAACGATTTTCATTGTCTTGCTTTAACCACTTTATCAAGAATATTGACAAGACAAAAAACAACAACAACAACAGAAAGAAAAGACAAACAAAACCAAAGAAAAGTCCAAAGAGCAGAAAGACTTAAAAAGCTAAAAACAAAAGAAGAATCTTTAACTCCAATTGACAAAAAAATTTTCCAATTTGCCATCGATATGATGATTAAATGCTAAGCTTTCGGAAAAAACAAACTTTTTACATTCCATTCCCCTTCGAATTCGTTGATTGATTGTCAAATTGATTTTGATAAATGACTACACAGTCCTCCTCCTACCCCTTCTCCACCCAAAAGAAATACTGACTGATTGATTTCAATCTTTTCAATCAAAAGAAACATTTTTGTAAAGTTTTCTTTGGCAGAATGAAAGAAAAAAAAAATTGCCTAAGAGGAAGAAGGAAGGGAGGAAGATACTTAAACAAATAGAGTCCATGCGTAGTAGTAGAGCATAAAGGGTTTAAATAAGGGAAAGTAAGTGGTTGACTGGTGTAGAAATGAATTGTTTAATGTTATCGATAACAATTGAAAAGAAGAAGGAAAACATAACAGATTTTCATATTCAAGTTGTTTAATGAGGAACATATGGTTTTGATTGGAAAACTGTTTTATCAGCAATCAACAGTGATATCCTCTTTCTGCTGCTTGAACCCGATGTGGTGACTGTTCGAAACCAAAAGAATCTTCATTGAAGGTATTTACCAAAGGGAATACCAATAATAACTCCACTTATCCTGTCGCCTTGTTGAACTTCAAAACGTTGTTCGGTGTGTGCAATGATAACTCCCTGTCGGGTACTTGATAAACACCCGTATCTGGAATTCTGATAAGGTTCCATGTAGTATGTGTTCTTACAATTCATTGTTCTCATCACAGAATCTTCATATTGGTCTTGAGGGGATTCCTATTCTGAAAAAGTATTCTTTGAGTCTATAGTGCCTGGCCAGAAGGCCAATTACTACCGTCAGTCTTCTTCGGCAGACTCTGATGTGTGACTCAAATCTCTTTGCATTGTAATTACGTCACAAAACAAATTTCTTTTGAAAAGATTTTCTCGGCTTTCTACCTTCCCCTTTATTCCAAATTTCTCGCCAGTCTTGACATAAAGGTTCTGACTTTATCTGAGGTCTTGACTAGGGGTAGCGGAAAACTGTTGTACACAATGTGGCCTAAGTACGTCCATCCAACTCTCTTTGATCGACAGCTATATCTACCTACCCACCTGCCATCTGCTGTCTTCGTCTGCCTTTTTATTGACATAAATTTCCTCATAAACTAGGATCCAGGAGAGGGTAACTTCAGTTTGCCATCCTAGCTAATTCAACATGTGTTGACAGTCGCATGCTACACTCGATCAATTTGATATCACTTCAGTGTTCAGATGGTGGCCTAACTGTCAAACAGTATTCCTGTCCAGTTGAATTAAAAACATCTTTCCATAGAAGATAACTACGAGAAGCCAAGCTCCTGTCCTATAATATATCCTTGAAATATCTCCTTGTGTACAAGAATGATGGCAAGTGCCCTTCTTGATGGCAAGTTTCGTTGTCCACCACCGTAGAGTTTACTCGTTCTGGTTCCATGTTGCGTTGAAATAAATGTAGACGTAGATCGGATGTAAATGGGGGTACAAATGCAGATCTAAACATGGTGGTAGTTATGGAGATTTGGATGTCAATATAGATCTGGGAATAGAGGTAGACCTTGCCACTTAAGACCACTCGTTGATGTAGATCTAAAAACTTAGTTGTATTTAGAACGAAACGCCGATGTAGATCTACACACAGATGTAGATCTAGGCGCTTAGGACCTGATATAGAAGTAGGTGTAGAAATTTAGAACGAGACATAGATGCAGATCTATACGTAGATGTATTCTAGGCGCTTAGAAGCAGACGTATGTATATGTAGATCTAGAGATTTAGAACGAGACATTGACGTGGATCTAGACGTATAGTTCTAGATGTAGGGCTGGATGTAGATATTCCAGTTGATGGTCCAAATTAGAGATTATTACCAGATCAAAGGCATAACGCTGGGAACTTGAGACCACAATTCACTTTTGTGAAGCAAAAATTAATTTCTTTTTTGTAATTTTTGTTATTAAAACAACAACTACTGTGGTAAATGGTGTTGGGTTCCGTATCGACCTATTATTAGAATACTCTCTCTTACACCAGTAACGATTTTCTGTTGCCTTTAGTAGAGGCCTATTTATTTAAATTGTTTAAAAAGTTTTCATTTTCATTCTGTGTTCACAAAAGTTTGCCAGTTTAAAATGCCTTTGTTTTTAATGACCGCAAAAGTTGAGTTTATTTAGAAAACGCCGTGTTTATTTTAAATACCACCTCTTTCACACCCTGTTTCTCTTCCTCATTCTGTCTCTTTTAATATTTGGAATTTCTTTTTTTGTATTTATTTTCATAGCCAAAAACACCATCAACTTCTTTTTTTTTTGTTAATAAGTTGTGTTGGTATCCTTTAGCTTGCCTACCTCTCAAGGCCTTTTCTTTACTTTCCTTTATTTGAATAGCCACTCCCTATTATTTCTACAAGATTGCCTATTTCCTTGCGAGTCTTTTTTTCTTTTCTGTGGTTGCCTTAGAGGTGAGAAAAAGTAAATGGTCTGTGCTTGTTGTTGGTCTACTTCTATTTCCGTTTGTTTTTATTGCCGTTTTTTTTGATGTTCATAACGGAAGTTGATGAGAAATTTTTCTACATCCTTTAATAATAGAAAATAAATTTCTGTGTTTTTCTTTGTCCCTTTTCTAGGTGTTGTTGTTGTTATTTTTAGCTGGTGTTGTTTTATTGTTTTAAAATTCTTCTTTTTTCTTACCAGGTTCAGCTCTTGATGCCGAATGAAAAGGTGTGGCAGTGGTCAGCACCGTTTAATTGTGGAGTTATAACAGTGTTTTGTATTTGATTTCCTAGGGTTGTTCTAATTGAAAAGAGTATGTTCTGACAGTCAAATATAGGGCAGTGGAACAAAGTTTACTGGCACTGCCTGTTTCGGGTTTTTGTCTCCTCTTTGCTTAACACATTCTCAAAGTCTTCGAAAGAATTTTTGTAACAATTTCACTAATGAACTCATTTTAAAAAATAAAGACTTACAACTATTTTTTATCGATTTTGTAAAGAAAAAGCATAAAATTTCAGCAAATCAATCACCAAAGCCGCCTTCCCAAGGGTGATAGACAAGCACATCCTTAAATTCCTTAAGATGATGATGTTGATGGTGCAGTAGTGGCAATGGAAGTGTTAAGACAACATTTAATGGAAAGATTCCTATTTTGTTGATCTATTAAATATTAAAAATTTGTTTTTGTTATTACAAGACATCCATCAGTGTCAGTCAGACTTACGGTTTAAGACTAGACACACACACAAAACATTTGCAAAAAAGGAAAAGGGTTCCAGTCGTCTAGGCAAAGGATTTTCTTTTCTTTTGCTTGCTATTTGGGTAAGAAATTTCAAGGATTTAAATTAATTGGAATGACATAGAAATCCTTTTTTTTTAAGAATCTTAGTAGGAAATTGTGTTAGTGAGACTAGGCTGTTGTGTAATGGCATGAATTTTATTTTTAGGATTTTTATTTTAAATTTTACCACATGTCCTGACCATGTGATGTGTCTTTAAGGTATGAAAAGTAAAAAAAACTTTCTTGAGGAGATCACCATCCACAAACATTTTGTTACTTCTTATCGACAACTAAGGCGATATTCATTTTGCGTTCACCAAATAGAGGGGATCATGTACGAATCACGTAAATTTATAGAAAATTCGTATCTTGAATGTAATTTCCCAATTGTTAGCAAACAAATCAACTAAGAGAAGTCAAATATCATATGTAAAGTGCTGGGATCTAATGGATATACACTCTTAAGCAGCTTTTCCCATTAGCTGAATCCTCTCCTTTAGTAGTGAAGGTAGGTTAAAGAGAATGGAACGGACACACTTAGATTATATACGACACATTTTGATACCACATTCGTCCATTTCCCTTAGTTTTGGTGCCCTCCAGAGTTTCTGATGAAACTATTTAATCACCTCACGTTCATTCTTACCAAATCTGTGAGATTCTCTGTGTAGTAGAATCCGAGGCGCTTTCCACTTTCTTCCCAACAGTGCTAGGTAAAGTACTCTAGAGGCGAAAAACAGTTTTCTCTTCTTTCTCATGCCTACTTATCCTGCAGAAACCATATGTCCAATGCTAATACGTGTCCACAAAGCAATGCGCTGTAATTCTTTCAACTACTATGCTAAATCTGCTCTTTTGCAGTTGCAGTAGCCTTACTGTATGCTCTCCGTCCAGCCATTGCTAAATTTGCTGCACTTTCTTGTTTGTAACTGAAATTGGCTTAGCGGCGTTGAGAACGACTCCTCTTTGCAGGTTTATGGTAAACCACTATGCCTCGGTACTCTACTTACTTTATAGGTTATTACAACCCTTTAGTTAGGATTACAATCTAGCTTTTCACATCACCAGTTTTTGCCAGAAGACTGCTGAGAGAACGTTGCTGGAAGAAATACTTTTTCGTTTCGTTTTGTCCGAGATATCTGAGCCGGGACTTGAACCACGGATACGCTATTCACCTATTAGACTACGGCGATTTCCATAAATGCCAAACCGCTCTGCCATTTCATTTTGAGATTACCGTAGCCGCAT
Organism: Sarcophaga caerulescens; assembly: GCA_927399465.1. Classification (NCBI taxonomy): domain Eukaryota; kingdom Metazoa; phylum Arthropoda; class Insecta; order Diptera; family Sarcophagidae; genus Sarcophaga; species Sarcophaga caerulescens. The sequence goes on from OV656866.1 coordinate 27,940,342, forward strand.
AAGATTTCGTCGCGTGTGTCCAGTGTTCTGACAGTCGTTTCAGCGGCTCACAGCATTTGCATGAGAATGCTAAAAGTGCAGTCAATATGGATAACACTTCCACCTGGAAGAGTGCTCGATTGAACTATGCATGCAATTCCGAAAAGATTGCTTTATCCCCAGTTCTATCCAGTTTCAAACCAAACGTGAAAATCTGAACACAACCTTTTGCGAGGTGCGTTACATCATTTTCCAAAACTTTCTATTTTAAGTAGATGTTTTAAACTGCTTCGACATAGGCAGTAACTCGGAGAGAGTTTAGCTGAACAGTAGTCGTCTCTTAATCTGCTTACGAGCTCCTATTTTGGGCTACAGCTTCCTTGTGCAAAATATTGTGTCGACACACTACTCCTCTGTAAGGTACGCTCCCATATTCTGAGTCTGTAGTTGTTGACACACACTACATCACGACCGGGTGGGGTTAAGGGGCAGGTTGGCGTATATTTCAATTTATACAAATTCAATTCAGCGCTTAAGCTGCGTAACATAAAAAATGCATTTCCAACCTGTGTTTTCTTTTAACACTATTCATCGTTTTTCTTTCTTTAATTTTTTTTTTCATTTACTTACGCTTTTGTTTGCAAATCCTTTTTAACGGCAATTTAAATGCAAGTGTTTCAAGTTTTCTTTTTAAACTTTCTCTTCTCTTTTTCTTCCTTAAAACAGTTTTTCCAACTTTTCTTGTTTTCATTTACAAGATGAACTTTAAAACGCTGGAAATAAAAAATTTGACGAATGTGTGACAGAGAATGTGTGCTCAAATGGAACATGTTACGTAGAGTACACCATTGCGTATGTGAAATATGAAATGGGCGGTGTTAGGTTTTGTAAATATTTTTCTAGGCACAGTGGTAATTCTGGTATTTTATACCGATTTAACCTGTTGCAGTTTAGGCCATTAAATCACATTGAATGTTTCTAATCACATGGCCAAGTCATGGTAATGGTAGGCAATTAAAACCATACGGATTTCTTTAGTTTTTTCACAATTAAAAAAAGAAATTGTTTGACATTCTTTGGGTCAGGCAAGACATATTCAGACAAACGTTTTATTAAATACTGCAAACACATGGCATCATTTACGGACTCTGGTTACCAAAGGAACATAAAATAGAAGCAAAAAAAAGGAAAAGAAGCTTCTGCAATATGGAAATTATGAATCATATTTCGATTGTAATTCGTACTTTAAATAATATCCCTAGAATACAAATCTTTGCCTTAGAGCGTGTGCATGTATGTTTGAGTATGTTTAGGAGAAAGAATGACAAAAAGAGAGAGGTAGACAAAAAGATATCTAAAGCAGCATCAGTCAGCATTAAAAATTTTGTTTTAAATTTTTAGTTTCAATTTCAGTTTCATTTGTAATTCAAAACACACAAAATACCCCCACAATTAGAAATCAATTTTGGGGTCAACCATACAATTCCGTCCCAATAACAACAACAACAACAACAACAATAGCAAACAAGAACTCTTTCCATTGCAGCAAAAGAAGTAAAAGAAGAATAACAACAACAACAAGTATCATTAGCAACAAATTGTATTTAAAAACAGAATCTATCGTAAGGTAAACATTTACAAAGACAGAGACTGACTCTGGTTTTTAACAGAAAGATGACATACCAAGCCATATAATTGAATGAAAAGGGAAGAGTGAAGAAGCAGGGTAAGACTGTAGAAGATATCTTCGAATGCAGTTAATGGTCATGGTGGCAATAGGAAGCAATTTTGTTTCTCTAATTGTCAAACTGGTGTTTAAAATCAGATTCTTGGTTTAGTTTTGGTTAAAACTGCTGAATTGAAATCATTTGTCTGCAAATGGATTGCGTTGACATCTAATAAGTTTAATGTCAGCACTAGGAAAGCAAAGAATTGGCTTCAAAACGGCTATGTTGAATACTAACCACATAGGTAAGCCATGAATTTTACAACACAGTCTTTTTGCTGTAGAGATTACACTTTACGTTACGCTTTTTACTACAACTACTTGGCAGGATTATTTTTCGTTCTTTATTTTTGGGGTGGCAACTTCTAGAACTTATGGTTGTTTTGTTATTGTTTTTCTGTTGTTGTCTTGTTTCACTGACAACTTCTAGAACATATGGTTGTTCTGTTATTGTCATTCTGTTGTATTATTTGTCTGATAACTTCTAGAACTTACGGTTGTTCTGTTATTGTCTTACTGTTGTTGTTTTGTTTGTCTGACAACTTCTAGAACTTACGGTTGTTTTGTTATTGTCGGTCTGTAGTTGTTCTGTTTGTCTGACAACTTCTAGAACTTACGGTTGTTCTGTTAGTGTCATTCTGTTGTTGTTTTGTTTGTTTGACAAATTCTAGAACTGATGGTTGTTCTGTTATTGTCAATCTGTAGTTGCTCTGTTTGTCTGACAACCTCTAGAAATTAAGGTTGTTCTGTTAGTGTCATTCTGTTGTTGGTTTGTTTGTTAACAATTTCTAGAACTTATGGTTGTTATGTTTGCCTGACAACTTCTAGAACTGACAGTTGTTCTGTTATTGTTATCCTGTTGTAGTGTTGTTTGTCTGATAACTTCTAGAAATTAAGGTTGTTCTGTTATTGTCAATCTGTAGTTGTTCTGTTTGTCTGAAAACTTCTGGAACTTACGGTTGTTTTGTTGTTGTCAATCTGTAGTTGTTTTGTTTGTCTGACAACTTCTTGAACTTACGGTTATTTTGTTGTACAGCTTTTCTTTGTTAAATCAAAGCTTACTTGAATATACATAGTAATCCGTTGTGACACCACCCGAAGTGATGACACAACCTAGCTTCTCACACCACCCATGCGGAAGCTGCAGTTCGAATCCTAACAATATATTTGAGAAGCTTTTTTTGTGGTAACTTCCTTAAAGAACTGAATGAATGATTTGTTGTTGTTTTATTGTGGAAATTTAATGAACATTTTCCAACTAAATTGTGACTCTTAAAAATCTCCATTTCATTAAGCCTTCATTTAGCATTTCCCTGCAAAATTTTCACAACTTTTCAAGAAAAAAAAACAAAGAAACTTTTCCGAATTAAATTTGAAACTAAAAATTGAAAGCATTTGGTGTCCTGTTGTTCATTACTGACTTAGCAAGTCATGTATTTACCCAAACGACTCCTTTGCCACCGAACAAAACTGCAAATGATGATGACAGTAGTCAAGTGAAGAAGAACTGAATTTGAAAACTATGACAGGATAAAGTGTCTGCGACTACTTCGAGGAGAATAATTCCTGTTTTTCTTTTATTGAGAGGAAGACAACAAGAAGTTCTGTTTTTAACAAATTTCTCTAAGGAGGAGCGATAGTTTGGAAGGTGGCGGGAGAAGGGTAAGATAAACAACAATATGTGCGTTAAAGTAAATGAATTTCATTAAAAGAAAAGTTTTTGGGAAAATTTTCTTCTTCTTCGGTATTTTCATTTGCTTTTCTATTTCTTCTCCTGTTTGTTTTTTGTTGTTCTTGAGTGCACAGCGAGATTAGCAAGTCACAGATACTAAATTGCAGAAATGGTATGTACAACAAAAATAACAACAACAACAACAATAATAACAATAAATGAAAAATAAAATAAGTTTTCCTACAGAAGAAAGGAAAAAAAAATTAAGGAACTGACTGCCAGTCTTAATTTGATAAAAATGAAATGAAAAGTATTTTCATTCGAGAAGAAGAAAACTTTTTTAACAACTCTCAACCAATAGAAACGAGAGAGAATGTCTTACAAAATGGGTCAGTTTGTAAACCAGGTGATAAGATTTCCTTGGGAAAACTGCAAGAAAAAATAAGGCACAGAGACAAAAGACATTCAAAAATAAACAGGTCAGCCAGTCAGTAAATTTTTTTTTTGTTTTTTAATTTCTAAGAAGTTTTAAAAAAGTCGTCAAAAATAAATGAAAAAGATTTTCATTTTAAGTCATCAAAAAGCTGAAGAAAAGTTTTTTTTTTTTAATTCTGAATGGATTATTAAGAGTACTTAAGGAAGAATGCTTAAAATACAAGCAGGTAAGCAGTATTATATTCTTGGATATTTAGGTTAACGTGTTATCTTTCACCTGATAATGGGGACAGACGAAGAAATCAATTTGCTCAGCTTCAATTTCATTAGTTTTCGGTTTGACAACTTCTAGAACGTACTGTTGACTTGCTATTTACATAATGTTTTCTTATTGTATAATGAGCCACTCTACAAATAGATTCTTTTGTAGCTTGTCCTCGTGCTACTCATTCAGAGTAAAAATTTTACCATTCAAACGTGTTATCTTTACAAAGAGCACTATCTTCAAATGGTTCACATTGGCAATAATTTTTATAAACAATTTCCGTTTTATTTGTTCGTCATGTTTCCTTTGCCCATTTCGCCCATTATGGCCTATATATTTATTGTATTTTGTTTTTAAATATATTGTTGTCGTTGTTGCTATTGTTGTTGCTGTTGCCATTACCTTTTGGTTATGTGTTGTCTATTTTTGTTCTGTTTCTTTGAATCATAACGACGGTAACAAAATTGGCCAATTTAAAGTGTCAAATGAGTTTAGGACGTGTAATCGATTTTCTTTATTTTTTTTTATTTTTTTTTTGGCGCTCATTTTCAAAACCATTTGAAGGAATAAAACGATTGTGAAGCATGTTAAGAGCATGGCATGGAATTCATAATGTTGCACGTTAAAAAAAAAAGAAAAACTTGAATATGATTTTCCGTTACTTGGTTGAATTTTAAGAGTTTTTTTTTTCAAAGGATTTGATTGAAGAGAAATGTAAAAAGGATACTTTAGCTATTGAAAAATTAATCTCAATATTCTAGAACGATTTGTACTCTCGATTTTGATCGAAAGCGGTGGGATATCTAATAGTATGCCTACTGAATCCGTGAACCAAGTTGTAAATACCATCGTGATGCTGACATAGAGCTTAATTCGAGTAAAAAAACCTTTTATAGCTCTTTGAGGATTTAAATTCCTTTGAAGAAGGGAGTTCCAAAGGAACGCAACATTTAGATAATTACGTTAAGAGGGATTCCCTGATTCAATCAGGGTAGGGTATATGAGTTTGAGTTTCCTCTTCCTAAATTACAGCACCAATATAGAAATCGTTGACAAGCCTAAAAGTTTAGAGAATTTCGTAATCGATGTTTAGCAATGATAGCCAGATGAGAGATGTCTGCGTTGTACCAGAGATGGACAATATTTTCATCATCCTCAACCGATGTACAACTTCGACAGAAGTCATTGGCAGTTAAGCAAAGTCCCTCCACATGGTACACGAAGTTCCTTCTCAGTCGCAGCCTATCTTATTCTTATTAGAATAGTTAGCGTAAATTCCTGGTCAGAGGACCAGTCTGCCCTGTTTGGAAATGCAGTGTAAAATGCCAAGATTATGTTCAGACGAGTTACAATCTATTTCGCTCAGAGTCTGGTTATCCTCTGAAAGGAAAGAGGCAATAATGTGTAAGCGTGACAGGGCATTAGGTTGCACTGTGAGCAGTGAAGCATGATGTTCTGGAAATGGAAGTCAATTATGCGTAATAAAGGGGGTCTTTGTAGAGATCGTATACATGTCACCCGTAATCTGTACCGCAACATATCTTCTTACTTTAACAAAGAGCTGTACAACAGAATATAAGGTTGGAAAACCATCGAATAAATCCAATGAATCATTCCAGAATGAAATGCCCAACTTGTGCAAATTAACAGCAGTAAATGGCGCAAAGGCAGATGCCAATTCTGCTGCAGTAAACTAATCACCTGCTTTAGTGGAAAAATCTTGATGAGAAGAACCAGGAACCAAGAAAAAGAACAGATGGATTATTCATTTAATTTCAATCTGGTAACTTCTGGAACCTTACTGTTGATTTGTTATTGTTATTTTCCTATCACTTGCTTCAGTGGAAAAATCTTAATAATGCTGATAGATGAAGCTGAAGCCAAGACAAAACCAAACAGAAAACTCTGTATCATTCATTTATTTTCAACCTGGCAACTTCTAGAATCTTGCTGTTAAATTGTTATTCTTATTTTTTTCTATATTTCGTTTATTTGCTTTTCACTCACAGGATTCCAAAGCGATTTGAAGCAATATCACTCCTCCTCTTCCTATAGAAATTGTTGACAATTTTTTCCTTGTCAAACTTTTGCACGAACAAAGTGCCATTAAAACTCTGTAATTATGAATGCAGAATATCAACAAGAATCTTAAGTTTAATGCTTGACTATTACTATGTTTATGGCTACCATTTAAACATTGTGTAGTTACCGTCTTGAAATATTTTTGGAGGACAAAAACCAAATTTAATGCTCTCATAATGGCTTTTATTTGATTGAAATATCTGTAGACACGTTCTGGATTTTAAATGTTGACAATAAAAAATAATAAAAAAAGAAAACATTCACCATGTGAATCCAACATGAGAACTGCATTTACAAATCAAAATAAAATAAAAAACTTTAATAATCATTAAAATCCGAGAGAGAAAAAAACAATTTGACATGCAGGTCATGTTTTTTTTTTTAAAAATAGTGTCATTGATTCTACCGCAACAGCAACATAGTAACAATAACAACATTTATCCAATAACAATAACAATTTGACATGATGACACTTTCTGAATATGATTTTTGTTAAATTACAATAACAACAGCTATAACAGACCCAACAACAACAATAGCCGACAATAACCAACATTATTGACCACAAAACTGTGACAAAAAAAAAAAAAAAACAGGAGTCGGAAAACAGGAACAATAAAATGAAAACCATAAAAAACCCATTGTGATCCGAACACAACAATAGCAGGAAACCAAATGAGACACCCCCAACCATACTAAAGGCGACAATGTAACCTATTAAACCTTGAACTAATGTTTGTAAGGTCAGTTGAAGTAAATAGAATTTATTTTCCTCCCTTGTGAAGGCTATAAAGAAAACAGAAAGAGGAGAAGCACAGTAGCCGGCACTCTCTGGTGTTAGTACAACAGGCTTGTCTACAAATCCAAGCAATGCCGGAATCGGTGCCGTTATCGCCTCGTAGTAGTTTAGAAAAGTGTTGTCTTCTTATCCTCAGCAGCCCTGAAGAATCCCGTAACTAAGTTAACGTGCTTCGAATTTGAAAAGTTGCGTTATACGTGCTACTCTCTTTTTAAAATTTTTAAGCGTCTTTGCCTTAAGAGAGAGTGGCCTTTCCCCTCTCACTATTCCTCAATAACGGCTCAATTAGCGGTGGACTGCAATATTTTCCTATGGGCGACGTATTTCGCTACAGAAATCTCACGGCACTCCTTCATTTTTTCCTCGAAATCAAAGTGCAAAGATGTTCGTTCCTGAGATAAGATGGGAATCACGAGTTGAGCGCTAAAGTATTCAACTGTCCATTATGATCGTAACTACTTGACGCCAGTGCGTAATCGAGTTGATAATTTGACGCCAAAATTTGCTCTCATCAACTACTTTGAAAATAAATGATGGATCTGGTTGTTGATCGATTGAGGGTAACCAAGTGGCTTTGCGGATGTAGATGCGGGTCGTACTGCCATGAAGACCGAACAATTTCAACTCGTTAATGACTAAGTCCTGGCTATTCTGGCTGCTTCATTAATTACAATTTCCCTCAAATACTTCCAAGAGTGTACCTGTCCTCTTACTCTTTCACGCAACCAACCCTCCCCAACCAAACTCCTCTCACTGTATTCAGCTAAGTAGTACAACAATAAACACAACAAAATACACTTTTACAAGAACTGTCATAAACGTCACTTTAAATACCTCAGATAATAATGAGAATTGACAGATTATGAGTACTTTTGTTAACAACAAAAAAGCAAAAAGGAACAGAAATAAAGAGAGAAATGGAGAGAGAGAGAGAGCAAAAAAAATTATAACCGCCACAAGGTATGCTGCACAGAATATGGTTTAACAATTGTGCTGTTAAATGTCGATCAATAGCAGCAGTCATGTAGTATGCTTGTTATCTGCACGTGTATGAGTGTAAGTGTATGTGGATGTGTACAATATTTAATGCAATTGTATGGGTTATTGGATTTTTTATAACAACAATGTGAGACTATAAGCAACAATAGCATTGTTTTGCTACAATCTTTTACTCTCTCTCTCTCTCTCTCTCGTTTTCCTTTTTTGTTGCTCTCAGTGTAAACAACCATATGTGACACACAATGTATTTTTGAAGGAAGTATAAGCGTGCGTGTGTATGTGAATAAGTTTGTACATGTGTTTGTGTTCCACTTGTGTGGGTATTTTTATGTCAGGTGTTAAACTCTCTGATTTTTGGGTTCAATAAAGAGACAAAGAAAGTGAGTGAGAACGTGAGTGAGTGCTAATAAACATGTAACACTCATTTATATCCCCCCACACACATACACGGTGACATACGTACATGATTTCTATGAGCACAGGTTAAAAGACAAATAACCCCGTAAACAATTTGGGTGGTAGTTAGTGGATAATTGGAGAGATATGTGCTCCTACATGAATTAAAGACTGATAACTCATCTAAATTTCCGATTCAACTTCTAGTGTGGACTTCAGCGCTTTTTGTCAGTTTTACGCACATTGTCTGTGCGGAGAACTTAATGCTCTGATACGTGTGGCAGAGAAGGCGACGAAAACATTTAAAAACAATCAATGTTAACTGAACAGCAGAGTGAGAAAAGAAAACTTGGCAGCTCAACTGACAACCAACATCAGGGATTCGGATTTACAGCATGTCTTGCTTGGAATCGATCTGAAAATAAGCCTAAAAATTTAATGAATTTCATTATAGATTCGATATCTACTACTTTGTTAGATTATCGAGAAATTTTAAGCGAAGTGACAGGAGTCCGCGGGGAGTCAGAGTCGAAAAGTTTCGTATTTCTCCTCAACTGATATACAACCCCTACAGAAGTCATTTGCAGATAACCAACGTCCCTTCATATGCTTACCCGTTACGCAGTGACCAGTGAAAATAGATCGAGTAACAGGGAAGTGTCTATGATCAGCAGTCTTCTGGCAAAAACTCTGAGAGTAAATGAAATTGTCATGAAAAGTTTCTCAAATCTGTCGTTCTACTCCTATCCATAGTTTATATTTCATTGCCTATTGGGTTTCATCATTTGAAATATCAGACAAAACCAACCGCATCAGCTTCAAGTATTCTTTTCAAGTGTGCGTATGTGCGTATGCGTGTACTTTTGAAGTAACAAAACCAGAGAAAAATGTCAGTTACACTTCACTAGACGACTCCATTTTCAAACGGATATAAAATGTGTCATTTATACACACTCTGACATTGGTAAACTCTCTCTCTTTCTCTCTCTCTGTCTCCCTCTTGCAAAGACAGTGTGTGGGAGATTGGGAGTGTGTATGAATATTCCTGGGCAACACTGACAGTATTATCAGAAATTTATGGCAGAATCAAAAAGAAATTCTTGGCAACAAAAGTTTAAAAACCCATAAGAGCAGCAGCATGGAATTGATTTTGATGGCACAAATAAAACATATAAAAAGAAGGTGAAGAAATAAGGGGGGAGGGGAGTAATTTTATTTAATGCTCTCTATGGGAAAATTCGTGAAATGCTTGGATTAATTAATGCGCATTAAATATGGGAAAGCTTAACGATTAAAGGTGGGTTTTGAAAAATAAAAGAAAGAAAAAATAGTACTTCCTCTCAGCAGTCGTCTGGTAAAAGCACTGAAAGCAAATAAAATTGCCAAGAATAGTTTTTCAAAGATCTGTCTTTCGGATTCGACATTAAACTTTTCACTCTGCCACTAATGAATAAAATCAACACACACAAAATGGGAGGTGTGAGAAGCTAGGTTGTAATCCTGACTAAAGGACATCAGACCAGCAGTTTTGAAACCATTTAATGGATAACCTGTTATATTCATTTTGTACTCTACATGCTGTTAATTCTCCTTAGCATATTTTTCATAAAGTATACATTTAGGCGTATTTTAAATGACTAATTTAAAGCATACTTTTTGGATATAAAAAAATTAATTTCTGCAGTATTATGTCGGCGTTAAGAGAAATTATTTTCTTTTATTTTTTTTAAATCCTTTCTTCATTTTTTTTAAAAAATTTCATATTTGCCAAGGAATAACTCTTTTTTTAATTTTTATTTTTATTATTATTTTCAAAAGAAGAATGAGTGACTGACGTTGATAATGTTTTTATAATTATCCGCGTTACTCTTGATGAAAATTATGAAATTTTTGTTCAAAAAAAGTGTGAAAAAAACGCAAAAATTAATGAGTGACTGAATGAACAAACAAAAGAAATTAAAAACTAAAATTTATTCTCCTCTTTTTTTTTTGATTCGTTATTTTCTATTTTTTCACTCTTTTTTTAATAAAACAAATGCAAAAAGAGTCATTAACACAACACCCACACATTGTGATAATATACACCGCTAACCTCCTTCCGTGTGTATGGGTGGGCTTGGTGGCATGAAAAATAATGAAAAACGAAAAAGAAAAATGTTTCAAGTGCTGCATGATGCATTAATGATGATGACACAAGTGATATGATGACGTTGATGCTGGCAAATAAAGAACTGATAGTGCACATGATGCCTGGTTGATGATGCTGCTGCTGCTGTTATGGCAACGTGATACCATGCTATCACAACCTTTACAACCTCGAGGAATAATGTCTTTGCCAGAGAGAGTGAAACATTTAAAAGAGTACATTCGGTTGTATTTTAAGAATTTAAATTCAAATCATTCATCATCAAATCTTTTGTTTTTGTGGAATTAGTAAGTCAAGGCTCACCACGGCTCTGCTTCGCTTCCATTAAGAATGTTTCCAGTGCAGCCATCTCTGAGACAGAAGACAAAGATAATCCATTTCAATACCAAAACTATTTCCTCACTTCAAAACCTAAAACAGTCGAAGTGAGATTTGAATTCATAAACTATCTCCCTTTTTGGGGTTTAGAATTTGTGGGTTTTCATTTCCAGCTATGAAGTCTTTTAGTTCTGTGTACGGACTCAGCTTAGCGGAATCATTTTTTGTTTTATTTTTCAACAAGAAACTTTTATTCTCTTCAAAACGGCAGGCAATTGCCATACTGCGACAAGTTCTGGAATAATAGGATTGCCATATGTTATGGCCACGAAACAGCACACACTGTGAACATTTTTATGGGTTCTTGTATTGGATTTAGGGGTTGGGAACTTTGCTGATTGTGTCCTAGCCTCAATGGGAGAAGACTTTAAACTGTAAGTCCCGTAACGCGTGTATAAAATTAACACGCACAACATGGGTGGCGTAAGAAGTAAGATTGTAATCCTGACTAAATTGTTGTAATGACCAATTAAGAAGACAAAGAAAGCCACCTCCAGTGGAATACAGGATCCTTAAAGTGCAAAAATATTAATTACTCTAGAAAACTTAGCAAAAAAAAATGAACTCTTTTAATTCCTCCCTCGTAGTTGATCTATTAAGAGTTCTATTAACACTTTACCACTCTTCAACCACAAAATCTTTCTTTAAAAAGCAGCGTGTTAATGTAACAATTTGAACTTTTGTGAATATGGTTTGGAGAGCAAAAGGAAAAATAGAAAGAGAGATGATTAGAGAGGAAAAGAGACGACAGAAAAATGTAATGCAAAGACCAAATCAAACTAAATTAAACTGAAAAAGGAAGAAAATGGCAAAGAAAGAAATTGAATTGATTGTATTATACAATCAAACAGTTTCAAATAATGTGTCCAAAAGCAGTTACAACTTCTCATTCACATTTTCACTCATACTCGTACTTCGACAAAAACTTAGTAACAATTCTGAGTGCTCATTTCTATTAAATTTGTCAATATTTTTAAAAAAATTTGTATGAGAGTGGGTGTGAGAGTCAGCTACAGTTTGTTAGTGTGACCGAAAACAAGTGACCGAATAACAATTCTCTGCTACTTCTTGGATGTAGTGGCCATGAAACGGAAATTTTGTTCCAGTTTTCAGCAGAATATTAAATGACAACTATGGACCACGAAAAATTATTCACTCCAGGAGTAAATGATGGTTCCTAATACTAGAACTTAAAGTTTTCACTTTTACGCGAGCAGCCTTCTTTTTTGGGATCAAATAATGGTTTCGCATTGGCATCCGTAAAGTGGAACCGACTCCATCATATTTTCGATAGTAATTTGTTATTCCAATTGGCAACTTTTGGTTTTAACGATATGCGGAATGTCGGTAGGATTCTTGATATATACATATACGTATCTGTTGGCTTTTGTTATTCCAATTGGGAACTTTTGATTTGAAGATCTACGGAATGCCGGTAGGATTCTTGAGATATATACGTATCTGTCGGCTCTTAATTCTTTATACAAAGTAGGCTGTGGTTCTGAGATTCGACTTTCGTATGTGGGATCGGCAGGACCCTTGTAGTATATACATACGTATGAATTTGTTGCTCCAAATTTTTTTGGACAAAATTGGCTGTGTTTTCTGAGATTCGACTTTCGTATATGCTGCCTGATAGCCTACATAGGACAGCCTGGTTGGAATTAAATTCCTCCCAAATTTTATTTCGTCGTCCCAGGATTACAACCTAGTTTCTCACACCACCCATGTCTGTATCTGTGTTAATTATATCCATGAGTGGTGGGGCCTACTGTTTAATATCACACTGAGAAGATTACATCCTTCACTGTGGACATCATAACTAGATAAATAATAGCACAATAATAGCACAGCCAATCCCCACAAGCAGATCTTCTTGGTTACCATTTGAAAGTGTTGCCAATACCAACTTAAACCCAACATACCTTAAAACCAGGCATTCTAAACATGCCACTGTGGCATGTATGTATGTATGCCTGAGTGTCTACATCTACAAACACCCGTAAAAAGGATACACAAAATGCATGTGCTTCTACCATTCCATGCATGTTTGAGCTCATTTTAGTGAATTTTCTAAGCATGTATTTGTATGTAATCCTGTGTGTGTGTATGTGTTTGTCCAAATGACAACTTATTTTACCAACTACATCAGTCATCTTGTGGCGCCATATTCTTTATCTATAAGTTTTGCGCTGTGTTTTCTCTTTTTCTTCTATTTTTTATGACAAACAGATACTGAAACAGAGATACACGCGGGCAAAAGTGCTCATAATTTCCTTCCTACTCTCTCTCTTTCTATGTACTCCTGCTATTATCATTTTCTATTTATTTTCTTTGCTCTTCCTCTCTCTCGCATTTCTCTCTGTCTTTCCCTTCTCTCTCGCTCCACATTAGTATCATTATAGTTGCCATCATTGGGTTGTTTTTGTAGCAAAAAAAAAGGAAGAAGAAAAAAAAAAAATTACAAACACACTTACAATAGCACAGTGAGTAGAAAATGAGAAATAATAGCGTGTAAAGCAGAGAGAGAGTGAATAAAAGCAACTGAAATAAAATTACAAGAATTGAATTGTAATTGTAATTGTAAATGCTGTCGCTGACAACAGGATACAAATGTTGTAATGCTCATACATAAACACATTCTTACTCATATAAAGTTGTATGTTTATGGAACTCTGTGTATATGTACATACGTGCTTGTATGTGTGTATTTGTGTGTGTCTTTTATAAATAATTGTCACATATGAACACAGTATCATACGAGAAAAATAACCGAAAAAAAAAGATCTTAAATGGATGGGAGAACGGTTTTTATTTATTTTTCATTTCGCTTCTGTTGTAAACTGTCCCATGATTAAAGAACGAGCATCATGTAAAACATAGTTTCTCTTTTGTGTAGTGGTCACTTAGTGACCAGAATTTTTTAAGAAAAAAATTTATAATGTTTGGAAGGGGACATCAAACCACTACAACTTCAAACAAAAATTCTAATCTAAATTGTAAAATTGCGTTACAGATCGTGGTGAGCCTTAGCTTGATCTTTCAGGAACGTTATCTGGATCTCCATTCTTGTTCATCATCATCATCTCATAGCGTTACCGATCGGGGTAAGGCTTTTGTTGAAGTCACCGCAGTCTAATAGATAGTGACTGTAGAGAGAAACTCTACTGCCTTCAATCTATGTTGAGTATGGCTTAATGTGTCTTCAAATCATGTAGTTGTGGCAAATTTCAGGATACTGTTCTGTCTTAGTAAAGATAACTCTCCGCCTAGTAAATTATACGAACCCAGGTGTTTTTAATATGAATTGAAGCCACACTAGATCCGTTTTCTCAATACAAAATGTACATACTATTTTAAAGCGTTTTCAATTTTGAATTAGAATGTACAGTGCAAGCCAAAATGCCGGTTACAACTTGCCGTTAAACTTGGGTTTAGTTAAAGGTACCTTTAGCTAAAGGGAACTGTAAAGTTACCTTTAACTTATTTTCGTTATTACAACTTACAGATAAAATAAAGTTAAGTTTTTTCAAAAGTATGGCAGTGCCGAAGCACTGTCGATAACACTGCTCAATTAAACAAGTTTTTTTTAAACGCAGTGGCAACGACGGGCTACATCTTTTTGTTGTATATGCTCTTTTTTTTTATATTTGAAGTTGCCATATTGAAAATAATACATATATAATATGGCAAGTTAAAACATAAACTTAACTTTAAAAGTTACCGGTAGGTTGATCCTCTCTTTAGCTTAACGCTTACGTCTACCATATTGTCCACTTATAATAATGAAAAACAATTTATCTGCCCGTTAAAATCCTTTCTTTAGTTAACGACAAGTTGTAATAGTGGCCCTCAGACTATTTCTGGATAGTCTGTTGCATAGCTCAATAACCCTTCTTAATGTAATTACCCAATAAATTATCCACCACTTATGTGCTGCTCATACATAAACTACTACCATTAATACTGCCTGTTACCTCTTTATTTGTGTTTTCGTTCCTCTCCTTCTCTTAGAATTATTGAAGCAAATCATTTTCTTCTTGCAACAACAGCCATCAATTTACTTTCTACCAACCCCTCCTTCATAATTATTGTTCATTTATATTCAATGCTCAACATTAGCAGCGTATCCTATTCATATTAATTTCCATCTAAAAAGAAATTAAGGACAATGTTAATAAAAAAAAAACGAACGAAAGACCACAAAAAATATGATTTCCAACGAAAAAGTCATTTTCCTTTGGCCATGGGGGTGTGTGCAAGACACTGCTGCATATAATTATAGAGACATAAACTTTGAAAAAGGATTGATTTTTTTCTTCTATCCTTTTTACTTTAGCGTGTGGATTACTTCTTTAGGTTTTTTTTTATCGATAACTGCTTAATACATATCTCACAGTATAATAATAAGAGGCAACAAGAGTATAAGGCCTCTAAAATATTTCTGAACATCTCTCTGTTTTGTTCTAAAGTCTACACCTTTCTCCATCACTAATGTTCATATCTTCCTACTAGAAAATGTCCCGTGACGACAGATAACACACACACACACACACAATAATTGTCAGGTCGAAAAAAATACCAGTTGTTTCGTCTTCATGGGGTTACGTTTAGGCCAGCTTATCCTAGCGGTCGAACACTAAGTGTTAATGAAGTTGTCTAAGCACCGCTGCTAGCATTATTTTCTTATTTCACTTACCATAATGAGTCATTACAAGCCTTTAGTCAGAATCACAACCTAGTTTTTCACACCATTCATGTTGTGTGCGTTAATTTTATCCATGAGTGGCAGAACCTACTGTTATTTAATGACGACTGTTAAGTTTGCAGTCATTATGTTGCATTGTATTGCAAGCTCTAAAAAACTATGACCTATGTCATCCTCATAATCGAGGTTATTTTACCGGTCTTGCAGTTTCCAAAGTATCCTCTTGCCGCTCACGATTGTTTATTAAAATCAGACGACGATAGTGTTAAAAACTGTATGACATGCCTTTTGTGGACTCGAATGCCATCTTCTTTCTGTCTAGAGATAAAAAATCTTAATAAGTTGGGAAAGTTTCTTATGGCATCACGTTTTATCGAAGGCTTCTAGGTAATCTGTAAAGCACAGATACTTGGGCGAGTGCCGATGGAATGGACAATCTGCTGAAGAGTGGGACATATAAACGTATTGTTAGGGTCATCATTATGTGACTCACATTTGCAATCAATTACTGGCACTCTTGCTTACTTACTTAATTAGTCATTATAACCATTTAGTGAGGATGACAGCCTAGCTTCCTCCCCCACCCAAGTAGTGTGTTTTAATTTTATCCATGTGTGGTGGTACCTATGGTAGTTTAACGATTTTTAAGAAACTTTTCATGGCAATTTTATATTACTTACGAGAGTTTTTGCCAGAAGACTGCTGAAGGAAAGTCGCCGAAGAAAAACAAACATAAAGAAATATAAAAATGTATATTAGACAAAAATAAGACAATATAGCCATAACGGTCGTTACAAAATATTTTTTCAGCTGGGATTTCAGCAACATGCTCTCATCTAATAAGCCAACAAACTATCTACTAGTCTACATCTTTTGTAAGCAAATTACCCCACCAAACCTCTACGTAATCCTTCGCAGTTTCCGTAAGTTCTCCATTTGCTTCTCTTCCTGACGTGGAATGACTATACATATATGGTCCTCCTAAGAGAAGTATACACATCATCAAAGCGATGATTTTCTAAAAATCTCTGGATAACTTTACCTAAGGAGTCTGTTCATAGCTTCCTAGCTTAACGAGCACTAAGATTTCCGGCTAATAAGTTCTCTGTGAAGTGCCTGGTGTGCACCATAGCATTTTGATCGATTTCACTCGGCTTTAATTTTCTGCCTACCATGCTGTAGGCAATTTCTAAGTCCTTTGCGTATGAAACGGAACAAACATCACAGCATTTTTTAATTTCCTTACGTCAGTACAATTACACGTTCATTAAAATTAAAGGAAAAAAAAAAAAAAGAAAAACTGTCCAATTAGATGTGCGTCTTTCATCTCTTTGATTAGCTACGCTCTTTACCCACTCTTTCTCTCTCTCTCTCTCTCTGTCTGTCATATACACACACACACACACACACTAATTATTAATAATAGAAATCGTTATTCTCCTCTAATGTTTGCAAACAATAACTAAGTGACCGTTATTTTTGATTACTTGTAACTGTAACTGACTGACATACACATTCATAATCACATGCCCACACTCATTACTGAGTTTCAATTTTCTCTTGTACACATACACTCTCGCTGACACTCACACACTTATTCACAAATTTTACATTATAATAATTACCGTTACTATTATTATCATAAAATATTATCTCATCTCACTGTTGTTCTACATCTTCATTAATGGGAAAACCCCCATAAGACAGAAAACACAATAGAGAGGAAAAAGATAAAGAGGGAGAGAGAGAGGGAGAGATAGCTATAGTAATATAGGGAGAATATTAAAATAGACAAAACTATAGACAGAGTAAAGTAGGCCTTTTTGAAATATATTTTGGTTTCCAAGCTTCTACAAGGTTTATGGGGCCTCAGAGAAACTGTTCTATTTAGTTTGAGTTTTCATATTAGCATAGTCAGCTCGTTCCACGATTTATTGCAGGTTTCAGCATATTGTTGTCTATGACTGTCTACGGAGCTTGCGTTTAATCTACTGCCACTTTAGCCTGTTGTATTCCTTAACTGTTTGTTGCTTATGTTGTGAATACTTCTTACTTTTCATGGAACCAATGCTCTATTCTCTTTCTGTCTCTACAGTATTCTCCTCTATTTCCTTCCTCTATGAGAGAGTCTTATAATGACAATGAAATCAATTGGGATTGAATTTTCCTGAGCGATTTTCCTGAGAGAATCGAAAAATATGAAAAAATGTGATTTTCTTATAAACGAAAAGGCCCTCAAAAAGGCCCCTTCACCTAATTAAATTCCACCTTTATTGAAAGCACAACGTAATTTCGATGGCAACTAATAATAATGTCCTATGGTGGTTTTCTGCTTCTTCTATTAATTTTTTCTCTCTTTAGTGCTCCGTTTAGATTACAAATTATGACAAGTTTGAGAATGTAAAGGAAGTGCCTGCACTTCCTGTCTCTTATCATTCAGCCCAGCAAGGGAATGCCAACATTAATCACACAATGAATGAATGAAATGGAAGCCTTTAATATGCAAAAATATTTTTTGATTATTTATTGAATTGCTATGAGTTCAGTTTGCCATGAGTTACGTTGTGTTGAGATATTAGATTTCATAGTCAATTTATTATGAAATTACGTGAATAGTAGTTGTATTAGGAGAGCAAGAGTAAAGACCTAATTAAGGTTGGTTTGGATTTTAATGAGCCATGAATTTTGTAGACAATTGAAAGTGAGAGTTGTTTAAAATTTAAAAGAAACTTAGAACAGAAATTTGTTTTCTTTTTTAATAGAATGGGCACAGGAATCGCTAATAATGTTGGCGAAAAATATGACAGAAAATGTTTCGATTACAGAAAGAGAACAAGATCTGCTTAATTGTCTGTTAAAAAATGGTTTCAATTTAGCACAATGGCTTTTTAGGCAACTGACATTCTGTTGCTACCATTTACTGCAGTTCAGTCCATTTGGAAAAAGTTTACAAAACAGCTCAGATTTTCATTATTCAGTCGACATTTGTGGATTTTTACTAAATTCTTGGCCTCAGTTAACAACTAGAAAAAAAAAAATTAGAAAGACTATTAAGGCCCTTGAGAACAAATTCTAAAAACGTTGTAGTCTAGTAGGTAGAGTGTGGTAGATAAGAGTCGCTGGTTCTGACCCCAGCTCCGACACCTCGAACGAAAGCGAATTATAAGAAAAAACAATACTTCTTTCGACGACTTTCTCTCTGCAGTCTTCTGGCAAAAATGTTTATCAAATCTGTCATTCACAGACAACTTTAAACTACAGGTCCCGCTACACATGAATAAACTTAACACACACAGAATGGGCGGTGTGGTTAGCTAAGTTGTAATCCTGACTACAGGGGTTGTAATGACAAATTAAGTAACTAAGAGAATAAATTTCCTGATCTTATTCTATACGGGCTTTTGGAATGCAATAAACCTAAATATTTTTTAATATCAAGAACAACTTTGTGGGCTGGTTCAGGTTGATTTTAAGGGAGTCATGCTGCTTATAGAGTAATCAGGACCTGTCAGTTAGTTTTTAAGCAAATGAGATTGCTTCTATTCTATCCTCATCTTATGGGTTATTGAATTTACAATCTGAATTTAGTTCTCGTTCAGTTGCAATTTTTAATATCCCAGCAATTGAAATTGTATTTTAAACCCGGTCAACCTGTTTGAAATTAAAATTTAATTCGCTTTCACAGAGTTTTTCGAACTAGATTATTAGAGTTCACAGCCATTATTAGTCCTTAGCAACACAGCAACATGTTGCTTTAAAAAAATTTGTTTATAAACATAATCCATCGAAGTTATCATCTCAGCAAACATTTGTTTTTGTTCACGTCTACAAATCGTTTTCATTTAAGGGGGAAATGACGTAATTTAATCATTTTTGCCGTTATAAAATAAAATTTTTATAGTTTTTCCCTTTTTTTTCAATTTCGTTTTGCCAAATAAGGAATTTCCTCAATTAACAAAATTTGTTAAACAATTTCTTTTTATTTCTACGATGGATGGCCTCTGTTAAATCGCAGCTTTCGCTTGAAAAAGATTGGCTTACTTAGGCGGGAGGGTATTAAAGGGAGAAGCGATTTTTTTTTCTGTTTGTTGCCACCATCAATATTACGTGCTGCTTAAGTCACGAACGTTTGTAATTGTAAATTGGTTTATTAAATCCAACAACAACTACAATAACAAATAAAACTACCAGTTACGTTAATTACAAAAAAGACGCGGCTACAAAAACAATTGAAAACATGGGCCAAAACATGTGATTTTCAAATAAAAAAAAAAAAAAAAAACGAAAATCAAATAAATTTTTAAAAACGTTTTTTAAAAACAAAAAAACACAACAAAAGTCATAAAAATTAAAACCGTTTGTTAATGGGAAATTTCATTTTTAATTTTAAACACACACAAAAACAACAAAAACACAAGACCAACAACTTCCGTGTACGACTGATAGCAGTGGGCAATAAAAAGTAAAAGTGGAAATATCCTGTCCTGCACTTCAATGATTTAGGGAAGGGGATTAACAGAGTGAAGTTGGGTAAGTTTACAGGACACGACATGTATTACCGATGCTTTGTGGTACTACACCAGCTGACGTCCTTGATTCGATTATGAACTTACAGTCTTTGGTAAGAGAAACTCAAAGAAATTTATAAGAATACCGGAAGAATACATTTTTTTATCGCAGTTTAAAGCACTGTATAGTGTCAGTAAGTATGTGAGTTCTGATCACAAAGATAACTTCGGCCGATCCGGCCCGGTGGAATCCTTTCACCACCACTAATTAAGAAGGCCATTCAAAGCGCTGTTGCCAAATGTCATGTTCGTAACGGTGTTACACAACACGTATGGTGAACAGTTGCTTGATATTTCACTGCTTATGTAATTTGCGTACCTTCGTAATTAAATTTGTAACTGTTTGTCTGCAGCTTGTAACCTCCTCTAATACACTACATTTTTCGGTGAAATAGGCGTACTTGATAGCTACGTGTTCCTGCACTTTGAGTTCAACCGATCATAAAACTTACAATCCTTTAGCCAGGACTACAAACTATCTTCTCCTAACACCCATGCTGTGTATGTTAATTTTTATTCAAGACTTTGAACCGAAGGCAGCGCCATTCTGTTTTGTTTCTCGAAACAGATTTTCCTGGTTAAGGAATTTGCATTAAATCGGGCTGAATGTCCTGTCCCTGTTGTTTTTTTGTATCATGGCAATGTGCTACAATTGCAATTGTAGGCTCTCTCTAAACTCTGATGTCTTCTACGCAAGACTGAATTTTTTATTTTTATAGTGATTTTTTAATACAAACAGTGGTAATGCATCACAATGCTTTTGTTCTATGCTCGTATGATTTTCTTTGTTTGACCACTGTATTGGAATGAAGCAAAAACCACATGCTTACACCCACATACACACACTTACACAGAAAAAGTTTAATTTTCATGGCATATTTAACTGGCCATAGTTTGCTATTAATTGCTGTGCTTTTGTTAATTTAATTTTTAAATTAAATGCTGCATAATTAATTTAATTACCCTTCATGTATGTGTATGTATATGTATGTGTGCTTGCAGTATCCTTTTAATTGTTCACTGGCTTTCTTCTGTCCTCCCTTCCCTCCACATGTAAATACTCTACATATCGTGGCGTTTGTTAAGGGCGTTCGAATTGAAATTGATCTGAGAATATGTATGTGGCTGTGTGTTTGGGGGTAATGAAGCATTAAAATAACGCAAAAATGTTACATTTTTGCACTTGACTAAACTTTTTAACTTTTGCTATTGCTGCTGCTGCTTTTTTGTTAAACATCAACGGTATTACCATCATCATTATCATCATCACCATCATTGTTGCTATTATCGTCAACGCCTTCATCAGCACCCTCAACATCATTATCAGACGTATCCATATTAACATGCTCATCATCAGTAACACATCCTAACCCCCTCCTCTCAATCCAGTATTATTGTCGTCATTTTGTCGCAACTGAAGGCAACTCAATTCAGAGTATCATTGGCATCGTCATGGGCTTTTGTTAGCAAAACTATGTTGCAAATTCGTTAGAGTACTCTATACTTCAGGCAATCAGGCGTTTGGAAATGTGGCACAGTGGCACCATAATAGCTGCAGCGTAAAATTTACAAAAATATGACATAAGCAGTGATGTTAACATTTGAAACGATAACATTGGGTTACGATAGGGAAGGATGGTCGACCTTAGACTCCCAGGCGTATCGTACTCCATCCAAGCTCTTTATAACGTTCAAAATATTCCATTCCAACACGTCATAAATGACTTAGAAGGTGTTCTAAGCTCCTTTCTTCATGCCACAGCCGTGACAGAGGTCTTTTGGGCTTATGTGCGGTAATCATAGCCATGAATTGGGCTATATTCCCTCTATTCATTCTCAACAAAGAACCAGAGCCGTTCCAGTCAATGCAGGGCCATAATTGTTACGCTCTACTGCGGTTACACACTGCAGTTTATCTATTAGTCTCTGCGGAATCCAAATTGTTACGGTAGAGTTCATAATATTCAGCACGCAAGCGTTTTGCATGTGGTTCGAAATGTGAAAAAATATTTCTTTAAGACGACTTTCTCTCAGATTTCTTCTTTCAAAAACTCTGAGCTTCCTGAATTTGACGCTCAAAGTCGACATTCAATTGTAGGTCCCGCCACTCATGGATAAAATTACTACTTAAGGCATGAGTGGCGTGAGAAACTAGGTTGTAATCTTGACTAAAGGCTGGTAATTAATTTTCTGTAAAAAAGACAATTAAACGTCATTCGATTATTTAAATAAAATCCTATCATGAGCCCACTGTTCGTCCTTATAAACACACGTGTTTGTGTTGCCCTGCATGCATTAATAACTTGAGGAAAAAAGCCACAAAATGTGGTCCATATGCATACCGATGCCGATACCAATACCAACACTAAGACAAGTATTCTTATGCACACATGTTGTTCATACTTACATGTGTACAAAGAGATAGAGATGGAGAGAGAAAGGGAGAGAGCGCAAGAAAAAAGTAGTAAAACTCGTTTCCTTATATTGTAGCACAACGATACAATGCATTTCGCATTGATATCCTTGCCTTGCATGCCGGCAATAAAAGGATATTGGAAAAATACTTTTCATACGACGTGCAGAACAGGATGTTTGAGAAAAATAAGAAAACACAAAAATGTCCATATAACTCTCTCTGAGTGTCTGCATGTGTGTGTGTGTGTGTTTATATGGTTGTTTTACCAATGTGAACAAGTAAGGCAGTAAGCATAGCTTTTAGTTGTTAGTGTGCGTGTCTGTCTGTCCTACAAGCCAAAACACTTGCACTTGTGATGACACTTGCAGTTTAAACCACAAATACTGTTGTTGGCCAAGTTTTCAGCTGAGATTCCTGTTTTCTTGTGACATATTCTTTTCTCTTTCTCTTTTAGTCTCTTCTTTTTCCTTTTTTTTTTTGTTTATTATGCATTGAGGTTTTTCGATTTTGTTTTCTTTTTTTGTTTTTTGTTGTTGTTGTTGTTGTCTTTGATTTTTCATACTCCCTACCGGTGTGTAGGTGTAGAGAATTAATTTCTTTGGAAACATTTTGTAGCACATCCTCAGGATATTCGTAGAAACTGTGGGCGTTTAATTAAAGGTGCTACGCTTAAGGCCAAGGCTTTTTTAAATTTTTAATAAAGAGTTTTCCATTAAAGACCTACAAAGGATACTAAAATGTATGGGGCCAATACCAATATTTATTGTCTGAAGACAATAAATCAGCTTGTTGTAGAATATCGCCTCAAAAGAAGCCATGCACAATGCTGGAGTGCTGGACCTCTGCTGTAGCACTTAAAGCATGACCCAATTAGTATCAAATATCATACCAGCTTTAAAGGTAAATTAATAGTGAGTGGTGCGGTGTCTAGTCCAGCTGGAATCTGTTCGATATTCTTGGCAGCGATCTAACTTCGCAGTGTCGCATAAGAAACCCTGTAGCCAGTTTCACGCTGGCTTTATTCAAATTCAAAGGCAAACCTATTTTAGAACTATAAGACCATAAACTCCTAGAGGCACGACAAGCCTCTCCCTTCGCGCTTCAGCTCATTCTCCATTACCCATCTACTGACAAGGCCGTAGAAATGGTAGGGGGAGGATCCTTGTTGCTGACTATCAAATCGCCCTCAGAACACCCACTGACTCGTTGCCAGGTATACTGCCATCCTCCGGAACTTAGCTACTGTTTGGTTCTTTATAATCCTAAGACCTAAAGGTGAATTTTATTAACAGATCGGTTGAAGACTCTTCACCATTAGCTTCATAGCTTTCCTAAGCCGCAAAATACGTCTCTTTTTCTTTCCTCCAATACGTTTTCTTTGTATTTTGTCTCCCCTGCAACAGTTTTCTTCATAAAATAGTAAAGGAAAGAAGGGGTTTGTCAAGGAAACCATCTCTAAAAAGGAAAAAGGCCGGTTGGTATGGAAAGTGCTAGCAAGATACGAAAATAGAAGGAAAGTGAAACAGAATTTAAATCGAGAGAATTACATGCAAATGTGCAACACGCGTACCATATAAACTAGAGAATTTATTCAATATCCTCTAACACACACACATACACAGAAAGTATGGAAAAAGAAACTGTTGTGTGTAGTTGTACATACACATACTCGTACAGTTAGTTGTCAGCCTTTTTGATATGCAACAGCAATCTCACACGTTTAAGCATTTAAGCCTTAAAGTGTAACGCTGGTACTGCTACGGATACTATGGCTGCTAAAGATGTTGCTGCTGCTATGCACGCTTAAAATGTTGCTGCTCCAATATGTGTAATTGAAAATATTGCTGGCAAATGGCAAAAAATATGAGAGAAAAATGAAAAAAATCTCTTTCTAAATTGACTTTCTGGTGCCGGGAAAACTCAATAAAGTTGTAAATGATTTATAGACGCTCGTTTTTTCCATTCACTTTTTCTTAATCCCCCCCCTCACTCTTACGCAACGAATCTCAGTCTCATGCTCATTCAGTGTGCTTGGTTGGCATTGTTAGGCGCATATTTTTTTGTGGTTTTGGGTAACATTTGACGATACAATGTTGTCGATATTTTCTGATTTTTTTTTATCGTTTTTGTTGGTTTTTTCTTTCTTGCTCTTTCGTTTTTTTTTTTGTAAATTGGAATCTTTTTTTGCTTGAGTGGATTTTATTGCTGAAATAATAATAAAAACCTTCAAAGTTTTGTTTTTGTTTCAAAGTTTTTTTCTTCATTTTTTCATCCTTTTTTCCATTCCGAAACAATTACCCAACAAAACTGTTATCGATAACAATGTTTGTGTGGGTGTAGCAAGAGAAAGAGTATAGAAGGTCTCAAGGTTTCTCCTCCTAAAAATATGCTATGATTTTATGGCTATAAATGCACTGGAAAGAATACTTTGTTTTAAAGCTTAATTGCAGCTGCAGGACGAGCACAAGGGAAATTACTGTGAGCCAGTAAGTTCAGGGCAGACTATTCGTCTTATTGGCTGTCTTAGATTTATTTTAAATTTGTTTATGCGTTACTTTATGTATTAATTTTAAATATTTTTTTCTTATTAAGAAATTTAATTGTTAATCGCTGTTGTTTTCTTTCATTTCAGGTAAGTTTTGAAGAATTAATCACTTATTTGATACGGTGAGTCCATTCTAAGATACTAAAAATTCAAACCGATAGGCTGAATATAAGCCCGTAGCTTCTGTTATGGAGAGTACAAAGTGTCTGACAGATTCCTATCCAATTGGTCTCTTGACATAAACACCAAGCTTTATGATTTTGGGAATTGAAATGTGAGGGCTTCAAGGCTATGAACTCGCAATTACTTACAGCAATTTAGTCAGGATTACAACCTAGTTTCTCACACCACCCATGTTGTGCGTGTTAGGTTTATCCATGAATTGGTGGACCTACTATTTAATGTCGTTTTCGAACATTTAACATCCAAAAATCTTTTCAGGCATTCACGCTTCACTATCTAATTCTGCCTTTCCTTTTAATCTGTATACAATCCCCAATGCCCTAAGCTTATTAATCGATTTCAATTGCCATTATTTTCAATCTTCTAAGCACTAATAATTCCATCTTACTTTTTGTAATTAAAATGTCTCAAGTAAATCGAATAAAATTTGTTTCCCAAAGAAGATGGCGGCGAATGATGCCTTTAAGCAGCATCGTATTCAATTGCTAACTTCTTTAGAAGCACAATGGAATTCTTATACAAGAATTAACTGTAATTTCATTAAAGTGGAATTCAAGTAGTCCATTGCCTAAAAGTATACAACAAAACAATTTGATTTAATTACGCACGCAAAGTATACAACAATTTTTAATGCAAAACAAAGGAGGGAATGGGAAAACTTAACTTTTGTTTGTTTTGAAGAAATTATCGTAAATTAAACGAAAAGAAAAGTTGAATTTTCTTTTTTATTTTCATTCATTATATAAGGAGTTTTGCACAATGTAAGCAGTTATTGAAATCAGACTTTTTTCTGTGGAAAAATGGTTTTTAAAACCTGTTTCAAACGCATGTAGACTTTGGTTCTTACTTACTTAATTGGTCATTACAACCCTTCAGTCAGGGTTATTGACCTAGTTTCTCACACCACTTATGTTGTGTGTGTTAATTTTTATACACAAGTGGCGGGACCTACAGTTTAAAGTCGACTCCGAACGACAGATTTTTTGAGAAACTTTTTCATGGCAAGTTTATTTACTCTCAGAGTTTTTGCCAGAAATCTGCTGAGAGGAAATCGCCGAAGAAATACTTTTTGTATTTCGTTTTGATGTCTGGCCTGGGGCTCGAACCCTGGCTTTACGTCTAATAAGCCAACACACTACCTACTAGACTACGGCGACTTCATGTAGACTTTGGTTCAGTGATGGTTAATTTATAGTCGGTCAAAACTCAATAACATTTAAAAAGGTGCAGTTTTCGGACCTATTTCGTTGGATAGCTATTGGACAAAGAATTCCAAAACAGTAATCGGTACGGTCGGGCACTATTTGGAATCCGAGAGATGAACAAAAAAATCAGATAAAAAATTAAGTTGTGGCGGAAATGGACCTAGCAGGCTGGATAGCCATGGCATCAAAGATTGCAAAACAGGTGTGCTTACAGTCAGGCTTTACTTGGAACCAGAAATGTAGACAACGAAGCTAATTGTTTTCTTCAAATGACCAACAAAAGGTTTTCTATATAAATCAGGCGAAATTGTCGCATTGTAATCTTATTGTCGACGACTTGCTTTTTTGAGGATGGCTTCCATTTTCTGTACCGATGATTTGCCTTTTTTGATCAATGACTGGCATTTTTTGGTCTATGACTCGAATTTTATTTCCGATGACTTGCACTTTTTTGGTTGATAGCTTGCACTTTTTTGGCATGATGACTTGCATTTTTTGGTCGATAATTTGCATTTTTTTTCGTTGACTTGTTTTTTTGTTTGCCAATGACTTGATTTCTTGGCGCTGGCTTGCATTTTTTGGACGATGACTTCCATTTTTTGTTCGATGACTTGCATTTATTGTTCGATGACTTGCATTTTTTGGTCGATGACTTTCATTTTTTGGAACGATGACTTGCACTTTGTATATAATTAAGTAAGTAAGTAGGCTCTATGCTATAAAAGTGGCTACGTTTTAATTATTTTTACGTGTTCTTCGGTTCATGTTCGTAAACGCAAATAAATGACACTTCAAATGACAAATGCCAAACCCGTAGCTTAAATTCTAATAAAGAGATGATCGGATATAACCGAAACAAAAGTTTCTTTAATTGTCTTCAATTTAAACACTTCTCTACTACTTAAGTGCTGCTGAGTAGCACATACTTTCTAAACTTTTTTTTTTTGTTTAAGTTTTTGTGTGCCTCAAATTTTTTTATTGTCTTCTAAAGATGTGCAGCATTTAGGCATCATAAGTTATTCCTTTGAAATGTTTATTTAGACCCCAAAAGGATGCCAAAGAATAAGTAAATCAATGTTTATTTTGATCAATTTAAACGAATTACGTGCCCTGATTTCCTTTATGCGGATATGTTCCCAAGTTTCCCTTTCATTTGGAAAATATTCTCTAACACACGCACACATAAGCTACTGTATACAAACTGTGTATGTGTACTCGTTGTGTTTGGTCAACCTTGACCGAAGAAGAAGACGAAACTCATTATTTATTTACTTGGCTATATCACTTCAATGTTGGCTATTTACTTGGCTCTTAAACCTCAATGCCAGGTAATGCCCGGTAATAGGTAATGTTTGGTAATGATGTACACAAGATGCCAATGTAAAGGTGTTGGTGTGAAGGGTGATGATGGTGATTAACAGTGTAAAACTAAAACATTTCGTACACCTCACGCCTGTACATGAGAGAAGAGAGTAGTTTGCTTGAAAAGGAAGGTATAAGCTTTTTCGTTTAATAGTGTGCGTGTTTAAATCATTTACCATCATGGGTAATGTAGGGGATTTTATAGTAATTTTTATGCGATTACACTTATACACACGCAAGTTTCTTGTTTTTCTTCTTCTGCTTTTGCTCTCTCACTTCCATACAATAATAATAACAATAAAAATTATCAGGAACAAGTTTTCTTTCAACAACAACAAACACTCCCATTTACAATAATAAACAATGAGAAGAACAAGAGAATAGCATGAGTATTAACAATTACTGTACACCACTAGTGGTGTTATTGTGTTGTAATTTTTGTTATTGGCATTCAACAGGTCTCAGCTGTTAAATAAGAAAATTATCAAAACAATTAAAATTACAATAATAAAATCGCAACAACAACAATAATAACAACAAACACTATTAATAATAATAATAATAATAACACTGTATTACTCTATTGTTGTTGTATTATTGTTGTGTTGGTTTTAACGATAAGCATGAGCTTCAACTATGAGAACATGAATAAATTATGATAGTGTGAGAGGAAATAAGTTATTAATGTAAACAAAGAGAGGAAGGGAGGCAGAGAAGAGAATTAGTTTAATGTTATAAACTCAATAGCCGTAACATTTGCTGCCCAACTGCATTCGTGTTTATTATTTTCAAAGCGGCAGAATAAGGTAGCCACTTCATGTGGGAGTTGAGGCAATCTAAACTTTTGTTGGTAAATTACAATGAGAGGAGATCTGAGCCATGCATCAGTCTATCAAAAAATAGCCAGAGTACTGTGGACTCAGGGTATACTTATTCAGATTAGGGGTTGTGACGAGTCTCACCATGTAAATTCCGTGATGAAGAGGCTAAATCATCGGAAAACTTTTTTAGAACCTTTGAGGACAATATTGATAGAGGACACCATTATGCGGATACCCTATACAGATTGAGAGGAGTAAAATAGATTGTATGAATGCGGTACAATAGCATCTCTTCACGATAATATGATTATTACCTGGAGACTATACGCTTTCATTAAGTCGCCATAGTCTAGTAGGTAGTGTGTTGACTTATAAGACATGAGGCCTCGGCTCAAACCCCGGGTCAGGCATTTTCACCTAAACGAAATATGTAAAAAAATATTTCTTCGGCAATTTCCTCTCAGCAGAGTTTCTCAAAAATCTGTCCTCCGGAATCGACTTAAAACTGCAGCTCCCACTCATGGGTAAAATGAACATACACAACATAAATGGTGTGAGAAGCTAGGTCGTAATCCTGACTGAAAAGTTGTGATCATCAATTATATATGTTTGTATGTGTGTCTGTATTGAGTCTGTCATGTAGATTCAGTGATTCATCGCAACACATTCTTTGACGCTGTAGGGACAATAGCCTTAGAGGACACCAATATGGGGATACCCTATACAGATTGAGGGGAAGTAAAATAGATCGTATGATTGCAGTACGATATCATCTCTTCACAAGAATATGATTATTACCTGGAGGCTTTACGTTTTCATTGGAAGATGTAAATGATTGAGATGTGAGTGTGTGTGAAGATAGATTTAAAAATCTATTACCCTGGACGCAAACCAAGTTAGTTAACAGAGCTTTGTTATGTTACCGGATTACATTAGCTTTCGGAAATGTGTAATTATCTGTTTATTGTACTTCTTATTACGCAATATTTTGTAATAATGATTAACGATGCGACTAATTTTACATACTTGTGCTTTTTTACATAATTTTAACCAGGAATTTTAATCCGTTTTTCTTTTCAAGCCTTAAATTAATTGTTTAACAGCATTCTGTTAGTAAAATAACAGAGCTCTGTTAACTGACTTGGTTTGCGTCCAGGGTAATAGATTTTAAAATGTATTTTCACACACATTTAGGTGTGATAGGTTTAGTAACATAGTATTTATGTTCCTATTGCACTTTCGTGTGAGTCTAAGATGGTTTTCCTATGGGAGCTTCTGGTTTCCTCTAGATGTTGTGGTTTTTCAGGCAATTTCGATTGATATTTTGTACAATTCCTTGTAAGTAGACAGCTTAGCTGTTCAATAACGCCATTTTGGTGGTTTGTTTCTTTACTAAGTCTCATGGGTAACACAATGGAATTCAGTCTTTGGTCCTAAAAGAAGAACGGAATGGGTTGCCCTTCTGTTCTACCTAAACCAATAACGCTTAGCAAAATTTTTCTATATACAAAACCCTTCTGGCTCTTACACTTCACCTTCTGTACGTGGCATGTACGGAACAGTGCCCCTGCATTATCAACATCCGTCCCCCTGTCGTTACTAATTTTTGCCATTTATTTGAAATATTTTCGTTGGTTTTTAGTTTTTTTTTTTTGGCTTAAAATCTTGATTTATTTATGTGCATTTTATTTAACAAATTACTTTCTACTCCAGTAATGACAGATTATAATGACAAATATTTTTTAACCAGAAAAATATTATGAAAGAGAGAAAGAAAAAAAAGTGAGAGCGCTTTTATAATGCTGGTTGGTAGCTGGTAGCTCTGGCAAGTACAGAATTTTTTTTCATTCATTTTTTAGTAGGGTTTTTTGGCGTAAGAATAAAACCTGACATGATTTTCAATTTGTCGCAATTTTGTTTTGCAACAAATAACGGTATAGAGTACACATATATAACGTTCTCTCTCTTTGTGTAGAGTGATGGTGGTGGAGGGAGAAAGTATTGGGATAAGCGTTCTAAAGGGTGATTTTTTCGCTATTACCTTTTTGGCAACACTGGTTTAAACAGCTCACGCACGTTTCGTGTTTTGTTTCACTGTCAAACATCTTCAGGTTGGTCTATAATTTAACAATGAATCGTCTTACAAACGAACAACGCTTGCAAATCATTGAATTTGGCATCATTGGACCGTACTTCTTCAAAGATGCTGCGAATCGTAACGTAACTGTGATTGGTGAGCCCTACCGTTAGATGATATCCAACTTTTTTTTTGCCCAAAATGCAAGAGCTTGACTAGCATGACATGTGGTTTCAACAAGACGGTGCCACATGCCACACAGCACGCGTAACAATGGACTTATTGAGAGGCGAGTTCGGTGAACATTTTATTTCACGTTCGGGACCGGTCAATTGGACGCCTAGATCGTGCGATTTAACGCCTTTAGACTATTTTTTGTGGGGCTATGTTAAAGCTCATGTCTATACAGACAAGCCCGCTTCAATTGACGCATTGGAAGACAACATTGAAGCATTTATTCGTGAGATACCGGCCGAAATGTTGGAAAGAGTATGCCAAAATTGGACTAAGCGGATGGACCATTTGAGGCGCAGTCGCGGTCAACATTTGCATGAAATAATCTTCAAACATTAAATTATATGGACCGTACTATCGATTCAAATAAAGATTTCATGCCTTTTTCTGAATTTTATGTGTTTTTTTTTTCCTATAGCTCTTAAAAAATCACCCCTTATTTTAATGCCATCATGCATAGGGGGGAGAGGAGAAGCATTTTTGATAAACGCACTATAAATCACAAATCATAACAAAGAAAACCCCGAAAAATATAATATTGGGAGTGGTGGATAAATGGATGAATGAATGAATGAATGGACGAATGAATGAATGGACAAATGAATGAATGAACAAATATTTTCTAATAATAATCATAACCCCTCCTTGGAGGCAGAGGGATTGGCTCTCTTTGATTTGTTTTGTTTTTTTTTGTTTGATTTCAAAAAACCTAAAATTTATGTCCCGTTTAAAATTCTTTCGATAAAAATTCCCTTTAAAACATATTTTTTACTTCCATTTCAAGAAAATTGTTGTTGTTTTTCTTTTATTTTCGTTTGTTTTCTTTGGAAATTGATTGAAAGTTTTCCGGGTATATTTTTGTTGTAGTCGTCGTTGTTGTTTTGCCTTATATTTAGAATTTCCCTGTGTTTGCCTCTACTACTACTACTACTGCCACTGCCACTGGTGACTTCGTAACCCATAAAATCAATATTTTTTTCAGTTGTTGCTGTTGTTGTTCGTTTTGCCCCCAAAAGTGAAATAAATTATCAGCGACAAGAACTAAAACAACAACAACTTATTGAAAGTGCAACTTAAACAAACAGTAGGGGAAAGCAGAAGAAAAGTAGTCCAAAAGAAGCAACTTAAGAGTGGAATAAAATACAGGCCAATTAAAGGGAAAGAAAAAAAAAAAAAAACTACAAAATATGAAGAAAATGTTGTTGCCTCAGGTTGAAATGTTTATAAACATTTTTGAAGGGAAATTCTCTTTAAGTAGGTAAACTTAAAGGAAAGCAAGCTTATGTGGCGATTCATTCTTTTTAATAGTTCAGTTCAAGTGATTTTATTATCGTGAAAAAGTGTAGAGAAAAACCTTACAATTGGAAAATCGAGATCTCGGCAAGGCCTTTGATATTCACAAAATATTTCCACAGCTTCCAATCGCAAACCCGTGGATCTGTGCTCAGTTGTTAGCAGCTGCTAGTTTTCCAGCACTTTCCTATCAGGCTTTAAAGGTCTGCTTAAAGTCCTGCCACATATTATGAACTTATTTTTATGCAATCCCCTTTAGTTCATTTGTACCTTTATGGCCACATAATTTTTCTTTTTGTGTGTATGTGTATCACATAAACAATCGTTTTCGATGGTTTTCATTCGTTTTTTGGGCCACATTTTGATTATTCTTGGCGTTTGCCGTTCATGGCTCTTATGGGGGGTATTGATTACGAAAATAAACTTTGGCCTCATAGGATAAAAATAAGGAATCAAAGCTTTGTGTGGCCAATACAACAATAAAACCAACTCCAAGAACAAACCAAATCACAAATGTGGTCGTTGAGCCCACACATGATGGCAATATAAACGTCGAACACACATACCTATACACTCATACAAATATAAGCACTTGCTTATGAATAAAAAAAGGCACACACACACACAGACATACTTAAGGCAAGCTGCTACAACACACGAAACACGTAGAAAAATTGTGCTTCACAAAAAGAAAGGAAGGAAAAGTTGCAAACAACCTAAGGCTGTAATTTATGCCATACCCAGTTTAGAAGCAGACAAAAGAGAAAGAGAGAGAGAGAGAGTGAAACTGTATTGTCATGTATTTCGCTGTGTTTTTGTTTAACATTTTCGCCATCAGATTTCTTATAGTTTTAGCCTGTATTGGCGGCCGTTATTGAAGCCAAAAGCCTTTAAGTATTGTCAAGAAGTGAATACACAACAGGAACCACAACAACAAAAAAACTGGTCCACATAATGGTATATTTTTTTTTTGGTTCGTCCTTTTTTTTTGGCTAAAATATCAGGCCAAAATACATTAAAAGACAGCGCAATAAAAGACATTTTGAACGGAAATGCTTCTTTTTGTTTTGTTTGTTTTTGTTGGTGTTGCCTACTGGTCTGCTTAAATCCAATTGTGATGACCGAATTTTTTAAATCTAAAACCTTATCCTTACAGGGCAAATACAGTAGTTTTAAGAATTTAAAGACAGTGTTTAGTTTAATCCACATGCACACTCAGAGAGAGAGAGAGAGAGAGCGAGAGAATTCAATTTCCTTTCGTTTTTTATCACAAATAAAGTCTTGACAAATCAGTGGCACCTTAAATCCACCTACACACCTAGCCAGCGAGAGAGAGAGATAGAGAGTGTTGTTGTAATAAATCATGGCAACATTTAGTTTTTCTTGTTCTCGTTGTTGTTGTTGTTGTTGTTTTTTGAGTCTGCCGTTTTCTACCTTTTTTTATTTTTTGGTTGATTTTGTTGGTCTATTGTCCTTCAGCTTAAACTTACAGGTGGTGTTAGTTTTCTATAAAAGTTTAGCCAAAAATAAATTGGAAAAGAATTCAACAAAAGAAATGAAAAAAATTTTAAATATAAACTACGAGGGTTGTTTCACAAGAGGTAAATGGAATATTTTGCAT
This sequence comes from Sarcophaga caerulescens, assembly GCA_927399465.1. Taxonomy (NCBI): domain Eukaryota; kingdom Metazoa; phylum Arthropoda; class Insecta; order Diptera; family Sarcophagidae; genus Sarcophaga; species Sarcophaga caerulescens. Next base: position 27,974,252 of record OV656866.1, read on the forward strand.
GCTTTTCAACTGTCTTTGTCTTTATTTGACTATTTCCACTAAGCGTTGATGGTAAATATCATTTGCTATCCTTTAAGTGCTTCAAATCGTGGCATAAAACTCCCTAAACGGCAACTTTCTTAGCAGTCTTCTGGCAAAAACTCTCAAAACAAAAAAATTCCCATAAAAACTTTCTCAAAAATCTGTTGTTCGACGTCGACTTTAAAATGTACGATTCCAACACTTATGGATAAAATTAACACATAATATGGGTGATGTAAAAAGCTAGGTTGTAGTCCTGACTAAAAGGATTGTAATGATCATTTGATTGTGCTATAAAATACAGTCTACATAAAGTATAGTCTGCCCTAAATAAGGCAGAAAAACTATAAATTCTCTTTAAGGCTTTAAATTCCTAAAATTCTCACCCTACCCTCCTCCGTGTAGAATATTATAAAAACAAAACTAAATTTTGGCAAATAATCTAATTTTCCTTTTGTTATCAAAATCTTTAGTTTTTCTTGCTTTTATTGCCATTCTATTCCGGTGGTATTCGTTTAGAACTGCAGGTTATATTTCATTTATTTAAGGACCCATAATGGTGTAGCAACGTTTGTGTAGGTGTAGGTGTGGATTTGATAGTTTCTCAATGTTTGTGTTGGTTTTCGTATTTAATGTGGAACCATTAAATAAAAATGTGATTGAAAATCTGAAAGAAAAGAGAGAAGGAGGCAATTTTAGGCAAATATGTGGCGGATTACCATGTATCCATATAAACAGTAGAGGTTATAAAAATACGCCCAAAGGGAATTTAAAACAAAAGTTTTAAATTTTGGGAAATTCAAATAAAAGGTGGATGAGAATTACGTTGATACATGTTCAGGAATGAATCTTTTGATTCGTATAGACATGGTATTTAGACCAGGTTAGATGCTTAAGGTCTCCGGTAATATAAACGCCAGAGACAGAGTAAAATGTCACAAGATGCTGCTAAGGTTACTGAAAGATTGCTTCCAGAAGACCAGAAGCTCTTAGCTGTTTCACGTAGTTTATCAGGTAATACTTGACAAAGCTCGATTTAGAGGCGAGGTGGTGCAGTGGTTAGGATGCTTGACTTCAAACCCAAACAATCCAGGCATAAAATCTGCAGTAGATGAAAAATTTCATCATGTCTATTAAAAAATAAAGATTTGCTTTACGCACTGTCTTGACAGACAATGCCCACCTCTGTCGCTCACAACCAGACTCCATATTAATAGTAAAATAATCCACCCTTGTGAGTAACCTATGATTTGTCAAGCCTTGTTACTTCCTCTCCTGTGTTTGTCTACTCAGATAATGTCTAGAAAATTTCCGCCATTGATTGGAATGTTACCGGGTCCTATACGTTTTCTATTCAATGCCTTATCAATTGCCCCGTGAGGAGTATTATCACATGCGCTATATTCTCATCATCCATGAACTACTTAATGGCTTCCACTGTTACTACAGATACTGTCACCGTCGATCTACTTGTAATGTACGCTGGTTGCCTCTCTTCATCCTCTAAATAATTCATTCTGGAATTTTACGGCCCATCCTTCTGTTCAGTGCCTTATCATTTGTCTCGTGAGTAGTATTACCACATGTGTCCGTTATATTCTCGTTATCTATGGACTCCTTAATATCTTCGACTATAAATACAGACACTATCTCTGTTTCGCCTCCGAGACGAAAAGTATAGGAATTTTTGGCAGCACAATTTCCTCAGAAAACGGAGTACTATTGAATCCTTTAATGCATTATCACAGAAGGCATTATTTCGACAATTTGGTATAAAGACACAAAAACAGTTGGCAACCCTATCATTCTAGAGTTGGTACAGTAGGCAGTAAAACAGATAAAACAATTAAGAGATCGAGAGAATGCTTGGTGACAAGCAGTCATAGTTTCCTTAAAGAAAGAAAAATAACCTAAAAAGTAACCTAACCTCCAACGTAATTAACCACAACCATATGTGAATTGCATTGAGTGTTATTTGCCTGGTAAAGTTTTTCATACAAATTTTACACTTCCAGAGTAAAGTGCAGATACAACCTTGTCTTCCTTACATCTTTCGTTTCCTTTGCCGTTAGCTGGTTTTCAATTGCTTTAGTTTTTAATGGAAGTTTTTTCTTATTTAGAAATCGAATCGATTTCATTGTGTTACAATTTTCAAAATAATTTTTTCTTTTGTTTTTCTGTTTAAAACATTAGCGATGAACGAATGTGCGAAAAACTACAAGAACTTTTATTTAACAGCGAACGAAGAACTATTTAAAGTTTTTAAAAAAAAAAAGTTGAATTGAAAAGAAAAGTTTTATTGTTTCTCAAAGATAGTGTCAGTATTTGCATTGAGGAAGGGAAACAAAGTAAGAAAACAATGAAACTAGAAACACAAAAATGTAATTAAAATGTTTAAAAGAGAGAGAAATTGTTAATCACTGTTACAGTCATAGTTACGGTAACTGTTAGAGTGTGTGATAAAAAAGAAAAAGAAAATAAAAAAAAACTTTGTCAAGGAAAATAAATCAATTCCGTTTAAGAATATAATTTGAATGGCAAATGCATTTACACTAAAGTACAGCGGTATAGGAACACTGCCTCTCTGGTCTTTGCCCCATCTCTAGTTCATAGGGTGGCCTCCTCTCTGAATAGATCATGTATCTTCCAATTATTTCCACTCACTTTTATTACTTTATCGTTGTAAGTTTCACGATGATTATGTTGCGTTTTTACCCTTTTAGAAACGTTAAAAATATGATTGCAAATAAAATAAAAATAAATATGTGTTTAGTTTTAAATCAATTCTTTATTGTTCGCACAATTCCGTGTGCCACCTTTCACGATTTGACTTAACCAACAACAATTTGTTTTAATTGTTATTCTTCTTTCACACTCTTCCGCATACACAATAACAATTGTTCAATAGATCTTTATAACAGAGATCTTCAAACCACAATTATTCTCTGACTGAATTCTTACTGAATCGCTGTTGCCTGCTCTGTCTTGCCTTTTATATCGTAGGGTAAGCAGTCTGATGAATGCACTTGAAGGAGAATGTCTTTACCTTCGCGAAATCTCTATAGTTGCTTGCAGTGTTGCCTGTTTACTTGTTTTTCCGCTTTTTTTTATACTGCACTTTGTTGTTGCCTGTTTACTTCTTAATCCCTTCTTTTATACTAAACTGTTGTTGTTGCTTGTTTACTTCTTTGTCCCCTTTTTTATACTGATGTTGTTGCTATATTTTTGTTTATTCGTTAATCATGTAAACCAGCCCATTGTTTTGTTTATCATTTTTAGAACACCATTTACATTTTCGTAACAATATTTTTTTCATTGACACATATCACGAATCATGTTTTTATACAGAAAATATTTACTTTGGAAAACCAAGAGACAATTAAAATCACCCACTATTTTCCTAGCACGGGGCTATTCGGTCTATTATGCCTGTAAAAAGCCTTTATTGGTTCAACAACTTTATTAACTAGCAGTTCATATGTTACTGCCCTCTCTACCACCACAGGGGCCTTCACACTTACTAGAATCAAATGTAAAACAGTCATATTATTTCTTATGCTCGTTAGCTTCTCTCACTTACTCACTTTTAGTAAAAATGTCAACGACAATATTGATTACCTTGAAATTGCCTCGTTATGAATGTAACGTTATTTAAATACCAACAAAGAAGAAGAAAAAAAATATTTCAGGAATTTTGCATATTTATTCGCGAAGAAAAAAACCGCCAGAGTTTATCCATATTTTTTCCAATTAATCGTCGTTACTTTTGATATTTATCAGCACCTCTCTTCTGTGTAATTTGCAATATTCGATTGAACTTTACAGCACGGTTGCTCATATTTCATGATTTTAAATGAACCTCCAAACAACCAACCAACGAATAAAGAATAAACGAATGAAGAGAAAAACATATTCATTTTCAAATTATTTATATTTATTTTAACAAATACAACAACAAATAAAACAAAAAAATAAAATTTTTAATAAAATTGTTATCTTAACCAAACAGCCAGCCAAGCATAACAACAATGCCGCTACAATTTAACCCCTAATGGAGCAATAAAAACATTTTTGTTATGCCAATTGCAAATGCAATATTGCAATTTGCCAGTGCAAATAGGCTCGTGTTGGCCAATAAAATTTAATGAGTCTGCTGGTGAAATTTAAAACCAAATGGTTATAACCATTTCTATATATTATGTTATGACATATATATGTTAAACAATTTTGGTGTGTTATGCATGCATACTTTGCATGCTTAAATGTATCCATACTTCCAAAGTCAAGAGAGTCTTTCGGTTTCAATTTTCATTCAGGTTTTTGTACTCAGGTTTTGAAATTCTGGAATCTGCATTGAGTTTAAATCATAGAACGAATGTAGGCTGAGAATATATCCAACCGAGATAAAGCATAACACCCCAGAGTTGATTGTTAATAGTATCAACGGAATGGCTCATACCCTCACTAGTAACGTCAAATATTTTCTAGTGATATTGCAGCTCTGAACACACAAGGATCAACTTGCAGTAAAGCTAAACAAAACCTAAACTGATGTATCAGTTCTAAAAATTTACGTATGTATACAGACTATACAGTTTTGAAATTTCTTTGAAAAAAAAAGTGTTAAAGTGAAAAAGTGGCGCCGCTAAAAGTATGGGTTTGCGTCTTTGGTTTTTAAATTCACACACATTACTAACTCTAACGGGCTGCCATCACTCATAATTCCACAATAAGTGACTATGAAATTGAGTGAATTGAAATTGAGTAGTCGCCGTAGTCTAATAGGTAGTGTGTTGGCTTATTAGACGTAAAGCCCGGGTTCGTATCCCAGCTCAGGCATCAAAACGAAATATGAAAAAAAAATATTTCTTCGACGAATGCCTCTCAGCAGATTTCTGGCAAAAACTCTGAGAGTAAATAAAATTGCCATGAAGAGCTTCTCAAAAATCTGTAGTTCGGAGTCGACTTTAAACTATAGGTCCGCCACTAATGTATAAAATTAACGCACACAACATAAGTGGTGTGAGAAGCTAGGTCGAAATCCTGACTGAAGGTTTGTAATGACCAGTTATGTATGTATGTATGAATTTGAGCGCCACAAAAGTATGTATGTAAAGAATTATTGATTTTGCCAAAATCTAAAGTAAAATTTAATTGGACATTTCTACTGGCTATACGATACTTGAACGCCGCTTCAAACCTGGTTTTGTAATACAAATACCACATAGGACAGCAGAATACTAGGCACTCCTTTGGATTACTCGAGCACTTTAGTACTGAAATATTGTCTATAAAGCGAATCCAGTGTCAGAGAATATCGTTTGATGATTGCCCACGTTAACTAACATTTAAATGGCCATTAGAGCCCTAGACGATGTGTATAGCACATCAAAAAATTTCTATGATTACTGGGTGTGTCTGGAGCAGCTATCGTAACATTCAGCTGTTACTCTCATACAGGTTCCTAGAAACGGAAAGACATTGAAGACAACAACAAGGTTGTCGCATTTGCGAAGGCTGGCGCAACAGCCTTTAGATCACTGGATGGTCTGTACAGCACATCAAAAATTTTTTAAGAGTGTCAGAGTAAGAGTGCAGTTACCCTCATACAGAATCCTGAAAACGGAGAGATATTGAAGGTAACAACAAGGCGGTCGCGTTTGCGAAGGCGGATGCAACAGCAAATTAAAATGAATTTATACACCAGATTGACATTCCTCTGCACAAGGGCAAACACATGATTTTACCATCTCTCTTTAGAGCCAGATACTGACTCCTTGCAGCCATTGGATGGCTGGAAATGTCTCACAGCGATATTCTTCTCCTTCGGCTATGGATGTACAACCGAACTATTCACTATATTGACTCCTCAGGACGGGTGAAGTAACTAATTTTTGGTGACAATAGTCGTCTGTTACTGCAAACCTGAGGATCTAGAAGGTTTCATAAACCGGATTGACTGGCTAGGATGATATCTTGAAAAGGAAAAATTTATCTGTGGGTGCCAAGAAGTCTAAGTAAATTTTTCGCTCTTTCTTGTTTCCTTTTATTCTTGTTCTCCTCTTGATTTTATTTCCTTTTTCTTATTTTTTTTCCTTATTGATCACAACGGACCAATAGGTGCACCCTTCCAACCTAACCTTAGCTAACCTAATCGTATACAATACATAACACTTTTGTATGCAATGCAGTTTTATTGGCTGCTACGTGTACATGTTTACGGTTTTAAAAAGCTTTTTAAATTAAATAATTTTCTTTAATTTAAAGGCTCTTAAGCTCTTTAAGGGTTTTTTTCCTACAAATAAATATTTTCTCTCTCTCTTTCTTTTGCTCTTCGTTAAATGTGTGTATTCTAGATGGTTGCATGTGTAGGTGTGCGTTACGCCTGTCTATGTTGAGTTTGTGGTCCATAATTCTCTTGTCTTCTTGAATTTTGCTAATAAAATTTAAAAAGTATTTACATTGGAAAAGCCACAGTCACAGCCACAGCCACAGTCACAGTCACAAACACACAAAGCATCAGCAACAGCAACAGACTGCATGCACCAACGCCACCAGCAACTGCAAACAAAATCTACGCAATCTAGAGTAAAATGGCAACAGAAGCCGAAGCAGCAGCATCAGTTGTAGAAGCATGGTAGCAGCAGCAACATTAGCCATCAGACCAACAGTCATTAATAACGAATTGGTTTCTGTGTTGCAAGTAGTTTTCTAAAGAACTTAATGACATTTTGAATTATGCAATCAGCGTCTAAAATGGATGCTACAGTAGGCAACTGTAGGCCGCAAGGCTGTTAATTTCATTGCCATTATCTTACCAAAAGGGTTTGTAGCATTCCTTTTCGTTCGACTTTAACTTTAGATTGCCATGTAGTAAGTTTTCCTTATGCTTGTTATTCATGGGCTTTTAAAGTTTTCGCCAAAGTACATAAAATGAGCAGCAGTTATTGGCTATGAAAACTAAAATAAAACTACAACAACAACAACTACTACTTGCTGTACATACAGGCTATGCAATATTTTGTCTTTCAAGAGATTTTTTTGTTTGTTTTTTTCTATGAAAAGTAAACCACACCACTACCACTCCCATTATAGATTTATAAGCGAATTATTAAAAAAAGAAAATTCCTTTATTTTTATTTTTAAAAACTTTATAGATTTTAATCAGATTTTTACGGCATTGCATGTGCCATTACTAACGCTCCAGCAGCAGTAGCTGCATTAGCAACAAACCATCAGTTGAACGAAAAGTTTATGTTTTTCAAGGTTAATTATTAATTTATGGAACCAAAGTCAAGCAAAATAGAAAGAAAAGCGAAAGAAAATATGAATAAAGTTTTACTGTGCAGCATTTTCTTTTGAAGAAGAAAAATAATTTTTTATTCTTTATTAATTCGGCAGTGAAAAGTTATTACAGAGTCTAGAAAAAGGGAAAATAATTTAATAAAACGATGGCTTAGAATGACAAGTTATTTCCTTTAATGGGAAAACTTCTGAAAACTATTTAAAGCGGTAATATTTTGCAAATATTTTATCGATAATAATAGTAATAGTAATAATATGGCTGGTATCAAAACAAATAAAAGAGTTTCCATGCCTGAAGCACGTAACTTGATAAATAGACCTTCAATGGCAAAGTAAAAGAAATGTTCACTGCTTTAAAAATCGCAAGAGAAATGTCCCCATATTTTGCGGTATTTTCATTGTGCATTACAGATTTCTGCAGTTCCACATTAAGGCAGAAGATGTGTTTTCTATTCTTAAACTACGGTTTTGGATGGCCTATATGTGATATTCGTAAATTCTTCTCTCAGCTAATCTAGAATAATCGATTTTTGCTAACATAATTTAGGGCTGTGAGGGTGAAACTTGCGGCGGTAGATATCAAGTTCATCAAGAACAATGCTGAGAACATCTGCTGAGAACTCAGTGAGAATATTACTAAATATTACCCTGTTACTAAAATTTTAATCTTTCCTTCCGTCTACTTCGCAGACCTTGTAAGGATAGTCATTTGGTTTTACCAAAGACTCTTTATATCCTGATTCTTTATATCCTATTGCCAGAGCATTATGATATCCAGCTTTGACCCTTACCCTCCCTCTGTGAGATGTAACCAGTCTCTAAAGCTTGCAACAGTGTCAATTTTCGCCAAACGGATTTGATAGGTTTTACCAGACAATATACGGTTACCTATTTTTGACTTACCAATCTTTAGGTTGAGTTAGGTTATATGGCGGACCCTCTCGAAGGAAGAGGTCCCACTTTGGCCAGCATTTAGACCCATAACGATTCCATAATTAATTCTACCCGGGGGGCAACCATTCCCTACCGATCCTTAATGGGATTCAACTTTCCATATTCAATAGTGTTAAATGTCCGGGTGTCATTCCTAATTCTAAGCCTTCTTAGAAGGGCAATCCTATTGATGGGGCTAGGAAAGCGACAAATAGAGCATTACACCTTGACACTGTAAGAAGAATTACAAGAGTACTTTAGGGTGATTCTAATGAGAAGAGACTCATGAGTATTTTAAAACGAAATAAAGGCGACCTGATCATGATAATGAGAGTATCCACGAGACTCTGCGCCTTACGTTTACATCTGAATCGTGTTGGCGTGATGGAAAGAGATAAACAACAAAGGGCATATGCTGAATATATTGAAACGATGGCTTTTTAGTTTTCTTCCTTTTTTTTTTTTGTACGACCACTCTGAGTGTTGGTGATGGCCCCTACTCATGTAGTGAATTGTATTGGAACTAAGAAAATATGTTATGAGAAGGAGGAAAGAGGGATACTATTGCTTAGCTTTCGTAAGCTGCACCAGACCAAATATAACAAAGCAGTGAATTGGAAGAAATTAAAGAAGTATCTACAAGATACAAACTTCCTCTATAAAGTAAGGTGGTATTCCTAATGGTGAGCACGCAACAAGCCTACATAGTGGCTTAGATGTATAATAATAGGCATGAGACCTTTGGTTACATACATACGTAATTGGTCATTACAACCCTTCAGTCAGGACTACGACCTAGCTTCTCACACCACTTATGTTGTGTGCGTTAATTTTATACATGAGTGGCGGGAACTACAGTTTAAAGTCGACTCCGAACGACAGTTTTTTGAGAAGCTTTTCATGGCAATTTTATTTACTCTCAGAGCTTTTGCCAGAAATCTGCTGAGAGGAAGTCGCCGAAGAATTATTTTCATATTTTCGTATTGATGTCTGACCTGGGTTTCGAACTCGGGCCTTCAGTCTAATAAGCCAACACACTACCTACTAGACTACGGCGACTTTGGTTGGTCTCCGTTTAAATAAAACCCCATTTACCTAAGTGAGAAAAGTGTTGAAAGTGATGAAATATTTAATTAAAAAAATGATTAAATTTTAATTACGAATTTAATTGAAAATTTTATTAAAAAATTAATTAAAAAACGAAATAATTCATTGAATTTTAACGATGTTTCCATGATGTTCATGACATTATTTATATTTTTTTTCGCCATTTTTATTATTATTTGAAGCATAAAAACGTTTTTAAATTCAATAACATCGCTTGCAATTTTTGACATTTTCCTGGTATGCAAAAATCATATAAAAAACCAATAATTTTTTTTTTATTTTGTTGTTGTATTTATTAGCCTGCTCTGAACTTTGCATTTTAGCCAGGCATAAATCAATATTAAAAAATTGAAATTTTTCTTGAGTTTCGTAATGATTTTTGTGCTACAAACAAATTTTTAAGTTTTTCTTTTTTTTTTTTGCAATGAATTTTCGTTACTAAAGCGTTTTTTCTTTTTAAAATTTTTTTTGGTTTTTTAAAAACTTGTTTATTTAACCAGTTTTAAGGTTTTTGAAAATGATTTTTTTTTGTTTTTCGAATTTTTTCTTATTTTTTCTTTGGCATTTTAAGCACGCTTGTCATATCAATCACAACGAAATCATGTTTATTTTCTGTTATTTTCTGTGTTTTTTAACTTTGTTTCCAACAATAAACGCTTGTTATTAAAGTTTTAAGGCGTTAAAGGTTAAATTAAGTCTGCAACAACGAAACAGCGTTTAATTATTTAAAAACAGCCCGTCAGACTGAGGGGGGTAGAGGGGGCCACACTAACCAACACAGTGATTTAAATTTTAATGTTTGCAAATTATCGCTGGCATTAATTTAATGGATTTCACTGATGACCTTTTCCAATATAGCTGTAGCTGTGAGTACATTAATAATAATAAAAAAACAAACACTGAAAATATGTGCTTTATAAGCTTTATAAGCCTTAACAGTACAATATCTCAACAGTAAAAGAGACACAATAATTAACAGAGCAATGGAATGAGAGATCTCGTTGAATAACCAAACAACTGTGAAAATATGTGCCATATATTTAAAGATTGGAGGCTTATTTCGTTGTACTTATGCCATTATGAAAGAATTAATCAATTGGGCCATCATAATATATTACTGTATAGGACAAAAAAGCCTGCGGGAGTTCCTTAAAATAAACCTACACTCTTGTACTCAATTTTAGCAATCATTAACGATTGCTAGGAAATAATATATTCATGCTCCTTCTGAATAGCGCCGGTATTTTATACAAGAGGCATGATCCATGATAATATGTCAGATAGTGTCCCAGTAGAAAATGTTTACAATCCTTCTCCATAATGGAAATGCCCTACTAGGCAGTATGTTGGCTTATTAGACGAGAGCCCGAGGTTCAAACCCCAGCTCAGACATCTCAAATAGGGAGGACACAGATCGAAGTGCTATGTAACAAGGAGTCTTTGGCTTTCAAACGATTGTGATAGATTTGGTTCGCTGCTGGGACTTAGTAAGCCTATTGTGAGACTAGGGAGTATGAATATTATGATGTCAGATTGCTAATGTGGATCTGAAATACTTCTCTACCGGATTTATGGCTATGGAGTAGTCACCGCTGTCTAGTGGGTAGTGTGTTGACTTATTAAACTAGAGCCCCTGGTTCACACCCCAGCTCAGACATCTCGAAAAATTAAAATATTGAAAAAATATTTCTTTTAGCGACTTCCTCTCAGCAGTGTATTGGCAAAAAAAAAAACTCAGAGAGTAAAATAAAATTGCCATAAAAAGTTTCTCAGAAATCTGTAGTTCGGAGTCGAGTTTGAAGGTTCCGCCGCCATTGAATGAAATTAACACAACCAAAATAGGTGATACGAAAAGTTAGGTTGTAATCCTGACTAAAGGGTTGTAATATCCAATTAAGAGAGTCTCCACAGGCTTTTAGATAAACCCATGATTCACTTAAAACACACTCCCTGCGATCAGAAAACAAAATCTCGTAATTACTTTAGAAAACTAATATTCCGCTCATATGCTTGTGGTTGGAACACAATCATATGCTCTTAGAACACTCACTTGGTCCACTCCCCTAAATTTTAGCGCCGATATAATTTGCATCCTCATATCACATAGCTTCTCAATGATGTGCAGCTCAAATAGCCCTGTTTACCAGCTATACTTGGACTAGCATTGAATTCAACCATGCGATTTGGAGTGTTTTGCCTTTTTTCGAAGAGCCTTAAGGACTTCAAAGAGTTCCCATTTCAGTCTTCTATCGATTGTTGTTATCGTTTAATTGACAACAGAAGCCAAGATATGCAATCGTGCTTTACTTGGTTTAGGACAGATTAAAATTAATTAGTAGTACAGTGCCTATATAACAAATGTTTAGCTTCCACGTTTTATGACAGTGTCACAGTGAACCCATTTTCCCACTTTTCTTGTACTTAGCTTAGCTTTAATAATTCAAATAAACAAGACTTTATTTTAGGTCTCCTCTTTGCATACCTTTACTCCATCATACCATACCACAGATAACACACTTTAACAAACAAAATTGTGTTTTGAGTCTTCGGAGACTATAATTATGGCCTTATCATCCATTCTAACTGTAAATCAACGTCTTTGTGCTGTCATCCTAAGTTATCATCATGTATTGTTTGTGTATTTATGCTGCATAATTAATTAAGAGATGAATACACAATTCAATCATTCGTTTCAATACTTCAATCATTCATTCATTCATTCATATTCCATTGATTGATTCATCCCCAGACAGACGTTTTATGAAATGCCATGACAATTTACCTGCAATGACCGCAAAGATGGTGAGTCTAATAAACTTCTTCAAATCATATGCTGTACCAATTGAAAATCATTTGCTCTCTTATCTCCTAATAAAGCAGCAGAGTGAGAATATTTTACTTGTGAGTAGAACTGAAAGTCGAAGAATTTTTTTCTTTGCAACCATATTTACACTCCATTTCATTTTCTATTCTATTTTACCGTTATTCCATATCATTTTCATATTTCCGCTTATGCTTTATGTGCGTCTAAATGTGTATGTGTATATCGTGATGTATTTGTATGACATCCTTTGTATGCCGTTTGCACTCTCATTCGTTCATTTATTTTCATTACAAACTACAATGAAATATTGTTGGATTGTTTAATTACCGTTAAGGATATTTTATCGTTTACGGTTGCCGAATGAATGAACCAACCAACCTACCGCCTGATGGAATTCCCTGACAAATTAGTCGATCAGTCATTAGACAAGCCCCCCAGCAAATCATTTTCCCAAAATACAACACAGTGGTCGTCAATAATTTCGATTCTCTATGAAGAAAACATTTGTAAAACTTTTCATACAAAAATTGTGAGAATATGGTCAAAGGTCACACACAATATCTTCGAAAGAATTACAGGCTTGAAGAGGCATTAAAGGATGCCTTAAACTTTTTTGTATCACATTTTCTGAGCTCTGTTACTTCCATTGGTTCAGAGAAAGTTGGAACTCAATTCTTTGCTATAATCATACTCTCTATTGCTCAACAAAGAATGGTCAGACCTTAAAAGTCTATTGTTTTCTCAAAATGTTCAAGAAATAACTGAAAGAGGGCATATCTTATGATAAGAAAGCAGCAATTCGTCTTCTTCTTCTTCTTTAGTGGTTGTTTGTTACAAACTCAAAAGCATCCGTAGCATCTTTACTCATACGTACAACATATTCAAACCGTTTATGTCACCATAAAGCATGACGTAGGCGATGTTGGACTCTGAACGCCAGATTTGAGATACTTTTCATGGCAATTTCATTTTACTTTCAGAGTTTTTACCAGAATACTGCTGATAAACCTAACTTTACTTTATTTTTAATTCATGAATTTTCGGTCAAACTAATGAGCGTAAGGGATTTGTCTGTTTACACGTCTGATATGCGTCTGAACTTTCAAAAAATCACGTAATTATTGACAACTTTTCATAGAGAAAATGGAGAAGATGCTTCGTGGCACCATTAGTCAGGATTACGACCTAGCTTGTCACATCACTGGTGTTGTGTGTGTTAATTTTTACATGACTAGCAGAGCCTGGCAATTTACTCTTAGAGTTTTTGCCAAAAATCTGCTAAGGGGAAGTCGCCGAAGAAAAACTTTTTTCATATTTTGGTTTTGAGGTTTGAACTGAAGTCTCACGTCTAATAAGCCAACACACTACCTACTAGACTACGGCGACCACAACTACAAGAAATGGAAAGCAATAAAAAAAATTCAAGGAGAAGAAACAGACTTCTTTTCATTTTCAGATTAAAATGCCTAATCTTTGTGTCATTTCAAATGTCACTTTAATACTATGAAATTATAAATTCCTTTATTGCCTTTGATTTTTCCTTTAATTATTTACAAATTGCAATTGCAGTTAAAACTTAATACGAAAATGAAAAAAACTAATCATAACCTACAAATTGAAAATAAACTTTCGCTGATAATGACCTTTAGTGGTCACTGTACAGTGTGCACACAGCATAAGCGGTAAAGAGAGACAAAAAAAAAAAGAACAAATCTACACTCATACACCCACAAATTAATACAATTGTTTACAAATGAATTAATTTAGCATTACAAACACACACACACATGCACACACACATTTGGACTTACACTTATACAAACTCATTATCAAGAGTAAACAGAGCCTCAAAATTGTTGTAAAGCATGTATGTAAACAATTAAAATGATGTCTCATCAAAACTTGTCAAAAGTAATTCAATTTAATGGAATGATAAATACTACTACAACTACTACTACTAGGAGTAACCATTACAAAAACAACAACAATAATAAGTAATACAAAAATAAATACAAAACAATAACAAAATTTTAAGAATTTTCTGTTTTACACTCTCACGCCCATTCTCATGCAACTTGCTTGTGTAATCATTCATAGAGAATATAACACACACAGATATTCTCTAATCAATTATTTTCTCTTAAACAATGCACGCACACACACACACACACATGTACTTACTTTAAATATTAGGTTATATTTCTGTAAGACGTATAATTTTAGACGAACGTTTGTTTGTTTGTATGGAAAATACAAACAAAATTGTATGTTTTTACAACATAAACAGATATTCGTGTTATGGAAACAGGGTATTAAGAGAGAGAAGTTCATTGATTTTTAAACACACACACACACACACTTAAACAATGATACTCTGTATGTTTCTGTGTATATTCTTATGAATTTGTTTACATTTTCAATAAACATGCACTCAATCTCTCATACCTACAATTACATTTTTGCTTAAATTATTCTGTTATTCTACCCCTCTTTCTCTCTCTCTCTTTCGCTCTCTGTACATGTCTTTAGTTTATGAATATTATGTTGTATGTGTAGTGGCAATATTTGTTTAAGGCTTGTATAAATATTAAGGAAAAAAAAAACAACAACAACAACAATTTGTACGTTTTCTTTTCAATCTCTGTTTGAACGTATTTAACACTTATCCTACACTCATGGACAAAATTCTATTAGAGTGGTTGAGTCACTGGATTATTTTTGAAATTTTTTTGTTTTGATTTAATCCATATACTGACGCAGCCCATTTTTAATACTTTCTGAGATTCGCTAGGCTCTGAATGTGTGAGTGCCTGTATCGCAATCTTTACTTAATCGGGACAAGGGGTTTTGCTGTAAGATCCTAAATCGGGACGAACTGCCATCTGCTTTGGTTGTCTCCAGGGATTCGGTGGAAGTCTATACAGATGTTATTGTGGATTTTTGTTCCGAAATCCTTCGTCTATCATACTACTGTACTAATTATTAGCGTGTAGACGTGCTAGAGTACTAGAACCTTACAGTCTATTCTACTGTCCTAAATCAATATCGAGAATCTCTAAAATGTTTCCCTAAATTCTATCATGCATATGTACATACAGGATTATGACCTGGATTCTCACGCCATGACTGGCGGGTAATTACAGTTTAAATTCGATTCCGAACGACAGATTTTTTTTTGAGAAACTTTTTAATGGGAATTTTATTTTAATAACGAGAGTTTTTGCGAGAAATCTAATGAGAGGAAGTCTTCAAAGAAATATTTTTTCATATTTCGTTTTATTGGAGGTGTCTGACATGGGTTTTGAACCGAGGCCCCATGTCAATTCTATCGACCTGACAAATTTCAGTTGTTTGTCGGTGTCAGTAAGGATAATTCCCTGACAAATATAGCCACCACCCAGGTGTTGCATTAACGCTGCACAGGTTTTAGTATGTGTTCTGATGGTTCATTCTGGCGGTCCATCACAAAATCTACATACTGGCTTTGAGATGATCACTTTTCTGAATAAATGTTCTTTGCGTCTACAATACCCTGTCGCCATAGTCTAGTATATAGTGTGTGGGCTTATCAGACGTGAGCTTGTGGTTGAAACCTCAGTTCTGACATCTTTCAGTTGTCATTACCCCGCAAAAGTTTACATCGCCTCAGATTCATTTGGCTTGAAAAGAGCTTTTGCTTCTCTTCATCTTCCCTTTTGCTGAGTGTACTCTCCCACACTTCTGTTGCACTTTACAAAAAGACTCTGGTGCTGCGTAAAAGTTCATCTGCCTTTTCTCTTCTCCAGAATGTGGTGTTTCTGATCTTCCTTTGATGTTAATTTTAGATGTTGTTCTTCCTGAAAGGCCAGCGATCATGGTTGCTTCGCTGATCAGTGATTTAGAAAGGGAATGGACGCTCCTTGAATTTTTGTTTTTTGTCTTTTTCGAAACTGTTATGCTGTATAAAATGTAAAATGCTGTATCATGTATAAAATTAACGTACACAACACAAGTGGTGTGAGAAGCTAGGACGTTGTACAATGGGTCAATTCGATCTCCGGGTACTGTACTTGTCACAGTTGACAAGTACACGTCCTCTAACCTAACCTAACCTATGCTGGGTTTTGTAGTCAAGTGCTTGAAACACTTCAACACATCACCTCTTTATAATCCTCTAAAGAGTGAATCCTTTAGTGATTGAAATTTGGCCACATCTACCGGGTTTCCTGGATTAATCTAAACTGTACGATTTGGCCTTACAAGCACAACAACTGACTTTACATTTCCATCACACAATATTTCTGTCATAATCTTACGCTTTTCTTACTCTTCAAATGTAGTTATGTTAGTGTTTATGTAAATAAAATGTTTGTTTAAGTATGTGTGTGAGTGTGTGTTTGCATGTGTAATTGCTAATGTTTATTTGTGTAAATAAAACAGAATTTAATAAACATTTGGAATATTAAACACACATACGCATGCACAAAACATTTGTAAACAATTATTTACAGTTTCCTTCTATCAATCGTTCTCTCTCTCAATCTCCATTTCTGCCTATGCGTTTGAGAGCAGCAGCCATGATTAATAAACATTTACTGTAATTCTAACACACACATACTGACGACAATAATGGTAGTGGATACGTGTGTGTGTGTCGGAAGAGTTAATGTTTTTGTTAAATTCAAGCAAAGAAAAGCAGACAGACACCCAGTTTGTCTATTTAAATTCATGAAGAAGGTGTGTGTGTATTTGACTAACATACTACCATGGCTACTGCATTAATTTGTGTATGCGTGTGTGTGTGTGTGTAAGTGTATTTGTTTTACAATCTTCAGGTAATAATTTAAAGCAGAGTAAGTGAAAACCATAAGAGTGTGTGTGTGCATTTTAAACAATCGAAACTTTCTTAAGCCAAATACATTTGCATGCGCACACACATACATACATGCTCATAATCATTCATATACTGGCTACACTTGCTGCTTTGCTTAAAGTGTTTTAAGGACTTTATTGTTGTTGTAGCTTTTGTTGTTGTTGTTGCAGCATTTTATTCGGAATAATAACTGCGAGATATTAAAATTAAATTTTAAGGAATTTGCATTCACTTTAATTTTCTCAATTCAAGAGAGGATTCTTAAGTTTTCTATCAAACACTTCTAACGAGTGATTGTCATGAAAAGTTTCTCAAAAACCTGTAGGACGGAGGTGAAGTTAAAAAGTATGTCCTTCGCCACTCATGGATAAAATTAGCACATACAATGTGGGTGGTGACAAAGGCTAGGTGGCAATCCTAACTAATTGTTCTTCATATATTATTAGCGGACCATATAAATGTGGTATCTAAGCAAGCAGGTTCACTCTTTAATTTTTCTTTTGCAAATTAGCCAAGATTCTGCGAAATCAACCCAATTGTACCACCATTTGTTGTATCAACTTTTGAAAGTGTTTCGGCTTTGTTCTTATCTTCCATGTCTTAGGAATGTCTCGATATCTGCTCAGCTTTACTTACTTAACTTAATCGGTCATTACAACTCTTTAGTCAGGAATACAGCCTATTTTCTCTTTACCAACCGTGTTGCGTGTGTTAATTTTATCCTTGAGCAGCGACATCTACAGTTTATAGTGGACTCCGAACGACAAATTTTTTTTTGAGAAACTTTTCATGACAATTTTATTTCGACGCCTCCGTTCTATAACATTCTAAGTCGAAAAAGTGTGTTTTGAGTTATGAGCTCTCAAAGTTTTCACGCGCCATATGACTATATGAGTATTCTAAGTAGACTTTTCCCTATAACTTCGGAACGGATCGGCGCATCTTAACCAAATTTTGACAGTATTTAAGTTAGAGAACGTAAACAGTAAAAGTAGAGAACGTAAACATTAAAAACGTTCTATCTACACTTAGAACGTTATAGAATGAAGGCGTCGATTTTACTTTCATGGTTTTTGCCAGAGAACCACTGAAAGAAACTAGTCGAAGAAATATTTTTTCTTATTCTGTTCGGTTAAAGACGTTTGAGCTTTGGTTTGAGCTACAGGCTCTCGTCTAATAAACCAACACACCACCTGCGGCGTCTTCAAGTCTCTAATTGCTTCTGTTAATTGCCGTATAAAGAGTGAAATTTCTTTGATTGTCTACTACTCTTCAAAAATTCATAAAATTTTAATTTGAACTGCCAAGAAAAAAAAAACTTTTTCTCTCTCTGCAGGCAGTTACTTTAAGATTTATGGCCATTTAATCAACTTAAATATGTCCAATCCCCACAACCTATCATTCAAAAAAAAAAAAAAGATTTGAGCCCAACTGTAGTAGCCAACTAACTTAACCAAAAGATTTATTGGCTTGATTTACAAATCTTAAGGGACTCTTTCATATCCTTCTGCGTTGCTTTTTTTTGTTTCTTCTTCTTCTTCTTCTCAATGTTGTAACAACGTGTGTTTGTCCATTTACAGAAGCGAAGGTGTTGTGATAATTCCTCCTCTGTTTTGTTTCGTTCGCTACAAGGTTACTGTAAATAAGGATTTTATTTGCACATGCCAGCTACAGTTTATGACACATCAAGGCCAAGGCAGGCCAATACACACATAGTTCTACTTGAGAACTTATTTTGATAAAAATCTTTTGGAAAATAACGATTGACAGACAGACAGACAGACACGGCAAATGTTTTCGAAAAGGTACTGACTAGACACTGACAAAATATTCCAACAGACAGAAGTACCATTCAAAGATATAATTGAGAGAGAGTTATGCCCTCTACAGGACATACGATAACTTTTCGTTTGTTTTACTTGGTTTTTGTTTTACTGGCTATTATGTCGTATTGTTAGAGAAAAATACAATCTTTAGGAAATTAATGCACGAAGTAAAATTGAAAGATTTCTGGGAAATAAGTGGAGAGCCTCTCTTAAATCCTTTTACTGACAAAAAAAAAAAACGGAACACGCTTTTGAAAATGTCCACCATGATAACAGATGCTGTTTGAACTACTTATTCTAAAAGATTCTAAAAGTTTCTCAAGAATCTGTCTTTAAAAGTCGACTTTAAACTGTAGGTTCCGCCACTCATGTATCAAATCAACACACACAACATAAGTGGTGTAAGAAGCTAGCTCGGAAACTTGACTGAAAGGTTGTAATGACCAATTATGATTGAATGTGTCGACTTTACTAAACGAGTGCTCAAGGGTTGGCACAATACCTAGCAAAAGCATTGAGTGAAATACCAAATTACCATGAAAAAGTTCACAATCTGTATTTCCAATGAAAATTTGAACTGTCTCGTCACTCATAGAGAAAATTAGCCCACGTAACATGGGTGGTATGAGAAGCGAGATTAAAAGATTGTAAGTGTTAATAAGGCTGTCATGTAATGATGTGCTTACCTAGAAACTCATACCTCCCAGGTTCGAATATAACAGAAAGGAAAGAATATTTCATAATGATTGTTACGCGTTTAATAAAAAAAACTTAAAAGAAATCTGTACAGCAGCTCCTTGACCTCATACATATTTAATACGGCATAAATGCCATCCATTCATGCCTATAAACCTGACTTAAAAGCTCAACACTTATGTGGAAACAGCCCTTATTTGACCACAAAGGACAATTTGCATTTGAAAGCCTATACTCTGCCTGCTCTACAGCATTTAACATTGTAATTGCCACAACAAATAATAATTAATTAAGCCCCCAAACAAAAGCCTCAACAGATAATTTATGTGCGACATAATGTTGCGCTATTGTTTTGTGGCATATTGCCATACAAATGCCAGCCCCATTATAATGTTAAGCCATCAACGAATCCATTTATTAGCTGAGAGGATAGTGGTTGCCTAGATTTGTCAATATAAACGCATGTTTCGATGTATTTTTGTAGGGGCAAGGTGTTGGGGGCTAGGGAAAAGTTTGAAAACTCATGCAAATTGAATCCTAGTGTGAGTAGTGAACGTAGGAGTTTGTTGCTGATCAAAGTTTATCGTTAATTAATGTCTAGTGAGGATAGTGGTGGCTAAAAGTAAAGTTATACCTAGATTACAGCTCTTTATGGTCTTTATTCAATTACTGTCCTTATTATGTTATCTTAATACTGTTTATTACAATGAAAGTATTTAAAATAATCCTGTGTACGCATGTATCGCTATGCGTGCGTATTTTTTACTGCGTTTAACAAAAACGCACATATTTTATTGTGAGTTTATTTTGGCGCCTAATTGTATGGTTTAAAGTGTTTTGTTCTCTTTTGTGTAACAGTGTCTACTGATAGAGATAGAGTGAGAGAGCGGGAGAGTGGTAGAGATAGAGATTTAACGAGAGTGAAAGTGTCTGTAAAATTTTGCCCAGTAACACTGACCAAAATAACGCAATGAAACTCTGTTGTTGTTATTTCGTTTATTTGCTTATACACACACCAATACAAAGGCAAATAAATACCAACATTAACATCCTCATTTATATACCATAAAATTGTGTTGTTAGTGTAAGTACCTGTCTAAGCTTTTAATTTAATGGCCGTTGCCTTACATTTACTGAGTGTTTATGGGTTAATGTAACTTATTGCCGTTCTCTGTTGTTGTTGTGTGTGGGTGTGTGTGTGTGCATATACAAGTAAAGTTATTTTGTTGTTTCTTAGTTGTTGTATCAGTCAATAAAAAAAGGTGTTAAAAGCTTATATTACAGCCTGTAACAGTTTAACAGTTTTTTCTTTCCTTGAAAGAAAGGCGTGTAAGAGAGGAGCACGTGAAACAATTGAAATTATTGTAATTCTCGCTTTAAACACCCACACATGTTAAGTTTATTATAATGTTTAGCATATTTTAAGGCGTGAATTTAAATTGATTTCGAAAGAAGTAACACAGGCGTTTTGGAAAAGATGATCGTAAGCTGAACATTTGGTTCGTGGCATGGTTAAGTGGTTGAAGTGATAGTTTACACAAGCCTTTAGTAAGGATTGCAACCATCTAAGGAACAAAAGTTGGCTCTGTTATTCTAGAACCTGCCAAAGTCTTCTTCTCAGTTAGAAAAACTTACTTATTAAAGCTGAAATAAAGCAAAGAATAAATACTAAAGCAGAATAAGGCGATGGAGATGCTTCGTAATAGATATTTGAAG
Organism: Sarcophaga caerulescens; assembly: GCA_927399465.1. Taxonomy (NCBI): domain Eukaryota; kingdom Metazoa; phylum Arthropoda; class Insecta; order Diptera; family Sarcophagidae; genus Sarcophaga; species Sarcophaga caerulescens. The sequence continues at coordinate 27,995,532 of OV656866.1, forward strand.
GAAAAAAGAATAATAAAAATGAGTTCGTCGAAACCTCAAAGCTACTAAATTGCAACCAGCTTGTTAATTACCAAAGAAACTACCTATAAAATATGCCAATTAGTAAACTAAACTACCTGGCGTTTGTTAAGGTCAGAGAGCTCTTTCTGCTCTACTGTTTTAGCAATGGTTCTGAGGAAGTCATGTTTAGCTTGGGCAAGATGGAAGCAGTGCTAAATATCCTTGAGTAGTTACCCTCAGTGAGGACAAATAGCTTTGCAAATTTGGTTTAAAAATCTATGCTGAGGTAAACTAATGATTATCATAAAGGGAGCCTGAATGTTTATAAAGTTTTTAATTACTTTCGAGCATAACTTGTTGGCCTACAAATGGATTTTCTTTTACCATTTTCCCTACATCACTCGACAAACACTTTATTTTATTTAATCTTGCCATACCCCGCATGCTATTTACAACAAATGCTCTCCCCATAATGCAAACAGAGGCACCATATGTTGCCTAAGCTAAGCAATTCAATTTATTTCGAAATTAAATTCTCTTTTCATTTATTTTTATTTTCATTCTTATTCATGTTTAACTTTTTTCGTCTTCTTCTTTTCTTTACAGGTGAGTGTTACTGTTTCTGTTTCTAATGTTCAGGTTCAGGTTGTCTTCATTAACTTAATCAACAGTATGAATCACTTCCCCCCCACCAACAACCAGCAACTGTCAATGACTGTGTAAGTAGTGCATTATCCTTATGGAAAACAATTTTTCTCTCTAAATTTGCAAAAAAAAAAAGAAAAAACTGTCAGTTTTTAAGAAACTATGCTTTCCACATCTTCCCCTCTCCCCCTTCGTTTTTTATATTTTTTGATTACATCAGTTTCACTTGTCGAATAGCTTTCATTTGAATCCACTTCATCCACTTTAAAATATTAGAAACATACGAGCCAAAGCAAGCAGCAAACGAAACATATTCTCAATTCGAAATAGTTTTTATCCTAAGAAGCGGGGATTGTGGAGAAGAGGTAGAGGAAAATTTAGATATCGAAATCGATGAGCAGCCTGAGTGTATGTATTTGACTATGTGAGGTGATTTAGATAGGGCGTGATAGGAGTGGGTTGAGTGAGTGAGTGATTTAGCTACGGAACTACTTTAGTACACTTTTAATACACTAACCTACCTTTGCTTCCATTCGCTCGCACTCTCTCTCTCTCTCTCTCTCTCTTCATTTGAAATAACAATAGAGGATATTGAAATGCATTACATTTTTAAAGATTGATTCCATGTACAGAATCTAACTAACGTATTTGGTGATGAGGCACAGTGAGTGTCAAGTGAGGTTATGTTTGTTAAAAATTATTTTCTGTATACAAACACACAACCATAGCACTGATGACTCTGTGCTATTAAAGACCACGTCAGTCGAGTAAGAATGTCGTAAATGCGGTGTAGGGAAGAGGAGATTATATTTGTGAATTTTTCCCGTTAGTTGCTAGCTCCTCATTGACCGACATCACAGCGATTATCTCAAGTTCAAATACCGCCCATGTAGAGCTCTACAGAATCCCCTGAGTAGATTCCGAGATCAGGGATTCTGAGAAGGAGCACTACAACTGTTACCGTATCAATCTTTTCTGGTAATTACATCTCTTGTGAGTGCAATCTTCTGGCTTTAATGGTTGACAAATGCCTTGACTTATTAGGTAAGTGATCTCTTTCAGATCTTATTGACATACTCACCTGGACTAAATTGCATCTCATCTCTCAATGCATGGGACATCTCTCTCACGGGTTAATCTATTCTCACGTGTAATGAGTAAACTTGCGAAGATACTTGGCTTACCTGCAAATGATTTCTGCAGCGTTTGCAAATCGGTTGAGGAGGGAGATAGTATTGGCAGGGAGATAATCCTTCAGTCAGGATTACGGCCTAGCTTCTCACACCACTCATGTTGAGTGCGTTAATTTTATACGTGAGTGTCGACTCCGAACGACAGATTTTTTGAGAAACTTTTTCATGGCAGGTTTATTTACTCTCAGAGTTTTTGCCAGAAATCTGCTGAGAGGAAATCGCCGAAGAAATATTTTTTTTTCATATTTCGTTTTTGATGCCTGACCTTGGATACGAACCCAGGCTTTACGTCTAATAAGCCAACCCGCTACCTACTAGGCTACGGCGACTTCATATAGAGGAGATAGTATCACCTCAGACTTTTCTCATTTGATTCATTATTTCTTGGTAGCCTAACGGAGATATCACAACCGAATCGGTCATAAAATTCAGAATATAAACATTGTAGTTGGCCTGCACTCGGCGGCTAAAGGCTTATCCACTTGGTGGCATTGCTGCGCTTCCATTTAAGATGTGAAATGTGAAACTCCGGTTAATGCTTGAATTCTAGAGGCTTCAAATGGTAATAGGCTCTGCTTTGAACGTAGGTTATGAGCCTCAAAGCATCAGATCGTACGAGATTATTTTATTTTAATTTTTCACTGAAAATTTGTTCTTAACTTTCACGCTTCGTGCCCACTGTTCATTATGCAAATTGTATTATTATTTTAAATCTCCCTATAGTCTAAAATGCTTTTTGTGACGTCCCTGAAACGCATTCTTATTCTCCTGCATGCATGCATGCTTGCATACATCATTCATTCGGTTTACAGGTATTTATATTGTCGCCTTATTTTCATCACTTGTTTCGATGTTTCTATAGCTTCCCATTCGCCCGCTCTGCCCACCTTTATACACGACATGCAATACAATTGAAAATATTCCAGATTACCAGATATTCAGTGCGTTCAGTTCTCTCTTTTGTCAGTCAGAGTGTAGAAGTATTTTATTTGATTTTATTATTTTAATTTAGCACATTTCTTTTTTAGTATAAAATATTTTATACTTATTGTTTTATTTCAATTAGTTGATAAAAATTCAGTTTAAATATATTACATTATAAAAAAAAATAGGTTTTCACTCTTGTAAGTAAGAAAGTAAAGTAAGCAAAAGAAAAGTATGTATTCTATTTATAACTTGACAAGCCAACATTTAAAAATAGATCATCACAAACAATGATCGTCTGATTTTCTACCTACATGATATGTACATACATGTTTGTGTGCATGTGTATTACCATGTAAAAACAATTACAATTATTGGAAAAATAAAAATAACTACTGTTAGGTCAAGTTACTTAAATAATTTTGTAACAAATAAGAAATTAAAGGAAAATAAAAAAAAGAATTTACAATTATTTGGACATTTGTAGGGTTTGCAGTTAAGGTTTTGTACTTAACTAATTGTTTGGGAAAAATCCCAAACATACTCCCCACGAAGAACGGATGTTCTTATTTATCAGCTTGGTAGGCATCGTTGGTTGGTAGCCAGCAAATTTTTGAGATAGGACGCTTTATTATCTTCCCATTACAATAGAGTGTGACTACTCTTACCAAACCATCAGTACCAGGATGTAATTCTTCTACCTTGGCAAGTGGCCACTGTCCAGGTATACTTCTTTCATGTAAAAGTAGAACTATGTCGCCGACCTGAATATTTCTTTTAACTGCGTTCCACTTTGGCCGAGCTTGAAGTCGGCACAAATATTCGTTTGTCCATCGCAGCCAGAAGTTTTGTTTAAGGCGTTCTACCAGTTTCCATCTGCTTAAACGTTCTATGTTGGTATCTAGCAAATTATCATCAGGAATGCAGTTAGATGGTTCGCCTATGAGAAAGTGCGATGGTGTAAGCACATTGTTATCCATGGGATCAGTAGACAACGGACATAGAGGTCGGGAGTTAAGGCAACTTTCTATTTGTGCCAATAAGGTGCTTAATTCCTCATAAGTTAATGAGCGATCTCTCATGATGCGACGCAAGTGGTGCTTTGTAGATTTTACTCCGGCCTCCCAAAGCCCGCCAAAATGAGGTGAAGCCGGCGGAATGAAATGCCATTTTGTCCCTTCGTTAGCTAAGGTTTCTGCCAGATGCTCAGGAAGAGACAGTTTAGTACGTTGATATATAACTTGTAATTCCTTGTTAGCGCCAACGAAGGTGGTACCGCAATCAGAGTATAGGTCGGTGCACATGCCTCTTCGTGCTGTAAAGCGTCGAAAAGCTGCTAAGAAATCGTCGGCGTTTAAACTGGTTACTGCCTCTAAATGAATTGCTTTAGTACACATGCAGACAAAAAGACAGATATAACCTTTAGACGTTGATGCGGTCCTCAAAGCGGAAGATTTTATGTTAATAGGACCAGCATAGTCAAGTCCACTATGTTTAAAGGCTCGTGTTGGCTGGAGGCGAACTGCTGGTAAGTTTCCCATTTGCTGTTGACACGTTTGTGCTTTGTACTTGAAACACACAATGCATTGCCGTTGGACTCTTTTTGCTAAGTCACGCGCTGAAATTACCCAATAATGCTGTGAAACATATGCCTGCATAAGAGAGAGACTTCCATGACAAGTTTTTTTATGAGCTTCTGAAAAAATAAGCAAAGCAAGAGGATTTTGTTTTGATAATAAAATAGGATGTTTTACGTGGAAAGGAATTTCAGCTTGAGATATGCGACCACCAACTCTCAAGATGTCTAACCTATCAAGAAATGGCGCTAATTTCAAAATTTTACTAGTTTTAGGTAGCGGCTTATTTGATTTTAAGCAGTGTATTTCTTCTGGAAATGAAACAGCTTGTGTCATTTTAATAAGGCGATTTCTAGCTCTTGTTAGTTCCCATGTTTTCAAAAAACTGTTATCAATTTTGTTATTGGAATGTTTGCACCTTAAATTATCGATGTATCTCAGAATATATGCCGTCACTCTTGTTAATTTAGAAAAACTTGAAAACCTCAGTGTAATATCAGGATACTCTTTATCCATATTATTTACGTTGTTTGTGCAAATGGCAGCATTAGTAGAAACATTTTCGTTTGCAGCATATTTAAATGATTTTGTGAGATCTGCTTCATGTAAAAATGTGGGCCAAGAATCGGCGTTGAATTTAAGCCAATGTGGGCCAGTCCACCAGAGTGCATGATGATTAAGTTCTTCTGGAAATAAACCACGAGAAGCACAATCTGCAGGGTTATCAGATGAAGGTACGTATCTCCAATCATTAATATCAGAAAGGGTTTGAATTTTTGCCACTCGATTGGCGACATACACTTCCAATCGCTTGTTGGAGGATTTGATCCACGAGAGAACTATTGTGCTATCAGTCCAGTAAGTTATGTGTTTAATATTAAAATTACTATTTGCTTTTACTTTAGACATCAAATTTGCTAGTACAGTGGCTGCACTTAACTCGAGACGTGGAATTGTATCATTTTTCACCGGTGCTACCTTAGTTTTCGATTGTAACAGTTTAACATCTATTTCACCAGATTCAGTAACAACTCTAGCGTATACAACAGCAGCGTAAGCTGTTTGTGAAGCATCGCTAAATCCGTGCAGCTCAATATAAGACCTCTTCGACATGTATCCTAACCACCTCGGAATATGTATTTGCTCCAGATATTTTAATTTTGCTCTGAAGTTGAGCCACTCCATTTTAATATCTTCGGGTAACACATCATCCCAGTCCAAGTGTAACTTCCATAAACGCTGAAAAATAATTTTTGCTTTGATAGTCGTGGGGGCTAACCAGCCTAGGGGATCAAAAAGTTTGGCAGCATCCGAAAGCAAACTGCGTTTAGTTACCGTTGCAGAAAATGTAAAATTAATTTTAAAACAAAAACTATCAGTGTTAATATCCCAATAAAGGCCAAGTGCTTTTGTCATATTTTCCTGGTTCAAGTTGAAATAATTAATCTTTTCACGATCTCCCTCTGGAATACGATTTAAAAGTTGTTTAGAATTAGAGTTCCATTTTCGAAGGTGAAATCCGCCTGATTTCAAAAGAGAGCAAAGTTGTTGCTGTATTTGTAAAGCATCCTCCAAATTATCTGCCCCAGATATTACGTCATCAACATAGGTGTCTGAAAGCAATATTTTACTTCCAAGTGGGAATAAATTTTCTTCATCTTTAGCCAGTTGTTGTAGTACTCTTATTGCCAGGTAAGGTGCGCATGTAGTGCCATATGTTACCGTTAATAAAGTGTAAACATTTATTTTTCTAGTTGAATCGTCTCTCCATAAAATGCACTGTAAGTTTTGGTGATCTTTACAAACATTGATTTGTCTAAACATTTTTTCTATATCAGCAGTAAAGGCAATTTTATGCCTTCTCCATCTTGATATAATTACCGACAAATCCTTTTGAAGTGCAGGACCGGCTGACAGTTCTTCATTTATAGAGCTCTGCGGGGGCCTCTTATTTCTACCATCAAAAACAACTCGTAGCTTGGTTGTTGTGCTGCTTTCTTTTAAGACACCATGGTGGGGAAAGCAATAAGCATTTTTTGGAATCGCATGAGGATACTCACCAAGTTTGGCCATATGATTAAGAGTTTCGTACTCTGTCATAAATTTCTTATATTCTTCTGCTAGCCTCGGTTTGTTTTGAAATGATCTTTCTAACTGCTTCAAACGTTTTAGTGCACTATAATCCGTGAAGGAAAAATTAGGAAGTGGTTTACCATGGAGTAGACTCTTAAAGGGTAAATGGACTATAAAACGTCCACTTTCATCTCTCGTATGCGTTTCCTCAAAGAATTTTTCACACAATTTTTCTTCTGGTGTAAACGGTCTTTCATCCAATATTTCTTCTTGTTCCCAGAAGAGCTGCAACTGTTTGTCTAATGAACACAAATTTGCAAAAATAGTTTTACCTGGATCAGCTGATTTAGGAACACCAGAAACCATGTATCCAAAATGAGTTTCTTGGAGAAATAATCCATTTTCTAATTTTTTCATATTTGGTAATAACAGATCACCATATACCTCATTTCCAAGTAGTAGGTCGATTTTCTCCGACATCAAGAAATTAGTGTCAGCTAAATAGATTTGTGGGAGATCTGAAACAGATTTTATATTTAGTTTTGGAGGAACATATTTTGATATCACTGGCACAATTAGTGCTTTAACTTTCAATACAAATTGTTTGTCATACGTAGAAGACAGTTTCAGGTCAATTGACTTTTTGACTGTTATTGATTTGTTGCCACCAATACCAGATATATCGACATACGTTTTCCGTTGTGGTATTGGTAAGAGCTGAGCTAACTCCTGAGAGATGAACGATGCTTGAGATCCCTGATCAACAAGAGCCTTTACGATATACTCTATATCATTTATCTTTATAATTACCTTCAGCGTAGCAAGTAAAGCTGGAGCTATTTGATTAGTATTTGAATGGTGAGTACTTACAGTAGGTGCAGTAGGAGTTGACGTTGAAACTGGTTGAGTAAGCATTTGGGATGTCGGTGCAGTCGTTGCAGGATAATATTCTTGATGAACGACAGTATGATGCGGCTCGCCGCAGCGTTGACAGCGTGTTGATAATTTACAATCAGCTTGTAGATGTCCAGACCGTAGACAGTTTCTACACAACCGATTTTCGTTGATAATAAGTTTCTTCTCCGTCGAAGATAAGGTAGCAAATTTAAAACACTTGTATAATGGATGGCGTTTTTTGCAGCAGGGGCAGTTTTCATCCAGTGTAGTTGAGACGGCATTATGGGCTCTTACCATTTTCGTTGGCTTGCGACGATGTTCTGTACGTTTTGAACTTAAGCTTTTATTTGGGTTTTCTTCTTGAACGCATTCCAACGCACGGAAAGTTGTTTCTAGAAACGTTAACATTTCTTGGATAGATGGAATAGAAGTGTTTGTCTTAAGCGAGAGTTCCCACTCTTTGCGGGTTTGTAAATCTAATTTTTGCGACGTCAAGTAGACTAGTATTGAATTCCAGGTAGTTGTATCAATGCTAAGTGCTTTAAGTTGAGATAAGCAGCTTCTGGTGGTATCTAGTAATTGTTGAACAGACTGTACATTACCCGAAGTTACTGGTATTGAAAACAAACGTTGAAGAATTTTATCCACTAGCTTCCTTGGATTATGAAATCTCCTCTCAAGTTCTTCCCATGCGTATTCGTAGCTGGATTCAGCGGTTGGGTATTCATTAACAATGGAGAGTGGTACTCCTGTGCAGGAACTTTGCAGATACAAGAACTTCTGAATTTTCGTAAGTGATGGACTTTGATGAACGAGTGACCTAAATGTATCTCGGTAGGATATCCACTGCAGATAGTCTCCTGAAAACGTTGGCAAATTTATTTTTGGAAGTCGAGCACCAGCAGTAAAAGATTCGTTCCTACTGCCTGTAGCGAAAGTGCTTGCGTGAACTGTTGGAGACTGTGGGGATTCAAATTCGTAATTTAGATCCAGCAAACTTGTTTTAAAAGAAATATATGTGTCATAACATTCATAATAAACATCATTGCTTATGTACGGCACTTCTCTCTCCGGTAGAGATTTGTCACGTAGTAAGTTCATAATTTGATCGTGTCCATCCTTAAAAACACGAAAATTTTGTTCTAAGTCTTCGAGGACTGTTTGTACATACCCTTTAGTTTTAGCTTCCTTTGGCTTTGAAGCGAAAGATGTGGATAAACGTTTAATATGTTTAAAGATAGTATTTTGGTCTTCAATTGCCTCAGCAGTTGACTCCATTCTGTTGTGAATTTAAACACGTAATTAGATTCAACAGAGTTTTTTTTTTTTTTTTTATATCCGTAGCTCGACGGCAGTATTAGTTTTCCAAAAAAGTCCGTAGCTCGACGGCAGTATTAATTCTCAAAAAAGTCCGTAGCTCGACGGCAGTATTATTACTTTATATATAAGGAATAAACTTTACCACATTTAAAGTTATTCCCGGGTTTCGGCACCAAAAATTATGTAGAAGTATTTTATTTGATTTTATTATTTTAATTTAGCACATTTCTTTTTTAGTATAAAATATTTTATACTTATTGTTTTATTTCAATTAGTTGATAAAAATTCAGTTTAAATATATTACATTATAAAAAAAAATAGGTTTTCACTCTTGTAAGTAAGAAAGTAAAGTAAGCAAAAGAAAAGTATGTATTCTATTTATAACTTGACAAGCCAACATTTAAAAATAGATCATCACAAACAATGATCGTCTGATTTTCTACCTACATGATATGTACATACATGTTTGTGTGCATGTGTATTACCATGTAAAAACAATTACAATTATTGGAAAAATAAAAATAACTACTGTTAGGTCAAGTTACTTAAATAATTTTGTAACAAATAAGAAATTAAAGGAAAATAAAAAAAAGAATTTACAATTATTTGGACATTTGTAGGGTTTGCAGTTAAGGTTTTGTACTTAACTAATTGTTTGGGAAAAATCCCAAACACAGAGAGTCACAGTATTTTCTTCAGTCATTCATTCATTTATTCACTCCTTCAAGCTGTTGTTTCGGTGTTGGATGTGGATGTTTTAAGGAAATGTCAGGTTCTTTTTACCTTGACATACATTTTCTGTTGTTTGTTCTTATTTTTGTTGTTCTTGCACCATCATGTCTTGCAATATTTTTCATTGTTCTCTTTACTCTTCTTTTTCTCCTTTTTGTTTGTGTTTCGGTTGTCAAGAAATTTTTCTTTTCTTGTTAAACCGCTTGCTCGCTCGTATTCATTTGAAATTTTATTTATTTTTCTGGAAAATTTTTTTTCTCTTTTCATTTGGTGGCTTTAAAGAAAAGAAAATCTTGCGAAAGAAGAAAAAAAAATATTGGCGAAAAAGTCTGAAAACGAGGTGCCATAGAAATGAATTTAAGCATGAAGTGAAATTAAAGCAACCCAAAGAGAATTGAAAGTTTTCTTCCACTTCCACACGTTTTTTTCTTCGTTTACATTTTCATGCGAATATGTGGCATACAAAATAGTAGCTTTTGTAGCAACTGAAATGCCACAAAAATGTCCTGCGAGTGTGCTGTGGAATAAAGTTTTCAAATAGAAATGTTAACCGATTTTGCTTTTAAAGGAATTTAAAATTAAGAAGCAAACCTTAAAAAAACTAATCAGTTTCAGTTTAAAAGTCTCACAGACTTTGATTTTGACATCATCAAAGCCTTGTAATTAATTAAAATTTTAGGAGAGACACTCTATGGGGTCTTTGACGTTCAATAAAATATTTAAAATTCCGTAAAAGATTGTTGCTCTTCTCTACGTAAACAAGCTTCTTACATTTACTGGTCTCGACGTCCTCTAACTAATCTTGTTTGGTATCTTATACCACGCCAGAGTTTTATTTCTGTACTGGAAGATTATCAACAATCCGCTGTTATGGTCCAAAGCTTTCTTAGGAGTATGAAGAGTATAAAGAAACAGAAGTAGAAGTAGTAAAGTAGGAACAACATAAAGAAAGGCGGAGACTCCTTTCAAGCCAGATGTTATGTGACAATCTGAACCTTTGCAAGTGATTACAGTGGGAAGTTTAGGTTAAATTATCTGTTGCCCCAAAAAAAAAAGCTTATTTGGGTCCTATAACACCCGTTTAATATCGATGCTTAGAATATAACTCGTGCACAGTAATCGTGATGCCGGTGGGAGTGTGATCCTTCTCACGTGACTCTCTCTCTCTGTGCGTTAAACACCCCGTTCACCATATGTTGTTGGTCAAAACTCAAATCAATTTGTGCAGATGTTGTATGAATGTTCTCGTCTTCTGCTGCGATATGTTTATTACAATAACCACTACATAGAAGACTCATCTGTAATGCGAGACTCCTAGTGAGTAGTAATCATTCCGTTCATGATATGTAATTAAGGCCTCCAACTGCAAGTTAATGCTGAAAACTTATGAATGTCTCCTCCTGTTCTTCTCCTTTAGAAATTTCATAAAAACCACCGTATGTTACAAACATTCTTCACGCGTGACTCTCAACAGATAGTAATTAGCCACAACACCACACGTTATTGGTTATCCGATATGCTGCTACATGTGAAACATGTCGGCTTCTGATTTATTTCGCTGTAGCTTTTTCAAAGAACCATCCTTCACACGTGACTCCCTGTGGGTGGTGAACATCTTAATGAAAGCATGTAATTGAGTTCTCATAACGTTGCTCCGTGCGTAAATCCCTTATAAAAATTACTTTATGGTGACTGTCTAATACGCGTGACTATCTTCGTTCATCATTCGTAATTAGATCCTCCAAAAGCAAGTCAGTGCAAGAGATCTCTTTCTTGTAAGCGTTTCCTTCTGCTTTACTTCGCTAAAATGTTCACAAAAGTCATTGTTTTGTTGTCACGAGTGACTCCCAATGGTTGGTAATTTAAAAACCACGTGACTCCCAATAAAAAGCAGTCAACGCCTAATTTCGATCTAAAAATGTTAATGAAATCATGAATTGATTTCACTTTTAATGCTTTAGTACTCTTAGTAGGCTTTAGCGCTCTTTAGTACTTTTATCCTTTTTGCCACAAATTCAGAGTGAGGGGTAATGATAGGCATTTGAAAGATAAGTCTTCTAATTGGTAGATCTTTGCTACTCTGTACACGATTAGCACAATTACAACCCTTTAATCAATATTACAACCTAGCTTCACACACCACTGTCGCGCCTCGACTCCAAACGACAGATTTCTGAGAATCTTTTCATGGAAATTTTGCTTGCTCTGAGAGTTTATGTCATAAGACTGCTGAGAGGAAGTCAGCGAAAGAAATATTTTTCTTTTATTTCGTTTTGTTCGACATGTTTGAGCTGGGTTTTGAACCACAAGCTCTCGTCTAATAAGCTAATACACTATCTACAAGACTATGGCAACTTCAATAATAGACGCCACTTTATTATTTTAACTGCGTTGAGTCACTCACGCTTTAGTCACCAATGTACACTGTCTGGCTCCCTGTTTCCAGAAATATTGTGGTTTAATGCATCAAAAGTTATAATAATGAGGCGCAAGGCATTTGAACATTTCTACTTTTGAGCTGGGTGGTGTTTTTGAAGCGAATTAGCATTCACGCCTTATTCACGACATTTCACTAAGAGTTTTCTTTGTTTCTTCCTTGATTGCTTGGAGCACAAAAGGTGTTTCATTAAAAGAACTCCAGGCTATCCAAGCGCTTTAAGGCTTAAAGAATTAATTTTGCAACCAAACGGACTGACTTCGAAGCTGACACCGTCGCTTGATCTCTTAAAATTATGCTTTAAAACTGAATTAAACTGAACCTCACATTAAAATCTTAACGATGGCTTATAATTAAAGTTTTTTCGTTAATGCATCCTTTTGTTATGTTTTGTTTTTGTTTTTGAAGAATTTTTGTCTTTTTCTATTGCAAAGCAATTCAGTTTCCTTTACGAACTACAACTCGCATTATAACTACCATCAGCTGCAGTAACCTCCATTTTTTTATGGCCACTTTGAAATATTTACGAGTACTTTCCTTAAGTTGTAAAAAAATACAGAAAAAATTATGAACTCTGCTGCTCTCCAAATAATTTTATTTTCTAAGAAGCTGAATGCAAAAAAAACCTTTTTTGTACCACCATATTTATCTCAAAAGGAGGATAAATTAAATAAAAAAAAAAAAAAAAAATAAAAGAAAATGATGCTGATAGTACGTTATTTTTTTTCGGTTTTCTATTACCGAGCTTTGCTTTTTATGCACCATAATTCGAGTCATAAAAGAATTTTTGATTCTCTTCATTACCATCGTCATCGCCATCGCGATTGCTTGTGCCGTTATTGTTGTCAACAGTTTTGTATTTACGTTGGCCAGAGCGGAAACACTGCCAGCAATGGCAATGTTGTGGTAGGTAACTGCAGAGTGCAGGTCGAAAGTATTTAATTTACGAACTCGTGAAATTCTTATTCTTTTTTCTATCACTTTTTTTTCGTTTTAGAAAAACAAGGAAATGTTTTAGATACTAAAAGGCGATTGTTATCAATCGCTCGGTTTATAAGATTATAAATTAAGCGATTAAACGAATAAAGAATTGAGGTCAAAAGGTCAGAAATATGTTTTTTATAACCAACGGTGATAGTGGTATGGGGATTGAAATACTTGTGATAGTGTTTGCAGTAACTTTTGGAACCCACTTGCTTAATTGGTCCTTAAAAATATTTAGCCAGTTTAACAACCTACCGTCTTACATCACCCATGTTGTCTGTGTTAATTTTATCAATGAGTGATGGGAACTATGGTTTAAAGACGATTGCGTACGACAAATTTTTGTGAGTTTTTGCCAGTAGACTGCTGAGAGGAAGTCACACAAATTTCATTTTTTTCGCATTTTCTTTTTAAGGCCACTCATGTATAAAATTAACACACACAACATGAGTAGTGTGAGAAGCTAGGACTGAAGGGTGCGGGCTTCTTGGGGACGATTGCTGTAGACTGTCTAATGGTAAAGGTATAGCACTGGCCATTTTATAGTCACCTAGCAGCAACTCGTTTCCTTGCCGTTCGCATCTTGAGATGTCCACAAACACTACTCCCTCTCTTCCACTTTCCTATAACCCATTTTCCTAAAAAAAACCTGCGCAATGCACTGCATGAGTAGGGGCCATCCCCTGAGTGCTGGCTTCACAAAAAAAAAAAAAAAAAGGCACAACCCTCGTAAAGCCACTGCATATGATATATGTGATCAAAGGTGTGTTGCATCATAAATAACTTTGGCAATATTTTCTTCGTAAGTTTGGTAACTCAATTCATAATAGATTGCAATTTAACACCCTCCCCCCTGGTTGCCTTTATTTCTTTTTTCTGCGCTCTAAAAGCGGATACGTAATGCATACGAATACTTTGAAGAATTTAAGAGGAATTGGAAACTCGTATACAATAAGCTGCACAGGTTTAATAGCTCTTCTGAAACGCACTTTCTTTTAAGGATTTCTCATAAACCAACGTCTTTAAGGATATTTCGATAACTTTTTTTTAAATAAAAGTCTTCTCTTAGTTGAGTTGTAAAATAAAATTTATGATTTGGTTTGAACTTACAGCCCCCACCCGGGGTCTTCTTTAACACCATGTGCGTGTGTTCTTTGAAAGAAATAATACAGCCCTGCTGCTGCTACTGTTATTGCTCTTCATTTGCAATCTCAACATTTTAATATGAAAAGTTTTATTGAAACGTCAATCAGAACTGAACTTTTTACTCACTCTTCCCTTTTTTCTGTGTATTACAGTGGAGTTGAAAAAACAAAACTGCAACTAACCAACTTCGTTTTGTTTATTTCTTTACTTCAGTCTCTAAATACAAAAAAAAAAGAGAAAATAAGAAAAAATTATTTATTTTCCATATAAAGAATCAATTACCAACGTCAGCGCTTGTCACCAAAGGTATCAACAGCATCTGCTACAGCCTGCCATCATCATCATCATCTTGCTTCAACACATAAACTCCTATGTACTGTCATAATGCTGTCATACCCCCATGTAGTCGAATATTTTTATTGTTTAGTAACTCTATATGTTTCTGGTTGTTGTAGTTGTTTTTTTTTTTTTTTTGTAAATAATTTATGCCATTAAAATATAATCCACCTACCGGCACTTCTGTTTATTTGCCAAATAGTCAGCCTTTTAGCACAAAAGGTGTCCAAATCCATATGCAGCCACACTATTGCACTGAAAATCTCAACCCCACCTTTATTAAAAGGAAAAATTTTTTCTCTCTTTAATTTAAACTATAAAACAGAGCTTTAAAGTAATAAAATCTTAAATAAAATTAAAACAAAAATTTGAAAAGCATTATAACTTCTAAGGCAGACATTTTTATCGAGGGAATCATCGGAATATAGACTGTAAGCCTAGTAAGATTAGGCCTTGAGAAGGCGACTAAGTTTTCTCTTTGTCTGACTGTTGCAACTTTGTTGCGCATTTATTCTTCAAAACCAAACCACACAGTCTTAGGTGTTCAGTTTCTTAGCAGATTTCTGGCGAAAACTCTCTGAAAGTAAATAAAATTGCCAAGAAAAGCATCTCAAAAATCTGCCGTTTGGAGCCAACTTAGGTGCCGTAGGCCCCGTCACTTATTTACTTATTTATTTATTTATTTGTTCAAAACAATGCAACAAGAATAAATCTTATATTACAGTATTGCTTAGCAATCGTTACTAACATTTATTCTGAACCATTCATTTTAACTAAATTAACAAAATTTAAAAAAAAAAATCAATTTAAAAAGAAAAGAAACTTAAAATTTAAGAAAAAAGGAAATTTAAGTAAAGAAAGGGAAAGAGGAACATTATTATCACAAAAGTATTAGAAAAAAAAAAGAATATCGCAATTATAATAAAACTAAGGGGAAACAAATTTACAAAAATTAGAGAACATTAACTAAGTAAAGTGCCTGAAAATGGCAGTTTTGTAATGCTTTGCATTGCAGAGACGAATGGAGTGAATAAGAAAATGTTGCTGAAAGATGGCCTTGTTATATTTCATAGAGTTTATCATGTTCCCTCTATTCGACCTAGAAAATATTAATCTCTCATACAAATAAGGTGGCTGTCGATTATATATAAGTTTGTGTAGAAATAGCAGAGTCCGGCAATTCAATAAATTGTCAAATGTGACATTATAAATAAGTCGGGCGAAATGCCATATGCTACTATTTCTCCTGATGCCTAAAATGTATCGTGCAATAGCGTTGTAAGTTACGTTAAGTCTTCGTCTACTAACTGCATCGCAGCTAGCAAACAACTAACATCCGTACATAAGAGTCGGTAGTAAATATGTCTTCGCTAATAGCATTCGAATATTAGTTGGTGTAAAATACTGTGACATCCAGAGATTTCGAAGCATCGCAAAAGTTTTTCCACAGTTCATTTTCACGTGATCCTACCAATTTAGTTCTCTATTCAGAGTTACGCCAAGACTTTTAGCCTTATGAATAAAATTTACACCCTCAACATGAGCAGTGTAAGAAGCTAGGTTGTAATGACCAATTAAGTCAGAAGTCTGCTGAGAGGAAGTGTCTCCTTTACGCATATTTTTAAGCCTTTTGTACCGTTCCAGTCATGACATCTACAATATTTTTTGATGATCACACACTTTGGCTCCTCATCAAATCTGTGACATTCGAAGAATTCATCTTTCAAGTTTTCATAGTGTTCTGGTCAGACTGGTCACTTCGTCGAGTCATCGTATATATTAAATAGGCTCATGCATCCTCCATGTTCCATTTGAAACAAAAACTCCTCCAGCAGTAGAATTGTCCGAACTTCTTTATCAATTTTGCATGGATAGTCGTCTTTCGGTTTGTCGAATGAATCTGTATTTCGATTTTATTCTTCTCGTGATGTCTATAGGAAAATTGTCATGTCCGCTGATACGCATGATGCCTCAAGTGACTCGGAAACAGCTTCTTCCTCAATGTTCGCCTTATTAAGAGATTTCAAATAGGCGAACCATAGAGGAAAATAACTTTCGTTATTCGTGACAGCAATATTCTTCAACTTGGTCTTAGATCAGCCATATATAGGCATTATTCTAGATTTCTCAGTATATATTTATAGAAGAAATCAGCACGTTTTGATACCTGCTCATGATGTTTACATAATTACTCAGTAAAAGAATTCATTCTTTTTTAGCACTGCATTGGTGTAATGAATTTTCTACTGCTGATATGACGGAGGCATAAATAAAAATTATTTTTTAAAATGCAAAAATATTTGATTCCGATTTTATTTAAAGAATGACGACAACCCTGTTCAATAAGAAACGATTGTTTTTTTTTTTCTTCTCTTAATATCTCTGGCATATCAAAGCAAACGCATAGTCAGCCAGCCAACCAGAGTCACAGTCACAGTCATATTTTATGAATGTTGGCGGCATAAAAGTCAAGGCACGTTTTTGATTTTATTTCAGGTGTTGTCGTAGATCTCTTAGTAGACTTGGGGGAAAAACATGCGTTCGACTCTACTCGACTCGACTACACAAGCCCATTTAGTTGTGTTTTTATAATTTAAACAAAAAAACAAAAACGGAAAAAAAACAACGAAAAAAAGTTTCTTTCTTAAGCATGGAACATAATAAATTTGCATAAAATTTATGGCAATTTTTGATGTAAAAAAATCACAGAAAAAAGTGAAACGAACAACGAGCGGTAGATTTAAAGTGATTCATGCGTTGTGACGCTTTTTTCTTTTCGCTTTTCAATGCAGTCATCAACTGAGATTTCTGTTGCTTTTTGTATGATTTATAGACAAACGTTCAGTTTATGACTGGGGGAGGGGGAAATACACAAAAAATATGTGAATGCCTTGTTTCGGGGCATGAAATACAAAAAAAAAACTTTGATTCATATTTTTTAAGGGCAATTTTGAAGACTTCAAAAGGTCCCATAAATTACTCACTATTATGAGCTAATAAGCAAAGAATATTAAACAATCTCATTCAGTGTTTAATTGTTAATTCGAGGGACTCACAGGTTTTGGAATAAAAATCATTTAATTTTTCACCACAGTCTCCTTCGGGTTTTATATACACTCTGTCCACCGTTTTATGCTTTTCAAAAATGAGGTTATCGTTGGAGCCAAATCTCTTTCTGTTGAGCCACTTATTCACGTTATTTTCATAAAAAAACTCTCAGAACTAAACCCAGATAATAGGGCGGATAAAGAAGCCTAATCTTCTAATAGTAATCTTTCATCAAAGACTGTCAAACACAAATTTTAAAAGCAGTCAACTGACAGATGATAGGTAGGTAGGTACAAGTTTCCGTCCCCCCATATGTATTGGATGGACGCACCTAGGCCCCATGGGGCCCATTGTGATACCACAGTTCGCGCTCACTGTCCCCTAATCCCGGAACCACCTAGAGCTTACAATGAAGCGACTCAAACTGCCGACGAGGCTCCAAGATGTCTCTTCCTCCTTTGACGTAGTGCCGGGCATGTTCCTAGTAGATGAAGAACCGTCTCTTCCTCATCCTCGTCCTTGCAGCTTCTACAGAAATCGTTCGCAAGGTGCCCCACACCAATGCGTCACGACTCCAACAACCGCACTGAGCACGCCTATTTGGAGTTTCAGCAGCCTTGCAGTGCGCCTTCTATACAGTCGTGGCCAGATCATGTGCGCCACTCTGCCCCAATCCGAAGCTGCCCACCTGCTGTTGCTAGAGTCCGTGATGTCGTCGTCAATCATCAGCTTGCAGGTCCTTAAAGGGACCCTAATACTCAAAAATTCGTCGGTGAGTTCGATGGTCCTGTCGCGTCTGGCCAGTTCATCCGCTTGCAGTTTCCCGGGTACATTATACCTCTTTGCCACCTTGTTCAGGTGTTTTCGACAGCCGTAGACCGTCCTGGAGTTCATCACATTAGAGCCCAGAGCCCTGATAGCCGCCTGGCTATCGGAGAGTATGGTGATGTTTATATTGGGGATATTCGAATCCCAAATAATCTTAACCGCAGCCTGTATTGCCAACACCACCGCTTGGAAGACGCTGCAGTAATCCGGTAGCCTTATAGATTCGGCTATACCTATTGACTCCGAGAAAATTCCACCACCAACGGTTCCTCCCAGCTTGGATCCATCAGTGAAGTTTTGGACGGAGTCCACTGACAGATGATTGTTGACGAAAAATTCCTATAAGGGATCTGATCCATTTGATCACTGCGCTCTAGTTTTTTGGTTATTCGCATACATTGGCGTCTTAAGAATACCCCACGAGAAAGAGTCTTACGGGGTGAAATCACATTATCACTTCCCATTATGTACAGGAGCCTTCATAGAACATAAATACTTGAGACATAAATACTCCTTTAAGAGAGAAACCTTTCTCCAGAATACGGATTGGTGAAATGAAATAAAAGCGGATGTATTCGATATCAGAATGAAATATTCGTTGGGAAAACTTGCGGGTATTTTCCTGTGGAAGTTTACGCCTTTAAAAGATGTGACAAAATTAACTGCGTCAGGAAGGAAAAATTATGAGACGTAGCAATACTATTCGACTGTCATGTTAATTCGCGAATAGCATCGGACAGTCTTTGTAAACTGAAACAGTGAAGCAGTGCCAAGCTTTCTATTGTGTTCCAAGCTCTCTATTGTCTTCCAAGCTCTTTATTGTGTTATTATACATGCTCTATCATGTAAGAGCTCTCGACAATGTAATGGCAGACGAACTTGCGGGGAGGAAAGCTTCCACGTTGCTGAAAGGGGCAGTCAGTATGCCATCCGCGAACTCGGCTTGCAAGAGGTTAACTCGAGGATAACATGGGACAGTCAATGCAAATTGAAACAGTGTAACATCCGCTGTTGGGTCCCAGGTCATGCGAGAGTGCTCGACAATAATCAGGCAGATAAGATTGCGGGAAGGAAAGCTACAAAGCTGCTGATAGGATTAGAAGTGCGACAATTTTTGGCTTACTTGGCGAAAGAGGCAACTACACCTCTGAAGCCAACTGTGATTGAGGCATGATTACAAAGAGAAAAGAGACCAATAGTTTGCGGATAGTATACGAACTTTTTGGGTAGGCTTTTTAGACACAAAGAATATTTGTTTAGAATAGAGATCGCCTCATACATAGAATCGATGATGATGAGCAGAATAAATCAGACCACATTCTTGCAATAGCTGTGGCGTTAAAGTCTAGAAGGAAATATATGATACGTATCACACCAAACAACATTCTAAATTTTATTAGGATTGGAAGAGAAATCTTAGGGATACCATATAAAAATCGACAACAGTATAAGTTGGAGTACTCCGGAATGTCTACACTTTTTGTGTGTTTTTTTAAGTCCACTTAATGAATAGGCCTCCTGTTACCGCCGCCACTGTATTTTGTATTTTATTGTAATTTATTTACATACAAACAAATATACATATATGTATAAAAACCCAAATTCCTTATTTTACATATTATCTCATTCCACCGTTGTCCTTATTTACTTTATTAAAATATTATTTAAATTGTACTAAATTTGTTACTGTTCTGCTTAATAACGGTAGTCTCTTGTTTTGTAAAACATTTAAAATCGAAAGATCATTTTTAAACTAACAAAGTAGTTCTTATGGTGACACGGTGGAAACAAATTGTTTTAAAGCGCGATATACGCAAATTAATATTAAATAAACAAATCGTGCATATTTAAGCAAAAAGAAAAGTGTTTTAATATTATTGTGTAGCTCTTAAAAGTTTGAATTACGCCGTGCGAACTCAATATTCTTTAAAACAATTTTAAATAAATCTCGTGTGTATTTCAAAATTAATATATCGCATTTTTATTAAAAAAATAAAAATTAAATCGTGTTTCATAAAAGACTAAATAAATAAAATGTCTCAAACCGATTTTAATTGTAATAAATGCGAATTAAAAGACACCGTTCGTATGGTGCAGTGTGATTCCTGCGACAAATGGTATCATTTTGAGTGTGTAGGGGTAGACTCAAATATTGCTAATGAAAGCTGGAGTTGTTCAAAGTGCGACCAAAAATCAGTGGTCCAAATGAACATGCCCAAAACTACTCAACAATTGCCGCCGGTTGATACAATCGTCGAATTTTCTGCTGGAACGCAAGGAACATCCTCACCTACAAATTATGAGTGCACTAGAAAACCAAATAATGTGCCTAATTCCAAAACCATTGCACCAAATACAAGAGAAACGTTGAAATCGTCTCAGTCAACCGTCGCTCAAGATAATGATTGCAGTAAACGCCACTCTGAAATGCCTTGTGCTTCGAACTTGTCCTCTCAAACACAGCTTCGGCTGCAAATGTTGGAGGAAGAAAAAGAGATTCAACGCCAGTATTTGGAAAAGAAATATAGAATACTTTCTCAAGGTGACTCAATACAGCCGTCGAGTTCCTTTTCACATGCATTTTCGTCTTCCCAACCAACAGCTACGCAGATTGCAGCAAGACAGGTAATACCTAAAGAGCTCCCAAATTTTGATGGTGACCCAGAAGATTGGCCGCTTTTTATCAGCAATTACAGGAATAGCACAGAATTAGCCGGTTACAGTGATGGTGAAAATTTAATGCGCCTTCAGTCGTGTCTCCGTGGTCGTGCTAAAGAACTGGTAAAAAGTAAATTACTAATTCCATCTATGGTGGGCGAAATAATTCAAACTCTTGAAATGTGTTTCGGTCGTCCGGAGCATATACTTGACTCCATGATAGAGAAGGCAACAAAAATTCCTCCATTAAAAGACAAATTAGATAGTATTATTGAATTCGCTCTCACTATTCGAAACATTTGCTCAACGATGGAAGCTTGCAATATGACGGCTCACTTAAATAACCCAATGCTTGTTAAAACTTTAGTCGAAAAATTGCCAAACAATCATAAGCTCAGTTGGGCTATGCACCCAAAAGACAATAAGGTCCCCATAGTGAAATTGTATAGCGATTGGATATACACTATAGCTGCTGCAGCTAGCCAAGTAGTATCCCCAGCAATGTGTAAGAAAAGTGGTTCAGTGAACACGCATCAAAGTAGCACAAATAAGCCAATTTGTTTTTCATGCAAAAGCGAGGCTCATAAAATCCAGACTTGTGGTGAGTTCGCGTTACAAAATTTAGATGCTAAATGGAATTTAGTAAAAGAAAATAGATTGTGCCGTCAGTGTCTAAATCTTCATCGTCGTAGATGTTTTTCAAACAAACAATGTGGTATTAATGGCTGTACAGCAAAGCATCACCCATTGTTGCACAAGCATGCTAATGAGCCCCAACGGAGAGAAATAGTAAATGCACATAGTGATGAAGAGAGATCGTGTTTCAGAATACTACCAATCCGTGTTTACTTTAATGGTGGCTTTGAAGATACATACGCGTTTTTGGATGAAGGCTCATCAGTGACTCTAATGGAGCAAACATTTTTTAACAAACTGGGACTAAAAGGTAAGAGTGAACCTCTAGAGCTACGATGGACAGGCAATACTACACGCTCTGAAGATGATTCAATGAAAATTAACCTGGAAGTTTCTAGCGTACAAGCTGAATCCAAATTCTCTTTATATGACGTCCGTACAGTTAGAAACCTTGATTTGCCCATTCAGTCTCTGAATTTTGCTGAAATATTAAAAGCTAACCCGTATCTCAAAGGCTTACCAGTAAAATCATATACGAATGCAAAACCAATGATTTTGATTGGGCTCAACAATTGGAGAGTGGCAGTCCCGATGAAAATAAGAGAAGGTGACCGCGGGCAACTAATAGCAACAAAAACACGCTTGGGCTGGACGTTGCAGGGTGGTGGAAAAATTTCCGAAAAATCAGCCTCACTGAACATTCATACATGTGAGTGCGAGGACCGTTATAAGGAGCTTCACGATGAAGTAAGAGAGTACTTTGCCCTAGAAGTCTCTCAGGAGAAAAATATTTTATCCGCCGAAGATGAAAAGGCCATGCAGATTCTTCAGAGTACAGCTGTAAAGAAAGAACAACAATTTGAGGTAAATTTGCTTTGGAGAAATAAACAGGTATCGTTGCCCGATAGTTACGAGGTCGCATGTTATCGATTAAAGTGTCTTCAGAAAAAGTTTAAAAAGGATCCACAACTACAGCAAACCATGCAAGCTCAAATTGATAAACTTCTGCTTAAAGGCTACGCAAGAAAGGTGTTGGACTCAGAAGTATATTCATATCCCGGTCGTACGTGGTATCTCCCAATTTTTGTAGCACTAAATCCTAACAAACCAGGTAAAATACGTCTAGTGTGGGATGCAGCAGCAAAGTCGAACGGTAAATCCCTAAACGATTTTTTATTAAGTGGTCCTGACCTGCTCACATCGCTCTTTAATATTTTAATTGAATTCCGAGTTGGTCAAATCGCGATTTGTGGCGACATAGCTGAAATGTTTCATCGAATTAAAGTAAAGGATGAAGATATGCACACACAACGATTTCTGTGGCTCGCAAGCAGTAATCAAAGTGAACGTCCTACTATGTACGTGATGAAGGCATTAACTTTCGGCCTTAACTGTGCGCCATGCATTGCCCATTTTGTTCGAAACAAAAATTCAGAAGAATTTCGCAATAAGTATCCCCGAGCATTTAAAGCAATTACGAGCTACCACTACATGGACGACTTTATCGACAGCGTCGACTCAGAAGAAGAGGCCCTTGAACTGGCGACAAACGTTAAGACGATCCACGCTTCTGGAGGTTTCCACATGAGAAATTGGGCTACAAACTCTACTTTAGTTAGGCAACATTTATGCGATGATGAATCAACCGCAAGAAATTTGTTTGGAACAGTGGAGAAAATTCTCGGTATGTATTGGGAATCCAATAATGATGTTTTTCAGTATAACTCCAAATTCTCGAGGCTTAAAAGGGATGAGTTTCAAGCGAATGTGGTTCCCACTAAAAGAGAAGTCCTTCAAGTTCTGATGTCCATATTTGATCCACTTGGCCTTGTCTCACATTTTACAATTGGCTTGAAAATTTTACTGCAAGATGTTTGGCGCTCAGGCACAAAGTGGGACGAGGAACTTAATAAGGAGCTGTGCGTAAAATGGCATTTGTGGCTCTCGAATTTGAGCAAAATATCATCTATAGTTATTCCTAGATGTTACTCTAAACTTCTCAGAATGACTGTTGACGTACAACTGCATACGTTTGCTGATGCAGGCGAAAATGCATATGCAGCCGTAAGCTACTTTCGAGTTCAATGCAATGATGACGTCGACGTGTCCATTGTTGCAGCTAAGTCCAAGGTTGCTCCTCTAAAGCCCATATCAATACCGCGATTAGAATTGCAAGCAGCTTTATTAGGCGCCCGTTTAGCCACGAAAATCCAGAATACTACAAGGCTTCGTTGTTCAGAACGCTTCTTTTGGTCCGATTCTAAAACGGTTTTAAAATGGTTGTCTATGGATCCGAAAAACTTCAAGGCATTCGTAATGTATAGAGTCGGTGAAATTTTAGAATCAACTGACGTAACCCAGTGGAATTGGGTCCCAACAGATTTAAATCCTGCTGATTTTGCTACAAAAGTAGGCCCAACAGACAACGATATGTGGACTACGGGGCCCGATTTTCTGAAGCTCAAGAGAAGTGAATGGCCAAAATCTGCAGATTTAGGTAACCCCAATAAGGAAGAGGTACGTAATCGTTTTTTGTATATCGATGTGCCTAAAAGTTTCTCTATAAATTTCGAATATTTCTCATGTTGGAGACGACTCTATAGAGCCTTAGCCCTGTTTCTGTTTTATATAGAAAAATTAAAGTCTGTAGTCCACGGCTTCAAAATACAAGACGACAATCTATTTGAATGTATCAGAAAATCCAAAAATATTTTATTTAAATGCGCGCAACTGAGCGAATTTTCTGATGAGATATGGAGTCTGCAAAACTGCAAAGAGATCGAGAGAAGCAGTCAATTGAAGCAATTTAACGTCTTTCTGGACAAAGATGGTGTAATGCGGACTTGTGGCAGAGCAAACATGTTAAGCTGCAATCAAGCGATAGTTTTACCTCATGGCCACTATATAACTTTTCTCGTAGTCCGATATTATCATGAAAATTACCATCATCGCATGCACGAGGCAGTGATCTGTGGAATAAAGTCATATTTCTATATCCCTAAATTAAGAGCGCTCTATAAAGTTGTTCGACGGAAGTGTCAATTTTGTAAAAACGAAGCAGCTGTGCCCCAACTACCACAAATGGCCTGTTTGCCGCCAGCTAGACTAGCAAGTTTTGAACGTCCATTTACTTACGTTGGTATTGACTTTTTTGGCCCTTTATATGTAACCGTTGGCAGACGTAAGGAAAAAAGATGGGGTGTACTGTTTACTTGCCTGACACTGCGAGCACTACATATTGAAGTGGCACATAGTCTCGACACAAGTTCGTGTATTATGTGTATACAAAATTTCATAAGTCGGCGTGGCACTCCAAGAGAAATATATACAGACAATGGCACTAATTTCAAAGCTGTGGAAAAAATCATCCGAGAAGAAAATTTAAGTCTTCGACAAGTCTGCTCGAAATACGAGGAAATTAAATGGTGGTTCAACCCTCCAGCAGCCCCACATATGGGCGGTGCATGGGAGCGATTGGTAAGGACGGTTAAATCAAATCTTCACGCCATGTGCCCTGCATTTAAATTCAACGACGAATCTTTAAGATGTGCCCTATGGGAAGTTGAGTTCATCATAAATTCTCGCCCATTGACATTTGTAGCAGTGGATTCATGTGAAGACGACCCCTTGACTCCAAATCATCTTCTGCTTGGGTCTGCTGCCGGCAACAAGCCTTTATTAGAACACGATCATGATCTCCGACACCGGTGGCACCAAACGCAAAAGTTTGCTAATCATTTCTGGCGAAGGTGGGTGCGAGAATATGGTCCAAGTTTAGTGCGACGCAGCAAGTGGTTCGAAAAAACAAAACCCCCTTCAGTAGGAGATGTAGTCGTCATAGTCGATGATACGCTTCCCCGAAATAGTTGGCCAAAGGGCATTATAACAAATGTTTTTCCCGCAAAAGACGGTCAAGTTCGGCGTGTCACGATCAAAACAAATTCCGGTACATATGAGAGGCCCGTAGCAAAAATAGCAGTGTTAGACGTCGGTAAGAAAGATGGCAAGCTCATGGACACCTAATTCGCTTACGATGGGGGGAATGTTACCGCCGCCACTGTATTTTGTATTTTATTGTAATTTATTTACATACAAACAAATATACATATATGTATAAAAACCCAAATTCCTTATTTTACATATTATCTCATTCCACCGTTGTCCTTATTTACTTTATTAAAATATTATTTAAATTGTACTAAATTTGTTACTGTTCTGCTTAATAACGGTAGTCTCTTGTTTTGTAAAACATTTAAAATCGAAAGATCATTTTTAAACTAACAAAGTAGTTCTTATGGTGACACGGTGGAAACAAATTGTTTTAAAGCGCGATATACGCAAATTAATATTAAATAAACAAATCGTGCATATTTAAGCAAAAAGAAAAGTGTTTTAATATTATTGTGTAGCTCTTAAAAGTTTGAATTACGCCGTGCGAACTCAATACCTCCATTTAAAAATGAATAATTTTTTTTATATATTCGCTGCTTACTTGTTTAATATTAAGCCGTTTTAAAGGCAAGCCTGCCACAAAAAGATTTAAAAAAAATTTGTTCAACATAACCCTGCTAGCGTGGTTCGTTGTCAACTGAAACTTTTGCTTGCAATTCTGTGCGTTTATAAGAGTTTCTGTTGCTTCGTTTTTAACTCTCCGCAGTTGGCGAAAAATATCTTCAAGAGCAACATGAGATCATGCAAACTCTCTTACGATCTATAGAAGAGGCAAACATTTAAACTCCATTTCTGTATGCCACATGAAGTTCCAACTGGAAAGTGTAGATGCAATGCATTGCAATGGCTGTCTGGCATGTTCGATTGCATTTTGCAAGGCAAAGTCAAGCGAATGTAGTTTCACTGGAATCTCTGGTATGCGGGTACAAACGAGATTTTTTTACGCTCGTTTTGATTTTTTTTTGCTAAAATGGTCAGTGGAACCTGCATCAAATGAAAAGAAAAAAAAAAAAACAACAACAACAAGAGCAATTCGTAATAATAAACAAAGATCACGACAACGTAAACAATAATAAATAAAGACAGAGAAACTAAAAAATAATGGAAGGAAGACAACAAAATGGAATTTAAGAAAAAATTGCAACAACAACAACAACTACGGATAACTGCTTAATGATGATAATAATGATGATCACCATCATTAACATCATCCTCATCATCATCATCGTCTTCATACAACAATACAAAGATAATCTACAAGAAAAGAAGAAGAAACAAAAAAATTAAGAGAAGAAAAACAATAATAATAGTAATAACAATAACAACAACAATAACAATAATAATAATAATTGTAGTGCAACAATATAGAAGAAGAAAAACAGCGTTGCAGATACACAACAATGAACATCAGAAAAAAAGATTTTAAATTCAAGATAAAAAAATTTTAAAAACAAAAAACAGAGAAGAAAAACGATATAAAAATAGTTTTATAAGCCAATTTCGCATACGTAAGCAGCATTATTTCATTTGCCACATAGTGTGCCACATGAAAATTGTTGATGGTTGGGGGAACGTAAGAAAAGAATTTAGCCAGTGGATGAATAACAAGAAATTTAATTAAGACAGACAGAGGAACGCAGTGACCATTTATTCACATAATTTATGTCTCGGTTTGTTCGTATCTAGAGGAGTTTCTCAATAGCTTCTCAGACTATCTTGTTATAGTTGGCAGTTGGCTTCAAATTTGGCTCTTTACTTAGCTCTTTAGTTGACCTTAGCAACCTGAAGATACTGTAGTTTAGTTGGTAGGGTGTTGGCTTCAGTTGTGGTTCAAACCTCGGGTCACTATTCGATCAAAATAAAATATTTCGTTCGGAAACTTCCTCTCAGGAAGTTGCCGTAGTCTAGTAGGTAGTGTGTTGGCTTATTTAGACGTAAAGCCAGGGTTCGAGTCTAAATTCAGACATCAAAACAAAATACAAAAAGTATTTCCTCGTCGATTTCCTCTCATCAGATTTCTGGCAAAAAGCTCTGAGAGTAAATAAAAATTGCCATGAAAACTTTCTCAAAAAATCTGTCGTTCGGATTCGACTTTAAACTTTAGGTCCCGCCACTTATGTATAAAATTAACACACACAACATAAGTGGTGTGAGAAACTAGGTCAATAATCCTGACTGAAGGGTTGTAATGACCAATTATGTATGTAACTTCCTCTCAGCAGTATTCTGGCAAAAATTCTGAGTGTTAAAATAAAAATTGCAATGAAAAGTTCTTCAAAAATCTGTCGTTCGTAGTCGATTTTAAACCGTAGGTCCCGCCACTCATGGGCAAATTATTAACTCACACTACATAGGTGGTGTGAGAAGCTAGTTTGTAAACCTGACTAAAAGGGCTGTGATGACCAATTAAGTAAGTAAGTAAGTAAGTTAGCAACCCGTTTGTCTAATTGCGGCCTGCCTTAGATCAAATATCCAACTTGCTGGAACTCAATATTCCAACAGAATAAAATGGCGGAGCCAACATGACTGAACAACGTTGAAGGGGGCAGCAGCAACTCGCATAGAATTTGATGATCTGGAATAGAAACGTTTATCGCAAGCCATAAAGAAGGATGAACAAATTGTGGAGTATAAATTTCGTTGCTCGAGAGTGGCCTCTACTACTCAGTTGCCTATGTAATAAGGAATGATTCTATGCTTGATCCACAGACGATGCTATTTTCCTTGATAACGATGGAGCTAAGTTAAATAAACTCTTTGAAAGCATGTGAATTGTAATCGTTAGCCTTAGCCTGGGACTAGATTCACTGCTGCTTTATAAAAATCCATTTGAAATGCATACAAATTCACGGACTTCCATTCAGTAGCACTAAGGCAGCAATTTACTTGCTCAATTGGTCATTATAACCCTCTAGTCAGGATTACAACCCTTTAGCAAGGATTTATCTCTCTTTAGTCAAGATTACAACCATTTAGGTAGGGCTATAACTTAGCTTCTCACACCATCCATAGCTGTGTGTGCTAATTATATTCAAGAGTGGCTGCACCTATAGTTTAAAGTCGACTCCGAAAGACAGACTTTTGAGAAGCTTTTACTTTTTTGCCAGAAGATTGAAACTGCAGAAAGGCTTAATCCACCACTATTTTATGGATTTCCTATCCCGATCGTTCCACATATTTGATTACTTTCGGAGATGTTTTGGAAACAATTTTTTTTTTATTAATGCTTCATGAACACTTTCTTTATTTTTCTGTGCTGATGTTTTAAATTTTAAAAATTCTTTGCCTTGAAAAGCATTTAAAAAGTCAATAAATTGAACGCTTCTAGAGATGGGAATGGGGGTTGGTTGTTGTTTAAAATACTCTCTGGCATAATATTTCCCAAAAAGAAATCTTTTGTTTTGATTTCTTCTGCTGGTACTTGATTTTCTCTGGAAAGAAATAATTTTTTAGCAAAACACCAGATTCTCGATTTTTCTTTTTGCTTTCAAAATATTTTTCTTCGATATTCGATGCCTGTTGAATGTTTTTTGTTATCGTAACATTTCATATGTTATTGTTTATCGTTTTAATTTGTTTTTGTTTTTATTTTCAATATTATTGTGTTCCATTTACAGAGTGGCTTTCTTTCTTTCCTTTTGTTGTTATTGTTGTTGTTTTTTATTTACTCTAAAAGAAAACCAAGTAGAAGAAGAAACAGATGAGAGAAGTCAATGAAAAAAAAATTTTTTTTTCCATTTCATTTCGGATATTTTTTGTCGATTATTGGCCACTTTGAAGCAAAAAAAAAAAAAACTTTCGACAGAAAATGTTGAAAGGGAAGAAATTCAAATTTATTTTAAAGGATAAATGGACGGGTTAGGGTGTACTCTACCCAGTTGACTGTTGGCCCTAGCAAACATAAGGGGAAAGTGGTGTCTTTACAAATTCCTTTAAATTTCAGGGGAATAGAGACCGAGTAACTTTCGTCATATGTTATCTGAGAATACTTATTTGCTGACAAACCCACATTGACTATATTTGACCCCATTTCGTCCTAAGAAACCCGCTATTTTAACTTCTATTTAGGTTGTGGTAGATCCAGGTTTCGTTCGCAGCTATGAAACGTTCTTATCGCCACACAATTTTACAAAGTTATCATATGATTAAGTTAGTGGTTGCGTGTAAGCAAACCCAGGAAAGCTGTCTTATGCTCAACTGATAATTAAATTAATTAAAAGCAGTGAACTCTGCGATATACCAAGGGTATCTACAATTTCTTGCTCTTTCAATCTCTAGACAACCAACACAATAACTTGCATTTTTTCAATGTTTCGTGACCTCATCTGGAAGTTCAGAACGTAGAATTTAAAGTGCTAGTGCAGTCACAATAACACTACATTGTTACCCTTGAAATCTTCTGTGATATTTAATGGCAACTTATCTCTACTCTGTCCTATATACACTGTGATATTTTGCTTTAGTAGTGCCTTCGCCAGTTGGACAAATCATTTGATGACAGTTCTACTTCTATTCTCTATGTACGGTGACTATTAGGTAGTGTTTCGGCTTATTAGACTTAAGGCGACGGTTCAAACCCCAGGTCAGACATCAAAACAAAATTATGAAAAAAAAATATTTTTTCGCCGACTGCCTCTCAGCAGATTTCTGGCAAAAACTCTGAGAGTAAATAAAATTGCCAAAAATCTGTCGTTCGGAGTGGACTTAAAACTTTAGGTCCCGCCACTCATGTATAAAACTAGCGCACACAACATAACTGATGTGAGAAGCTAGGTCGTAATCCTGACTGAAGGGTTGTAATGACCAATTATGTGTGTCTGTCTTCTTCTATTTGGTCTTTCAATCTTAAACAAGTTTGACCTAAACGTCGACAAACGCTGATCTTCGTGTTGAATACCCATCTCGTCGGAGAGAGAAATTAGGGAGAGAAGTATCAGTACTCTATCCTCAGCTGTCATTAGTTCTTTGGCCCGTTATGTCACACAGTTATAGATGCTTAGCGATTTGATCTTCTCAAGTGTCAAAGTATTTGGCAATTGAAGTGCTGATGCAGTCGCAATGAAATCACATTGTTACGCTTACAATTGAATGAGCGAGCTCCGCGCTTAGTTTCGGATCTGCCTACAGTGACTTTCGATGGTTGACAACGGCTATTTTTTCTGAGGATGCATCTGTTAGACTTGCTGTCATTTATTCATATTGTTCTTCCAAATCAAGTGGACGTCCACAGCCAACAACTTGTATTTGCTGAATCGGCTTTGGACCCTTATTTTCATAGAATTATCATCCTCAGTCACGAGGTCCATTTCTGGATGTTTGGTGACGTACTGTTCTTTGCAACTCCACATAACAGAAAGAATTCGTTGCTGGTCCTGTAGGGTGTTTAAAAATTAATTTCAGAAAAATACACAAAAACTACTCAAGCAACAGTTAAAGGATAACAACTGTATGTATGTATGGATGTATTTATTTTCTCCTCCTCTTCTTCTTCTTCTTTTTTCGATAAGTAAATACATATCGACAGGATAACAGCAAATAAAGTGACACATTAAAATAGTTTTTCTCTCTTTTAAAAACAGCAATCGATAGCTTAACTTTTAGTTCAGAAAAGAGGAATTAAAATGCGAAAAATTTATGCAAAGGATTGCTGCTGCTGCACAAACTTAAACTTTAAGGACCCAAAGAAGGAAAAAAAAAAAGAAAAGCAAAAAAAATTTGTGAAAATAAATAGAATTTTTCTTTTAAGCCTTAAGGATAAAAATATTATTATTCTTAATAAAAGAAAATAAAATTCCAGAAGAAATATAAAATCAAATGTCCGTAAAGAATTTATAAAACTATTGGAAGAGAAGAAAAAAGGAAAGAAAAAAAGAAAAACTCTTTAAAAATAATCATCAGCTTAAGAAAATTCATTGAAATTTTAAAATTTTTCTATGGAAAAAAAATAAAAAATTTCAACTGCTAGAGAACAATATGCGGAGGCCTTTAATTTAAAATTTTCTGCCATTCAACCTCCGTTTTAACATCTTTCTCTCTGCCACCACTTATTAAAAAAACACCATAGCCGCAGCAGCAGTATTTGAACTTGAAACTGTTATTGAACCACAACCGTCGTGTGCAATTTCTTGGCTCTTTTCTCTTGCCTCCTGACATTGTTGTGTTGGCGCTGACACTCGTGACTGTAAGGCAAATTGCTTAACAGCAGGGGTGTTTGAACTCTACTCGTACAACAGCCGAAATCACAGCCAACGCGTGCAATGACCACCAAAAACAAATAGCACAACCACCACCTTTACCGCCACCATCACCATCATCAGCGCATTTGATGTCAGAGTCACACCAAAACGAAATCACTCACTTTCACACCCACCCTTGTCTCTATGATGGTGATAATGATCTCGACAAGAACAAATACAATGAAATATTGACATGGGAAGGGAATTACTAATGAAAGAATGGAATGAAGGACAGCTATGATATGTACAAAGGGAAAGGGAAAGTGAGTGAGGCGATACAGTGCGTGAGTGATTTCTTTTGTGTGAGGGTGTGAAATTGGAATTGCTGCAGCTTTTTTGAAATTGCAGCTGAGGAAACATTGTTTTGGAAGCGAAATAATTTCAATAGAGAACTGTAAACTAGTCACCGAATGGACCATCATAAATGGTTTAAGGCTAGCTAGTAGGCTATCCGGTTTCATTGTAGAACTTCTCTTGATGATTAAGGCAATCAAGAGCCAGTTCGCTCATATCAATATACCAGACGCTTAGTTTATTCGTTCTTAATGCAACCATACGAAGTCGCAGTAGTCTAGTGGATAGTGTGTTGGCTTATTAGACGAGAGCCCGTGGTTTAAACCCCTGTCTCATACATCTCGAGCAAAACAAAACATGAAACAAAAAATATTACTTTCAGCGACTTCCTCTCACCAGATTTTCTGGCGAAAACTCTGATAGTAAAATGAAATTGCCATGAAAAGTTTCTAAATCTGTTGTTCGGAGTCGTTTTTAAACTGTAGGTCCCACCACTGATGGATTATAACATCGTTCAAATGATCGCCACGTCTTCTATGGATAGAATACATTCGAAGTGTTCAATTACCCATGACCTCGTGCATACATCAGGCTGAATTTACCCGCATGTACCTGTGACTTTAAAAAACTCGTCAAGAAAAAGTCATACGGGGTCATATCGCATGATCTCGGTGACCAGTTCACATCACATGCACGTGAAATGATGGCCATGCTTATATTCAGTTCAACATAAGCTGTGTGATTCGAAACTCCAACCAGTTGAAATTGCATGTACTTGGTATAGAGATCATCATCGACCTATAAAGCTCCCCACCACCGTTATAAGAAAATATGATCCGATGAAGCCTCAAGGTTATAATCCATATCAAGCAAGGACTTTTTTGGGTTGCATAGAACACGTTTGGATCTCATGTGATAATTTTGTCTATTCACGTAGCCATTAGTCCAGAAATGGACTTCAGCGCCTAAATTATTTGTGGATGAAAATTAGTGTCAGTTGCCAACTGCCTCCAGAGCCCATACAGCGAGCACATGTCGTTTACTAGTACGGGTTTGGGCTCAAGTCACAACGCAAAAAACTTTTTGTGAACGATGAAAAATCAACTGCCATGGATTCTCCTGCATACTCTGATTTTTTGAACAGATCCTTCATTTCACCAACGTACGAATGTTAGTCGATTGTATACAGAACCAGTGGACTCGAATTTATCTACCGCATTGCTATTATTCCTCTCGGTCGGGCGACTATGGCGATAGTAAAATGGATGATACATGATGTGTGGTGCGCGCACAGAACAGCCATTTTGTTCAAACAATTTGTGTTGTTGAATTCTATATCCGTCCATATAGTGATTTGCTAAATCGGACTGAATAAAAAGATGGCCGTTATCAACTGTCTAATTTCAAAAGTCCTTGCTTAAAAACCCTATAAAGGAGCTGACGGCTCTAATAGCGACCTGACGATCAGATAGTAACCGGACTAATATCTGAACCCAAATGTGAAGTTACTATTCTATATATACTAAATAAAACATCTTGTAACTGTCTTTGCTAAACTTCCTTACCTAGTTTTCTTGACTACCGGGCTTCCTAAGTTCTTCCCCTACTGTTAGCGAAACCATGTGCCTTTCTGACAGAATCCGAACTTAATATGACCGGCGACGAGACCCAGATCGTTCTTTGTTGTTAAAACGAATCTTATAATTATGCATTGTGAATCTAGGACTAGTAATAAAACTTTGCAAGCGACCTTACATGCATAGATTCTTTTCGTTTATGAGGTAACCGACCCCTTTTCATGTTGTGTGCATACTGTAGTGAAAATCGAATGTCTAACAATCACTTTGTTTTCTTCACTTGAACTCGTGAGTAACCATTAATTCCATATTTTACGCACTTCTTGGTGTGGCCTCTTCCTTCTATATTCCTACCCGAGAATGTGGCTTAAATGGCTGGCAGTCATACACTCACTTCTGGTTAAAGACAGGCAAGTGAGTGTGTTTGGTTGTTGTACACATCCAGAGAGAGCGAGAGAGAATAAATTTTTTTTAACAAATAAGAGCGGTAATGAGTTGTAATTGTTAAGAGGCACGTTTCAAGCATTTTTCTTTCAAACCAAAATATTATTAATAAATGACAACAACAACGACAACAATAAAAGCAACAACAAATTGGCTGCAATAACAAATGAGACAACCAGAGGGGTGGTTGGTGGCATCACTGTCACTATCAGTAGTTTATGGCGCAATAAATTGAAAAATAAATTGACGTCGTATCTGTTTCTTTCCCCCCACTTTTCTTTCCAATTATTTATGTCAGTGGGTTGCAAAGGACGGACAGACAAGACGGCTTCAGTTTTAGACAAAAACAAAAGCAAACAAAATATTTATTTATTCGGGTACTCTTTTTGTCATTTTTCATTTGAAAATTTGTTAGCAGAAGGAAAAGCGGTTTAAATAGTAAAAAAAAAATATGATCTGTGGGTAGAGAGAGGGCTTATGTTGTTTGTGTTAAAAAACACGCGGCTAATCTGTCTATTTGTTTGGCGTACACTGTGAAATACTTTTTCGAATAAATGTTTGAGTGGATGAACGAATATCTGAGGATGTAGAGACTGTGGCTTAAAGTTTTCGTGGTATTTGGCTCTTACTGTATTACAGTGGTCCTCTGAGCCAAACTAACTCTTGTTATCTGCTTTAAGCGCCAGAGTCATGGAAAATTGTGCATTTCAAAAGCTTTTCAGCCAGAGAAGCAGTGGCGGCCATTTGAACGATATTATATTCCACATATAATGGCCATAAGAGATCTTTCAAACGAACAAAAAATTTCGATGGTAACCTCACACACACTTTATTAAATTTAAAGCTAGAAAGCGCTTAATGAAAGTCCTGATATTATAAACTGGTAGTAGGGGAGTTTGTTCACCTCGTTATCAATGCGAATTTCTTTGGTACTGTGGTACCTATTATGGATTTCCCTTAATACTGTAAAATTTACAATAAAGAGTACTATTGGGAATGCAGATGTTAAGTAAAGAGTTTAGAAAAGTACTATATTTGTACAATTTTTTTTTTTCAAACAAATCAAGTTTTTTTTCGTTTTCGTAAATTTCTGTGACTTTTAGAAAAAGTACCATTTTGGTACTATTTTGATACCTTTTTTTAATACTTAAAAAACCGAATATTATGACCATTTCTTGACCTAAACCAACCATGTCCTTTATGTAATTAATAAACAATAACTTCTTCCGTAAGTAGTCTCAAGTACTTTCTTTGAATTGCTCCATAAAAGAAGCTTTTGAATGGAAAAAGAATTTTTTTCTGGTAAAATTTGTACTTCAACTCCAATGCCACTCACTCAGTACTTAACTGATTTCGTTAAACTAAAGTAAGATTCCGTGTTCTCTTCTCTTTTGCTTCTCTTTCGTTTTCTTTAGTTTTCGAATTTAAATTGTCGTGTGAAGTCGTTTGTCTCTGAGAGGATGAGAATTGAATGACAAACAGCCGTGTATTGCGTGACATAAAATTGCAGCGACAAGAAATGTTGAAATGTAATTTGTTTGCTGGTTTAAGTTTTAAATAAGAGCAACAGCAACAACTACAAGCAACAACTTTAACCAATTAAAAGACATGACAAGTGGAAGTGAACTACGAGCTGGCATTCATTTAAAAGGGGTTGTTAAGATGGCTTATGGATATCAGTTTTAGTACTTTTTATAGACTTTTTAGAATCATTGTTCCGTGGACATTCAAACCGGAAAGTATCTGGTTTTATCCTTTATATTTTTGGGCGATGAACTGCATGACGTAACGTTTGCCCTGATGGTAGCTGCACCGGCACCCATCCGTCCTCATACGGATTCCAGGATATGGCAATATTGCAGGTAACAACATTGCTGAGGCCTGGTACATCGGATTAAAAATAAAAGAAATTTTTTTCAAAATTTTTGAACATCAAAATACCCGCACTTGTTGTAGCACCCTGTAGCTTGTTGAATGTGCAACCAGCGCAAGAAAAACTTAGAATTTCCAAATCGAGACCAAAAAAAAAAAGAAACTGAAACGTCTTTATTTCTCTGCTTCTTTTTAGCACAATATTGTCTTAACCATGGTTTTCTTTTCGTTTTTTTTCTAACCAGATGTAGTCGAAGAAGAAGTAAGATGAAGCAGAGGCTGAAGCAAACATAAAAAAGAAAATTTAGAACTAGAAACTGATGTTGTTATTGAAGTTTTGCTAACCACTGCTATTGCCATTGACGTTATTATTATTATTGCTGCTGTTGTTGTTGTAGTTTTTGTTGTTGTTCAAGTAGTTTTAGCCATACTTTAGCCATGGAAAATGGCAATAATAAGCTGTTGTTGGTGTTCTTGTTGTTGTTTTTGTTCTCACATTGTTTTAAACAAGCAAAGTGCGAACGTCTGACTGGGTTTACATTTACTGTTGCAGAGTTGAAATTGCTGTCATTATACGCTGTTTTTGTTTGTGTTGTTGTTGTTGCAAAACAAATTTTCCCTATTTCTGTAGCTGCAACACAAAAACCACAAAAAACGAGAAGTAGAAAAAAAAATCATGAAGACGTTAAGAACGCATGGTGTGACTGTGTTAAAGAAAAAACAACAACAACAAAAAACAACAACAGAAAACTGTTGCAAGAAAAATTAATTAAACGAAGTTCCCTGCAATCAAAGCTGCGGAAAGAAGTCACACTGGAAACATGGTAATTTGATGGTTTTCTTCGCTCTTTAGGAAGGCACATCCAAAACGATGCAGTTTTTATTAAATTTTTAAAGTGCAACATAAGAATTTTAATTCAGAGTGAATCTCTTGTAGAGAAGTTGTTGCTCTCCAAGTATTCTTGAAAAGTTGAAATAAAAAAGTTTTCAAGCAGCAATGCAATTATATTTTAGAAATAAAAATTTTGTGTAGGAAATCCTTTTTGTAAATACCGACCGACACAGTTTGTGTTTTCGAACATGCCACTTAAACAAATGGTCAATATTATGCGAGGTGTAGGCAAATGGAATTCGTACTGACACGTGCTCTTAATCTAGATTGCCAAAATTGCTAATTTAAGACCAGAACATTGCTTGGCATCCTATGAAGTTAACTCTGACGATGCACAATAATTTCAGAGCCTAGAATTCATGGGAAATTTAGGTTGAATGCCATCTAATGCTTGGCCAGGCCTACCAAACAGGAAATCAACAACAGTACGGGACTATTGTAGTTCCGAACACCACTCTGGTGTGGATTTTGGTCAGGTGGCGTGAATGGACCATATTTTTTTTTTTTGAAGATGATGTTGAAATTCAAGTGACTGTAAACAAAATTCATTACAGGAATATGATACGGAGTTCTTGTGGCTTCAACTGGATGCTATGCCGCGCGTACATCAATCGATTAGTTGCAGCAAAGATTTTTAAAACAAAATATTCTATGGAAATGTTAAGGAAAAGCCAATGTTAAGTGTGTATGTTTTATGTCCAGGGATTCAGAACCCAAGTATATATTGCGGAATAGAATTTTCTATCGCGACTCAGATAGATTAAAAGTTAGAACACTGAATAAGTGATTTTAGAGCTCTTAAGAGTGTTAATGCTGCTGCTGTAGACTATTCCATGACACTTTCGGTTCTTGTCTTCGCATCACGCAACATACTCATAGAATTGCCCATCATGAGCATTTTTTTTGCGGTTTCACGCTAAAACACGTGAGTATTGATTGTGATCTGTTTCCTTAGATTTGGTAAAAGACTACTTACGTACCAGAGATCAGCAACGAGTATTCAAAACGATGAGTAGATTCGAGTCATACTTATAATTTCTGATACTTATACGCATTCATACTTATTTTAATATCATACTCATACTACTCATATTCAAAGTTAGAAATACTCATCTTACTCATACTTAACAATACGCATGATGTTGTTGATTTCGACTCTATATATACTTATAAATCAATGTTGTAGCGAGTACGAATGAATCAGAGTAGTTGAATTTCAAAACTCTTGACTCACTCATACTCAAAATTTTATGAATACTTATGAGTAGCGAAAATACGATTCATTGCTGATATCTGTTACGTACTTAATGGGTTATTAAAACCACTTAGTCAGGTTCAGAACCTGGACACCATCATGTTGTGTGTATTTAATTTTGAGTCGCGGAACCTACAGTTTAATTTTGGCTACGAACGACAGATTTTTGAGAAACTTCGCATGGCAATTGTATTTTAACGTCTAGATTTTTACCCAGAAGACTGCTGAAGGGATAACGCTGAATAAAAGAATTTTTATAGTTCGTCTGAGCTAGGGTTTGAAGCTCAGCCAGGCGTCTAATAAGTCAGCACACTAACCACTAGATTATGGCGACTTCAACCACTATATGTGTGTATAAATTTAATAGCAGGTACGCGGCTTAGATGACTAGGCCGTTAGGCTAGGTCACAGTAGACTGTGACTTGAATAAGATGAGATGGGAAAATATTTTTAGTCGTCGAGACTAGAGTCAGAATAGATGACTGTGTTACATAGCTAGTAACCTTTGTCCATCTATTGATAGTGCTAGAACTGACCCGCTGCTAGGTATCAATAAGCCCAACCTGTGGCTGGCGCCTGGGTTCCTTATGGACAGATCTCTCTCTCTCTCTCTTTGGGAAAGATCTCAGTCGGATTTCGAGAAGGTATGTTTGTGTAAAATGAGCAGAAATTTGAGATAATAGATCATATCCTCATGACTGTTTGGCTCTTTGTAGCAGAAGTTTGAATATCTTGCAAGAAGATTTCTTCAAGGAAGACTATATTCAGGTTCATCTGTAATTTTATATCTGAATATGCGGGTTGGATTACGCTTTGTTTCCTGCACTTTTCATTCACTGTATGTATCCCGTTTCTGATTACTTCACTTCTTTTCGCCTATCTAGGATGAAAACAATGGATCCCAGTGACCTTTAGATGCTCTTGCATTGTCCACTATGACTATACCTACATGTCCCTACCTTTTTTTTATTTTCTACAATTGTCCTATAGA
Organism: Sarcophaga caerulescens; assembly: GCA_927399465.1. Taxonomy (NCBI): domain Eukaryota; kingdom Metazoa; phylum Arthropoda; class Insecta; order Diptera; family Sarcophagidae; genus Sarcophaga; species Sarcophaga caerulescens. Next base: position 28,034,478 of record OV656866.1, read on the forward strand.
AGTTGCCGTTGTTGGCCATTATTTTGCAGTATGTGTTGTTTTAATTTGTTGGTGAATTGATTTAAAATTTTTCAGCTTAAACGTAGGCTTTCTTTGGCTAAAATTTATAGTAAAAATTTATTTAGTATTTCAACAAATTTCACATGCACACATAGTTTTTTTTCCAACTCACAACAAAGTATTACAACGCTATGCAACACAACAACAGTCAGTATTACATGATGATGTTAAATTCGTACTTTATTCATTCATATTCATTACAAAACCACAGCGAATTTACAATATAAAGAAAGAGAAAAACAAAAACAAACGAAGTTTTTCCTTATGAGCCAAGACTTCCTGGTATTTTTTAATAAGATCATGTGAAATAAACACCAAAAACAACAACGGCATTAACGAAACGCTGCTTTCAAAAAGCTTAATTGAAAGAAGAAAAGAAAAAAAACAAATATTTTTTTGAAATAACTTTCCCAAAAATAATTTCAAAATAAAAAATCATTATTGAGTGTATAATCAGGCAAAAGTAGCTTCATATTATGGAACAAACAGATTCACCAAAAAAAAATTGACTCATAAGACCTTGAAAAGCACGTAACTTTCACCAGCTTCAATGAGTTTTTTCTTCTTTTTTTTTGTTGTTGTAAAGCTATGTTTACCCTCTTTGCTTGTTTGGTTGGCTTAAGTCGTAAGATTTTTTTTCTGTATTTCTATGGCAACTTGAAGCATCTTGAAGGTGTCTTGTGTGGCAAAAAGTTTTTTTCTTGCTTTTCGAAAAAACCAGCTACAGCAACTATAACTCAATAAATATAGACAACAACAACATTAACAGCAAAACTATTTACAACAACTAAAATTGCAAGACAGACCAGAAATCAAAGCAGCAACAGCAGCAGCAGCAAAACTTGTAATGAACTACTAAAAGTGGCATCAGAAAACAGCAAATAAAACTAAAAGATATTTCCTACTTGCCACAGAAAATCAACCAACACAATAACAACAACAACACCAACAACAACAACAACTACTGCAACATCTTCACAACAACTCATCTGCTCAAGTCATTTATGGAATGCCAAATAAAAATTTGTTGTAAAACCTCTACTCTACCCTCCCCTCTTACCAGTAACAGTTTTTTTTTTGCCTGTTTTTTTGCAACTTGTTTGCTTGAAAACGAATTTTACTTTGATTTTGGCATCAGACTGCAAAGTTGTTGCAGTTGCAGTCATCACTTACAGGTTGCATGCATAACAACTGCATACTTTGTTGTTCGTTACACTCTGTGCTTGTGTATGTAAGTCTCTCTCGCTTGCTGGTGTATTTGTTTAAATGGCTTTTGGCCTGATTGCTGGCAATTAATGTTGTCTTTCACCTCAAGTAAAATGGTGTACAACAACGACAGACAAAAAAAAAAAACACATTCAAATTGCTATTGCAGCATTTACTTGCAACAACAACAATAACAAATTTTTTCAAACAACCAGCAACTATAACCAGCAATTGAAAAATAAATATTGAAAAATTGTTGCTGATCAGAAGCAAAAAAAAAAAAACTTGCATTTCAAACCGGAAAATTTATTGACAAACTTAAAGCAACACAAGAAAAACAGAGAAAGCTATAGAAAACGAAAGACAGAGAGAGAGAGAGAAATAAAGTCTTAAGTTAATAACCGGATATTCCCATAAGCAAATGTTGCAACACACAGAGAGAATGTTTAGAAACATAATGGTTTGCCCCAACAACATTCAAATTTAAATTCTTCAAAAATTTAATATTTTTTTCAGTTTTATTTTCTACAATTTGCGGATAAATGCTTCAATTATTTGCGATTATTTTGTAGTATTTTCTACAATGTGCAGGTAAATTTTAGTTCACAAAAAATTGTTCGGTGAATGTTTAAAAATATTTAAATTTTTTTTGAAAATTTATGCTCAAATTAAATGAAATTTATTAATCATGATTTTAATTAAATGTTTGATGAAAATCTGCGGCAGTTTCCCAGGGTAAAACGTTGCTATTAAAACTTAATTTCTTCATTCCTGAAAAGACTTGTAGACCTTTAAGATAAAATTAATTTCTATAGTTAAAGGAGACCAGCTTTTTTTTATCAAGTTAATTATGTAATATTTGAATTGATTGATCTCAACTTACTTAACATGATTATAAGCCTCCAAAAGAAATATTTTTTTTATATTTCGCTTTGTTAGAGATGTCTGAGTTGGGTTTTGAACCATATACTGTCGTCTAATAATCCAACACACTACCTACTGAATATTGCTATGATCCAGTTCAAGACCCAGTCATTTTGTTCAGATTTCTCTGGAGTCATAAAGAAAACTTAATGCTTTTGCAGCATTTGCCTATTCAAAAGTATGCTAATGTTTATTGAAAAAAGGAAATATTTTTGTTATCGAAAAATTACTCTATAGAGATATGTATTTGTTATTGAAAACTCCTGTACATATTTGTTTATCAATTGAAATTTCGAAAAAAAAAGTTTATTATCGACATAAAACTTCTATCGGCATAAAAATGTTTTATCGGAGTAAATTTATTTAATTAAATAAAATTTTTGAGAAAATTGTGACACAAATTTCGTCACAAATCGAAAGAAGTTATCGAAATTTCAATAGAAGTTTTTGTTATCGAGAAAATTTCTACAGACATTTTGTTAATGTTTTTGCTATCGATAAAATTTCTATACTAGTTTTAGTTATAAAGAAAATTTTTCACAATAATTTTGTTATCGAAAAAATTTCTATACAATTTTTTTTATCGAGAAAATTTCATTATAAATTTTTGTTATCGAGAATATTTCATTATAAATTTTTGCTATCGAGAAAATTTCTATACTAATTTTAGTTATCGAAAAAATTTCCATACAAATTTTTGTTATCGAGAAAATTTAAATACTTACATATTTTTGTTATCGATAAAATTTCTATACAAATTTTTGTTATCGAGAAATTTTTATAATGGAATTTCCATTATTAATTTTTGCTATCGATAAAATTTCTATACTAGTTTTAGTTATAAAGAAAATTTTTCACAATAATTTTGTTATCGAAAAAATTTCATTATAAATTTTTGCTATCGACAAAATTTCTATTCAAATTTTTGTTATCGAGAAAATTTCTATACAAATTTTTGTTATTGAGAAAATTTCTATACAAATTTTTGTTATCGAAAATATTTCATTATAAATTTTTGTTATCGAGAATATTTCATTATAAATTTTTGCAATCGAGAAAATTTCTATACTAATTTTAGTTATCGAAAAAATTTCCATACAAATTTTTGTTATCGAGAAAATTTAAATAATTATTTTTGTTATCTATAAAATTTTTGTACAAATTTTTGTTATCGAGAAATTTTTATAATGGAATTTCCATTATAAATTTTTGCTATCGATAAAATTTCTATACTAGTTTTAGTTATAAAGAAAATTTTTCACAATAATTTTGTTATCGAAAAAATTTCTATACAATTTTTTTATCGAGAAAATTTCATTATAAATTTTTGCTATCGACAAAATTTCTATACAAATTTTTGTTATTGAGAAAATTTCTATACAAATTTTTGTTATCGAAAATATTTCATTATAAATTTTTGATATCGAGAAAATTTCTACGCAATATTTTTGTTATCGAAAAAATTTCTGTAGAACATTTTTGTTATCGGAAAAATGTTTGTTATCGAAAATTTTCTGCAGAAATTTTGTTATCGAAAAAATTCTTATACAAATTTATATGAAAATAATCTAAATGACAAGAAAAATCGATAAACAAATACAATATCGAACATAATTTCTCAAAATTTTTCTTATCGAAAACGGCTTCCATAAAAACTTTTCGGAGAGAAATAATAAAAATTTTAAAAGAAAAATTGTTGGAAGAAAAAACAAAATTCTGTAGAAGTTTTGTTACTGAAAATTGAAAAAGGTTTCAGGAACTTAGATAGTCGATAAAGCCAAGCGCATCGAGAAGCACTGAAAGTGAAGTTACGTTGTCAAGTTAGCTTCTGGTAGGAGTACTAAAACAGGGCGTATATTCATTGTGTTATTGCTTATCTCCCGGTAAGCAAAGGTAGTTAGTTTACTTATAATCAAATGCGTATGCTTGTGTTTGTATTTATGTATGCATTTGCATGTATTGCGTATTGCTGCCTTCGTGTGAGTAGAACTTTTAACAAGTCATTGAATAACTTGATTTTTTTTTTGTGCCACACTTGAACACAGTCGAATACAACAGCTACACAACAGCCTCTTACTACTAATAATATTAATTGCAACAAAACTGAAGCAACAACTACAAAAGCAACAACAGCAAAACTAAACTAAACAAAACTAAACTCTATAAACTCTGTTGCATTGGTGCTGCGATCTAAACACTAAATAACAGCAACAACAAATACCAGCAGCTACACCACTGCAACAACAATTTAAGCAGAAAAATAACGAGAAAACAAAAAAAAAAAGGAGAAAAAAGGAAAGCAAATGTATGTTTAACTAAAATTGTTACATGTGTTGCAAGTGTTGCAAGTACATTCATGTTACACAAACACATACACACACAGGTTTATTCTAAAAGGCACAACTTGAAATTTACCACACTTACTCATACAGTGTGTAACAAACATAGTGTGTGTATGTAACACGGTTAGGAGTACAAGAACTATTTATTATGATTGTTGTTATCGTTGTTGTTGTTATCGTACATGTGTAACAAGTGCAATTGCAATGATGATGATGGTCTCGGAGTTTATAAGTGTAAAAGCGTATGTTGTTGCCTTTGATGCAACACAGTAAAATAAAATGCAACAACAGAAGCGCACTACAAGCAATAGTTATGAGTTGTACTTCAAGTGTCTGTTTTACATGTGTATTTTTCCTCTAATAATATAATTTGTTGTTGTTGTTGTTACTGTTGTTGTTGCTGCCAACCATCTAAACATTTATGGCAACAAGAAAAACAAATAAAAAAAATTCGTTTTGTTTTTAACACACTCCTCCTAAATGAGAAAAGTTAAGGCACTTGAGTTCAACTTCGAAAATTACAAGCAATTATGTACTATGTCTGTGTGAGCCTACCACCTGTCCATTTAAGTTTAGAAGAGAATTTTTGATTTTTAATGGTTACCTGGTTACCTGCTTATCGTTTTCATTGTTTCATAAGCTTAAACATTTTAAGGGAAGGAAAAAAGAAAATTATTTTATGGAACACTTTATTTGATTTTTGCCAAGACTTCATAGAGCAAGAAGAAAAGAATGCTTCCAGCAGAAATGAAATTCAATTGTAGCAATTAAAAATTCAAAAATCGTTATGTATTCTCATGAAGGCTTAAATTACAAATTCTCCAGAAATTTTATGATAACACTGTGCTACAGAAAAGTGTGTAGTCAGACAAAACTTATTTCTCCTTTGTTACTTTTGCCAAGCTTAATAGCAATCTGGACGTCAATACTAATCAATTAAAGTCTGTTCTTTACGACTGTGTTTGGTGTTAACTAAGGCGTATAGGGCTTTAAATATCCTTACGGATAGTTAAATCATAATTAAGGCAATAATATCCAGGAAAACGGAAGCAATGACCGTCCTGGAGTGTACAAAATCATTTACAATTACTGCAGGCACGGTACGCATTATATCGGTAACTAGTCATCTCGGAGCGATCGGTATTGAGAAAGCGATTATTATGATCAATAGAACCTGAGTATTACATAACATAAGTTTGGATAATCCAATACTTTACGGTGCGTTAAAGATCAAGCTGGGAAAGGGGAAGGAGGCGACACAGTAGAAAATTTTGGATCATTCAAAGGTAACTTTTATATGGTTTGCTGGACATATGGGTATCGTTGGAAATTGCATTGCAGATGAGCTGCCTAGAGCCGGTACAGAGCTCGCAATCTCCGACATGTAACCAGTGGTGTTGTGCTAATTTTTTTTTTTATCGGAACGCGTACATATAATTATATAGACAGGTCCGATCCTGGGTAGGCGGCCGCTCTGTGCGGTCTCATGTCCTAAATTTAACGACGGGGGTGATTTTCCATGGTAATCCTGGCGGCGGCGTTTTTTTTTTTAGGTCTCATGTCCCACATTTGACGACGGGTGGAGGGAGATTTCCCACAATCTTCGCCAGGCGCCAGGATCGGCACTGTATATAGCATAAAAATGAAAGGAAAAACCATGATTTAACTATAAAAAGGCGGAAATATCCGCTCTTCATTTTTGTATGGAAAAAAGAAGTGATTCTCTTGGTAGCAACAGTTAAATTTAAATGCGGCCGAAAGGGTTAAAAAAATGGTTTGAAATACTCAAAATCTTAAGTAGTAATTTTTTTTTTTTTTTTTTTTTTTTTTATGAAACCAGCAATCAGGGGATGGCCCCTACTCATGCAGTGCATTGTGCAGGTTTTTTAGGAAAGGTGAAAAGGGGGAAGATGCGAACGGCAAGGAAACGAGTTGCTGCTAGGTGACTATAAAATGGCCAATGCTATACCTTCACCATTAGACAGTCTACAGGCAATTGTCCCCAAGAAGCCCACAGTTTCTCACGCCACTTATGTTGTGTGTGTTAATTTTATGCATAAGTGGGTTCGGGTTCCGGTATTTGTTTCGGTTCGGGTCGAGTTCCGGTTCAGCAGAAAAAACGTTCCGGACTCCGGTTCACGGTTCGGAAAAACAAGCCGGTTCGTTCCGGTTTTTGTTCCGGTTCGGGTTCGGTTCAAACCCTTGTTTATAAAAATATGTACATATAAAAATTCGTCAAAAATTAGAAAAAAAATCAGCAATTCTTTATAATTTTTTTTTTTTTTTCAAAACGTTAGCCAATTCTCGTTATCAGAAATCATCTTTACTTCCGGAACGCGTTCCTGTCCAAAAAGGAAGTACCGGCACGACGTTCTGGAGCGTTCCGGCTCGACAACACCACTGCATGTAACACAGGCCATAGCTCTTCCAATTGCCTTGTTATACAGTTTAATCTCATTGGCAACAGGAAGGTAAGTGCAATATTGCATGGATAAAAAGAGAATCCGATTAACTTCTGTCCTAAATCGCAAGTCCATCCATCGCACAATTGCAATTCTCATAAGCGATTGTGCTTTTGGTAGGCATTTTGGCAATATCGCAGACGACTTCTATAGTGGCTTTGGGTGTGAGTAGAAGAAAGAGATTGTTTTTCACCTCATTTGTCAAAGCCTTGCTCTCGTCATGATCCGAGCTCGAGTTTGCTGCAATAACAAGATTTATTTTGGACTCGGGTTGGTTTTCTCTATTGATTGAAGTCGCCGTCGTCTAGTAGGTAGTGTGCTGGCTTATTAGACGTAAAGCCAGGGTTCGAGCCCCTGGCCAGATATCAAAACAAAATACAAAAGTATTTCTTCGGCGATTTCCTCTCAGCAGATTTCTGGCAAAAACTCTGAGAGTAAATAAAATTGCCATGAAAAGTTTCTCAAAAAATCTGTCTTTCGGAGTCGACTTTAAACTGTAGGTCCCGCCACTTATGTATAAAATTAACACACACAACATAAGTGGTGTGAGATACTAGGTCAATAATCCTGACTGAAGGATTGTATTGACCAATTATATATGTATGTATGTAAGATTTATCCCCGGGTAGAATATTGATTGTGGCATCACAATGGGTGTAAACGCTGACCTAAGTTAGGTTAGGTTGGAGTGGTAGTTCTGATATCAAAAAGCTATCTTGAGCACGCATATCGGCCCGTTGTGATGCCACGGGTGAACGCAGTCTCTGTACTGACCAAGTTCCACCCAAAATCAGGGAAGAGGAAGAAGTTGGTCAACGCAAGGGCTGCACATCAAAAGCACGACTACCCTACACTGGAAAACCAGCCAGAAAATTTTCTGACCTAAATGGAAGCCCTTCCTTCATGGAGGATCTGTCACCATACCTAATCTAATCTTTGAATTTACAGAAAACACAATTTTTGTTTAATGCAACAAAAATTTATTTTTTTTTATTTTTTAATTAAGGGCCTATTTACACGTGTACATGTAGTATAGTTTCGTACAGAATAAAACAAAAATTATTTATGTATGTGTGTGCAATAAAGTTTTTTGTTGCATTTTTTGAAGTCCATTTATGTCACATTCAGTATCATTATGTCTCAAGTTTAAATGATTTTTGTATTTCCAATTCAATTTATTTTTAAAACAATTCTGTTGTCAACATTTCTAAAAAAAATTTTTGTTGACATTTGCTAAAAAGTAAAACTTTTAATTATTTTTTCAATTTTTCCAAATTCTTTTTTAAATATTTTTTCTCTGTTTTTTTGTTGTTTATTTGCAGGTAAGCTTTTGAAATGGTAACTGTAACTGTGTATCTGTATTAAGAATTTCTGAAATGTCAAATGAAAGGTATTTTTTTTTTGTTTTAGGAAGTTGTGTAAGTGAAATGTATAATTAATAAAATTTTTATTTATTATTTATTGTATATAAAAAATGTATATTACATACATACATTTGTATGTACATATATATCAACTTTAATATTCAGTCTTTTAAAAATTTGTTCAAACAATAAAATATTTTTTTGTTTTTGCTACAATTTGCAGAACAGCAATTCAATTTAAAAGTGAACAAATATACAGAAAATTTTGTTTAAAAAACTATTTTTATTACAATAATTTGTATACAATTTATAGGAAATTCCCTTGCAGCTATATGCTCTCTTTATGGCCATCATAGACTGTCTAAAACTAGGAATTAAAATTAATTTTAAGGGATATTTATTTATTTATTTAACGTCAATAGATACAATATATCCTTACTGACTAAATGAGACATATCCAAAACAGTTTATATTAATTCAACTACAACTTTAAATTAACAGTTCAAAAATATTGTTAGGGTTTTCTTTAAAACATCTTTGCGCACAGAGAAATCAACTACTTGGTAGCATTCATTGAATGTTTTACAGGCACGTCTGAAGGAATCATTATTTTCGTAGTCTGATCTGTAGTAAGTCAGTGAAAGCAATTCAAAATTACGTGTAGGTCGCACAGGAACATTGATTTTCAATCGACTGAGCAGGAACTCTGAATCAACATCTCCACGTATTAAACTCAGAATAAAAAGAGTATACTCATCATGGAACGACGACTTTTAAGAGTTGGCAGTTTAATCAAAGCAAGTCTACTCCGATATGGCGGTAATTCAAAGGAGTTCCAACCAAGACCTCGTAAACAGAAAATTAAAAACTGTTTTTGCACTGACTCAATGCTATTTATATGAACTGCTTAACAAGGGTCCCATATGATAGAACCATACTCCAGGATAGGCCGGACAAGAGATGTAAATAACGTTTTAGTTAAATAAGGATCAACAAATTCCTTAGACCAGCGTTTCATATAACCAAGTATGCCATAAGCTTTATTCACGATTATTGATATGTTATCCGGAAAGTTGAGTCTATGATCCAATAGAATACCAAGGTCCAAAATACTTTTAACTTTATCCAACACAGCGTTATCAATGCAATAGAAGGTATCAATCTTTGAATGTCTAAAAAACGTCTTGTGCTTACACTTTTTAATATTTAATTCCAACAAATTCAATTTGCACCAAAACAGCAAAAAAAGTAGATCAAATCCATAAACATTATTAAAAGTATTAAATATTTTAACGTCGTCAGCGTACATCAGTACCTTAGAATGCAAAACAACTGAGGGAAGGTCATTAATAAACAAAGTGAATAAGATTGGGCCCAAATGACTGCCCTGAGGTACTCCAGATTCCACTTTAATAATTTTAGATGTGACATTTCTAAATTTGACTTGTTGAGATCTTTGTGACAGATACGATGTTAACCATTTTAGAGCAGAATCACTAAAGCCCATAAGTGATAATTTGTGCAATAAAAGCTTATGATTCTCTTTATCAAAAGCTTTACTGAAATCACTGTATTTCTCGATAACGTCGGCAATTTACTTTGCCATAATATAAAGCCTTCTAAAATTCTGAGGCTTTTCAAATAAACTAGAATTCTATAGGGCATAGACTCGAATTGAAAAATCAAACATACATTACAGCCGTGTAGAGGCCCTAGAGTAATATGACGACCATACGGTCTATTGTGCTACCACTCAATCTACATCTGGGTCTTGGCATAATAAACTTTAGTATGTTGTTCGCTGCCATTAAGGTTAACTCCCAGTCTGGCTTCATAGGTTTCAAGTATGCATTCTAGTGAATCATTCACTTTATAATACCGTATACATTATGGTCTTAAGGCGATCCTTATTCAAAACTAGTAGTCTTTGTGTCTACATTGCCCGTATAGTCTGATGCATGACACATATCTTTTGTCATTTCATTTAAATTCGAATTGAGAAGAGTTCCCGTCTCGCTCCATCTTCCATTTTGCCGAGTATACTACCCCCCCTTTCAAACGTTCCTTCCACTGCACAGAAAGCACTGGTGAATAGAAAATCAGTACAACCTTTTTAGGCTGGATTACAACCCACTTTCTCACAAACCGTGCTTCGTACGACAGATTTTTGAGATTCTTTTCAAAGGTTTTTTTTTATTTGCTTTCTGAGTTTTTGCCAGGAGTTGAACCACAAGATGGCCATAGGTACAGACCTAGTACCAGTAACCTATTAGACCGCGACGACTCCAATAGGAGATACAGTATGCGGTGTTGATATTTGTTGTGTCAGTAAGAGCTGTTGACACTCCCTTTGAAGCAGCTAATGCGGTTCATAGACATTCTAAGTATTTGAAGAACAAAGTGATCTACAACAGTGATTGCAATGACTGAAGCTTTATTGGCCTGGCCTCAACTTCATTGCATTAAAATTAAAAGAATAAAAGAATAATGAAGAAGAATGAAAATTAAAAGAATAACAATAACAAAACAACAGTACTGTTCTAGAAGTTGCCAAATCAAAATCAAAATGAAGTTTAATGGATACTTGTTATGGTTTCTGTCTCATGCTACACTGTATGCCTAAAATAATATTTTTGCTTCATTTCAATGCCTCAGTTTTGTGGAAAAACTTAAATTAATTTGCCCCTATAACAAACTTCTCCATGCTTCAACAATCTCGCTCTTTGCAAACATATCATCAGCATATGCAACATATGTTTTAGAGTTTTTTTTTTTCGTTCTAAACCAGGTCATATACAAACCATTAGCATTTGGCTAAAATAACAAATTATTAATCATCTGCAAAATTTATTAAAAATTTAAATAAATTTCACAAAAGTAAAGGCCAGGTAAAGGCAAAGTCAAATTGCCTCTTGCATTTAAAAAAACATAAAATTATTTAAGTTGGTGATGGTGGTATTATAACGATATGAAAGCATACAATTCCGTAAATATAGGTCAAACGTATGTTGCAAGAGGCTGTATTATGTGTGGTAATTAATGTCTACAAATTTGCTTCGCATTGTACATGCTCTTGTAGTCTTGTTTAAGAGTACAGTGAAGGACGAAAGGAATGGCTACTGAACTACTTTTTATTCTTGAAATTATTCTCTACTACCGAACACAATTTCTATTGACTTCACTGTTATTTTAAAACGCTTTTGGAATTAAACAACGTCTATTTCATTTATTAAAATAAATGCTCGAGAATATATGTATGAGGGCATACATATGTGTCTCTGCAAGTGTAGTTAATTTTGTTGCAAAAACAAAAAAAAAATGGAACAATCGTATGGAAATATCATTAAATTTTCCGGCTAATTTGCGAAATAATGGTCAGGAATGTTGTAAATTGTGTAACGAAATTTTGGGGTTTTTCTTTTATGGTTTTTTGTTTAAAATGAAATTAAAAGCGAGAGTATACGTTCAAAGGTATTAACTAATGAAACATGCATGAAACATCGTTTATAATACTACGGATTTGAAAAAAAAATCCTCTTTTGTGCAAATTGGTATAGAAATATAGAGTATTGCACCACTTTAATAAACATAAATAATTTCAAAAATTATGCTGCTATCAAAGCTACTTTTTATACTGTTCCAAATCGGTTTTTATTCGATTCGAAACCCGGTTTTTATTCGGTTTCAAACCGATTTTTATTCGGTTTCAAACCGATTTTTATTCGGTTTCAAACCGATTTTTATTCGGGTTCTACTAGGTTTTTATCTGACTTCACTGAGTTGAAAAAAATTTTATAATTTCTCGACAGTGCACCTATACTACACTTTGTGACTTTAAACAACGGCGCAAACAAGCAAAAGACTACCGTCTATATATGCGACATCAGCCTCTGTGGACCAATAAGTAACAGCCGTATTTACACGACGTCAGCCGCCATTATGCATCAAGCGAAAGAGTTCTTAAAGATAAAAACTTTTGATAAAAAAACCGATTATTCGTTTCAAAAATTAATTTAAATATGGAAATAGTTTAAGTTTTTTATAAACCGGTTTTTATTCGGTTACAAACCGGTTCTTAATCGGCTTCAAACCGATTTTTATTCGATTGCAAATAGGTTTTTATATGATTGCACAGAATTAAGAAAAAAAATTGTACTTTGTTCCAGATATTTGGTTTTCTCATAACGATAAAAAGTTTTGTTAAAAAATATCGATTATTCGATTCAAAAATTAACTTAAATATTATAATAGTTTAAATCGGTTACAAACCGGTTTTTATTCTGTTTCAAAGCGGTTTCTATTTGGTTCGAAACCCGATTTTTATTCTGTTCAAAACCGGTTGTTATTCGATTCGAAACCCGGTTTTTATTCGGTTCAAAACCGGTTTTTAATCGGTTTGAATCCCGATTTTTATTCGGTTTCAAACCAATTTTTATTCGGGTTCTACTAGGTTTTTATCTGACTTCACTGAGTTGAAAAAAATTTTATAATTTCTCGACAGTGCACCTATACTACACTTTGTGACCTTAAACAATGGCGCAAAAAAGCAAAAGACTACCGTGTATGTGCGACATCAGCCTCTGTGGACCAATAAGTAACAGCCGTATTTACACGACGTCAGCCGCCATTATGCATCAAGCGAAAGAGTTCTTAAGGATAAAAACTATTGACAAGAAAACCGATTATTCGTTTCAAAAATTAATTTAAATATGGAAATAGTTTAAGTTGGTTATAGACCGGTTTTTATTCGGTTACAAACCGGTTTTTAACCTGCTGCAAACCGATTTTTATTCGATTCGCAAATAGGTTTTTATATGATTGCACAGAATTAAGAAAAAAATTATACTTTGTTCCAAATATTTGGTTTTCTCATAACGATAAAAAGTTTTGTTAAAAAATATCGATTATTCGATTCAAAAATTAACTTAAATATGGAAATACTTTAAACCGGTTATAAATCGGTTTTTATTCGTTTACAAACCGGTTTTTATTCGGTACCAAACCGGTTTTTTTCGCTTGCAAATAGGTTTTTAACTGATTTCACTTGAAAAAAAAATACAAATATCTTCTAAGTGCAATATTCCTTAACGCCTAATCATTATTTAATTGTTCCAATCTGTCTTTATGACGCCTTTGTCGCTGAAATCATGTCATAAGTAGATGACATGTTGCCCTTTAAAGTCTATTAATTATTAAAAAAAAAAAAATTAAATGTGTTCTCATTCATGGTTTGTATTTTGCCCATTAAAATTTGTTTAAAACAGCCAGCTTTGCAGAACAACAGCATATTTAGGGCATTGTTAGTTAGCTTTTGGCCGTAAACCAAAAACCAAAAAATTTTTGTAAAACAAATCCCCATAAAAAACAGGGCAAAACAAAAAAACGAAAACAAGGGAAACAAATTCAAAAATATCACGCAATAGTTCAGAAAAGTTAAACTTTTTAAAACAAAAAATTTTCATGATTTTTCATGATTTTTCCGTGATAAACGAAAGTTTTTAATGCAGGCGTATTAAAGGAATGCAGTCATCGAATTAAAAATATTTCAATATTTAAAAAAAAAACTTGTATATAAAGTGTAGATTGTTTAATCAAAGCATTCTTTGAAGTTTCATTCCCCTATGTTTTTTTTTTTTTGTTTCAACTTGTCTGTCTAACCGCAATATTTTGTGTGTGTTTTTTGCCCTTTTCAATGTGTTCGTTGTTGTTGTTGTTGTTTTAAAAAAAATTTTGTTTCGCTTTGTTTTGTTTATTTTTACTCGCGTTATATATTTTTTCTCTCCCCCCCGTCCCCTCTCGCTCTTTCTCACTCCCCCTTTTTTTGTTTTACTTTTGGTTTCATTGTTTTTGTTTTTTATATTCTTCTCATAATTGTTGTTGTGTATAGTACCGTGTATTTTGTTTCGTTTGTTGTTTGTATTGTTGTTGTTGTTGTCAAACACGTGAACTATGACCTGACCTAGCCTACATATGTGTGTTTAAATCTTGTCTAACAAACAACCACAGATGACTGACTAACTGACTGACTGCAGTTGTGACTGTGAATGTATAGTGAGTGATACGTAGTGATAATGCAGTGTGTGTTGTTTTATGTTCATATTGACACACTTACGCAGCAAGTTTTTCTTCTACTTGTTCTTGTTATTTGTTTTTTAATTTGGAATTTTAATTTGTTGTTGTTGCTATTCTTATTGTTATTTGCTGTTACAATTACTTGATGGTTTAGTTAGTTTTTGGTAATACAGTTATTATACACACACATACACACACATTCATAGATACATGTGTGAGTGGAATTTGCAATAACAACAACAACAACAGCTACATCATCTGCAAAACTGTAACACAAAATGCTTTACAAGCAAGCACTAAGGAGAAGGCAAGCAAACCAAATTTAACAAAAATTTTCAACAATTTAATGGTTACAGTAGCGGACAAAATTAAGTAAAGGGTGATTTTTTAGCTATTATCTTTTTGACAACACTGGTTTAAACAGCTCACGCACGTTTCGTGTTTTGTTTCACTGTCAAACATCTTCAGTTTGGTCTATAATTTAACCAAGAATCGTCTTACAAACGAACAACGCTTGCAAATCATTGAATTTGGCATCATTGGACCGTACTTCTTCAAAGATGCTGCGAATCGTAACGTAACTGTGAATGGTGAGCGCTACCGTGAGATGATATCCAACTTTGTTTTGCCCAAAATGCAAGAGCTTGACTTGCATGACAGCACGCATAACAATGGACTTATTGAGAGGCGAGTTCGGTGAACATCATTTTATTTCACGTTCGGGACCGGTCAATTGGCCGCCTAGATCGTGCGATTTAACGCCTTTAGACTATTTTTTGTGGGGCTATGTTAAAGCTCATGTCTATACAGACAATTGACGCTTCAATTGACGCATTGGAAGACAACATTGAAGCATTTATTCGTGAGATACCGGCCGAAATGCTGGAAAAGAGTATGCCAAAATTGGACTAAGCGGATGGACCATTTGAGGCGCAGTCGCGGTCAACATTTGCATGAAATAATCTTCAAACATTAAATTATATTGACCGTACTATCGATTCAAATAAAGATTTCATGCATTTTTCTGAATTATAGGTTTTTTTTTTTTGAAAAATTTTCCTATAGCTCTTAAAAAATCACCCCTTACAATACCTACTAATTTAATTGGTTACTAAAACGTTTTAGTTAGGATCACATTATATTAGCTCAGCTAATATGGCCAGGGCGTAGGGAAAGTCTTCTCAAATCCTAAAGACGCATGATTAGCATTGTTCTCTGAGCGCATTACATTCTGGAAATTCATGGAAACTGTATTGGCTCCTGCAGAGAAGAGGATGAAATGGAAATTGATCTCTAAATCTTGTTTGCATGTTCAGTGTTATGCTGGATAAGTAAGCACCTGGGCTTCAATTGTGTAGTTTATCTGTTGCAAATGGACTTTGGGAATCTAAATGGATTTTTCACAAGTTCATGAGCAAGAAAAATAAAATGCTGTGATACCATACTCATGGTCTAAGTGACTCTCCCACCTCTATGCAACCACTTTAACCGGCCCACTTACCTAAGAAAGTTATGTAGAGATCGAAACATATGATAATCGAAAGGTGCAAGGTCTTGGCTATATGGTGGGGATGCAATATAAATTTCCAGCCAAGCTTTCAGTGTTTCTGCCGGGTCATCCACGATATACATATATATGGTGTGGTTTTAATATCATTGAAGACAATACTTTTCGTGTCTAGTTTTAATTGAATTGTTGGCATAATTGTTAACAATAAAAATCAGAATCAATTCGGTTGATCTGCTTGTAGAAGCTTTTAATGGACAATTCACTTCCAATCCCTTCCAGATTCTTGGAAATACTTTTCTTGGTATGAATGCTGACTTTGCCAATGTCTGCGAAAAGTTATTTTGCTTCGCTCATACAATTTTTGCTGACATTATTGTCGTTTTCCATCCACTTTCCATTGCCTGCTAGTATACGCTTTAGAAATGATTGGTTTTTGTTTCGTTTTAACAGTAAAATGCAAACTCAAATACGGTCTCCGGAATATTTATTGCTGAGCCCTTTTGCGCATCCAACTATCTTCAATTGGCTGTGATCCGTTTGTTAATAAACGCTTACAC
This sequence comes from Sarcophaga caerulescens, assembly GCA_927399465.1. NCBI lineage: Eukaryota > Metazoa > Arthropoda > Insecta > Diptera > Sarcophagidae > Sarcophaga > Sarcophaga caerulescens. The sequence goes on from OV656866.1 coordinate 28,050,975, forward strand.
TCTTAACACCTGCTATGTATGTTGCTTATGGGCAGTTATTTTTCAATGATTTCAATTGTTTTTTAAGTTTTTTAAACATTTCGAACCTTCAATTTTCCCATAAATATTGTTACACACTGTACCACTACTAGTGAACTGACCATTTAGAAAAAGAAAAAAATTACACCAAACGCAGCAAACCAAATCAGGAACACTTTCTAATAACTTTACCCGTTATTCTCTCGTTAATACACACACACACTCTCTCTCTCCCTTAACATTTCTAAAAATCAGCAGTAACAACAACAGCAAAATATTCAATAAACTAAGTTCGATAAATCGAAACAAAAAAAAAAAAACAAACAACGCAACAACAAAAGCAATAACCTTTACTCTCTATTAACTCGCAATGTCCTTCAACAAACTCTTCAATGCAGAAAAAACAACAACGAAAAGTCATTTGCCTCAGTGAGTAATTAAAATAAATGAAGACACTGAGACGGAGACAGAGACAGAAAAAAATGAGTGATTGATTGACTGAGATACTCACCATAATGCTGTTTTATTAATAAAACAACAACAAAAGAAAAAAAAGAAAAAATCATACACACACAGGGAGCAGTTGTTGAAGAGGTCAGCCATAATGGCACACATACATGCATACACACATTGCTGGAATTTTTTATAATTGAGAGTGTATTTGTAATGTGGGTTATTAAAATATGTATGTTACAGTGATGCTAATTATTGCACATACGCACCACAGGTTCAACGTTTTCTGAAGGTTTTATTAAGCATTTCTTAACAGAAATGAAACAAATGAAGCTGTTTTAAATTATTCAGAGTTATCAGTAGTCGCCGTAGTCTTGTAGATACTGTGTTGGTTTATTAGACGTTAAGCCCGGGTTCGTATCCCAGGGCAGGCATCAAAACGAAATATGAAAAAAAAAAAAAATATTTCTTCGGCGACTGCCTTCTCAGCAGATTTCTGGCAAAAACTCTGTGAGTAAGTAAAATTGCCATGAAGAGCGTCTCAAACATCTATAGTTCGGAGTCGATTTTAAACTGTAGGTCGCGCTACTCATGTATAAAATTAACGCACACAACATAAGTGGTGTGAGAAGCTAGGTCGAAATCCTAACTGAAGGATTGTAATGACCAATTATGTATGTATGTATGTATGTCTGCATAAGAAGTTATAAAAAATGGCCACCGTATCATTGTGTAAATGTGGAGAACGTCCACGACTGTAAGAATCCAACGTTTTCCGACAAGTATTGCAAGTCATGGTGGCCTGTCCTACATAGATTTTCAGTGTTAAGCTTCCAAGTTGATTGCAAGTTCAGCTGCAGTCTGTTCGCCTATGCTAGGAAGAATAAAGTCGGGGATACTAAGCCTTCACTGTTAAGGGGAAGTCGCCAAAAGATATATTTTTTTATATTTCGTTTCGTTTGCGACATCCGAACCAGCATAATCGACCAATATTATCAATCCATATCTATGATTTCGCTACAACATTGTTGCTTCTTGCCTCCAGAGTATCAAACCGTTTGATTGCAACATCTCCAACGTAATAACCGCTGCATAGCCCACATAGAACCGTCGGAGAGTTTAAGTCGTCGTAAATCGGATTCCACAAAGTTAAACCAACCCATAAAGCCGTGCCCCATGTCATCTGTGCCTAGGTACGCGTACTATACAATACAGGGTGGCTGATATGTATTGCAACCAACTTCAGGTTGTTATCATTTGTAAACCGCTCGTCTGACAGCTGACAGATTTATTCCAGAGACAGTTCATTTTATTATTTACAAGCTTACAAAAGCATTTTGATCTATTGCATTCAGAAAAAAAGTTATTCGTGATGGAATTCAAGCGTGATAGCGTGATTGCTTTATATTTGGCTGGAAAACCACAGGTGGCTATCGTTAGAGCCCTCCAGCATTTAAATGTGAATAAATCTTTTGTTTCTCGTACCATTGCTCGTTACCGTGATACTGGCAGTGTTGCATCGCGTCCAAAAAGTGGACGAAAAAAAACGGTAACAACACCAGAAATGATCCGAAAAATGAAGGCCAGATTTGATCGAAATCCACGCCGCAGTGGTAGAAAAATTGCTCGTGAGCTGAACATATCGCGAGAACAGATGCAACACATATTGAAAAATGAGCTTGGACTAAAGCCATTAAAGTTCCATAAAGCGCAAGAGCTCACCGATGGACAAAAAAAAGTTAGACTGGAAAGAGCCAAGGAGTTACTTCGCTTGCACGAAAGTGGCCAGTTACCGAATTTGGTTTTCTCCGATGAGAAGCCATTCCAAATTGAGCAGTTTGTGAACAAACAAAATGATCGGGTTTACTTGCCAAAGAGGTCAGCTGAAAATTTACACCTGCGATTGGCCACCAGAACTTAAGCGCCGCCGATGGTAATGGTGTGGGCCGCCGTAACGGCCGATGGTCGCTTCCTGCTCGTATTCATCGACCGTGGGGTCAAAATAAATGCCGAATATTATCGGGAAAATGTCTTAAAGACAGTATTGAAGCCCTGGGCAGACAAACATTTCGGCCGCAGACCATGGACATTCCAACAGCACCACCGCACTCAGCACGCGTCAACCAACAATGGCTTAAAAAGGAGGTTCCTCGCTTCATTTCTACCGCACAATAGCCACCAAAATCTCCGGATCTCAATCCATTGGACTTTTGCGCCTGGGGCATTTTGGAGAGTAAGGTTCTCACTAAAAAATACCAAAGTGTCGATCATCTCAAGACAGCGCTTCGCCGGGAATGGGCCAAAATACCGCAGAGCCACTTTCGTGCAGCCTGTGATGCCTTTGTCGGCCGTTTGAAGGCCATAATTCGTACCAAAGGTGGCCAATTCAAACAAATCTAAACTGATTCTAAAATTTTATGTTATTTCCAACATTTTTTGCTTTTGAACAATAAAATTAAAAAAAAAATAAAAAAAATATAGCGTTTTACTTTGTTGCATTATATATCAGCCACCCCGTATTAGCTTGATTATGGCAGAATTAATATTTAATTCAAAAGCTCAAGCCCAGTAGTTCAAAGCTCTTAAAGATCCTTTTTTAATTACAATACTGAAGCCACCTACACGATCCAAAATTGCCGAATCAAGAGTCCTGGTCTTAACCATTACATGTTCACTTAGTTCAGGGCAAGTAAAATAAACTTTTCGTGAAATAACATGCTAAACAAACCAATTTTTCGATCAATAGCCGTGCAATCACGGTTTTTTAACATTCAAAATCGAATTCTTGCCTAGTCAACAACCCCCAATTTATAGGTTCACCTTACAATACCTTCTTTTTCCAATTATCCAGCTCTGGTTTAGCGTATCATCTTGACACAGGGAGCTACTATGAAGCAAATTGAATGCTAAATTTCAGAGACAAGAAGAAGAACTGGTTTTGAGTATAAAATTGAGAGCCTTGTCGGCACCAATATCCCTCAGGGGAAGATTTTCTTCGGCTTTATATGTTCATATGTTCTCTTTGTGCCCACGAATGCTTGTGATTGTCGTTTGTTGTTTTTGTTGTTTCTAAAGAAATAATTTCAAACATGATTGTTGGCTTTTGCAATTGGCGTCTGTCTAACAAACAAAAACAACAACAACAACAACAAATACTAATGTTACCAGTACACAGCTACTGCTAACACTGCTGCCATTAAATGTTAAATTGATGCTGTTATTTGTAATAAGAGTGTGTTTGTTTTTAATGGCAATTTTGTGTGTGTGCATGTGTGTGTGTGTGTGTGTGTTTGTTTCTTTTTCTACTATGAAAACAAAGAGCATAAGCAAAAAACACAAAGAGAAAAAACAAACAAAAACAAGTAAAAACAACATTTTTTGACTGTGTGTTTTCCTCAAAAGCGTTTTGTTTTCTTATTTACATAATCGTGTGTGTGTATTAAACGATGTGTGTGTGTGTGTAAAATTTTATAAGAAAAACCTTCAAACCAGTGCTGTTGCTATTTTTGTTTTTGTTTTGTTTGAATGCATTGGCTTTGTTTAAAACCAAACAATTACAAAGAATTCTTTGCAATTGCTTAACTCAAACATAAAGAGAGCGTTAACGACACACACACGTTCTCTGTATGGGAGAGAGAGAGAGAGACAGGTTTTCTAACAGAATTTTTGAACGTTTGTTTCTTGTTTAATTCAAGTTTTGCTATGTGTGTCTCTTTTTAGTTGTTTGTTTAAGTCTGCATTGTTTTTGTGTGTGTGTGTTTTTTTAGAATTCCCTTCACATTTTTGTTTGCTATAAATGGTGGCACCAAACAATTATAAACACACACACATACCTATACACACACAGGCATGTTTTAAAATAAATTTTTGTTTTTAAAATACCATGTCAAACAAATAATAAGAACAACAACAACAACAGCTAAATATCGAATTAATATAATCAAACCCTATCAAACCATGCAACTCAAACCTCAAACAAGTATCATATGCACACAACTTATACGACGCACACATACGTTTTTTTTTTTTTGGTAAATGAATGTGAATGACGCGCTGGTTAACAAACTTGTATTTAACGAAGTGACAGGCTTAACGTACACACACAAGCGCAGTTACAGTAAAGATCAAAATTATTGCATGCAAATCTTTATCTCATGATATTTATTATGATTTTTGAACATAAAAGTCAAATGCGTGAAGCTACAAACCTGAAATTTGATTTATAGTTTCCTTAGTGGTTTATACATTCCTTAAGAATAGAAAACAAAAGGAATTTCTTGTTTAAGGGTCTCAAAAAAAAAAAGGAAATTGTCTTTGACATAACGCCCCAAAAATAAAAACAAACTTATGACGTTCAATTGCATGATCTTAGTGGCCAATTGACGTTACCAAAATGTAAAAGTATTCTTTTTGAAAACTCTACATGAAATAAAAAGTGTTGTGTGGCTCGTGATAACTTTTTGTTAAAACCACATGTTGTCCAGTGAAAAATTTCAACTGCAGTACAACAAAATCATTTGCCGTATAGCTACAGTGCTGTGAATTAACAACAACGCCTCCAGACGAGCACAAAACAGTCAATTTTTCGAATTCAGTTTCCTTTTTCCCATTCACTTCTGAGATCTTTGATCTCCCTATGAATCAATTTTACTTGTTGAACCTACTCAATCGATGAAATCGGATTCTGATCGCTAAATTGTTGGTGAATAAAAGTTTTTAAAAAACTGAATCATTGCTTACCTTGCAAATGATGCACATTCTTCAAATTTCATTATAATCTGGTCAATAACTTTCCCAGGAGGACGACAATGACAAATAATCATCCCATAATGCTCAAAGTAGGAACTAATCCGTATTCGTGAATGGCGAACCTTTTTGTAAATGAATGGCACTTCCGGTAAAACATGGTTAACAGCTGACAGTGTTGCATGACTAGAGGTTTTCAAATCTCATAGAGATGATCAGCAAGTACCTCTCACTGGCCGTGTTGAGGTGTAAGACAGTAGAATTTTTTCTTCTAAAAATTGCATTTCTCTCCTTTTTGTCTTATAAATATTATCAGCTGCTCTCGATTTTCTCTAAAGTTTTGGATTGAAATTAGTTGGTATGAAAAAAAAAAATTTGAGATTCTTTAATCCTTTATTTTGCTCCCAAGAATTTGTACATCCCATCTCTGTTTATAAAATTAAGCTCTTGTTTCTGTTCGTAGGCTCAGTGCCTTTGTAATTTTTATTTTTGGCAACAGTACTCATTATTTATAATTTTTTTCCTTACATTGCTGTTCTTATTGTTATTGTTCTTGTTTTAAATAATACTAAACAACAAAAACAAATCTCTTTCGCTCTTTTATCTCATATTTATTATGGGTTTCCATGCTCTCTTGTTGTATTTTGTTGTTTATTGCGTTTGCCTTGATTTTTTTTATGGCTGTGTATGTGTGTGTGTGTGTATGTAATTTTTATACAAAAATTCCAATAAATGTTTGGCCTCCTCATCTTTTATGTTATACACACACACACACACACTGTGTAAATATACAAGTACGAGAGCATTAAACACTGTTGTTATAAGATTTTTTTCTTTTTGCAAACTTGTTTTGTTATTTTATTATTAGATCTCTCACTCTCTGTCTCCTTCTCTCGCTCTTTGTGTGTAGTTTGCAAAAGGTTCTGTTATATTAAGAGAGAACCTTTAACGATTATTGCAAGTGTTTGTAAGTGTGTAGTATTTACAAATTGAGAGAGACTGTGTGTTATTTGTTTGATGATGATGTTGTTTTTTCTTCTAATGGCCGTGTGTAACAGTTTCTATTGCTCTCTAAATTCTTGTTGTTTATTTGTATGTTTGTTTGTGTGAGTTTGTGCGTGTGTGATAGATTTGTTCTCCTTTTTTATATTTTTTTTTGTGGCTGTTCCAACACATTCAATTAAAGGCTGTTGAAAAAACACTCACACACACAAATTTTTTGATAACGGTTTCGTTTTTTTTTTCTCGTATACAAAAATGTCTGAAAAAGAATTGTGATCGATTTGAAAGCAAATTTAACAAATCTGTGGTACTCTGAATACCCAAAATTTAATGACACCGCAATGTGTACACGCACACAATGAATTGTGTTCTCTGCCCCAAAGGCAATAATGATGTTGTAGATTATAAAAATTGCATCAGATTTTGATTTTTTTTTATTATCAATAAAAAACTTAAAAAAAAAAATCACAAAAATTTTAAAAAATTCTTTAAAAAATTTATGTACCAAAGAGGAACATAAATTCCTCTTTATTCGCTCTTTAAATAGTGTTGCTACACATTTTATTTTCAATTTAATTAAAACAACAAACACAGTTTTATTTATTTTGTATTTATTTTTAATTTTTTAAATTTACTTTTTTTAATTTAATTTTTTTTTTAATTTTTAAATTTAAAAAATTTAGTTTCCCATTAAAAACTAAAATTTTAATAACAATCAAACAAGTGTGTTGGTTTTTGTCAGTTTCTACAACAAAATTGTCTCATCGAACATGTTGCAAACCAAAGAGATGAGCTAATTTTTAAAGAGACACAAAAACCTTGGCTCCATCATACAGCGCACTGTGGTTTACGTTCAGTAAATAAATGGCAACAAAACTTAAATTCTCTTGCATATACATTTTCCATACGAACAACATTTGCAAAATTACATAGTTGGTTTCATACCATTTCATTAACATACAGCTCCACTGTGTATTGGTTTTCCTAACTAAGAGAGTAAGACCCATAGCGAGAGAGCAAAAAAAATAAAAAGACGTAGAAACCCATCCAAAATACTATAAAACACCAGAGAGAATACTATCGCGTATAACAGATGATTGTTTAGTTTTTTTTTTGCATAGAGTTGTTGTTGTTTTTATTGTTTTGGAGAGCCAAAGCCGGTTATAAAAACTAAAACACTCAGTCGCTCAATTCGAAATAAAAGGTTGCCATATGAAAGGATTTAATTTATCAATTTAAAGGTAGTTTTAGCGAATGATTTTGTTGCAAGTTTTTAATAACAGTGGGAATTTGATTTATACTCACCATATTACAGCACCTACCTTACTATCTCACTTGTGCATTACTTCCGTCAACTCATCGCTATTCATGTATCGAATAATCGAAATTTGTCATTACCTTATAGCTCATAATTGTATAAAGTCCAACTCACGAAAAACAATAACCAGGTAATCATTCACAACGCCGTAGACGTGCTGAGTGAGTGCTACAGCAATAGGATTTTAGTGATGATTTCTCAAAAATAATTTTTTTTTAGCAATGGAGCCCATTTTTCATTTGGTGGCTACGTCAACGAGAAGTGTTTTCACATACAGGGGCTGGAGAACCCAGAAATGATCGTGGAAAATTCTTGCCGCTCATAAAAAGTGATATTTGGCTAAGCATTATGGTCTTGAGAAGTCAATTGCGTTATATTTGGACGAATATGATCCTTAAAGAACCATAGCCGTCAATTCAGAGCACCGTAACCATATAGAAGACAACTTTGTTTGGCCTGCAATTGAAGTTTATGAACTGAACGGATTTTGGCTTTATTGCATATGAAATTTCCAACAGAAGTACTTTTACATTTTGGTAACGTCCATTGTCCTTTAAGAGCATGCAATTCGTTTTTATTAGTCTATTTGTGTGCCTACGTAGATAATTTTCTAACATTAAAGCATTTGAGAATGAACACTCTCCAAGTTATCTTCGAAATAACGTATAAAATATGAGAAAAAATTACTCGAAATGATCGACATTGGCTACAAATCTAGAGGTATTCCTTTAAATGACCTGGCCATAGTATTTCTCACATAATATTACGGTCCAGGCATTATATTGAAATAAAAAAGTCAATGGAATGACTTCTGCTTTAAGTTGATATTTCTCTGGGACCATTAATTATCACAATTGGGAATTCTGTAGTTTGAACCTCTGGCAACATTGTTAAATGGCTACATAGCAATATACAACGAAATTATATAAGAGAGTGGTGTAGTATTTCTTATGAGAGAGTAACATATTCCAGTTAGTTGTGTTATAGTATAAGAGGGTTTCGGATTTCATTGATATTAGACTCCCCAAATTGCATGAGTACGTGTGAGTGTAAGAGAGTGATTTGGTTGTGTTGTTGTTGGTTTAACTGAATTAAGTGGAGGGTTTGAGAGAGCGACAGAGAGTTGTATAGCCGGCGCATTATTGTTTACAATTTGGAGTACGTTATTGTGTTTATAAAATTGTTTTCTGTGCTTCTGTTTTTTCATACTCTCAATGAGTGTTGTGTTGTATATTGGAACGGTTCGATTCCAGTTGTGTTGTATGTTGCGAGTAGAGCTGGTTGTATATTGGAAATGAAAGCAACAAAAACAAATCATTGTTAATAATGATTAACATCATTATCGTATTGGAAATATAAAGAAACTCTGGCAATGCGTACGTAAACTTGCCAGACATACAAACAGTTCGATTCTAACATTCAAACCGAACGGTTGTTAAAACGGGGAATTTTAACGGTATTAAACGAAACAGAAAAAAGTAAAAAAAAAAATACATTTTTTTTTTTGTAAATGAAAACAAGTAAAGAAACATAATAACAACAACAAAAAAATACTAGAAAATTTAAAATTTAAATAAAAACATTTTTAATTGTTTTCTTCAAACAATAATTAATTACAAAATTTTTTTTTATTAATTAATGATCAATAAATATATTTAAGAAGGCAAAAAACAAGAATAATTATTTACAATAACAAGAGGAAAAAAAATTTTAATATCTTTCATTATCTTTCTGCTTTCTGCTACATTGTTTAACGGGCGACGTCATCCATCTCTGCATTAAGAAAAATTAATAAAAAAAACCCAGTGTTTCTAAACGCAAAAAACGAACAACAACAAAGAGGGGCTTCTGAGATAAAAAAAAATTTAAAAAAAGAAGAAAAAAATTGAAATCAATTGAGAAGTAAAAAAAATTAAAACAAGAAATAAGAAAAAATAATAGAAATTAAAACACATAACGGGACGTGTGTAATTTAAAACGTTGAAGTGTAAGTGTTTCATTTATTTTTTCTTTAAAATAGAGGAAAAAAACACAAAATTTTTTATTTAAAAAAATTGAATTAAATTAAAAAAAAAAAAAATACAAATAAATTTGATAAAATATTTCTATTCAAACAAATCGAAAAAATAAAAACAAAACAAATAAAAAATTCAAAGAAATTAAAATCAAATAAAAAATTGCTGTTAATTTTTTATTATTCCAAGAAAAATGAATGAAAATTAAGTGCTGATTGGTGATTATTTATTATACATATTTATTAAACAAAAATCAAATCTGCAATACTGGAATTTAAATCTCTTCATACAAGAAAGGTGAATATAAAAATAAAAAATTAAATAATTATAACAAAAGCACTGAACTGTCTGTCATGTTATAAATTCAAGTGGATATTCAAAAATCTTCGTTTCCGGTTTGTTAATGTAAATGTTTTAACCCCCTTACTTACATACATAAATATTGGATTAATGTTTTTTTTTTATTATATTAAATTTTTATGCAGATTTAATCATCAAAAATGTTTTTTTATTCTTTATTTACATTGAAAACAAGTATTTTACATAAAAATTTTAATTAAAAAATAAAAATTTTAAATGAATTTAATTTAGTTTATGTATTCACCGTAAAATATTTTCTTAAACAACTCTCTTAAATAATTTTATTGAAAAATTTTTTTTTCTAAAGATTACTCCTGATATTTGATTAGATAAATTTCTTTTAGAAATTTTTCGATAATTTTTCTATTGTAAATTGTTCGATAAAATTTTAGCGTTAATTTTCTTTAAGAAATTTTTCGATAATTTTTTTACGTAAAACGTAAAAGTTTTTATTTAAAAATATTTTTCCATGATTTTATTTAATCAATTTTTCTTTAAATTACTCATGAAAGTTTTTTGTCGACAAATTTCTATTAAAACTTTAATGACACTTTTTTTCTAGAAATTTTCCGATAAATTTTCTTTTGAAAATTGTTCGATAATATTCTTCCTTAAAACATTTTTCAATAACTTTTTTGTTTTTGAAAAATTTTCGATAACTTTTTTTTTGAAAAATTTTCGATAACTTTTTTTCGATAAATTTATTCAAAATTTTTTTCAACAATTTTTCGTTAAGTGTCTTCTAGCAATTCTAAGTTCAAAATATTTTCTTAGAATAATTGTGGTTAATTTCCTTAGAATTGTTTTCTTTCGGTAATTTATATCAAAAAATTTCCGATAAATTTCTTAAAACTTTTCGATAAATTTCTTTAAAAAATGTTTAAATAGTTTGCCTAAGGACAATTTTTTTAATTTTTTCTAGAAATTTCTTCCAAATAACTTTCGATAAAATTGCAACAGAAAGTTTCCCAAAAATCTGTCGTTCGAAGGCATCGTTCGAGCTGTACATCCCCGCCACTCATATATAAAGGGTTATCCATTTCGTGGTTTCTAAAGTAAACGTAAATAAAACACATATAAAATATTTTTTTCATGATATTTCCTTTTTTTTGTAAAGTTTGAACGTTGACATTATGTGTGAAACACTACACATCATTTAAATGACCTCCACGCGAAGTGTTGCAAGCATTGATTCTTTTGAGGTAATTTTCGACCACTTTTTGACACATATTGGGCGGTATCTCAGCCATAACTTGACGAATGTTGGTTTTTAAGTGCTCAAGAGTTGAAGGTTTATCTGCATAAACAAGGTCTTTTGCGTAGCCCCACAAAAAAAATTCTAATGGTGTCAAATCGCATGATCTTGGTGGCCAGTTGATATCGCCACGACGAGATTTTACGCGGCCAGGAAATGTCTCTTGCAATAAAGCCATATTCGCTCGAGTTGTATGGCATGTGGCACCATCTTGTTGAAACCACATGTTCTCCAAGTCGTATTCTTCAATAGCAGGCAAAAAAAGTCGGTTATTATATGACCATAACGCTCCGAATTGACGGTGACAGTCGTTCCATCGTCGTTTTCGAAGAAGTAAGGTCCAATCACACCTTCGGACCAAAGAGCGCACCAAACAGTGACTTTTTCTGGATGTAATGGCCTCTCCTCAATTACTTGAGGATTCTCAGAACCCCAAATACGACAATTTTGTTTATTAACATACCCACCGAGTGTGAAATGTGCTTCATCGATGAAGAAAATTTTGTTCGAAAAATTGCCGTCCACCGCCTGTTGTTCAAGCACCCATTCCACGTATCTACGACGTTGTGAATGGTCAGCTGGCTTCAGTTGTTGCGTGAGCTGGACTTTATATGGATGTAGATGTAGATCTAAATGCAAAATACGCCATAATGTGCCGTAAGACAGTCCTAATTCCTGAGAACGACGAGGAATCGACACATTCGGGTCTTCGGCAACACTTTCACTTACAATAGCTATATTTTCAGCGGAACGAGCGAAACGTTGATGCACAGGCCTTTCAATATTTGTAACCACTCCAGTCTCTTCAAATTTCTTCACAATTTTGCCAATTGCTTGCGTAGTTGGACGATTATGTAAATCATAATCTCCTCTTAAAGCACGATACGTGGCTGTGGCAGAATCACAATTTCTGTAGTAGGTTTTGATAATTTTTATGCGTTGTGTGACTTTTATGTGTTGTGTGACTTTCAACTGAAAAGAAAAAAATTGGTTTCACAACTTAGTTTGACAGATGTCGAATTCCAGTCCCATACTTTTGAAACCACGAAATGGATAGCCCTTTAGATTTATCACACACATCACGGTGTGAGAAGCTAGTATGTAATGCTTAGTCTATGGTTCATTCTGAAAATGAAAAGTGTGTCGAACGAATAATAATTTATTCATAAAGTTCCTTTTTCTCATTTTGTTTTTATTTCCCCCTAAAAATAGCAAAAAAGGTTGAAGAATTTTTAAATAATTTGAAATAAGTTTTAAAACAGGATACAGGGATATTTTCCGAAAATAGTTCCACACGTACAGATTTGTTTCCCTTTGCTGGCCTTGACTGAGCCTCTACTTTGAATGAAACTCTAAATGTCATGTTATTTCTAGGGACGATGTGTTTAAGAACACTGACTGCTGTGACATATTAAAATATTCATTGCAATACTGTTTTAGAAAAGCAAAAATGATAAAAAAAAATTTGTATTTAAAATTGAATTTTAAATTAAAGTTCCAAGAAATCATTTCATTTCATATACGTAAAGTATATAAATGATGATGTTTTTGCAAGAATGATAATTTTGGCATTTGTAACATCATTATTGGGAAATAAATTTTAATTATTGATAACACAGTGTGTGTTATTTTGAAATAAATGAATGAAATTACTTCAAATGACTTCGAGTATATAAAATAACATTTCTAAATGATTTCTTCATATATTGTCAGAAATTCCCTGGAACAACTGTTCTAGGAAGATCACAATCAATACAGTAAAGTCTTTTTTTACACGATTCGTCAAGAAGAAAATTTTAATTTTTTTACACGCTTTTTTTGGTTTAACACGATTTCCAAAAAAAAATTTAATACGAATTCAAAAAAAAAAATTATAATTTTTTCATGATTTTTTACAGTGTCTTACAGGATAATATCATTATGGCCACTCTACTACACAGCATGTTTACTTTAAGGGAAATACCCTTTTTATTTAACATATCAGTTTATTGATGACGCAATATATAATTTCAAAGTGCTTAAAGTTAATGTTTAAGTTTATATTTTTTATAAATTGGTGACAGCTTCAAATTATATAATCGGAATCGTTGATAACTTTTCAAAAGGTAACATAGTGTTAGGTTGTTATTGCAAAAACCAATTTCATTTAATTTCGTTTTTACAGTGCCCTTATTAATAATAAATATGGATTGTTTTGTTTTATTAATGGAGTTTGCTATCACTTTTTTTTGCACGGTTTTTTAAGGAAATATTTGAATTTTTTTCATTTTACACGATTTTTTATGGTTGTGGAACATATTTCCAAATTTACATATGAACCGTGTATTTTTTTTACACGATTTTGATTTACACGAATTTCTTAGGAACGTATCTACCGTGCAAAAAAAGATTTTACTGTATTCATATTCATCTTAAATTCAAACCAAATCTTGCTATTCCAGCAATCTTTATACTTAGGAGTTCGGTAAAGGATGTTAGAAATTGAGCGCTCAAAACCTTCCGTCTCTTTATGACAAGACACATGTTAAACATGCAAAGTTTAAGCAATATTGCACGTACCCTACTGCTGCCAACAAGATTGACCCTCCCTGCAAGACGAGTAGATAATTTCCAAATTAACAAGGCAATCAGAGTTTGCTCGCTTCGTACCGTTTCTGATCAGCTGCAACAATTTCCAACGATATCTCCATGTCCCGGAGCCCATATAATAGCTACCTTTGAATGTTTCGAAATTTCCCGAAGAAATCCTATGCATTTATGGACAAGGACAGATGTTGAAACTACATACGGTAGGGACTTAGTCGCAGCCTGGCTGTCTAAGTTAGTCAAAAGGTTTTTAGGGAAAATAGCGCCGCCAACAAGAATTGCGCCAAGCTTTCATTTTTAAAAAAAACATTGTTTTAAAAACATTGCTGTTTAGAAAGTTTAACATCAGGACCCTTAATAAATATAACACTGACCGCTCGCCCTGTCACTCATCTAAGCACCTGGTTTTAAGACATTTGAAAATTGAAAAGTGTGTGATAGCATAAAATCGAAAGAAGAGTGGTAAGTTTTCAAAAGGATTTCTTTGTTTTTATAAAGAACACTGAACAACCAAAATTATTTGTGTGCCCTCCTAAAAATCTGCAAGAATTTTGAATTGTAAGCTTGAAGTTGACTTTCAATTTCCTACTTTGAAAACTGATTGTTTTAAAATTGTGGTAATTCCTAGCTTCTTTCATTTTTTTAATTAAAAATTTATTACTTTTTAGTTTCGTTTTTTGTATGATTTTCAACACCAGAAAATAAATCATTTTACCTGCAATATATCATTTAAATTGTTTGCAATTAATTTTAATGGCTGTGTTTTAAATAAAACAAAACATTTTAACGAAACACAAAACAAAAATTAACAACATTTTCAAAAATTACAATGATTTTCAAGTTTTTACAAGTTTTACAAGTTGAAACATCATTGCCTTCATCAGCATGAAACACCACATCAACACCGTCATATCGCCACCAGCGAGTAAATGATTGAAATGACAGGGTATGACAAGTCATTCGTTCACACATTTTATCAAACGTTTGTTAAATGAAGTTTTTATTCTAAAAAAGAAACTAGAAATTATTAAAATAACTCATTATAAATACAAATGAAATTTAAATAACAAAACTACCTACAAAGACCAGGAAGATGGTAAAGAAGAGATTAACAATAACAAATCAACAGCCAGGTTCTAGAACTTGCCAGATCAATGGTGAATGAAAAGCAAAATAAGTGAAATGTTACTAAAAGAGGCAGTAAAAAGCATGGCACGATGATTTTGGACCACATGGACATCATAAAAGTGATGATATGAAACGAAATCGAAACGTTTCTGAAGCGAATGAATATGGGCGTTGAAAAGGCAAGCACATGTAACAATAGTTTGTGAAAAAGACCAAAGTGGCGCATCGCAGATGGATTGACAAATTGTGGAACTGGTCCATTATGAGCTGCTGCAACCAGGTGAAGTGATTGCTTATGTTATCTAATGTTAATAGCGAAATTCACGCAGGCAATTCGTTTAAAATTGTTTGGAATCAAGAAACCAACAGAAAAGACGTTGTATTATAGCCACACAGATCTTTTTTGACCCGACAGTAACTGAAAGAGCTTGGCTGGGAACTTCTGTCATGTTTTCTCTCTAAATTGTGTATATTTAAATCCAGTAGAGTCCTACAAGACGCGCCAGCAACAGTTTTTCGCTCAGACAACTGATAACAAAATGGCTGAAGCCATGTTGGCTTAGATGTTCTCGTTTAAATCTAATCAAGCACGTTCCAAATATTGAAAACAGGCATAATTATTGGTCAAATGAAACAGAATCCAATTCAAGTCTTAAATTGAAGAAAACATTGAGGAAATACTGGAAAATTACATTATTGGGCGAATGAAGAAGAAGGTTCGCTATAATTTAGTATATTGGGAGTCTTTTTCTACATCATACTCATACTCATGGTAAATGTTTATGTATTCTATATACCAAGAAAAGGAACAAGGTTAGATTTGATTAGGAAGGTAGATGAAACATCTCTATTCGGAGAGGCCACAGACGGTCTGTTGTGGAGAATGATAATAAACAAATGGTAATAAACAAAAATTTTGGTAACAAAAGTACATTAAAAGACCTTGAAAAGTGTTGAAGAAAAAACAAATTACAATAACAAATCAACCGTGAGTTTCTAGAAGTTGCCAGAATAAAAATAAATGCAGAGTGAAAGTGAAGATTGCTATTCTATGATATTATATACAATGATACTTGGTTGTGGGGATAGTGCAATATAATTTATAACTCGATGTCATCTCATCAAGAAAAATTAGAATAAAATGAATTTAAATTGTAATTAAATTTAGCAGGTGCTTTATGATGCTCCTCAGCTTTTTTATGAAAGAAAAATTAATAAAAATGATCTTTACTTATTGCAATTCCCACAATTATAGTCCGACACTCTGTTTGAGAAGTAGTTCCGAATATAAGGCCCCCATTACAACAGCACAATAGAACCGAATTATATCGTGTTGATACTAACTTTTGCAAACAAGACATTAAGGATATAAAGCTTCTTTTTGATCGTCCATTTTTAAGTTATTCGAGGCATGAGATAGCCCCACTGTAATATGGGCATTCTATTGTATTGCTTGCCTTAATTTCCTTTTCTCTTAAAAATTCTTTTCTTGTGTGAAATTGAACACACATTTTAATGTGATTTTAATCGCACACACACACAGAAATTTTCTCTGAGTGTATTTGCGTGTTTATTGTTTATACATTGTATGTGTTTGTTATTATTCCATAATTTTGTTTATGTTTTCCTTGGCTTGCCTTGCTTTGCTTGCCTATTTATTTACTATACATTTTCTGTTGTTGTTATTTTATAATTTTTTTTTTTTTATAGTTTTACTCCCCCACTTACGTATGCTTACTCTATCACTGTGATTCTCTCTTTTGATTTTTTTTTTGCTTTTTTCATCACTCATAAGGTTTTTTTTCTTTCGTTCACTATATAGACATGTTGTTGTTATACATGTTTTGTTATGATTTTATATTTTGCTGTTATTGATGTTGTTGTTGTTGTTTTCATTCATTTATTTAACTGTGCTGCTTTCAATTGTGATTGAAATTTTTCTTTTTTTTCTTCTGCCTATACGTTCTCTTTGACACGAAAACTGTTATTTTTTGTTGTTGTTGTTTTTTTTCAAATGATATTATTGTTGTTTTTTTCTTTGCCTTGTTTATTTAGTGCATCAAAATTGAAGAGTAAGATTTATAATTTATACACACACACACACACACACACACAGAGCGATAGAGAGAGAGAGAGAGAGAGAGAGTGTGTAACAACGTCAGTGAGGAGCTGTATTGGTTAAATTAAAGAAAAATATAAGAAATAATAACAAAAACAAAACGAAGAAATTCATAAATAAATCAAATAATAACAACATGTACATGTAGAAAATGATTACACACACATACATACATACGTATGTCGTGTATGGTGTATTAATACAATCTGAATATTTATGCACAAACAATTGTACAACAAAATAAATGTACTTGTTTTTAACGCACAAACGCACGCTACACACACACACACACACTCAAATTAATACGTACATATGTACGTATTGAAAAATACATTGAGTTGACGGGAGAGAGCTGCAGAATAAGAGACATTCAAAAAAGAAATTAAAAAACAACAACAACTACGCACAAACGAAGAAAATATTGATAGTCGTACGTATGTAACTTCGTTAAGAAATTTTTTATTGTTGTTTAAGGACAAATGTACGAACGCACTCGCACTCACACACAACGCAACTTGTGCAAGTACATCATCATAATAAATATGATGAGAAAACATAAAACGTAGTAGAGAAAGCAAAATAGCAGAAGACATTAAAAGATGTTGCTCATCATCGGCAAGATGATGATAGTGATGAAGACGCCGTCTTTGTTGACTTTAACTATGTTTACAGTGATGATGATGGTAATAATAACGTTTGATAGTGGTGTTGGTAGTGGTGGTGGTGGTGGTATTGATATTAGTGGTGATATATGTATGGTGGTGGTGGTTTTAATGCGGTTTCTTGTTGTAATACATTACATGTATTCTTGTATTACTGATAGTGTTTTATGTAACCTTATTTAAGAAGAAAAAACTATTGTGTTAATAAAAATGAGAAAGGGAGAGCGAGAACGAGAGAGAGTGTGTAGAAGTGATGAACACAGTGTTGAAAAATTCAGTACTTTAGTATTTTTTTCAGTACTTTTTCATTTCAAAAGTATCGCAGTACCCCCGCGAAGCTTTCAGTACTTTTTTATTATTACATATTTTATGTCTTGCGCTTTTCAACTATTAATGAATTAGCAACATGTTCTACGTAATGCTAAAGGTAGAATTAGGCTTTAGCCCCGCTTAGCCAGACGTCCATGGAACGTACATTCGTTTTTAGAACACAAAAAGCAATGAAAACGCTTGCCGAACCGTAATGTAATTTCGGTAAGCATTTGCATTGCTTTTCATATGCTAAAAACGAACGTATGTTACATTACGTTCCTTCGACGTTTGACTAAACGGGGCTTTTACGTTTTATTACTTTCCGAACCAGCCGTTCTTGTCTTGTATGTGAGGAACACTAATAAGTCGTTAGTTTTTTTGTTCGACTTTTTCTAGGAAAAGCTCTGAGAATAAATAAAATTGCCATGAAAAGTTTCTAAAAAATATGTCGGTCGCAGTCGACTTTCAACTGTAGGTCCCGCCACTCATGTATAAAATTAACACACACAAAATAAGTGGTGCGAGAAGTTGGGTCATAATCCTGATTCAATGGTTTACAATGGCCAATATGTATTTATGTAATTTTTTACAAAAGTACCATTTGATGCAAAAAAGTACTCTTTCAGTTATAGTTCAGTACCATTTCAAAATTTAAATTTTGCAACACTGGATGAACAGTAAGATTTTAATGTTAGAACTCTTGTTTATGCTTGTATGTAAATACACTATGCCTCAGTTAATTCAGTTTATTGATAAACAAAAATCCAATGCAGAGATGGAAATGCAAAGAATGGTTCATATATGTACATGTTAAAAACTTTACAAATGGTTTTTAATTATTCGATGATTCCTGAGCCCTGAGCCGCGAATAGGCTTCATCGCTGAACAAATTTTTGCTCGAAAAATCAACATTGAAAGCGTGTTGCCGGCATACCCACTATTTAAATGCGTTTTTCGCGTATTAAGCGATCGCCTAATAACTAATAAACTAAAAGGACTTCAGTTGAAAGCTATTGGAACAGCGGACAACCTTGCCACACCAGTAGTTTTGTAACCACTAAATGGATAACCTTTTAGTAAATAACTTAGGAAATATAAAATTTTAATTAAAAGGAAATAAACACACGTATGCTAAAGTTCTTCAAAGACTTGGTATAAATATTTACTTTAAAGAAGACAAGAAAAAAGAAAGAAAGAAAAATAAATACAAATAAAAATAAATAAAATGTATCTTAAAATGCAAATCAAATACTTTGTGTGTACGCCGCCCGAGGGTCATTAAAAAAAAGTAAATTTTTGGTTTTTTTTTTTTTTTTTGGTTTTTAAGTTGTTCATGAAACCGCAAATGATTAATTGCCTTTTTATTCCAAAAATTTGTTTTTTTTTCTGTTTTTTTTTTTTTTTGTTTTTTTGCACTCAACATACATACTTATTTTTTCTTTAATCGCAGGGAATTAAAATAGAAAATACAAAAAAAAAGGTATTAAAAAGTAAATAAACAAGTAAGTCATGGTCTGCTAAGTCCATACTCCCACGCCACAAGATGGTTTTTTTTTTTTTTTTTTTTTTGTAAATTTATATGTTATTTACCCTCAGAGACAATTTAACTTACTTGATCCATTTCTGAGTCTTGATTTGAATCGATTGCCATTTAATTCAAAAATTTTTAGTGTCTGATTAGGTTCAATTATTTACTGCACTTCAACGAAGATAGTTAAGCAACTCCCTTTTAGCCTTTTAAAATAGTAAAAAGAAAATTCAAGAGAAAAATGAGGAAGAAACAAAAACAGCCTTCCAGCCATGTAATTACTCAATAAGTTTCAGAGTCTTAAACAGGCTCTAGACAGCGAGTTTAAACATTAAAAAACTCTCTAAGTAAAGTGTGATCTAGAGGGAGAGAAGAGTGACAGAATTGAGAAAGAGAAAATGAGTAGAATGAATGAGACATAAACGTAAAGCCTTAGGAAAGCCTAAATACCGGCTCTTCGCAGAGAGTTCAAATGTTGAGAGAATCATTTTTCGATGATTTCTATGATTTCAATGATTTTCCATGAACCATAGAAACGAACTGGTGTGTAAGGTGGTAAGGTAGGTTGAACTGCAAGGCTTCCAATTACATTCTCAACATTGATTCATTTGCCATAAGGTCCAAATCAAGAATAACAGATTCAAATGTGTCTAATTTTAAATTTACAGCCTTTCAAATTGTACTTCAAGAAACCTGCTGACTACTGACTTCTTCTGTGGTGATAATATTAGCAACGATGGAAGATCTATCTGCCACTACTTTGGCAACAGTAGGACTTAATAAGCAAAGTTTCTTTCCTACTATACCCTCTAGTGAGAGATGATACGCAATTCATTCTGGTTGTCGCAGTGTATGATGTTCGTTGTTGAAAGAACATATTTCTAGACGTCGAGGGAAAGAGTCTGTATAGCCTAGACGTACACTCTTTTGACATACTATAGTTTTTGTGTTCTTTTTCACAAATCGTTTCTTAGAAATTATTTTGTGACTCGTTGCAGATCTCAAAATGTAAACTGGCGTCTTGCGAATGCATCTAGTAATTGTCAGAGAAGAAAAAACTTGCCATCTTTTAATGGAGACAACTTTCAATGCCATAATGTGGGCCTCCTTCTTATCTAAAGCGATAAACTCGTATTGCAACCATTAAAATATCTGGGAACCATTACAACCGTTTTAAAATTAAATTTTCTCATTTAAATTAAAAGCGGAAAAACTGCAAGGGCGACATGTATTTTAATTTAAAAATAACGGTTTTCTCTCTCTCTGGTTTTATTTTTACAACCAAAGAATCACTTCCTCTGTAGGATGCACTTCCTTTTTAGTGGCATATTTCTCACACAATATTTATATACTGAAAAAAAAAAAAAAATAGAGAGTAAGAGAGAGAGAGAGAGAGAGAGAGGGAGAGTAAAATTGTAAAATTTAAAAAAAAAAAAAAACTGTAGAGCAACGATAAATAAAGGGTGATTTTTTAGCTATTATCTTTTTGGCAGCACTGGTTTAAACAGCTCACGCACGTTTCGTGTTTTGTTTCACTGTCAAACATCTTCAGTTTGGTCTATAATTTAACCATGAATTGTCTTACAAACGAACAACGCTTGCAAATCATTGAATTTGGCATCATTGGACCGTACTACTTCAAAGATGCTGCGAATCGTAAAGTAACTGTGAATGGAGAGCGCTACCGTGAGATGATATCCGTGAGATGATATCTGCATGACATGTGGTTTCCACAAGACGGTGCCACATGCCACACAGCACGCGTAACAATGGACTTATTGAGAGGCGAGTTCGGTGAACATTTTATTTCACGTTCGGGACCGGTCAATTGGCCGCCTAGATCGTGCGATTTAACGCCTTTAGACTATTTTTTGTGGGGCTATGTTAAAGCTCATGTCTATACAGACAAGCCCGCTTCAATTGACGCATTGGAAGACAACATTGAAGCATTTATTCGTGAGATACCGGCCGAAATGTTGGAAAGAGTATGCCAAAATTTGACTAAGCGGATGGACCATTTGAGGCGCAGTCGCGGTCAATATTTGCATGAAATAATCTTCAAACATTAAATTATATGGACCGTACTATCGATTCAAATAAAGATTTCATGCATTTTTCTGAATTTTATGTGTTTTTTTTTTTGAAAATTTTTTCTATAGCTCTTAAAAAATCACCCCTTAGAAGAGCGTAGCGTAAAACTGTGGTAGGAAAAAATCGTCAGAGAAAAAGAATGAGAGAATGGGCGAGAGTTTGTAATTATAAAGGATATATTACACACTAGACTACCCCATCCATAGATAATAACATGTACTCTCACAACAAATACGTAAATAGATGTAAACATTATTAGACTCTCCTCTTCATCCATGTGATAAATACTGTGTTTGTGAATTAAATAGATGGGGTACGTAACCCAGCCATGTGATATTGAGAGAAAGTATGAGAGAAAAATGAAAGCATGAATTATTTTATGAATATTTTGTTCAAACACACACGCACTCACAGAAAAAAGGGCAAGCTAACCTAGCAAACATTTTTGTGCGGGCATTAGTGCTGCCTATTATTACCTAATAGGTGCTTCTTCCTCATATCTGCAGCTTCTGCAGAAATAATTTACAGGGAGTCCACGACCAATACACCTCGAATTCGTGTTTATAAAATAGAATGCCCTGTAATGACCATGACAACCATACTGGGCGTGTTTCTTTCAATCTTAAGCAAACTTATCGAGTGCCTTGTATCAAATTTAGGCAAAAATTCTCAGCCACTATCCACATACAGTGAGCGTCAAAAGTGAGTAAACACTGCTGAAATAATTCATTTTCTTAGGATAGCGAGAAAAGTAAATGAGAATAGTCGAATAAATTTCCATAAATTAAAAACGTTTATTTATTACTTATAAAATGTTAAAACAAAAAAATTGCAAAAATTATTGTTGTGCTACAAGTATATTTTTTATAATAGAAAATTTAAAATTATAGTGGGTGTTGACTCACTTATGGCGCTTTGTGTAGGTATCTGAAGCCATCCATCTGGTGTTGACGGAACACATAACTGCATCGTCAATTATAAGCTCGTATGTGTTCAGAGGAGTATTCCTGAAGTTGAGAAATCATCGGAGAGTTCGTTAGCTGTGCCACACCTGAGCAGTTCAACCGATCTACAGTTACCTAGACTGCCTTTTGTCCTGGTATGGACATGGATATTTGCGACGGCTACACTACCATCTTGGAGTTCATTGCGTTGCCTTCTTTCAAAACGTCTTTTTCACAAAAGATTGCACAAAATGGGATTCCCAAAGCGCTTATATGAATTTTTTTTTATAGAGAAACCAAAACTTAAGACTTTAGGTTTTTCGATACTATTACAGAACAATGAAACATCTGAGATTTTCAATATATTGACACCCTTTTAGTATTAATAAAATTGTTTTTTTTTATTGATTAAAAATTGTTCAGTGGGTACTTATTTACTTACTTAATTGGCCATTAACAACCCGATTAACGGATTTCGGCCTGCCGCAACACATCCTTCCAGGAGCCTCTGCTTCTTGCGCGCCTACTCCAGTTGGTCACACCAATCGATGACAGGGCTTCCTCGATTTGGTCCTTCCAACGCATACAAATACACGTCCGCAGATCCCCGCATCAAATACACGTCTCGCCGGAGCATACTCCTCCATTCGAACGACATGGCCGGAATTTTTGAGGGGATCTATTTTGAGAATATTGTTGTAGTTTTCATTGGATTAAAGTTTTTATGTGTTGGGTTCCAAGCCCTACGCACAACCCAAATTTAACGTCCAGGGGATTGGACTTTGCTGCACGCATTAGTTAACATCTAGCGGGTACTAGAATGCCATCCAGGAGGAGGCAGCGTGTCAACTTGAATACAGCAAGACAAGGATCGTCCTGGTGGTCGCCACCTTGACCGCAATTAGAAACTTTACCTTGCTTGCATGCATTCCATCTCTCTATTGTTCAGTGGGTTCACATTATAATTGAACTCGTATTACATTTTTTAACATTAAAATTCCTTAAGAAATATTTGCGTAATGTGACTGTAATTTAACTATGATTAATTTTTTTGTTGATTATTTGCATTCACTACCAATTTGTTTATTGGGTTACATACACTCTCTCTATCTCTCTCTCTGTCATGTTGTAATATTTATATTTTTGCATATGTATACGAGTGTATGAGTGTGTAGTTTTTTTTTTGTACATTAAAAAATATTTTATTTTCATGTTCTGTAATGTTTTTCATTTATTCTTGTTGTTGTTGTTGCTGTTTTTCAATTACAAATAAAAACAAAAATTGTCAAGTCTTTAGAAAAACATTGAGTTTCCAAAAAAATTTATGCACAACAAATAGTTTTTACGGTATTAACACAAGCTACGGTATATACACGCTAAGGGGAATCAAAAGGGCTACAGATTTTGTCATGTTAAATGCAATGGAGTTGCGATGGCTATCGAATCTTCGAAAGATATCTTTGGTATACATGATTCGCTGCAAAACTTACTCCAGGCTTTTGAAGCGCCTACATTTAGAACTCAGTCCTTAAGGTGATTCCGCTTTCTTCTAAAGAGGTTTATTCAAATGAACTTAACTTAACTGGTCATTGCAAACCTTTAGTCAGGCTAACAACCTAGTTTCTAACACTAATCGTGTCTTATGTATAAATTTTATCAATGAGTGGCGGGACCGACAGGTTTTTAAGAAACATTTAATGGTATTTAATTTTATTTTCGTGCAGAGCTTTTGCCAAAAGACTGCTGAGAGGAAGTTGCCTAAAGAAAAATATTTTTTAGTTTTTCATTTTGTTCGAGCTGTCTTTGTTGAGTTTTGAACCACGGGTTCATGTCTAAGAGGCCAATACTAGACTATACAGTTCAAATGAACTGTCGTTGTTTACAAACTTTTTATTACTGTTGCATTGCTATGTCATCAATGCGAGGTTCTACTGTTTATTTATATTTTTAGGGTCGCTTGTCTTGTTTTCAATTTTTTTTTTTGGGTATTTGGATGGTCGGTTTTTAATTCATTTTAAATAAACAAATCCGAGAGAGAAAAACTTCAAAAATACTGGAGAGATTTATTTAAATGCGAGCATTATTGGTGTTCTCTGTGGTACAATATGAAGTCAATGTTTATGTATTTTATTTATTTTTTTATGTTTATTTGTTTAATAATATTTATTTACTCTCTACTTGACGTTCTTTTTTTTTTTCTTGTTTCCTTGTTAATGTTCCTGTGTGTTGTTTTAACATGGACCAGAGGATGTTTTCAAATTAAACAATTTTAAGCAACATTTTTAAAAGAGAGAGAGACAGAGACAAAGAAAAAAAATTAAAAGAAATGTTTAATGTTTATGGAAAATTTATTAAAAGTAAGCATTGCACACTAGAAGATATAAAAATAGCACAATAGTTTCCAAACTTTTTTTAAATTAAAATTCTAAAGGATGTTGAATTAAAATAAAAATTTCAATTTTTAAATAAAGATTTCGTTTGAATATTTTCGGTGCTATTTTTTTGTTTATTACTGTTATTGTACAATGTGTTTAATTTGTATCGCTGTGGTTAAATATTTAAACAGGGATTTGCATTTTTTTTAATTACTTTTCTAAGAAATCAGCAAAAATTTCATTTCATTTGTGTTTTTTTATCGTTATTTTTTTATATTTGCTGTGTTCTTTATTTTAATTAATAAACGAAAATTTGTGATGATTTGACAAAAACAAAAAAAAAAAAGCACATAATTTTAATAAAATTAAAATAAATAATGAATTGGCATAAGCAATTGAATTAACATGTAAATGCCAGGCTGCTGAATGTATTCAAAACGAAATGAAGCATTTGAATATCCACTTAAAACAACATGTGACACGTTAGTAATTAATTTAAAAAAATTTTTTTTTAACATTTTTTTTTATTTCTTCTTTCAATTTTATTTACAGAGCAACATTCAATTTAAAACAAACGAAAAGAAAACTTAAAACAAAAAACATTTTTTTTAAGCTTCGCAAAACATTCCATAATAAAAGAGAAATAAATTTAAAGAATTAAATAAAATATAAGTGCAATAAATTTTTTTTAATAAATATAAAATTATATTAAATTTAAAACTAATATAAAAATAATTAAAAAAAAAAATATTTTTTTTAACAAAAAAAAAAAAATTAAACTGCTGCTGCCTGCCTATTCTGTTAAATAAAACTACAATTTTTTTATATAATCTCTATTAAGACCAATTGTTACTATTGAAAAATAATATTAAAAAATTATTAATAAACTTTGCATTCTTAATAAAAAAAAAAAAGGTAAATTTATAGGTTTATTGTATAAGGAAAAAAATTAAATTAAAATAATTTATTAATTTAAAATTAAATAAGAATAAAATGTTATATATTAAATAAATATTTATTTTTTCTTATAAATTTAAAACAATTTTCTTCGATTAATTTAAATAATAAAAAATAAATATTAAAATTAAACTGACGATATCACATAAAATAATTAAATAAAATTATATAAATAAAAGCAGAATAAAATAAAACATTAAATTCTTAAATAAAAATAAATAAGGTAATAAGGTAAATAAAAATAAATAATACAATAATAAAATTTTAAAATAAAAATATGATTAAAATTAAATAAAAATTAAATAAAACATTCAATAATTAATTACAAATTAGTATACAAACAAAAACACAATAAAATGCTTAATAAATTAAAAAAAAAAAAATAAGTAAATAAAAATATTAATAATTTTTATTTATTAATAAATAGCTTAATAAAAAATTAAAGTAAAAATTAAATAAAAATAAATGAAATAAATAACCTTTTATTTTGAAAAATAAAAATATAAATAAATTAAACAAATAAAACAATAAATTTTATATAAAAATAGAAGTAAATTGAATAAATAATAATTAAAAAAATAGCGCATAAATTATTAAAAATTAGATATAAAAAATATTAAATAAATTAAATAAAGACAATAAAATATTAAATAAAATTAAAAAAAATAATTTTTATTTTGTAAAATATAAATAAATAAAAGCAAACGAAACAGTAAATTTTATAATAAAAATATAAATAAATTAAATAAATAAAAAGAAAAGAAATCAAAAAATATAATAAAAAATAAAATAAGAGCATTACATTTTTAAAAATAAAAAAGTTTGAATAAATAATCAACTAAATAACTAAAATTAAATTAAAAAAAATTAAATAAAAAATAAAAATAAATAAATTTAATTGTTTAAAATAAAAATATATATAAAACAGTAAATTTTATAATAAAAATATAAATCAATTAAATAAATAAAAAGAAAAGAAATCAAAAAATATAATAAAAACATAAAATTTTTAAAAATAAATAAATATGAATAAATAATAAACTAAATAACTAAAATTAAACTAAAAAATTTAAAAAAAAAACAATAAAAATAAATATAATTGATTGTGTAAAATAAAAAAAAACCTAAATAAAACATTAAATTGTAAAACAAAAATGTTTATAAATTAAGTAAATAATAATAAAACAACAAAAATCATAATATAATAAAAACATTACATTTTTAAATAAATAAAATATTTAAATAACTAACATTAAAGTAAAAAAATAAATAATGAAAATAAAATAAATAAAATTTCATTTTGTAAAATAAAAATATATATAAATAAAAGTAAATAAAATATTAAATTTAAAAATAAAAATAGTAATAAATTAAATAAAAAATATTAAATAAAAAAGAAAAGATAGTAAAATAAAACTTTCCGTTTTTTAAAATAAAAAATATAATAAATAATTAAAACTACTAAATAAAAAATTAAAGTAAAAACAAAAAAAAAAATGAAAATATAAAAATTTTGTTTTATTAAATATAAATAAAAAAAATAAACCATTAAGTTTTAAAATAATAACATAAATATATTATATAAATAATAATAATAAAAAAACAAAAAATATAATAAAAGAAACAATTATAACCATAAAAATAAGAAAAATAAAATAAATTAAATAAAAATATAATAAAATAAAAATAATAAATAAAAAAATAATAAATAAAAAAAAATAAATAAAAAATAAAGTAAGAATATTAAATAAACATATAAAAATAAATAAAATTTTATTTTATAACATATAAATAAAAAAACTAAATAAAACATTAAATTTTAAAGTAAGAATAAATATAATATTTAAATAAAAGCAAAAGAAAATATAATTTATTACATAAATATATTTTATAACGAATATATAAATAAGAAATATAAAATTATTTTTTTAATAAATTTTATTTTATTTTTCTTAAAGTGTATAGAAAATCGGTGAATTTATTGCAAATTTAATACCTAAAAGGCTGGCAACTTGAATGAAGAATATCTTTAAATAAACCCAAAAAAAACCTTGGCCTTGTCTTTAATTAAAGCTTCGATGCTCGAAATAAATAAATAAAAAAGTGAAAAACAAAAAAACAAGAAACAAAATATTTAAAATTTAAATTTTCTTTGATAAAGAAACAAACAAAAAACGCTTAAAGCCTTTTTCGCTTTTCAAAATAAACCGACAAAAACAAAGAAAATAACAACAACACTTTCAAAAGGATATTCAAAGAGAAAGAAAAAACAAAAAATAAATAAATAAAAAAATAAACTTAATTAAATAAAAGTAAGTACCGCTTAATTAAAGAATATCATTTCTTTAGAAAATTTATTTCAATTACTTTGGAAAACTCAACTCACGTCTAAAAAAGAAACTTAAAAAAAGAATTTCAAAAAT
Source organism: Sarcophaga caerulescens (assembly GCA_927399465.1). NCBI lineage: Eukaryota > Metazoa > Arthropoda > Insecta > Diptera > Sarcophagidae > Sarcophaga > Sarcophaga caerulescens. Next base: position 28,079,267 of record OV656866.1, read on the forward strand.
CCTTTTTACCTTCACACCAAAAATATAATTTATTGAGCAAATTTTCCTAACTTCATACATAATAGAGTAGCAGGAAGCATAGCAAATAAGAGTTACACGGTTATTTAAAACCATTTTTCAATGCTTTTCAACACTTTCTTTACTTTTTTTTTTTGGTACTCTAGAGAATTTTAATATTTTTTTTTTCCCGTTGAACTCAACACCTGTTCGTTCTTCTTCTTGTTCGTTTTTTATTTTTATTTTTAACAAATTATTCTAATCAGCTATAAATCAAGTCAAGGTTATTTTATTATTAATGAACAATACAAAAAAAAAAAGATTCTTTTTTTTAATTTTTTATTTTTTTTTTTCATCTATTCAAGGCTTATGAATGCTCTCCCTCTTTTCTCTCTAAACATGTGTTGAAACACTCATCTTTTGTGTTAAAATAAGCTGTCAAGCATAATTTTAAATGTCATAAAATATTGTGTTAAGGTTTCTGTATTTTACCGGGGAATTTTTCGCCAAATATGTGGTTATTAATGGCAAAAAATTCTTTTTTTTTTTGTTGTTGTATATCAGCTTAAAATAAACGCTCCCATAAGACTTAAAATGAATTTATTTTTGGGAAACAATAGAAGGAATTACAATGAAAAAACGAAAGAATTCCAGAGGGGATGACATTTTAAAAATAAAACGTTTAAAATAAGCTTTAAAATATTAAGTTTTTTAAGCAACATGTTGCTGACAAGAAAAATATTGAAAATTATTTTTTTTGCAACATGATGCTGATGAGGCCCTTGAAGCATATACCAACGGTTTTAAAATTCTACTTAGATTAAGATCTGGGATGTATATTATGGGTTCTGGCTTTAGCATTTCGAAGAGAATTCCTACCCACTGCAATGTTTTTCAAGCGATGGTCATGGCAATATTGAAATCGGAGCAATGCTTTCTGGCCGTTGAGGTTTATCCCGAAAGTCTCTTACTTTATTTGCACAGCCAGTCTTTGATCAAGTCCATCATGAACCACGTCGACCATTCTCGTGTGTTAATGCCGGGGACTTCTCAGTCAAATATCGCCGCAATTGTATTGCTGATGAACTAGACAGGGCTGTTATAGAGCTCACAATCATATTATGTGCTATATCAGTTAAAGTAGGTATATCCATTCTTTAATTGGCCATCCCGATGGTTTTATGAAAATGTGGCTTCTATTCAAATCACCTTTGGCTGGACGCTATTTTTTTTTTAAATAGCAACAATTCTTCGCCTCCCAATTGCCAGCCAACGACAGATAAGAAGTTCTATGGCGTGTCCTTTTCTTGCCCGTCATTACAACTTCTGCAGAAGTCAATATGAGGTATTCCTATTCCCATTATAACTCTTGTTCTACTTTTGCTTGCAAAAATATAAAATTTACAATGCTTTGCTCTCTTAATTTAAAATTTTAAAGCCTTCCCATGCTTAACTGCGTTGGAATATGGTCGTGACTGATATAGATAAGAAGAAGCGAAATTGTCTTTTTTACACAAATTCTATTACCATCCTGTAAAGGTTTTCACAGCCCACTGCTTTATGGGAAAACGTGCCGATAGACTTCTAATTAATCGAAATGAATGTTGCCAAACATCTTGACAACATGTTGTCAACACAAAAGGATTGAAAAACATATAGAAGTTCTTAAAATAGGCAACATGTTTATTTAGTTTTATTGTGTTTATAAACATGTTTTGAAACATTTAATCTAAATCGGCTATTGGCAATAAAAATTTGTTAGTAACATTTTGTTTATAAACATTTTTGATAATTTCTTATTTAAAAAAAATTTGATGTACTTTTTAATATTTCTTTTTTATTTACTTCTTTTTTTATTTACTTCTAATGCCTGACCTATTGCCTGTGGGCAGCAAACAAAATTGTTTTCAAGCACCATTCATTCATTCATTTAACGAAACCATCAATCATCGACTGAATGATATTCAAATATTTAATTTTACTTTCTATTAATAATATGCAAAATACGTTTAAAATTATTTCATATTTCTTTTATTATTTATTTTTATTGTTTTCTATTTTTTTTTTGTGTTGAACAAAATTTATGTTAATATAATACAGTCATTATACAGACCTTTTAGGCATAACGCTACAACAGTGAACCCCCCCTTTTAAAAATGTATGAAAAAAATACAAAAAATGTAAACAAAATACCAAATGCTGATCTTAAAAAAAAAATTTAAAAATTATTATAAAATAAACATTAAAACGACTTATAACAACAACAACCAACACAACACAACACAACTGAAGTGGTTTCTTTATAAAAATACCTGTCGAGGAAGACGACGACGTGTAGTGTAGTGTAGCGTAGTGTAGTGTTGTGGGCATAATCTCGAAAATTCACAAGAAATCCAAAATAAACAGCGAAAATATTTCATACCAAAAACAACAATAAAAAAGCACAACAATCATCATTATGAAAAGGTCACTGACCGTTACAAAAAAATGCTGAAATGAAAGCATTTAAGCCTGGTGCTGATGTTGCTGTTGTTACCAAAAAAAACAAACATTTTCATTGAAACTATAGTGTTAGCAGCAGCAGTAGATATGGCAGCGATAGCAAATAATATTGTATAAAAAAATAACAACACCAACAACTACAACAATAACAACTCGTAACAGCAACAACATTGTATGCATGTTTAGTTAATAAAAACATTTACACCGTTTCACTCAGTCACTCACTCACATGCTGTTTTATTTTGTTTTTTTATACACTGCCTTCAGATACAATGTTTATATACAAATATACACACATGCGAATAAACATTTAAAATTGGCAAATATTTTTTCAACGGTTTTTTTTTTTTTGCTGTAATTGTACTTTTTATAACAATCAGTGTTAAATAATTTTTTTCTCTTTAATTTTTTCATTTGTATGCCCAGCTAATATTAATTGTATGGAGAGTTTCACATGTAGCGGATAGTGATTTATGTACGACTTTAAAGTTAACAATACTTTCGTTTAAAATTCTCATTATATCACATCAAGATTTTATTAGAAAAAAAAACCGGAAGAAAGTTTGGCAACATGTTGCTGAAACATATTTATGAAAAGCTAAAATCTGTAAGGGTGTGGGCATAGTTTTAGAACGCATTTTCAGTTTACGCGTATCTTAAATCCTGAAAATTTATAAATTTATCTGCTTTACAATGCAATTTATCTGCATTGGTATTGCCAGCAACATGTTCTTATAATTTAATGACTTGCATGTTTTGCATAATTAACTATTAGTTGTTTTGTAGAACATGAAATTGGGCAACAGTTGGCTCCAAATACGCATTAAATTCCTATAAAAAGTTTTTGGTCTGGATTTTTTTCAAAAATCTTTTTGGCAACATGTTGCTGAAATATTGCAATTGAAAATGTTGTCCTCGTGGCCATATGTTAACTTGAGTTATAAAATATATCCTAAAAATTTTTACATTTTTAAGAGTGCTGCTTAACTGATGTTGTTGCTAGCAACTTGTTGCCGGAACCCAATTAACTGTATTAATAGTTTTGAATGCATAAAGCGAAGGTTTCCGTTGGATTTTACTTAATAAAATTTGCATTTAACACTTATTGCACATATATAGGTTTGCTTAGCAACATGTTGAAAAAATTTTGCAGTAAATATTCCTTGGAAATTTAAGGTCTATACCAACGACTCCATATATCTTAACAGAACAGACTGTGGTATACATATATATCAAGATATAACATTTTTCTAAACACAGCAACTCATTTGGAAAAGAGGCAAATCTAAGCAATGTTTGTTGGGCCATGGGATTTTCCTTCAAAATATTGTAATTTATTCAGGCAGCCAAGATATTTTTTAAATCCCTGTTGTATGTTACAATGAAAAATTTTCTTTGACAAAATAAACTTTGTAGAAAAGATAACATGTTGCCAGCAACATGTTGCCAATATTCTGTAAAAGTTCTTATTACTTGTACGGAAAATTGAATTATTTTGCACCACTTTTCTAGTTGCTCTTTCTATTTCCCCATTTTTAATTTACGAAATCCCTTAAAAAAAACTCGTAATATAGTACGTGTGGAGAAGGTAATTTCAGGTGTTTTCATAAATATTTTCTAACCGTTAACCGTAATGGTGATAAAGTATTTGTTGTTTAGCTTAAAACTGCAATTAAAGTGTGTATAAAAAAAAAAAAAAGAAACAATTCGTAAATTGTTGCGTTATAACTAAACACGCAACATTTTTGTAGGCAGTACCGTTTTCGCTGATTATCTAAATTAATAAAAAAAAAAATAAAACGTGTGTAAAAAAATCTGGTCAATGACCTGCTATACAAAAAATATTTCTTTGCCTCGTGTATCGTGTTTTGTTTTGGCAACATGTTGCTAATTACTAAATATTCTTAGAAGTTTTTTTTTTCAAAAGAATCTTTAAATATTTTTTCCCATTTTTTCGTTTCATTTTTCAAATATGAAATCAAATTGTTTATTTAAAAGTTTTGTTTCTGTTTGTTTATTTAGAATTTAAAAAATTTTGTCTTTATTTTTCTTTGATTTCTTTTTCTTTCGTTTTTTAAGCAAAATTTTGCAAAAATTTTTCTTGTATTTATTTTTGAAGTGGTTTTTTTTACTTTTCTTTGGTTTTGTTCTACTCTAAGAATATTTGGGTCAAATATTTATTAAAAAAAAACACGAAAAAATCCTGTCATTATATCTCAGCTCATGTATGTTGTGTGTTTAAGGTTTTTTTTCGTTTTTCTGTAAATATAAGACATCAAATTCACAAGAAACAAAGAAAACCAACCATAGAACACAAATTATAATCCCAAGGAAAGTTCTAAGAGTGTTTGTTTTTACGTTTGCTTTTCCTTTTTTAAACTTTAACCTCCTTTGAAGAAATAATTATAAGAGTTCGTTAGCAAAAAAAAAAGAAAGAAAAAACATATAAAACTTTGTGTCTACAAAGTTTGTTGAAAATCAACAACAACAGCAACAAAATGAAGAGAAAAAAAACATCAAATGGAGGTTAAAGCTTTGTCACAAAAATTTAAAAGTTACATAATAAATATGCTCTCATATTAAATTATAATTAAAGCATGGATAGGTATATGCTTGAAGTATGTTATAAAATAATTTCAATATTAAACAACAATTTTTTAAAGATATCATGTTCTCAACATTGTTTAGCAACATTAGTTTGCAACATATGTATATATGCAGTAATATGTTTAAAGAATATTATTTTATTGTTTTAATATTTTAAAGCAATATTTAAAAAGAATTAATCTTTGCAACATGTTGCTGAAACTTACTTAGCAACATAAGCTTGTTACATTATAATTGGAATATCTTAAGTTAATTTTTTTTAAATATTAGAAGCAGGCTACAATTTTCCAAAATGTTGCTTAACAACATGAGTCTGCAACCCATGTCTGTAAAGGCTATTAGACCAGTCTGAAGGCGGAATAATATACTAATATTAAGCCTAATTTACCCTCAAGTTTAAAGCCATCCTTGTAGACAGCAGTTTTCCCCGCTTTGAATTCTTGTGATATATTTCCTGTAAAGTTGCCGTAATCAAGTAGATAGTGTGTAGGCATAATAGACCCGAGATGGTTCAAATTCAACTCGGACACCTCTAACAAAACCGAAACACTGAATAAATACTTTTCGGCGACTTCCTTTCAGGAATTGTTTTCAAAATTAAATTTTGGCATTACCTTTATCAACATGTTTAGCAAGAATGTTTGGAAAGATCAGTGTTTGAAGAAGAAGGCAATTTATTTAAGAAATTTGAACATACAACATGTTGCTGAGGCTTTGTTTAGCAATATGAGTTGGCAATATATGTATGTTAATTTTATAGCTGAGAGATATTAAAAATTGTTTAAATATTTAAAATAATTTTTTCATAGATTTAATGTCAACAATACATTGTTTAGCTGCATGAGTCTGCAACATGTCTTACCACATCATTATATCAATATTTTAAAGCAAACTTTTGCTAACATTTTAAACAAAAATCATGTAAATAAAATATTCATTAGGGACTTGATATCTCAACATAAGTTCAGCAATATGTTGCAGTAACATTTTAAAATAAAAAACTTTTCATATTTAAATTTTATAAAAAAAAAACAAGAAACAAATACAGCCAAAATACTTTTTCAAATCAATAAATTTTATAATGACGCGTTTTCGCAACATGTTACTATGCTTTATTTGTAACAAAATTTATCCTTAACCCTGCTTATTTGATACTGGTTTTCTTGTAATATTCCAAATGGCTAATAACATTTTATAACTTCTTTCTTATTTCTAAATTGAAGTTTTAAGGGGAATTTCTTTACTTCTTTCTTTTTGGTCCAACAGCCAATTGCTTTTATCATCAGACTTTTACGCTTCTTTACAGGCAAATAAATAAAAAGAAGTTTTTGTTTTTTTTTTTTGTTTTTATTTGTTACCCCAAAAAACTTTACTTAATTTTAACTTAAGGTTATGGTCCATTTTTTTCTTTTTCTGCACAGAAGAAGAAAATGGAAACGAAAATTGTAATTTTCTTTTAAGAAAATATCCCCGCCAGGGTATAACAAAAATCCTTGAGGGCATAGGTTTCCTTGCTGTATAGCTTCTTTTCATCTTTACACACAGTATAACGGGCTACACTTTCTCCATTTTGTTGTTGCGATGTTTAGAAATGCAGGGGAAGGGGAGAGAATGGAAGAAGAACGATTATTTTTTATTGAAAACATTTTTTAAAAAAATAAGAAAACTCCGCGTAATAAAGCTAAAGAAGAGCATAAAAACAATAATTTTTTCTGTGCCTTTTAATGGCGTCAGTTTCTCAGCTCTTAGTTTGCTGCACGCGTTCTCCACTCCAACACTCCAACAATAATGCTCTGAAATTACTAGACGCAGGCATTTAAAACTCTTGAGATATTCAGGGTTAAAACAAGGAACAAGTGTTTTATTATACACTTGCTTTGTTAGCGTGTCAAAGAGAATGGCCACGAGTGGTGGTGGTGGTTGGAGTGGGTACTTTTAATGAAAATGTTGCGTTCATGTTGAACACAAAGAATTTAATAACTTTCATCTCTTTTTACACTATGAAACACCATCATTCCAACTTTGTTTTATTAAAAATGCTACTGAGAAACAAAAAAACACGATATTTTAATCACATTTTGAAAAAAATTTCTACCGGGATTAACCTGTTATTTTATTCCTTCATTTTTTTTTATTTCCAATTGGTTTTATTGACAATTTTATTTAATTTTTTTTTTTTTTGCTTCAAAAGTATTTGTTTAAGTACTTATGTACCTACACCGTTGTTTGCCATATTTACTATAAAATGTTTATATACATTTTAAATATTTTATATGGCATATAAAATGGTGAGCAGCTTAAAAGCTTACCAGAAGTTGTTGTTCGGCTTACAGTTTTTTCTCTTTCTTTTTTTTTTTGTTTTTTGAAAGATACTCTACATTAGCCCAACAATATATTTGATTTAATATTAAGCTTACTACATTTAAATAGATATACATGTTGCCAAACATTTTGTCTTCAAGCATGTGTTATTCTAATACTTCATTCGAATTCGAAATTAAATACTCTTCAAGTCGAGGTTACGATTTGATTTTATGTTTGATATATAAAACGTTATAAAAAACTGTGATTTTGATAATGTAAGCAACATGTTGCCAACAGTATCTATTTTCTCAAACCAGATCGGTTTAAGACAATCTAAACTTGTGTTAAATGAGTCTTGCATCACATTACTGAAAAATACTTTAAGTAATATAACCAGTCTGTTAAGATAAATAAAAACATTCTTCTGCTTATATACGCATGATTATTTTGCAAACATTTGTAAAATTTTATAAGAAATGCATATTTAATAGATATTTAATTTTAGCAACATGTTGATAGCAACAATTAAAGAAGAATTTTAAAATAATACATAGATTATAAGATAAATAATTTATTTCCATTAAGTTCATTTAACTCGGAGATAATTTTACATTACTTTGGCTACATGTTGCTAGCAACATTTTAGTAAATGTTTTGCTTCTTCGTACTTAAGTACATCGACACATTTTCAAATTATGCTGTTAAATGCTAAAATAAACAATATGTGGACAACATAATCACAAAAAATATATTTCATCCTCTAAAGTTGCTAGGCAGGGTCACAATTCACTGCCTGCTAGGTCTTATGGAAATTCAGGGCAATGACTAAGTACGAGTAGATTAGATTGCCAAGAGCGTAGTTTCCACACGTTGAACGTGTGCATCGTTAATTAGAAGAAATAATTGGATACTGATTATGTATTAGGACTTATTCCTTCTGACACTAAACACTATTCTAAGGTTTTCAATGCAACAGGATTGCGGAAGGAATATCCTATATTGATCGTTGATAGCATAACACATATCATTTAGCAGTAGTATTTCAATACAACCCTGCTTTACAATGCTATACTTTTGAACCTAACAGGCTTAGCAACATGTTGCAGAGACATTTTGTAGTAATTGAAATTCTTATCCAGTTTTTGGTTAAAATTTCTTTTTTATTTACTAATGCTGTGATGAGGCACAAATGAATCATATAATTTTCACAACATGTTGCTAAACAAATTCAATTTTTGTTTAAAAAAACTGGTGTGAATGTTGCATATCGCTTTATATGCAATTATTTGTATTGGAAATATGTTGACGAAACATTGTTAATCTATATAGAATTGAAACATTGCTTAGCAACATGTTGCAGAAATATGGTATGGTATATTTTAGAAATTCTAGCAATGTAATGCTAAAGTGCTTCCTTTAAGTGACTTTAGACTCAAATTAACTGGCCTACTTTAGATTAATAATTTCTGTAAACATTTATTTGTATATTCTTGTTGTTTTAAATTCCTTTTCCACTTTTGTTTCCTATTTTAATAAAATTTATTTAATTTTTTTCATTTATTTTATTTTTTTTTTTCTTTCTTTGAAACCTTGTGCTTTTGGCAAACTTACAGAGTTTTGTTTAGCCAGCAACATGGCTGCATGAAAAACTGTGTGTTTTTTTAATATCATTTTGTCCGTCCTGCTTAGCAAGCTATCAGCAAACAGCTAGAGATAGCCATTTAAATGCCCCGTCCCATCCCGTCCAGTTCAGTCCAGTCCACTCGAGTTTGTCTGTGTGTGTCTGTGTCTGTTTGACTTTCTGGCTGGTTGGTCGATTGGTGTGTTGGCTGGTTGGTTAGTGTCAGCAGCAGTCAGTGGTAGTGTTATTGCAAGTCAATGAACTTTTAGTTGCTAGTTTAAGTATTTTATCCAAAGTGCTGTCATTTACTTTTATTTTTCATTTTGTATGTCGTTTTTTTTTTCTCTCTCTGGTTTTTGTTTTTATGTTTGTTTTTATTTTTATATGTTTTGTACACTTTTTTTCACAATAAAAATTCGTTTCTTTTTTTTTTCTTCAATATTTAATCCATCAAAGTAAATAGACTAGTGGCAACAGTAACAACAACAACAGAAGAAAAACCCATGGCTTTTATTTTTTATACGCTTTTTATCCACTTATTAAACACGCTTAATTGTTTGCATTTCAATTCTCTGTTTTGTTTTTACAATTTTTTTTTTTTATAAATTAAAATTAACAGAAAATTATTTTGAAAAAAACCCTCAGCAATCAATCTTTTTTTTTTTTTTGTTTGTTTAATTTTTAGTTTTTTTCTCATGTGTTTCAACAGCAAATTTATGGCTTTAGCCGCATTACATGACAGAAAACATTTGATTTGGCAAAAGATATCTAAATGTTGCTGGCGTTTATCTTTTTCTAAGGTTCCACTCAAGGTTTTTTCTCTCTCTACTTTTTTTTTTGATTTTTGTTGTGTTATAAAATTAATACTAAAATTTGCAATTTATCTAATGGCTTGACTTGGCTTGGCTTTGTTGTCTTGTCTTGTCTCAATGACAATTAACATTTGATTTTAAGGCTTTTAATAACGAAAGTTTTTATGGTTCTCTATTGAAATGTATTGAGTTCAGAAGGGAAAGTTATTTTCTGCAAAAAATTATACATAAAATGTTGCTGCGCCTTCCCACATTAAAACACCTTTTGGTACTTTGTTTATGGTCCTCATTTTTATATAAACATTATCGAATCAAATTTCTTATTTTAAAAGTGTAAATAAAACATGTTTTTGCCTAAAGCCTAGTACTCTGTTCAAAATTTCAAGTGGAATGCTGTCAAAATACATGTTAAAAAAATCACATGAAATTTTCATGAAAAAATGTTGCAGAAGTAGTACTCTGTTCATTTTGTGAAAAACATATGAAATGTTTCTGGCAACATTATTTTTTCACAGCGAAATAATTAAAGTGCCAATTATTTCACGTGGAATTTTCAATAACAGCTGACTTTAAAATTTATGTGTATGTACTAATATTGTTTTCCTTTTGAAAAAAAATATTTACTTAAAAATGGAAAGCAACCAAGAAAACAAAAAGATGAAATTTAGTGAGGCAGAAAAGCGGCAACTAATATCAGCCGTAAAGAAAAAAAATCTTATATGGAACAAAGCAGATAAGCTGCTATTTCACAATTTTGATTCAACACAGATTTTTAAATAAAGATTTTAAAATAAAAAAAGCAAAACATATGTGTTTTGTTTACAAAAGTAAAACAATGTGGCGTACTTTCAATAAAAAAAATTGTCAAATTATGTAAATTCGCGTGATAGGCAACATTGACTACACGTCAAATTTTCCGTATGAAATAATTAATGTTGCTCAACATTTTTCACAAATTTGAACAGAGTACTAGCCTTAACATGTAAATAAAAATGTTGCCTGCAACAAGTTGCTCAACATATTGCAAACTTTTATAACCAAATATACATATGTATGTATCTTCTTAACTTCTGTAGTCGCCATAGTCTAGTAGGTATTGTGTTGGCTTATTAGACGTAAAGCCCGGGTTCGTATCCCAGGTCAGGCATCAAAACGAAATATGAAAAAAAAAAAATATTTCTTCGGTCACTGCCTCTCAGCAGATTTCTGGCAAAAACTCTGAGAGTAAATAAAATTGCCATGAAGAGCTTCTCAAAAATATATCGCTCGGAGTCGACTTTAAATTGTAGGTTCCGCCACTCATGTATAAAATTAACGCACACAACATAAGTGGTGTGAGAAGCTAGGTCCAATGACCAATTATGTATGTATGTATATCTTCTTAACAGTAGCGTAGACAACAACAATTGAGCTCGATTGCCTTCTATCCGCTGCAATAGGTTTCAGCATATTTCACCATTTCATTATCCTAGTTTCCTGAAACTCCTGCTATCGCCGTCAAATATAATTTAAGGGCCCAAGTCCACGTTTATGGGGGCTCCATTCAATTCCAGTGCTGCCAGTGTCGGACAATGCTCTTCTCTTCCGTGAACAATTCGCAGATTTCATTTCGAGCTTGTTCGATTTGTGCCCAGGTTTGCGTATTGCCGACAATGAAGATAATTATGATCAAACTAACGGAATGTCTGAGAAGTGCCAGACAGGCATTGTAGTCGAATGACTAATTGGGTTCAAATACTATTTCATTGAGGCCTTATAGGACCCAAGTATATTTCTCTTTTTTGTTTTTGAGGCGGGTACCTATTGAACCTCACACAGTCTAATCTAGTCTTATAGCCTCAGGATATTGTAGATATTGCCTGCACCGTTTTCTTTCCTGCTCCTTAAGCTGTAAACTGTTCATAAATTCAAGAATTTTTTCTTGTTATTGTTGTCATTTGTGTGTCTATTAGAAGATATGAATTTCTAGCGCAATATTCTCGTACTCTTTCTTTACGTTTAGTTTTTTTTGATTATTTTTGCATGCATTTATGCACACATACATACATACGTACAAATATGCACTGTTTATTTCACTGTGTGTTCCTTTTTCTTTTGGCAAAAAAAAAAAAAATCACGAAAATTTTATTCACAGAAAAAAGTCAATATTTTTTGGCATTTCCGTTCCTGTTTCGAAGTCGGTTTCATTTTTTTCTGTGTTTTTTGTTTGTTTTTCGTTCAGTTTTTGGCTCTTTTTTATTGTCTTTCACAAGTTATACGCTGGTATGTCGAGCTGTTGGTAGCATTAGAAACAAAAAAAAATCTTTTTTTTTGCTGACGTTTTCCTTCTAAATTTTTCAGCCTCTACTCCTCAGATATTGCGAAGTCTTTGCACACACAATATACATATGTATGCACGTTGTTTGTTGTTGTTTTAGTTATAGTTGTTGCTGTTATTGTTGTCGTCAGTATTTGGCATACAAGCATTTCCGTTACGCTAAAATCCCCACAAAAAATGGCACTGTGTTGTCAACTAACGTCAGTAGGCTCCTTTCTCATTTTCTCTCTTTGTTTCTTGCTCTTTTTGTGTCCTTTAAACCTATTGGTAGAAGAATTAAAAAATTTATGAAAAAAAAAACACACATACACATACACATCAGCCTGTGATTGCTCCTTTAAAAGTTTTGTTTGCCTTAAATGTACGATGGAGAAGAGGATTGAAGAGAATATTTTTTAAATTTATATGTTAATGGTGCAACATTTTTATGTTTTAACATCAAATTTATGGTTTTCCCCTTTTAAATATATTTTCTTTTTATTTTATTTATCTTTTTCGTTGGTGCTGTTGTCACTGCTGCTTTGACTAATGCAGTAAGGATGTCCTGCTTGCAAGCCGTCGTCTCTTAGACAGACATTATGGCATGTTTAAAAAAAGTCATGTTAACAATGACAGGCAGTTTTGTAAAAGCATTTTAAATGCAAATGGAAAAAGATAATTTTCATAAATAAATAATAATTTAAATTTTTTTTGTGTAAATTTTGTATATGAATTACAGGCAACATGTTGCCGGTATTTTCTAGAATATAATTTTGTTTTATTTTTTTTAGCAAATTTAGTAAATTTAAGATATTAAAAATAATTTATTTTTCAATAATTTTTTTCCAGCAACATGTTGCTTAAGTAAATTTAATAAAATATATTAACAACATGTTGCCCGCTGTATTTAGAATATTCATAATTTTGTTCTATGTAAAGTGATAATGTTTTTAGCATATTTGAAGCATAAAAAATAATTTTTATTAATTTTTTAGCAACATGTTGCCCGAGTAAATTTAATAAAATATGTTAACAACATGTTGCCAACTATTTTTTAAAAAAAATTTTTTGATTTTCAACTGTCTTGAACGATTTATCAACATTCGTAGGCCCTGACCATTATTTAGTAGGACGTACTTTTTAATTTATTTCTATTGAAATGTTGTTAAGCACTGTAATTCATACTTGTCGCCCACTGGCGGCTGCATTAGTGCTTTTCGCTCTATCGGACGGCAGCTATTATGCAGCATTAAATGAATGAAAACAAAAAGAAATGCTTTTAATAGAACTTGAGTCTCAAATACTCTTTTTCGGCAGTCGAAGTATTAAAGATCTGAATATTTGATGTTTCGTACCGTCTAATAGTATAATCAAATGCATACCACCGGTGGTACACGTTACCCGATGTGACAGTCTAGTGCGGGCCACCGGTGATACACGCCATCCGATGGGGCTGTCTGCTGCGGTACACCGGTGGTACGCACCGCCCAATAAGGCAGTCTAGTGTGGGCCACCAGTGGTACGCGACGGCGTGAACGTGCACTGTTTCTTTCAGCAACATGTTGTTAAACACAAATATGTTTACAAATTAATATTGCAACGTTTTTACAAAGTTTTAAATTCTGCTCTTCATATTAAACAATGATTATATTTATTTTTATTAGTTTAAAAATATTTCAATATTATTGAGCTGCGGCAACATGTTGCTGCTATGATACTCTTATTCTTTTTAGGCTTAGGTCTTCAATTTTATGAATTAAAATTTTACTTTTGTGTTTAACTGTTTAACTGTTAAATAAGATGTTTTTTTATATGAAAAAAGTTTTTTTTTCTTGAGTATATACTTTTGTATTTAAGTGTAGCTATTTAAGAGTGTATATGTATTTCGTTTTCTTTTTCTGTGACTCTGTGTGTACATCTATCGGGAAAAGTACATTTTTTGGCTTATTATTTTACCAGAATTTCTTTGTGTCTCGTTGGCGTTGTTTAAACGAAATCCCTGTTGTTGAAACGTCAGGCATTAAATAATTTTTGTGCCATTTTTCTTCTACTCCAGCTTTAACTGGGATTTCATCTGATAATTTATGTAGAGACGCTAAACTTGCAGTTGTCGTTCCATCTTTTTTTTTTGTTTTTGTTTTCCAAACATTTGTTGGTTTGGTGTTGCCATTGTTTTGTTTCGTTTTGTTTAGTTTTGTTCGTTTTTGTTATTAAAATGTAGTGCGTGTGTGCTCTTAAGATAGTTTCTAGCCCATAATGTTTCATTTCATTTGATATCCAACACCAGCAATACCGCCAATGCTGTGCTGATACAGACTTTATTGTCCATTTTAGTGTTTGGCTTCATTTATCTGTGTTCAGTAAACCAGCTCTCTACTATGGCTCTGACTCTACTCTTTTCAAATTCGTTCTTTTGGGGTTTTTTTAGTTTTGTTTCTTCTGGTTTATGTTTTATGTTATACAACTGGGTGGTCTTTCTTTCATTTTCTTTTCTTTTTTCTCTCTTGTTTTGGGCTTCTAAATAACAATTTGTAGTTATTGCTGTTGTTGTTTTATTGTTATTTTTGTTGTTGTTGTTGTTGCTTTTATTGTGGTTAAAATATATAGCTTTGTTAGCAGAACATTTATTTGTTCTCGAGTCTACAATTCTAAAACATTTTTTCATTTCTTTTGCTTTTCTTTTTTTTCTCTCTCTCTCCACTTTTTTCTTTTCGCCACTTTAAACAAATATCTGCGATTTATTGTTAAATTGTCTAACGATTTTGCAGCTAAAATAGCGAATAAAAATATTAAAAATGCTGTGAATTCAATAAACTAGTCTCTGGTGTGTTATATTGTGGTTAAAAAAATACACTTAACTGTTTGGAAAAGTACTTTGGAAAAGTACCATGAACAAGCTCTCATTTAGGCTAGGTTAGGTAATGTGGCGAATCTCCCTCCCATAAATCGATTTTGTTTTATAAAAAATTTTCGTTTGGTCATCACAACCTTGTAGTCAGGTTTACAACCTAGCTTCTCACACCACCCATGTTGAGAGTGTTAATTTAAGTCCATTCTGAACGAAAGATTTTGGAGAAACTTTTCATGGCAATTTTATTTTAACACTCTAGAGTTTTTTCAGGAGCTTGCTGAGTGGAAATATTTTTCTCGTTTTGTTCAAGATACATATCTTAGTTGAGATGTGAACTACAGGTTCTTGTCTTAGAACCCCACACTCTACCTACTAGACTACAGCGTTTTTCGTTTAGATTGTTTTTAGTAAACAAGTAGCGAAGCATTCCCATCCACAGACCAGTAGCAATTCTTATGCAAAACATTGACCCAAAGACCATAATGTAGCTGTCCTATTACTATTATTCAACGCCACAGATCTGGTTTTTTAACAACAACTGTACCTTGGTGATGCAATTCATAAAGGATGGATTGAATGTATACAAGCATCTTCAGGCCAGAATGAATTTAAAAACATAATGTCTAAGGCCAGACCCAATACATCAAAGCGCATTGTCAACTAACAAGTCAAGTGGGAGCTTTTAATTGCCCCCAGGAAAGAACTAGTAAAGTCTATGATTTTGGGATATGTTTCGCAATGAGACTAAGTATAAAGCAGGAGACATACTCTATATGTGGCCTTGTATGGCTTTGTATGCCACTCTTAGAATGGGACTCTCCTGTTGCATACAAATCGGTCAAACACAGATAGAAACCCTAGATGTCTTGGCATCTTCTAAGTAAGAAGTTAACTTAAGATGTTGTCTGTCCAACATGGATTAACTATGCGGGGTGAATAGGATCACGTTGTTCTGCATCCCAGGTTATGAGGAAACTCAGAGCAAACGATCTAGCTTGGAGGCGAATATTCATATCACAGGTGGATTCAGAACTTTTTCTCGGAGTATGAAGAGGAGTTTGTCCAAATGGAAGATCGAAACAGACAGATACTCTTCTCAAGCCAGCAGGGTTTGAGACTATTTGAACATATACGGTGTAATCTTGCAGCAGATTTTCAAAAACAGTTTAAGAGTAGTAAACGGCCTTCAAAGAATATTAATTTTGAATAGAAATCTTTTCATATAGATGTTGTGATGATGGAATCTTATCACCGAAATTCATACTTGGAATGTTGATGGTATGATTTTAATCCTATAGTGAGAAAGGTGTCATTACTTTTTTGAACCACTGTATTTTTTTACATTTTTGGAATTTAAATAAAAAGTATTTTTTTATTTAATTTGCTTTTAACCTTATGGCGAGCCATTACTTTTGCTACTTACTATTGCTCTTTGTTTTTTTTTTTTTTGTCTTCTAATCCCTTTTCTGTCTTTAAGTTTAAGGACATGGTAACAAGCTAAACACGAGCTAAGAATTCTTAAGAGATCTCTTTAAGCAAAGAAAACACAAAAAAAAAACCCAAAATCTCTGCTTCCCCTTCCAATGCACACACACACTGACCTCCTTAGTGTCCCTAGTGATATACAATTAAAGACCAAATGCTGACACATATAACCACCCCAACCCAGACACCCACTTTACCATTCTTACGATTACTTATGGAGTCGTCATCAAAATAATCTTGTTACCAGCAAAACAATATTAACCAAAACAACAAAAAAAAAAAAAAAAGGAAAAATTACTTTGTTTTTAGACCCGAAAAAACAGAAGAAAAAGAAAGAAAACGTAAAAACAGGCAGAATAAGTAAAGATTAGATTATGACCAGAATGATTGGAGAGTAGAAAGCAACAACAACAACAACAACAAGAAAAAGGGATTATTTATCTAATGTTTTACGTTTTTGTTGTTCTTGTTGTTCTTGTGTACAGGCACACGCTTGTAAAATACAACAACAACGGAATAGGATAGGGAAAGGGAAAAAAGGACATTCATTTTCTATCTGAAAAAAGAAAACAAAAAAAAATAGAAAAGTAAAGGAATTAAATTATGGGTTTCTTGTCACTCCTGGGCCTATTAAATAAAAGGAAATTAAATAGTCTTGAAATAATGATAGTGTTCCCGGCAATCATAACATTTTTGTTCGAAGACGACAACAATGATTCACAAAAGGGGCTGTTTTGAAGAAACTGAAACTGAACGCAACGAAAATCCTTACATACACACACAAGTGCCATGCAAATACCAAAATAAGAAAATTGATGTGAGATACACAAGACTTTTTCTTATCGTGTTTACTTCCTGGTGGGATAATGTCAATAAAAAATTTCAATGTGAAGCTGCTTGATAAGTTAAGGAGATCGGTTGCCATACAAATTACAGATGGCTTGGCTTACTATCCCTGCAAGGAGGTTCGGTGTTATGTTTACATGGCTTCCATGTGGATTAGTTGCTTGACAATGTGACTTAATGTCTGTCACACTAGTTTTTCCCCCTCTGGGCACTCTTTAATCCTATTGGAGGATTCACAGACTCTAAGTGAAATTGATTTTATCTCGCTTGAACTTACTCTGACAATAGAATTCAAAATCTAGAAAATTGTTCCTCTGACATGATCTGCTCCGGGAATTCTGTGGAAGTTTAAACGTGCGGTTAAAATTTTGGAGAATAAGAGGGGCTGTGGAATTTTCTTCAAACGCATTAATCTTGGGCTACTCATCCTCATGACTACTGTGGGAGCAGACTTAGGCTGCCTTCCAAAATGTTAGTTGCTTTGTGATGCATTTTGATGCATTGTTTGGTTACTTTGCATATCTACATAGTTTATATACAGTAGTAGAACTGCAAACAAACTTTGTATTGATACATTTTGGAAGACAGCCTTACTTAACTATTTAATTGGTTATTACAACCCTTTAGTCAAGATTACGACCTAGTTCATCGCACGGCCTACAATTTAACATTGACTCCGAACGACAGATTTTTGAGAAACTTTTCATGGCAATTTTTTATTTTCTCTCAGTTTTTGCCAGAAGACTGCTGAGAGCAAGTCTACTAAGACATGATTTTTTTAGCACATTTCGTTTCTGTTCGGGATGTCTGAGCTGGGATTTGAACTGTGGGCTCACGTCATCAAGTCAACATGCTACCTACTAGACTCAGGCCAACTTTGTGGCTTTAAATCACTTAGCGGAACAGAAGGTGAATAAAATATCTTCTATCCACTCTGACAATCAGGTGGCAATCAGTTGTTTTTCGAATGCAATCTTCATTCAGGTTTGGCTAGCATATGCCGCCACCCTTATGTATACTGTGCCAGTCCCAGACAACTGCTTATGAACTTGCTAGAGCAGTCTCGTAAACTTCATAACTTCATTAGACCGTCCAAGTTTATTTGTGGGTTCTAGACAGATCTTAATATAGGAAAGAATCTTGCTTCACTGTGGGATTCACTTGGTCTTAATGGTCTTCGGCAGATGTTAATGGTGGGTCGAGGTGCATGACAGTGATTGTCACCGTCTCTGAAATGACACTGACTTCTTTAATTTGGCTCATCTTTACTAGAAACTGCAACCCTCATCATAAATAAGCGTACTCTGAGTTTACAGTGTGCCCTGTCAAAAGATTTGTTATCAAGCTCAGATTATTCCGGGATACTCCGATGCATGAATCAGATCTTTTCTTATTGTAATTTCTTATCAAAATTTTTTTTTGCTTCAAACCTACTTTGCCACACTTTACCATCACTTTCGTTGAGCATCCCTTTCCAAACTTCAAACTCTGGTTGAATCGATACTTTTCATTGTGTCCCTAGCAGTCTTCTCTAAATTTTTCAAAGCCTTGTAACGTTAACCTTAACATTAAGGCTTCAATTGTAATTCAATTTTATTTTAAATATCAGTTATTTTTGTCATTGTTGTTGTTGTAAAATATTTCATATTTTTCGAAAACTACACAGGAATAAAATAAATTCGAAACCTTTACAAATTACCAAACAATTCAAGTAAATTGATGAGTAATTTCCAACTCTGTATGTCGTGATAAGAGAGAATGAAAGAATTTTTCTAAACGTTGTTCTATACAATGGAAGAAGAGAAAACGAGAGAGCGAGAAAGGAATAGAGAGACACTAACAATGAAATAAACAAGCAAAACTTACGTATGTATTGTAAAAAATATTGTATTTCATTCAACTTTTTTAAGGAATACACAGACACTTATACACTTACAGCAACACATGCTCTCACACGGTACTCAATTGTAATGTTACACTTACTTTGTATGCTACACTCACTCACTAGTCAGTCAGTCATTCTCTTGCGGTATATGATGGTTATAATATGAGTGTGACATAAAATGTGTGTGAGAAGAGTAGTTTGTGTGAAGACCTAGCAGCGTTATATGTATATGTATGTGTATGTGTATGTATGTGAGTGTTTCTTATGTATGGTTTGTATTTTAAACAATTTATTTGCAAATATTTGTATTTGTATGCGCATATATTTTATATTTTGAAAATTTTTCCTTTTTTCTTTTGCTATCCAAATGCATGTGAGTGAGTGAGTGTGTGAATAAAAACTATAAGAGTGTGTTGTGTGTTTACATTAATTTTGTATCTTTGCTAACTTGCCTGTAAGTTAGTTTGGAAGTGTATGTGTGTGTCTCTCTCAATCTCACTCTCTTTGGTTTTTTATTTCATCTATTATTTTATTTGATTTAAAATATGATTTTTTTTTTGGTCCTCTACACACACTTCTGACAGTGGGAAAGTGTGGGTGTGTACAATACAATAAAACAAAAACAAAAAATACAAAGAGGAGGCAAAATAATGGTTAGAAACTTACATTATACATGAATACATACTTACTTATGTACATGAACACATGCATATACACTCGTATATGATTGGAAATATTGTATTTATAAATAGTTTGTATATGTATGTACATATATGTAAGTGCTTTGGTTTTATACATAAAATGTTTGATTTGTTTTATTCGTATAGATTGGGTATGTATGTATGTACAGTAATCCCTCGATTTACGTCGCAGTTGGTTCCAAAAAAAGCCAACGTTAATCGAGGCGACGTAAATCAAAGGATTACTGTATGTACATGGTGGTACTACTTATACAGTGTTGGGCAAGATGAAAGCGAATAAAAGACATTTTTATATAATCAGCAGACCTATTTAGGATGTAGCAAAAAGAAATCAAAAAGAAGTCGCCGTAGTCTTGTAGGTAGTGTGTTGGCTTATTAGGCGTAAAGCCCGGGTTCGTATCCCAGGTCAGGCATCAAAATGAAATATGAAAAAAAAAATATTTCTTCGGCGACTTCCTCTCAGTAGATTTCTGGCAAAAACTCTGAGAGTAAATAAACCTGCCATGAAAAAGTTTCTCAAAAATCTGTCGTTCAGAGTCGACGTTAAACTGTAGGTCCCGCCACTTATGTATAAAAATTAACGCACACAACATGAGTGGTGTGAGAAGCTAGGCCAATTATGTATGTATGTATGTAAAAAGAAATCCATTCCTTCTCCCAGGTTATACATTAGAATATTCGTTTGTGTCCAGCAAATGACAGACAAAAAATTTAAATTTCTGTAGCTTCTGTTTTTTTCCTTTTCAATTTTCTTGTGTATCTGCTAAGCCTGTCAATATTTGTCCTTTTCCGTTAATGCAGATTTCCATTGTGTAGGATATTGCGAGCTAGTGGCTTTAGATTTATTAGTTTTAACCAGTAGATCGTTAAGGTTCTGGTGCATTGTCAAGTTTTTAACATTACATGTGACGTTAGTGATTATTTGGAGACTTTTTTTTAGGGAATCGTACTCTAGTAGGCAGTGTGTTGGCTTATTATCTCGATCGGAACAAAATATGAAAACATATTTATTTGTTAACTCTGAGCGTTGAAGTAAAATTGCCATGAAAAGCTTCTCAAAAAATCTATCGTTCGTTGTCGACTTCAATCTGTAGGTTCATGGTGTGTAAGAAGCTAGGTTGTCAACCTAACTGTATGCTTGTAATGATAAATAAAGTAAGTACGGAACCGGTTTTGAATACTTTTTGAACTATTTTAAATGTAAAGTTATTCTTGCCTGAATGTGTGTTAAGAGATTTTCAACAGCGATTTTTTATCGTTTGACTTCCAAATTTTCAAAACTTGTTGGATTTCAGTCTACGAATTTCTATCACAGCATACTGCTGGCAAAAACTTTGAGCATTGAAATAAAATTGCCATGAAAAGTCTTTCAAAAATATGTCCTTCGAGTAGACATTAAACTAAAGGTTCCGTCAGTCATGGATAAAAGTAACACATAAAATATTGCTGGTGTGAGAAGAAAGGTTGCAATCCTTACTAAAGGGTTGTAATGACCAACTCAGCAAGTAAGTAAGCATACTTGCTAAAGACCTTAACCGTTTTTATTTAGCAATGTTTGGAATTTTTCCGGCGAGTAGCATGACCTTTTTTAATCAAGTTCGTTTGCAAATAATTTAATAAGTTCTACTGTGAACCTGTACTTCAACATGGCCTTGTGATAGAAAAACTGGGAATACTTTTAATGTAATTTAGCGCTCATTAAACGATGTACAACAGTTATGTTATTAGAATTATTCCTACTAATTGAGCTAATAAACTCTTTTCTCAAATACTATGAAATTAATGAAAATGGCGTTAGCGAAGCTTAACGGGTTTTGCCTATAGTTTAACGATTAAAAGCAAAAGCAATAAAAAATAAAAAAAAAAACAAATACAAATATAGGGTTATCCATTTCGTGGTCTCAAAAGTAAACGTAAATTAAACACATATAAAATATTTTTTTCATGATGTTTCTTTTTTTTTGTAAAGTTTGAACGTTGACATTATGTGTGAAACACTACATCATTTATATGATCTCCACGCGAAGTGTTGCAAGCATTGATTCTTTTGAGGTAATTTTCGACCACTTTTAGACACATATTGGGCGGTATCTCAACCATAACCTGACGAATGTTGGTTTTTAAGTGCTTAAGAGTTGAAGGTTTATCTGCATAAACACGGTCTTTCGCGTAGCCCCACAAAAAAAAGTCTAATGGTGTCAAATCGCATGATCTTGGTGGCCAGTTGATATCGCCACGACGAGAAATTACGCGGCCAGGAAATGTCTCTTGCAATAAAGCCATATTCGCTCGAGTTGTGTGGCATGTGGCACCGTATTGTTGAAACCACATATTCTCCAAGTCGTATTCTTCAATAGCAGGCTAAAGAAAGTCGGTTATCATATGACCATAACGCTCCGAATTGACGGTGACAGTCGTTCCATCGTCGTTTTCGAAGAAGTAAGGTCCAATCACACCTTCGGACCAAAGAGCGCACCAAACAGTAACTTTTTCTGGATGTAATGGCCTCTCTTCAATTACTTGAGGATTCCCAGAACTCCAAATACGACAATTTTGTTTATTAACATACTGTGCTTCATCGCTGAAGAAAATTTTGTTCGATACGTGGCTGTGGCAGAATCACCATTTTTGCAATAGGTTTTGATAATTTTTATGCGTTGTGTGATAGTTAAGCGATCCATTTTCGTCAATGTCAGACTTTCAACTGAAAAGAAAAAAATTGGTTTCACAACTTAGTTTGACAGATGTCGAATTCCAGTCCCATACTTTTGAAACCACGAAATGGATAGCCCTTTACAATTATTTAAGTTTTTCAATTTTCTTCTTTTGCTACACAGACTGTGTGTTGTTACAAAAAATGTAAAATTATTGTAATAGAATTTTCTCTTTTTTGTTATTGTTATTATCACTTACTTTCTCTCGCTCTTGTTCTCTCTCTCTCTCTCTCTCTCTAACGGTGTCTCCTCTCCTTTAGTAATGTTTGTTTACTTTATGTTTATAAAGATAAAGAATTTAATATCTAAACTACACATACATGTAATCGTATACGCATACACTTACATTTACACATAAAAATTAATACTCTCTCATGCTCCCTCTCTCTCTCTCTCTCTCCCCTTCATTTATTTGTATTTCTACTTATTTTTTGATTTTTTTTTTGTTTTTTTTCCAGACATGTGCACACACTTACATTTACTTCTGTTCTGTTCTCTAAAAACATGATTATTTTTGGCAGAATGGGATTTGCTTTCCCCCCTCTCTTTATATTTTCTTTTTGTTGTTGTTGTTGTTGCTGTTTTCTTATGGATTTTATTCATTGCATATGGAGTGTACTACGGAATATGGTGCTAGTGTGGTGTTGTGTAGTTAAGGCAATTGATTTTGATGTGGTTGAGAGGATTTGGAATAATACTGTGATTTTTATTATATTTTTCGCTGAGACTGACTGTTTTCCCCCAATTCCATTTCCATCTTTCGCTCTCTCCGTCTTTTACTCTATTCTGCTATAAAAAACGGTTTTTTTTTTGGAAATTAACCCATTCACTGATAGCTTTCATGTTAAAACCACACAAATCCCTTAACAGGGGAATATTTAAAATCAAGAAATTGAAGGCATTCAGTCTTAATGGAAAATGAATTTTTTTTTTTAATGTTTTCTGAAATATTTTAAAGTGTTGTAAAATAACGGAAAATTTTGTTGAATTTTTCTTCAATTTAATTTCATTTACGAGGTTCAGCAAGCGAAAATTTAAGAACATTAGAAGAGAAAAGCAAGGTTAGCGGGTAAACAAATTGGAATACAGACACCAAATAATCTTTGGCAACAAAAAAGTTTAAGAATTCAAATTTTCAGGCTATGAAACCTTTAGCCAAGTAGGTGGTACGAGAGCCCGTGGTTCAAACCCCAGCTCAGTTATCTTGAACAGAACGAAATTTAGAAAACATATTTCTTACGGCGCCTTTCCCTCAGCATTCTTTTGGCAAAAACTCGAAGAGTAAATAATGGCTCGATTATGGACGGCTTCCACTACTAATTCGCAGTTGTATTTACATTTTTCTGGATTTAATAGCTTTACGTCTATCACTTCTATGTTCCCCGATTGTTATATGCGATAATTTTGCTGCTTAAGCTTCATTGTTCAAGAAAGTTTTGTTCGAAAAGACGAAATTGAAAATTTCCTTGCTCTAGCACTCAATAAGCATGCCTTCAGCATTGTGAATATCCAACCAGCTGTAATTGCTGCTTAATTTGGATTCAATAGGGATGGGAGTTCAAATCAAAATGCAAAAAATACATCACAATGTGGCGTAGATTACGTTAGATTCAACGTGCAAGTGCCTCAATCGGCATAGTTTCCTTGGGTAATATAAGGTCACGTTGTAACACCGATGTTTTCTATTCCTTCATATGATTACAGCTCTTGTTTGGCATCTGTTAACTATACTGCGAGTTTTATGCAGTTGGAGATTTTAAGCAAATCACCATGTTTTATCAATAAATTCTGGATACAAAAGAATACTTCTTCTTAGGTTCTTAACCGTCGGAAAATGGTAGAGAAGTATCTCCTCTTCTTCCTTGCCGTTGTAGCTTCTATAGAAGCCGTAAGATAGGCGCATTTGCTTACAACGCTATGGAACATTCGGACTATCTGCCTCACTTTCTCGCAGGGAATCTATTTTTTTTTTTGGTATTTTTTTTTTTTTTTTATTGTGGTGATGCTCAGTGTAATCATATTTGTAACGCAATCAGTCTCTCCAGATTGCTTTACAATACTGTATATTTCTTACAGAGCGGATTGATCATTACGATCATTATCACCCCGCTTTACATGAAAAGTGGCCATATTTTACTTATTTTTACACGTTCTTCGATTGTTAAACGTCGCGTATACGTAAATGAACTTCAAATGAAAGACTTTTAACAGCTGACAGCCTGAATGGATCACGCGATGCAAATATTTCAAATATTTTTGTATAATGTGGCGTACCACATATTGTGTGAGTGACTGTACATTTTTTTGTGATTATTTTTTTTGTGAATTGCTTTTAATAAATTTAAAATATTTCTTTAACAATTTTATATTAAAAATTTATGCAAAAATTTATTGGATTTTTATTTTCTTTTCTGTCATTTAATTATTAATTTCTAACGCATTATATTGTTGTTGTACGTAACAATAATAATTCTATTAAAGATTTAAAATTTTTCATCAACAATTTTCACAATTTTCTTCGATTTTTTCCATTTTTTTATGAAAAAATCAAAAATAATTTCATCAAGAATTTTTTGCTTCTTTTTTGATTTTGTTTGTTTAACTCGGGGTTTTTTGCATATTTTATTAGAAATTCTATGCAAAAATAAACTTTAAAAAAATATGCATAAAAAATGGGAATAATTCAATTAAAAGAAAATAACAACAACCAACAACAAACCAATGTTTTAATAGCAATTGAACATAAACAATCGAAATGATGAAATACGAGAGCGACACAAAAAATTGGGGAAAATTTATTTTTTGTGTTTCCAACATCTCATATCTCATCTAATCCCGTCCTCTGGATATAAGTGAAGTGCGGAGGTTGTCCTCTAAATTTATAGCAATTGTTTCCCATCACTGACGTCAGATCTCTTTACAATTTCATATGTAGAATTCTTTTGATTTGTCTGAAGATCATTCAAGTCACACGTGCCTCAGACATTTCACGAGCTGCCTAAGGAATCCATGAGAAATGAAAGAAACAAAATATTGTTAAGTTTTTAATTTTTAAAAACGTTTAAAATATAAGCTCGTAGATTGCAAATAAAATAAAAATTATTTAGTGTTTAGTTTTAATTAAAATTCTTTGTTATTCGCATAATTCTGTGTGCCACTGTTCACAACAATTGCTTTATTTGTTATTACTCTGTTTACACCCTTTGCATAAGCAATAACAATTACTAGACAATTGTTCGACTGATCTTTGCAATCGAGATATTCATCCCCCCACGATTACTGTCTTCAAACACACCGCGTCTTTACACAAGACTGACTGAACTTCACCAACTCACTCGCTTGCCTTGCGTTGCTTTTATATGGCAGAGTAAACAGTCTGAAGAATGTCCTTGAAGGCGAATGATCGTGAATTCGCCTTCTCGAGATCTCTATAAATATAAACATCGTTGTTTCATTATTGTTGTTTGTGTATTTTGTTTACATCATTTATTCTTATAGCGTTTGTTGTTGTATTTTTGTTTACTTGTTTACCATTTTTTTTATGCTGGTGTTTGTTGTTATATTACGCAGAGTGATAATTTGTAAACAAGTTCATTCTCTTGTTTTTGTAGCTTTTCTTTATAATTTTAATGTTAAACGATGTTAAAGCAAAACACCAGTATTTAGATTTTTTCTTTTTCGTAACAATATATTCCGGTTGTTAAGCTTGCTTAAACTTTAATCGAAATCAAGTAATACAGGCCTTCTCGATAATACCGGCAGCTATCTTGAGAATACAGTATGTACCACTCATACAATGACAGAGAGCCAATACATATGTCTTGAGTTGATGATTGTAAAGTTTTGGAAGTTGAAAAGGCCTTCTCGATACTATAGGCAGGCATAATTAATCTCTAGCACACCGGTGAAGAATAAATGTGGCTCGTAGATAGAGGTTGACTGTTTTGCTAAAGAAGTTGGATGAACGCACTTAAGCCACGGTAGGATCCCTTTTGATACCACAGTTTTCCTTATACCATATATTGGAAGCTTCTGACGACATGGCTCAGATTGTCAATGGATTATATTAACATGATCAATATAGGTGGCGTGATATGCTAGGTTGGAATCCTGACTAAAGAGTTGTTATGGCCACTTAAGTAAGAGCAACCAATATCAGCTTTTCGAAGTTGGAAGGACCAAGCCGTAAAAGTTCAATGACCTGATGATAAAACCGGTCGAAGTTACTGTACTGTTATTGTATTGCCTTTATTTTACACAACACCCCCTCACCCCCTCCCATTTACAACGACACTGTGTAGGTGTCTTCTTTTATTGTACAAAAGAAAGTACAAGAAAAAAATGTTTTTGATTTCATAACACTTCACATGGAATATATGGACTCCCAGTTGATAGATATTGTTGTCGCTTTTCATTGCCATCCATTGTTATTGCTGTTGTTGTTGTTGTTGCTGCTGGAGTATATAAAAACTCAATTTTCTTTTATAAAAATCTACAGGAAATTGTAACACATCACCAGCACTTTGTTCATCTCATAAGTTATACACACCAGCACGGGTGTATGTGAAAGCGAAAAAAAAAACAATCGTTCTTAATAGAGGAGTGCCTGGGAGGGTGGAGGAACAGGTCAAGATTAATAAACACTATCCCATAAACAAAACTAAACAAACGAAATGAAAAAGAAACGAAAAACGAAAGAAACCCTCTTTTGATGTATGATTTAGAATTTGATTTATCGCCCATGAAATTCTTTCTTTCTTTCGATTCTCATTCATCTTCTCCAGTGGACTCCAGTGTTTGCATGAACGCTTGGTTAGCCTTGTCTAGGGTACAAGGAGCAGAAGGAAATAAAAATGCAATAAATAAATGGTTTTTGTTAAGAGCATAGAAAAATGAGAAAATAAAAGACGTTTATTTTGTTTTTTTTTTTTGCAAATAATCAACAGCATATATTGCTGTCAGTTGGATACACAGAAATTAATGTTTTTCGAGCGTTGAAAGAATTTCGAAAATTTTTTCGAAATTTGAAAATTTTAAATTGTCGCCATGTACGGTTTAATTAGGAGATAGTATGCAGCGCTCAATTCCCATTACAACAATTCAACAATAATTTTGTGCCATCTGGTATTACCTTCGCTCTGAGTGTGTTTGGGGGCAATGACCTGACATATAGGGAACGACAATAGATTGAAAATTTTTTTCTAATTTTCATGGTAAACTTGGAGAGGCTGTGATTACTCAAATAGCTTTCAATTCATATTTCCTTTATTCGCTTTGATGACTACTTTGCCCTATTGTATGCAGAGGGACTCTGACCCCTCAAATAGCTTTCAATTCATTTTTTTTATTACCTTCGATGACTGCTTTGCCCTACTGTATGACGTTAAATCTTCGCGCTAATTGAGAGGCGTTCACATAACGTCTTGCTAACTGCTATTCCTTCCGCTGCTGTCACAATAATTATATGGCGTCTGATTAATTGCCGCTTAAAATTTGTCATTTCCAAAGCCATAACACAGTTATAATTACACGCCAAACGTTATATTTTACGGGGTAAAGAAAAAACGTCCACGCATAATTCATAAGATCCAAAAGGATATCTTAATGCCGGCCGTAATTAATTTGATTTGTCAACGCCATAATTAATTGCTGCCATTAACAATTATGGTGGTATGTATGTATCCCTTCTGTTGTAATTAAATTTGTTTTAAAAATTTAGAAATTAAATTTCAAATTCAATTAAATTTGTTTTAAAGTCTCGCTTCCTTTTCGTTTATCACAAAAACAGAAAAAAAACCTTTTTTTTCCAAACAAAACTGTTACCATTGATGACCACAAAATTCTGTGATTATTTTCTCTCTCTCTCTACACGTTAATATTTCCATAAAATCTATAAATGCGTTGAGAAATGCGTTTATCTGTGTGTGTGTTTGTATGGGTGTAGGTTAAATGGAATCAATAAACAAAGCGTTGCATATACACTCCAGGATTATTGAAATGTCCATGACATTTAATAAAAATGAAAATAATTTTTCACATTCGAAACCGAGTACATATAAATATGCAGGACATTTATAGGGCTTTGAAAACAGAAGTGTAAAGGTATGATTTCTTCAGTGAAAGACTTTAAAGCTGAAGTAGCAGAGCTCAGGCCCTTGTATATCTATCTCTAACGCTTACTTATTCTAAATAAATTTCCAAAGGTGGCACCAAAAACTATCCCATAAATTGCCTTGAAGATATGTCAAGTCCTTTGAAAATTTGATTCCAGAAAGCACTGAAACTGTTGAAGATTGAAATACGTTTTCAATACGTAAATTTGGCACATGCCTGGGAGTTCACCCAATTCCTTCTAAGACCAAAATTTCCCCGCTTTTGTTTGCAGTAACTGTGCTTAACCATCCATATGCCACAGAATGTTTGGCAGCAACTTCTATGTCACTGCATGTACTCTTACTACTCAGTCTTGTTGCGAAGCATTTTTCAAAATCATAAAATTCATTCATTCCAGAGTAGTCAGGTTAGGTTAGGTCGGAATGGTAGCTCTGATGTCACAAAGCTCACTTGAGCACGCATAGCGGCCCGTTGTGATGCCACGGGTGAACGCAGTCCCTGTACTGACCAAGTTCCACCACAATCAGGGAAAAGGAAGAAGTTGGTCAGCGCAAGGGCTGCACTCCAGAGTAGTCAGTCACCAAACTGTTAGGACACGTTCCGCCATTTTTCTAACCGTACACTCCAAAGCTGTTATCCTCACATGTTTAACCGGCTTAAATCCTGCCATACCACCAGGTTTTCTTTACTATACGAGGCTGTCTTTGTATTTTATCTGCTTCCATTGGAGCTGCTCTCAAATTCGTTCTATTTAGCCAAACATAGGCCTTGTTGGTTACAACTGGCATAACTTAATGGTATACATCCAGTATAAGCCTGGTGCGTGTTTTTCTGTTTGCCTGATCTATCCTAAATTGCTCTCTATATGAGCCTCCCATATGAGTTCATTATTCAGTAATAGTCCCAGATATTTAGCCCACAGGTTCTGTGATATCATTTCACCTAGTAGTCGGAAACTCCTACATTTTAGAAGGTTTTTCCTAATTGATAACGCTTGGCTATCTGAATGTATTGTGTCTGGGGACACATTCCCTCATCCATATTCCCATATAACATGAATCCCCATCTATAAATTGCCTATGATTTCCCTCCTTTACATCTCTGTATTTATTTGGTGGCAATAAATACAATTTTCAAATCGTTTTTCTAAATTGAAAAAAAAAGAAAAAATCTGAAAACAATAGAAAAAAAATGTGGAAAATTTAGTGTGAAATTCATTCACTAACAAATTCAAAGCGATTGTAACAAATTCATATTGTTGCACAAACACAAACACAAACCCACCCACAAACAGAGAGTAAAATGAATGCAACACAATCATTTTTATTGATTACAGAAAGTGTTACTGCCATTAGCAGCAATCGCAATGAGCAGTGAGCAGTGGCAACAGCAATAGTAATGGTGGCCATTGAAATTCATTTCATATTATTGTTATGCGGTGTAAAGTAAATGTGGCTAACAACAACAGCACAGAGAGAGAGAGAGTTCATAACGTGTACACGCATAATTTAACATTTAAACACATACCCTGCACGGGGTTGCTTAACCTCTACATGGATTGCTCTTCCTCTCTCCCGTTCACTCTGGTCTGGTAGCGCAGTAATGCTACAGATTGTAGTGATTCTACTGCTGATTCTAGTGCTAATAGTGCGTTTATAATTTATGTCATGTTGTTAGTTTTGTTTTTTTGTTTTTTGTTTGTGCTGCAACATCAGCTATCGGTTGTTGCAACCAACAATAGCAACAACAACATCAGCTACAAGAACATTCATGTAAACGCGGCTAAAATATCTACAATATGATGATGATTTTGTTTTTATTGTTCCATGTTCCATGGTATTGGCATTGCTGTTAGTGTTAGTGTTGTTGTTGATGTTGTTGTTGGTTTTGCTGCGTTAAAGCCAAATATACATTTAAGCATTTAACGGTTATTTAGTCTAGAACTCAATTAGTTTTGTTGCACATACACACGTACGTACACATATCCACACCCACCCATTAAGCCATCCATTATTCTACTTAGCCATGCAGAGCTACAGAGAGAGAGCTCGCTCTCTCTCTCTCTCTCTGGCATGCAAAAGCATTAAAATGGTCAAAATGTTCAACCGTCTAAATGCAGATGTGATTGAGCCAAAAATGGCTCAAGTGCGTGTGATGTTTTCATGTTGCAAAGAAAAAAAAAAAACAATGAATTTTATTTCATTGTTTGTGGCAAGCAACACAGCAAAAAAAAATTCATTTTTAATTTTGCTCATGGCTCTGGTCTAAATTGCCATAAATATTCGGCTAAATTGTTTAAACATTTTGCCATTGTAGACGTTTTACAATATTAATTTAAATGTTGGCAATAGAGCGGGCCAGGGGCGCTGTAGCGGTGCATTGCTACGCATTGGTTACTTACGTTTGGTTGGCTGGCCATCTATTTGTCTGTGTTGTGTATGTATGTATGTATGGTAAGTCCAGCGGGTTTATGGTCTAGTAGCGAAATAAATAAATATTAAATCTAATTATGGTCATAAATGTACAGATAAAATGCCAATTTTAATCACAGTAATGCACACAAATTGCATGAAAATTGTTCTAACAAAATAACTGTAAAGCGAAAATAAAAAATTGCATAGAAATTTATGCTTTTTCACTTACTTAATTTAGCTATTATAACCATTTAGTCAAGATTACAACCTAGCTTCTCACACAACCAATGTTGTGTATGCGTTTGTTAATTTTACCCATGAGTGGCAGAATCTTAAGTTTACGTGATTTTTCCTAGGCGTTTTTATTTACTCTCAGAGTTTTTGCTCGTCTATGCAACTTACTTCATTGGTCCATAGTCCTGACCCTTTAGTCAGGACTACAACCTAGCTTCTCGTACCACCCACGTTATGTGTGTTTGTTTATAAAGAAACTTTTCATGGCAATTTTGTTTAACTGTGAGAGATTTTTGCCAGAAGGATTGGAAATATGTATCTTTTTCATTTTTCGTTTTGTTCGACATTTGAACAACGGTTTCACGTCTAATAAGCCAACACAATACTTACTAGACTAGGTAGACTTTATTGTGCCTTCATTAGCAGATAATAACAATCTGCCAGAGAGCAATCATGTACTGCTCAAACTCTAATGGGTATCAGTAAACGAAGAAAAAGACTAAAATTATTGCAAAACGACCACGAACTGCACGAATTGCTTGACCACTATCTGAAGCTTATGCTGAACGACTCACGTTATTTTACGAACAGATTTCTTTGCTTTCAAGATAAATTTTTTCTAAATTTGGATCTGATGATAAGCCTAACCTTATTGAACAGAAATGTTAGCACAGTTTGACGCTATCAGCTATCAGTTCATAGCTGCCGGTATCGATGCTTCTTCTGCAACTAAATAAATACCTAAGCTCCGGCATTTAGAAAGCTTCTTACGTAGCTCAACATAAACAAGTCTTTTGGTCTGAATGTTATTCCAGGATTGGCGCCGAAGCCTTGAAGTTTGATGATCACTTGCCCATTAACTAACCTTTTCGATGCTCGCATCTTACTTGACGCACGCTAATGTAATGCCAATCTTCTGCCAGGGTTACGCTAACTAACCCTCAATAGCAATATGTTTTGCACTTTCCAAATTAAACAACCTGTTCAGCCAGAGGTAATATAGTTTCCGTTATGCCGACTTTACTGGAGATCTGTTAGCGTTACTCTAAGAAAGGTGGCACAGTAGGGAGAAATAAATCAGTTGCCTTCAAACGATTTTTTTTTTTTTAAGCAAATGAAAAATCGTTCATGTTCTTGCGAATATATGATTGTCTGTATTTCAGTTTGATTCTGTTTTCTTCGCCACTGTTATTGTAAAATCTCAAAATTACTCCGAGTAAATAAATAAAAATTTCGGTATGTGCGGTGTTGGTTTTAATTGGAAAATATGGTTTTAAATACTCGTAAACCACACTACATAACATCAACAACAACAACATTAAAAACATATTAAAATGAAATTTTTGGCTACAAACATAATGCTCATGATTTTCAAATGCCAAAAAAAAATTATTTTAAAGGGATTTGTTACGCAAGAGACCAGCTATTAAACGGAATTTGTTTTTGTTTTTGGTTTTTATTTTAATGGAAACCTACGTATTTGAAATGTTAAATGAAATCATTAACAGAATGAAATATATTTTTAATATATTAAGCATATATTTCAAATTCTATTTAAAA
This sequence comes from Sarcophaga caerulescens, assembly GCA_927399465.1. Taxonomy (NCBI): domain Eukaryota; kingdom Metazoa; phylum Arthropoda; class Insecta; order Diptera; family Sarcophagidae; genus Sarcophaga; species Sarcophaga caerulescens. Next base: position 28,112,210 of record OV656866.1, read on the forward strand.
ATTATAATTTGAAATAAAAAAGGAAGAAAGTACCAGTAATTAGTAGCCAACGATTTGCTTAAAACGTTCGGACTTTACATTTTTGAAGAATATATTTGAAGAATAATGTTCAAACATTATGCTGTCTAAACACAAACATGATAATAGAAATAATTTTTAGGAAAAATAGTAGAAAAGATACTAATATTAGTACTATTTTTTTTAGATTTGTTTAACTTCTAGGCCTTTGATTTTTGAATATTAAATTTGAACAAGAAATGTCTGTTTTACAACGATTTAAACTATACATATATTTTTAACTACTTTTTGAAAAAGAGAATTATTTACAGCGGAAAGGAGAAAAGTACCAAATTAAGTACCAAAAAAGTACTTAATTAAATACCAAATTTAGTACTTTTTGCTCAAATTAATGGGAGAATATTTTCGAAATAGAAATATTTATTTCACATTTATTTAATGCACACTTTTTGGAGTAATTCTTTTAAATAGAAAATATTTTTCCGCAGAAGGGTTCTTAATTTGGTACTTTTATTGACCAAATTGTTTGGACATTAATTTTTAGCTTCTATTTAAAGCGTACAATTTTATATAATTTTTTTTACATATAACTACCGTTTCAGCAAGTAAGGAAAAAGTGTCAAATTTCGTAACTTTCTTAATCAAAACTTTTACACTGTGAGTCACTCACTGTTGTGAGTCACTCACCTTTTTTCAATCATAGATTTTGTATTTCAAGGAACCAAAAAAAGCTCCTTCAGTGGGAGTGTTAGCGTGTCTTGTTCACTCAACATTTAGGCGTGTAGTAACTTGTATCCCTTGCTCTTTAGAGTGGATATCGAGTTTTCTTCCTCATAGCGGAATCTGTAAGTTCTAGTAACGGCTATGCCCATCGTGTACAGGTGATTACAGCGGGCATTAGTGCCAGCGGGCCACACAATAATTCTGTTTTTCCATCGTTGAAATTAAAAAATTTTTTGAATAGGTACTTATTGTAGGCATATTGACTTTTAAGTGTCCCTTAAAGTGTTCTAAAAGTTTTTCTGTCTAGTTTCTGAATAATGTCATCAATCGGAGCATCGGGTCTATTCGGTGCAGGCAACAGATCTTTCTGTACAGGTAAATATTGCCGGCATAGTTCTTTGTAGGCGCCCCACATGCACTTTAACGCTTTTTCTTTTCAAATTCCAAAGTCTGCTCTTCTAGCATCAAATGTAAGAAATTTTTCACTTTAATTTCAGTCAAAAGTCTGCACAACTGGTATCGAACCTAAAAAATTTCTTGGAATGATCGAAGCCAATAGTGTCACCAAAAATTTTCCACTATAATGGATGTTGACCATTTTCTCATCTTCCTTTTAAAACCGAATATGGAGTGTGACCAGGAAAAGTCCTCTCAGGCCGGTCTTCTTACGTATTTTTCACTCCTCTTGTATTTTTACCCGAATTTTATAAAGTCGCCGTAGTCTAGTAGGTAGTGTGTTGGCTTATTAGACGAAAGGCCCGAGTTCAAATCCCAGGTCAGACATCAAAACGAAAATATAAAAATATTTCTTCGGCGACTTCCTCTCAGCAGATTTCTGGCAAAAACTCTGAGAGTAAAAATTGCCATGAAAAGCTTCTCAAAAATCTGTCGTTCGGAGTCGACTTTAAACTGTAGGTCCCGCCACTCATGTATAAAATTAACGCACACAACAGGAGTGGTGTGAGAAGATAGGACGTTGTGCAATGGGTCAATTCGACCTCCGGGTACTGTACTTGTTACAGTTGACAAGTACACGTCCTCTAACCTAACCTAACCTAAAGTGATTTGATTCTGAATGTGTAGATCGATGATGGCATTGTGGATTAAGGACAAGGATTGAGGACCGAATGACTGCCAAAGAGTTTTTTGTCCTTTTTCAGATAGGATTTGGCAACTTGTGGTGTTTTTGCGCAGGGTTTTTTGATCTATATACTCTGAGCGCCCTATTCCAGCTACACTCTGTGATGTATTTTGTATAGAACCGTATACCACAAAAGTACCACAAAAGTACTTTTTAATTTAGATTGTGTGTTTTTAAAGCCTTAATTAAATTTCATTTGTTCACTTCATCTATCAATTATTCTGAAAATATACAAGATTACACTTGTTAAAGAAGTATATTTTGATTAAAACGAAGTATTTTCCTTCTGGTTTCTTTTCCCTTTTCCCTTTAACCTTTTTTTCCGTTTCGGAGAAATGAAAAAAGTAAGAGAACGAGAAACAAACATGCAATGAAAATCCCATTTTATAAAAACATGTTTTCAAATTCAAATTCAATATCCATTTACATGGTTATTTTTCTAAATCTATTAAAAATTTAATAGTTTTTCAAGCACACATACACACACCCAACCCCTCGGCAGTCTGCTCTTCTTTCACTCTTTCACCCTCTGACGTCGATGAAATATGCTTCCGCTAAACTGAAAATGCTGGCTAGTGTTTTTACCCTCTATTCGCCGCTATTCTTCTCAATTTTATTATACGAAATAAATTGGGAAAAATGGCCAAAAAGCAAAGACGAACAACGAGTGTTATTTTCTATTTTGAAAACCTCCGAAAAACTCTCGAAAAAATAAAATTATTCAACGTACTGTAGTAGACAAAAGCTTGGAAATTGAAAATGATTGGGAAACGAATCAGATATGCGGGCAAATAAAATTTTTTTCTTTTTTTTTCCAAATTTTATTCAGGAGGGAGAGGGTTAGTTTCCTTTATTCTTTTGATTTTTCTAAATATTTAATAATATTTTTCAATGTTTGAACCATGTTGCAACAACATATGTACATATGTATGCACTCGTATTGCTTAATTGCTTGTTTTAATATTTCACTGATGGTGCCGGTGGTGGTGATGTTGATGATGATGCTGAGCATGATGCCATAAGCCTTTAATTTATTAATTTGAGCTGATGAATTGATAATTTTGTTTAACCGCTATTGAGATTTCTATTGAAATTTCTGGAATTAATAAATGAAAACCAATTTTCAATAATAAGAAAAGCATATCTTAACGAGATGAATGAGGTCAGATTCTGCCGCATCATACTTTGTTTTCAAATGTTTCCCTAAAAATAGCAAAAGTCGCCGTAGGAGGCATTTGCCTCTCTTTTCCTTAGACACTATCTTTAGATGTAGGGGTAAAACCTATCCATCGTAGTAGGTAGAAAATAAAAAATATAAAAAGGTTGGTGTCTCTGCTAGGAGGTTTCCATAAAAGATTTGCGTTTAAATATGCTACAAGCCAATAATTTTATTTCCCCGATTTATTTCAACCGTTTTCCCGAAAATATGATCCACGATGATCGCCGTTGCCCACGATACCCGCAAACATTATAAAGCGTTGGTTAGAACGGTATGGTGAGTATTATTGTCGAGTAGATATTTAGTAAGGGGTGCTCTTGATTAAGTCATATTTCTTCATCTTTATCTCAACGTTTATGTTTTGCTGGTTAGCAATTAATCAAGCTCCCCTTTGGCAACAAATATAGGGCCACCATTATTGGAGAGCATTTTAAAGGCAGCGGATTATTAATCTCAGCAATTTTGGCTTCATTTCCTAGGACTTCCTTTTGTAAAAATTGTGTGAAATTAAAGAAAAAAGGGAAATCTTGAGGTTTAAAATATATAATTTTTACCATGTAAACAATGTAAAATATGATATACCGACTCGATGTAAACAATTAAAAATGGTTTCTAATTAAATTAAGCGAATATGTGAGAAATTTGAGCTTTTGTTATAAAGAGTGCTTAGTTTACATTAAGTAAACCATGTAAAATATAAAATACCTAATGTAAACAATTACATATTGTTTCTGTCTCACACGCATTTGAAAAAAAATAAGAAAATTAAGTAAGAAATTCTAGCACTTGCTTTAAATAATGCCTAGTTTACACCATGTAAACAATGTAAAATATAAAATACTTGGTGTAAATAAATAAAAATTGTTTTTAACTTAAGGCTGTTTACGTTATGTAAACAATATGAAATACCCCGTGTAAATAATGTAAACTATAAATGTTTCCAAAGAAATAAACTAAAGAATGTTTAATATTTATGTTCATAACTTTATATTAGTATACACCAGGTAAACAATGTAAAATATTAAATAACCCACAACTTTACTTTGCTTCAAAAACTTTTAATCTATCCTACCACCATCACCAACACTGCCACCACCACCACCATCCTCAAACGAAACAGCAACAAACCATTCTGTTTGGCTGTATTTACACAATAACTTGTAAAATTTTTGTAAATAATGGCCTAAAACGACGCCCTCTAAACAATCACCACCACAGACATCGTCACTACCACAAATAACAGCCGCCTTAGACTACACGGGGGATTAGAAAAGTTAAATCGCAAAACATTTATTTCGCAATGCATTTCATCTGGTGTTCTTATGGCTGCTGTTGCAACACCACAACAAAAAGCCACGAAAAACAAACAGCTGCGGTGGTGTTAGAGCAGCAGTTTTCTAAAGTTTAAGTTAAAAGCGTATTAGAGGTTCTTAGCTGTTACAATAACAGCAACTACAACAACAATGCAATAGTTTATAGGCAAATATTTTAAGTAACTTTTCATAATTTCACCAACTGAGACAAATTTAGTCAACAGGAAGCCTGCAGAAGGAAATACTTTGGAGGTAAAAGAAAAAGAAAATGGATCTTATGACAAAAACAGCAATAAATTAAAATTAAAAAAGAGAGGAATTCAAAACGCCGGCTTTTAAAAAATATGAAATTTTAATGTTTCCACTAATATTTTACATTCTTTACATAAGGTAAACATTGTCATACTTGTGGAAAATATAGAAGATTAATAGAGATTTTTATATAATTAAACACAAATTAGCAAGTAAAACATAATTTTTTAATTATTTACATTATTTTTACATTGTTTACGTTGTGTAAATTATGCCATACTTTGTATGAAATACAGAAGATTGCCTTACTTTTATCTAATTAAAAATAAATAAGCATGTAAAATAATTTAGACTATTTTTACATTGTTTACATAATGTAAATTTTGCTATTTTTTGTAACAAGTATTGAAAATTCATTTATATTTGTGTCATAAAGGTAAAGTATACAGGAAATATTTTTTAATTGTTTACATTATTTTTTCATTGCTTATATAGTGTAAAATAAGTTATATTTTGTAAGATTTAAAAAATTATACGAAGAAATAAATTTTTAATTATTTACACATAATATTTGATATTTTACATTGTCTATATGGAGTAAATTTTCACTGTATAATAGAAAAATGTGAAAATATGAATTAATTTCTGAAAAGTGTCAACTATAATTATAAATTATAATTTTTATTATTACATTATTATTTTATTATTTACATTACCTTTATATAGACTACATAATGTAAATAATGTAAAGAATAGTAACAAATGGCGAAATTCGCTCCACTTTTATCTAATTTTGTAAAGATGAAGATATAAAAAGAATTTTTAGCTTTTATAGAGGGAGTTTTGCTATTTTACATTATTTACATGGTATAAATTGTAAGATATTAGGTGCAAAAAGAAAAATTTTTTTACATTTTTGGAACAAATCGGAAAAGATAGGCACTTAAGAAATTAATTAATTTTTTTTTTTTAAATTTTACGTTATTTACATGGTGTAAATAAGGTATTCTTATATAGTTTTTCATATATATTTTTAATTAATATTTTTTACATCAGGTAAATAATATAGTTTTAGAATTATTTCATGTAATTGAAAATTGTGATGTTAGAACAGCATTATTTACCTGATGTAAACAATTATTTTGAAAAGCTTTTTCAACAGAAACTTTTGGCTGTCAAAACTAATTAAAGTTTTCCACTTTCGACAAACAAATCCCTTTACATACCATTTTAACGAGAATTTTTTAAAAATCAAAACATACACTCGTTGTAAGCATTTATTTTCGAGTTTAATCCTCTTTGGACCATAAAAGCCAACTATGGTCGTTTTTAACGAAGTTATTAAAAACAAAACAAAAACAAAAAATTTACTGTGAAATACGAAAGCTTTTCTTAAATGATTTTCATGGAAACTGAGATGGAAGCAACAATTTTTTTTTTTGTTTTTTTTGGATTCCTTTGATTATAAATTTTTATTTTCAAGCAATTTTATGGTTTAATTGTCATCAACATGGTGCAAAAATCCACTCAATCGGCCTTATTTTTTTGTTGCTGCCGTTGCTGCTCAACATTCTATAAAATTGGTTGGGATATGTTTTTTTTGCTGTTCAAGCATTTGTTTGTTTTTGATCAAATTTTTATTATATTTTTTTATTGTTATTTTTGTTGTTTTTTTTCTGTTCTTTAAAATTATTAATCTGTGCCTGGTTGTTTTTTATCTTCAATTTTGTATTTTCGCTGCTGGTACAATTTTTCTTTTTTTTTCTGTTTTTTTTTCTCGTTTAATGATTGTAAAAAACTGAAATGCCAGTGTATTGCTGCTGTTACTGTTGATAGAAAATCTGTTGTTACTCTCTGTATATTTACATAGAAATTGTGGATGCCCCCTTTACCGCTTCATAAGCTTAAGGGTGAGGTAGTTTTGTTGTATTTATACCAGCAATTTAGTAGTTTTACACGCGCAAATTGTTCATCTAATGAACAATTTCCGTAACAGTTTTTTTTCAATTTTTTTTTATCATAATTTGTATGTAAAATTCTTTTGTACATGTGAGTCATTTTACGTGAATGTAAACTATAAGAATTTAAAATTTTTATCAAATTGTCTATAGTTTCGAATGAATTTTGTTTTTATGTAAAGAATTATAAAGAAGTGAAGAAAAGTACTTAATAGTTTATAATGTTTACATAGTGTAAAGTACGTAATACTTAATGGAAATATTTGGAAATTTCTAAAGATTTTTATTCATTTACCTGACTTTTATATTGAGTACTTGAGGAAATTATGTAATGTAATGTAATAATATATTTAATTTTCTCTTTGTTTAAAGAAAAAAGTCGTGTAAAAAGATTTTAACTTTATATTTAATGTATTATGTTATTTACATGATGTAAATTAATTAAATTATTTAATGAAAATTAGTGAAATTTGTTTAATTTTTGTTAATTTAAGGAAAAATTATTTCTGTTTTATTATTTGAAATTGTTTCTGTCTTGTTTACATAGTGTAAATATTATATTTGATATTTTACATTATTTACAAGCTGAAAATCACACATTATTTAAACAAAAATGATGGTATTCGTATATTCTTTCATTATTTGTGAAAAGAAAATAATTTGTATTATTTACACTGGTTTTTCGTTATTTACATAGTTTGAATTATGTTATATACTAAAAAAATTGTTGTCTTGCTTTTGCTAAATTTTAAAAAGTAATAAAAAATTATAATTTTATTAAAATTTTACATTATTTACATCATGTAAATTATTCAATATTAATCGTAAAATGTGTTTATTCGTTTCATTTTGAATTCATGTTGGAAATGTCAACTTCTTTAATTATTTACATAATTTTTAGATTGTTTCCATAGTGTAAATTATGTAATGTATTGTAGCAAAAGAAATAATTTCACAATTTCTTCAATCCATTTTGTAAAATAGGTGAGGTTTTACATTATTTACATATATGGTTTATGGTAAGACAATAATATTTTGTAAAACTTTTATTCGATTTTAAAATGGGAAGAGTAGCAATGTCATAAAAAGTGTTAAAATATATTGTAAAAATTATTTACATGACGTAAACAATTATTTTAAGGAAGCTTTCGAATAATTTTTTACCTCTTTTTCAATTTTCTTTGATTTTATGAAAAATTGAAAATATTTTACATGTATAATATATTCTGAATTTTTTGATTATTTTCAAGGTTTTTTTAATATTTTCTTCATTATTTGGCGTGTTTCTTAGTTTCAAATTATTTTCAAATATTTTTCAATGTTTTTTAATTTTTTTTTCTTTCATTTTCAATGTAAAACATGAGACAAAAATACTTTTGAAATTTGAGAAATAAAATTCATTTCACTGTAAACTGACCCACATGCCTAATGTATTGTTGATTTTTCAGATTCGTATATGAAAAATTATAATTTTTTTTTTAATTTTTTATTTTATCTTAATGGTTGAAATGCATGTTTGGTTAAATTAGACAGACGTTTAGCGTACATAGACACGAGTATCTATGTAACTTGGTGGGTATTTATAAAACGTATGTATATACTAGTAATTGCACCAAGCTACAGATACTATTCCATTCATTCATTCATTGAAAAGTATGGAAATACTGTGTACAATATTATGAAAACAAACAGACGAAATGAAAGAACGAAATAGAAAAAAATTATTTTAAATGGTTGCTGGGTATCCGTAATATCATATTCGAATTTAAATAAAAATAAACATCATGAGCTGCTATTATTACTACTGAGATATGTATGTACATACAAATGTGCAGTACAAATAGTAATAAACGTTATGTGTTATGCTTGGAATGCATGTTTTTCTTTTTTTGCTTGCATTTTGTGAATTTGAGGATAAATATAACGGGTTTATTGAATCAAATATCTCCTGTTTTGTTTTCATGCACTTCTGCAATGTGAAGATAAATATTAAGCTTTTAAGGGAATATTTTTTATTTTTTTTTTCACGCATTTTGAAAATTTGAGGATACATTTAACGGAAAATTCGCATTTTTAATGATTTTTTTGAGTGCTTTTTCAAAATTTGAGGATAAATATTAATTTTTACCTCAAGAGTATCGTATTGTTTTTGGAGTTTTTAAAGCAATTGCAAGCTGGAATATTTCTAAAATGTTATTTTATTCCATAATTAAACCTTAAAATAATCTTCTATGTATAACCCATTGCAGTAAACGATTAATGAACTCTTTTTTGTATTCTCTTCTATTACGTCTTCAGTTATAAAATAGTAATTTTTTTATCACTTTAAACTACTTTGTTGCTGGCGTAGTTTTTTTCCTGTCTGGCATTTCCAACCATTTTTTTACAAGTTCAATAAAAAAAAATAAGTGTTGTATTTTCCTTGTAAACAACAAGTCTATAATGAAAAAACGCCAGATATTGATACTGGAAATTCTATTTAATTTAATAAATTGTTTGTTTTCTTCCAAGAAAAACAAAAAAAAAACCAATAACTATTACAGTCATACCTTCAACAGCATGCATTGGAATAATTGTAAAGCATTTCTATCATTCTTATTGCGGCTTCTAAGTGTGCTTTACTGTATTTAGAATACGATTTCTTTTTAATTTTATTTTCACAACAATTTATTGTCATAGAAAAAAATAACAATAAAATTGCGCAGTTTTTATTATTTCGTCTTTCAGTTTTCTAAAGAATACAGAATACCAGAATATAAACATATAATGCGATATGAAATGGAAATACGAAATAAAATATTTTTTTATTTTGTTATTACTTTTACTATGTTTTAATGCTGAATTGAATTCAAATTTTGTTTTTTCTTATCATTTTATATTCATTTTAGATATCCGTTAAGGAATATTTCATTTCCATAAATTTACTTCAGTTTTCTACAACGCTAAACTTATTGCAAAAATATTATCGCCACAGGTCAAGTTTTACGTGAAGGGTAATCTAAATGGTATTAAATACAGGTGGATATAGGTTTTGATATTAGTGCGGATATTTCTGCAATACTTTTATTTAAAAATCCTACTGCTGATTATCACTATACTTGGAGACTTACCTAACTTACTCGATTAGACATTACAAACCCTTTCGTTAGGATTACAATTTAGCTTCTCACACCGCATACAATATGCTAATTTTATGCATGAGTGGCGGAACCTACACTTTAAAGTCGGCTCCGAACGACGAATTTTTTAACGTAACTTTCATTTATTCTCTGAGTTTTTGTCAGAAGAGTGCTGAGAAGAAGTCGACTTACGAAATACTTTTTTTTTTTTATTCATTTTTCGTTTTCGTGGAGATGTCTGAGCTAGGGTTTGAACCAGAGATCAGCAATGAATCGTTTTTCCGCTACTCATAAGCACTCATGCAATTTTGAGTATGAGTGAATCAACAGAATTGAAATTCAACTACTCTGATTCATTCGTACTCGCTACAGCATTGATTTATAAGTATAGGTTACAATGAGTACAACGTTGACATCAAACTCACAACATTCGAAATGTGTTTGATTCATACGCCTACTCATTCTGATTCATAAATTTAGAAAAATACTTATAATACTTATAAGTGATTCGAGTGGCTGGAATCATTCATCAAAATTTACAGCTTTTGTTATTGTTGCATATACAAATAAAGAAGAAAGGAAAGACAAAGACAACAAGCAAAGCATACACACAATCTTCTTGTGAGTATAGTAATGTTCGTACGCGAATCATACTTATTTTGTGCTTCGTGTAAATGTTAAGTAGAAACGAGTCGAAGTCAATAACATCATGCGTATTGTTAAGTATGAATACGACGAGTACTTCCAACTTTGAGTATGAGTAGTATGAGTATCATATTAAAATAAGTATGAATGCGTGTAAGTATCAGAAATAATAAGTATGACTCGAATCTGCTCATCGTTTTGAATACTCGTTGCTGATCTCTGGTTTGAACCACAGCCTCGCGTCCAATAAGTCAACATCCTACGTACTAGATTACGTCAAGAATATATGTCACTAAATTCGGTAATGAAGTACATATAATTATTAGCTAGATAGGTGGGTTTGAGGTCGTGTATAGAATAGTTGCAATCCCAAAATACACTTGCAGATTACAGATCGATTCTATTGTTTTCGTTCTAAAAGTGGTGTAAAAGAAGCGCAATAAAAAGAGTGTAAGAAAAGCATAGAGATTAGCTAAGCGAAGATTAATGCACAGCCCTCAGCTATGTTTACATAACATACATACATAATTGGTCATTACAACACTTCAGTCAGGATTACGACCTTGCTTCTCACACCACTTATGTTGTGGGCGTTAATTTTGTACATGAGTGTTTAAAGTCTACAGTTTAAAGTCGACACCGAACGACAGATTTTTGAGAAGCTTTTCATGGCAATTTTATTTACTCTCAGAGTTTTTGGCAGAAATCTGCTGAGAGGAAGTCGCCGAAGAAATATTTTCATATTTTCGTTTTGATGCCTGACCTGGGATACGAATCCAGGCCTTCAGTCTAAAAAGCCAACACACTACCTACTAGACTACAGCGACTTCAACTATGTTTACGTCATTTTAAAGCCAAGAAGGAGAGAGTATCAGCTTCCAATATAGAGTTTAAACTCTCACAGTGTATTTCTACCACAAGTCAGCCCGATGCTTTGAAGAGCGTGAACATCAGCTTTTAAGTACTAGACTACGGCGAGAACGTAAGCAGAGATACATTTATCCAAGTCGGTAATGCAGTATAGTTCTAGTATAGTAGGTAGGTTAGAGCCTGAATATCGGCTTCCAACAGAGAGTTTAGATCACTACAGATGCTGCGTAACTTTGCAACCTTTGACCATCTATCGGCGGTGGTAGAACTGGTTCGCTGCTAAGGTTCAGTAAGCTCAACGTGAAACTGGTGACAGGATTTCTGATGGAACATAGAATAGTAGGGTTCAGTAAGACCAGTAAGTTCCCTGTGGTACATTTTGGCAGAGGAATAATAACTGATGTAATGATGATAGTCTGTTGTATTTTTAATTAATTTCTAACACCCATCCTGCAACGCATCTTCAGTAACTTCCTTTCTATTGTTTTATTTGCCCTATAAATTGTGTATTTTACTGTATCCCTGGTTATTATAGTAAAAAAGGATTCTTTATTTTATATTTTCATTCAATGTGGATCTTTCGTTTTCTGTTGCTATTGTTGTTGTTGTTCTTTCACTCATACATATTTCTCATATCGCAGTACAAACGGAATTGCAGTATAAATCGCACACAGTTTTATAAGTTCAAGCTGGTTATTGTTACGCTGCTTGTCGTTCTTTTATTTTATTTTCCTTGCTTTCTGCAGTAGTATGTAGTAGCACGCTCTGTTCCAATTTCAATTTCTATGCTGGTGTTCCTTAAGCTGCCACTGAAAGAAAGGCAAGGAAAGATATGGGAAAACCTACGCCCTTCTGACGACAACAAGCTTCGAGCGCTGCTTAAAAGTTTTGCATGAAATTTATATTTTTCTTGCCAAGGATTTGTATTTTTGAGGGAAACAAGCGTGTAAGGGAAGGAAAATAAATATGAAACATTATTTGAATAAGAGAAAGGAAAACTAACAAAAACAATAAAGAAAAATGGAAAAATTATTGTTGTATGCGAGTAGTATGGGAGAAAATACTATTTTTACAACGATACACTTATGTACATACCTGAAACAATTTAATTAAATACACATTGTATAGTATTTGGTATTCAATTAACACAAGAGTTTAAACCATAAAAGCAAAAAAAAAAAGAAGGAATAAAATGCAATGCAAGGTAAAGAGAAATTTAAACTAATGCCACAAAGTACTTGAATTCAAAAGAGATTAAAAAAAAATTCTTAAATCTTTATCTCTTTATTCGACTGGTTTTCTTAACAAGAAAAGAAATTTCATTATTTTTTTTCTCCTACTATGTCATTGATTTAAGGAGAGCCTATGCAGTTTACGCATACGGATCGATAAACAATTGAATAACATGTAAAAAGAGTTAAAGCTTGAAACGCAACCAATCTTGGAGCATTACGGGATAATTATGCCCGTAGTAATTGATCTACTGTGCACGGAATTGCTAAGATTATAAAAAAAATGAATAGAAAGCATTGCAGATGTTAACCGAATGCTCATCATTGGAGTATACAAATGAGCACATAATCGACTCGAATATGTTTACTGCTCCTCAATATTTTAACATTAGTCTAGTTTGGGCCAGAAGATAATAGCATTGATCTTTACTGCCGCCAACACAGTTCAGAGGTCAGAGGAGAGCCTTTTGAATAAAACAAATATGCTTCAGTTGAAGTGTATCAGACGTTGCTGATCATCAGGACCTTTTATTGTCTTCATAACATATCTATCAGTCTATAGTGATACAGACGTTTTCATGCCACATTCCTCTTAGAGGTGTAAAACGTTGTGGTGGCTATTTTTACTCTTTCCATTGCATTACTGCTCCAGTAGAGTTTTGAATCCAAAAATTCTTCTAAGCAAGACAGTTAATAGAACGCCTAAAACTAGGCCACTCTTTGGATTTATTGTCTACTTATTAAAGCTTTATAGCTCCCAATGTTTTATAAAAAAGATGCAATCGACCAATTGTATAGACAGACTCTAATGACCAAAATAGTTATATAAGTCTTCAAAAAATTAAAACTCCCAAAAGTAGTCTTTAAAATAAAATATTGGTTATCGTCTAAAGTATGCTACAAAAAAATGTTCATGTAAAAAATTGTAAGGCTTTAAAAGTTCACAAAAATGTTAATTTATAAATCGATTGACTTGTTTAAAGGCTTTAATAGATACCAAAAAAGAAAAAAAAAATTCTTTAATTAAATTCTGTCAAATTCTCTGTCTTAATTAAAAAGATTTCATTAACCTAAAATGTTTATTACAGGATAATGTGGTATTTTGTATTTAGGTGGCCATTTAATTCGAATGGATTTTAAGTAATTTTCTGTGTATGTTGGTTGAGAATTTTATTATTAAATTTAAATTTCCTTGTAAATGAAAAATATGTATGAAATGTTTTCCATGTTCCAAACCCTAAAAGTATGCTTTATTATAAGCTCTACATACTTATGTGCATACATAAATACGTATATGAGCACTTATGAAACTATTATTTTCACTTTAATTTGTTTTTTTTTTTTGTCTTTTTTTGGTACTCCAACAACAAAAAACTTTTCACTTTTTTGCGTACAATAGAGTACAAGAATGGGGGGAGAAACAGTGTAAAAAAGACAGCAAAAAAAGTAAGAGAATAATAGTATAACAGAGTGGAAATACTTTTGAGAATAAACAGACAATTTGCATTAACACAAGTACCTCGTATAATGCAGCAACAACAAAAAATAAAAAAATAAATGCCATGAGATAGATAGTGAATGTGTAAATATTTTTTCTATTATTCAAATGCTTGGTTTACAGTTATTGCTACTACTATTACAACTACTACTACTACCATTGCTACTACTACTACTACTATTTTCTGTGCTCTTGTATTATTACTATTATTGTTAACGTTGTTCTTATTGTTGTCTTGTATTCTGTTTCTGTGTTTCTGTTTTTTTTTTTTCGTTCACTTCAAATTTGGGTTACTAACAATGGAGGAGCAAGAACGACAAAAAACAAACAACAAAAAAAAAAGATAAAACCTACAACAACAACAATAATAACAATTTAAAAAATGTTGCAAAAATATAAAATACAAGTTCAGATTTTATTGCCAACACCAAAACACAAATTTTACATAAAAATGTGAGAAATGGCAGCAGCAGAAACGAAAAAAAAAACAAAAAAAAAAAAACGAAATCGTAGTATAGAATAGAGAGTAGAAAAAAACATGTCCTGACACTTTTACAGGAAAAGAAACAGGGATTTGTAATATATTTCCCCCTTGCGTTTCGACTTCCCACTTGCCTTCTAAAAACATTTGCAGTGCCTAAAAGTATACTTGAAATATTTGAAAACATTTTACACATATTCTCTCTCTCTCTCGCTCTCGCACTCTCTATCTGTCTCTGTCTCTTTATTATTTGTAAGCAGCAAAGAATATGAAACACAAGTTTCATGTAAAAGTTACAACCAGAGTATATTTTATAAAGATAATGCACGTTGGAGGCAACAATGGCAAATAGAGAGCGAGAGAGAGACAGAGAGTTAGAGAGAGATAATACAGAACCCCATTATAGATTACCCCAGATACAATGATATTGTTTGTTACAAAAAAATTTCAAAAAAAGAATTAAAAAAAATGGTTAAATGGAATATACATTTGAGTTCAAGCCCTGGGTGTAATCATTTTCTAAAAGAAAGAAATTTTTTTATTCTAAAATTCCTTTAAGGAAATAAATTATTAAGTTAAACAGGATAGGTTAAGTGACGTCATCATGCTTAAAAAACAAGTATATTAGCCCCATAATGCTGCCACATTA
This sequence comes from Sarcophaga caerulescens, assembly GCA_927399465.1. NCBI lineage: Eukaryota > Metazoa > Arthropoda > Insecta > Diptera > Sarcophagidae > Sarcophaga > Sarcophaga caerulescens. The sequence continues at coordinate 28,127,328 of OV656866.1, forward strand.
TATTCGATGATCTGTAAGATGAATGTTCTAGCCCTAGCTACCCGAAATCATTTATAAAACGGGCAGTATACAAAACAAACAGGCAACAACAAAATATACACATCATACGGTACACAGAATTACACAATAAATACATAGGAATTTACAAGAAGAAGTAAGGAGCAGAAGTAATGATCAATAATCACCACCGAACTAACAATACCTAGTGTTTTTCGATAATAATTTTTGCGCCAAAAATATTTGCTTTTATGCATTTTCTTATCTCCGCTCCTTTTTAAATGACTGACCTTAAAAAGTAATTTTAATTGCTTTCCATTTATGCCATAAAATCTACTATAAATTACACAAAAACTGTGAAGCATTCTTACAATGTCAGACGCAGTATAAACTTTCTTTCATTATCAATGAAAATTTAAAACAACAACAAAAAAAGGAATATAAAATCCTTACAAACCATATTTCCTCGGGTATTTCCATTTTATCTTTAAATTTTTTGTCAACCACAGAGAAGTCTAAAAAGACAGACGTTTTTTAGACTGAAAGACAGACAGGACAATTAAAAAAAGAAGAAAAAATATTCTCAACTAAAATAACAAAAACGTGACATAAAAATTAAAAGAAAAGAAAAAAATTGTACATTACAATGAATACCAGAATGACGGACGAACAAAATGAAGAGTTTGTACATGATGGTGATGACGACGATGACTTTAAATTGATAGAAACAAAAAAGAGAAAAATAAGTTATTTAAAGTTTATGACTTTCGAAATATTTTCAGACACATGCCCTCTCTGCAAACGAACATACAGGGCAAGATAATATTACCAACAATTATCTGTAGTTGCTTAAAATTAAGACACTGTTTTATAAAGATTTATGGTTTAAAAGTTAAAGTCGTACAGCTTTAGTTCTTAATATGAACTCAATATTAAAGCCACGCCTACTTTTAAGGAGCATATTTTACTTTGGCATCCACTCAGCATATCTAAGGCATTATGAATAGCCAATCGGCTGTCATTCTTGCGTGAAATGGTCTTTATATAGATATTGATGCAAATCTGAATGCTAAATACACACTAATAAGCTGTAGGATTGTCAAACTTCAGAGAATGACGGATTATCTGCCACAATTTCTCCAACAGAAGCTAAATTTTGGGCGAAACATATGTAGCTATGTCACACATCTGTGAACGGTTTCAGTTTCTTAAAGTCTCTTTATAATCATGCTAATTTCAATGTTTATTCATCACGCTATTTATTACATAACATTACAACCCTTGTCAGGATTTTGACCTAGCTTCTCACACCATTTATGTTGTGTGCTTTAATTTTATACATGAGTGGCGGGACCTACAGTTTAAAGTCGACTCCGAACGACAGATTTTTGAGAAGCTCTTCATGGCAATTTTATTTATTATTATATATATTATATTTTTTATTTCGGCGAAGAAATATTTTTTTTCATATTCCGTTTTGATGCCTGACCTGGGATACGTATCCGGGCTTTACGTCTAATAAGCCAACACACTACCTACTAGACTACGGCGACTACTCAGTATTACTTATGACGCTATTTATTCTTCATTTATTTTAAATTTGGCAACTTCTAGAATCTTACTGTTGATTTGTTATTGTTTCTTTTGGTTGTCATTGAATAAATTTTATAAATTGTTCTCGGAATTATTATTGAATTGAATACAATATTTCTTTAGTACTTTTTAAACCAAAAAGTACTTTTTAAACTTTTTCAATTTCTTATAGAGACTTGACAAAGTCTGTTAAAATTCCATTTTAACGCTTTCTTACGTTCTTTCCCTAAAAAAGTATACAAATTTTAATAAAGCAACGATGTTTCTTTAAAATATGTTGGCAACGAAATTTTAAGTACTAAAACGGGTAAAATGTATCCCTCATATTGCGCAATAATGCACTCACTGTGCATGAAATACATTCACAAACAATGTGTGCACAACGAGATGGATGGATATGGGCGGCAATAAGTTGGGAAAATATCCTAGAAAAAAAAAAGAAACTTCATGCCACTGAAGAATGTGACTACAATTATCATTAAGGCCATAATAATGGTGATGATGATGAAGATAATAATGATGATAATGTTGTGATATAATAACAATGCAAAAGAAGGTAAATTGAGAAAATTTACGAGTGTGGAGGAGCATCATAAAACTTTTAGTAAAATTTTATGTTTTTTTTTTCCCTTTTTCAGAGAAAAAATTCTGTTTAAACCATAAAAATTAAAATGAAAAATAAAAAAAAGAATGGAATTTTAACCCACAACAATATTGGCAAGACGAGTTAACTAACTACAGTAAACTTAGTTGTAGTCATAGGATTTCATTTTGTGTGGGGAAAAGCATTCAGGTTGCTTGGCTACATAAGGTTTCCTAATTGGTTACAAACAATTTTTGTTGTTTTTTTATTGTATTTAAAAAAAATTATATTTAATAACTTTATATGGTAGAGACAGTAACAATTTTTTTATTAGGGATTAGGTTCGGTTTAAATTGGCAGGCACCATAAGATACATGACTTACTTATATTGTATGAGTTCCGTTAGTAACTAAGCCGTCATTCAACTATAAATCCTGAGTTTTGTTCAGATGCAGATTTCAATTAAATCACCTTTGGCAAGACGTGATCTGTCAATAAATTCTGGGTTTCCAAGAAACCTTCATCTCAGATTTGTCTTACGTGCCGGAAAATGACAAAGAAGATGTTGTGTGCATTCCTCTTCTTCCTCCACTTGCAGCTTCTGCTGATCTCATATGACTCAGTTTCAGTACCTATGCCCTATAACAGGTAAAGTGTCAGATTTTGCGAGCCCCGCACCGGCTCTGGCCAGTGTATTCGCAAATCAGTTTACGGTGATATCCGCAGGCCGTGGAATCCATATAATAGTTACCTTTGAATGAATCGAAATATCCCCGAGAAATCTTTGGCATTATGGACAAGGACACACGTTGAAACTACGTTCGCTAACGACTTAAATGCAGCCTGGCTGTCTGATTAAACCAAGAATTTCAGGGAAATACCATCACCCAGCAAGTGAATTCATTATCCATCCGTATGAGATACGACAGCCCAGGTAGCTACCCATATGTGGCCTCCAACCCAAGATAATAAACATTGTCCAGTGTATTATTCTATTACTCTGGTAGAATCTCTGGCGTTTTGTTCTCCTATAACGCTGGACCGGTTTACAAGAGAAAAAGCAGTGTCGTACCCTTTCTGGTGTCTGCAGCTCTTACAGGAGTCATTGGTTATATGACCACCACAAATTTTTCTCACATGGGTATCCAGAATGCAGTGTCCAGTAAATATTTCGACAACCACGCTAAGCATATTCCTTTGGAGTTTGACAAAAAATATTCCACGCGTTCTTCTTCTAACCTTAGCCAGAATTGCTGCTCTATCTTGTCCATATGCGAGGCCACCGACTTAGCATTAACGTAATCTACTACTGCATTACCAATTCTGAGCTTGAAGGTTCTCAATGCTATTTGCAATGTAAAGAAGTCATTCGTAATGTCAGGGTTTACATGGGAATGCCGTCATCTGCTTACTTGCTAACTTTCAAGCTTTTTTCTGGATAAATGTAATATTTCTACTTTTGCATGTTCTAGAATGATAGGGTTGCCATCTGCACTAATAGATAGAAACAATATCCTTAATGAAAATGGATTCGGTTGTTAAGCTGGATGTAATTGTGAGCTACTATGTTTAATTAGAGTTCTGCCTATTCTCAAGAGGTGGTGCTAGCTGATCTACCTGTGATGTACGTTTCTGATGTTTTGCTATCTGAGTGGGGCACAGTGATAAGAGAATTTGCTTGAGACATTGTTCACTTCGCAATTACGGTTCCATTGCTTCATTTAATGCAATCAATTACGATTGCCTTTTCAAAACAAATATTTTGAAAAAATTAAAAAAAAAATGGAAAATAAAACGTATTTCACATAGACGTTAACTAATTTGTCTAAAACGGAAATAAATCACGTAAAAAACAAAAACTAAAACAGCAAAAAAAAAAGAACTATTCCAATCGAAAATATTTAAATAATGATGCCCTGAGACATGTCACATAAGTTTTCGGCATTTCATACATCAATAATACACACAACACAGTAAATTTTCTTCCTTCTCAGTATAATTTTTTCCCTGTTTTCATGAGAGAAAGAAAATCACGAAAAATCTACTGCGATTATGTAAGAAGGAAGGGGGACACGAAGGGAGAACGTGAATTATACGCATAGTTCATATTGAATCTTCATACTGACTGACACAGATGTTGCAAGAAAATGTTTTGTGGCATCCACATATGTACATATAACGTGTCTTGTCTTGCCTTGCCATGCCTTGTCATGTCTTTCTTTAAGAAGATTTACCGTCTTTCGATGATAGTTTTTCGCCAGCCAGATGAATATGAAAATATTTTTCAACTTTTCTTTCCCTTTTTCAACACAAAACCTGTTAATAGAAGGGAAAAATATTGTTCTTGTAGAGGAGGAAGGGAGGGAGTTAGAGACAGCCTATGTAACAGCAGATATTTAAGCAGAACGTGTCAGTTAAAGCCTTCGTTTTTTCGTGAAATTCCTTTCAACAATATGCTGCTGCATTACATACCACTTTCTTTATCAAATTTAATGAACAAAAGTGAAGAGAAAATATGTAAGAAAATTTAATGAAATGAAAAATAATACCGTTATAGTGTTACATTAATTGAATGAAATGTTTTAATGAAATATTAATGAACAAAACTTAGCATAACGTTATGTAAAGTAACTACGAGCGAAATGGAAAAAGTAAGAGGGAGTTTGCAAAAGTCGCTGTTTGGAATGAAATGTTTAAAGAAAGGGTAGTACCACGCCGCCTACCTCTATGAAATTGGAAAACAATAATTTTATGCCTGCGAATTTCATAGGAGCCTGGATTTCTTTAAACGGTGCAACTGATGGTTAACTCCATAGGATCTCTATGCTGGTTACTATGAAGGAGCAGCATGGTTTTAGTCTGCGATGGAAATGGTTGTAAGATATCCACACCATTTGAAGAATCTGAACGGGCTGAGTCATATGTTAAGGTGTTGTCTTGTCTGAAAACGCGCGTAATGTGCTTTCCTGTCTTGATGTAACTGAGCTAGGAGTTGCTCAACGTTATAAGCGACAGATTTATCAGCCCCCCAAAACTATCGAGCTACTTGGTTTTCATGTGTCATCTTCAAGCTTTGGCGTAGTGTGAATATCGATGATGATCTTACTAGGTGTGAAACCGCACTAATTAGATCCAATCAATGCCTCAGCGAAAGGCTTTAGTTGTTGGGATTCCAGTCAAATGCTGCTCTTCACTTTCTTCTGTTCTATGGTAACCGATTCACTTACCTCATTGGCCTTTACAAAACCTTAGTCAGGACTAAAACCTAGCTTCTTACATCATCCATATTGTGTGTGTGTGTGTGTTGAATTCCATAGGCTGCTTGAAATAATTCTCCATCATAGTAATTATTAGCCAGCCCTCTAGGCTTCAGTTGGTTCAATTCAGCCTATCCATCTATAATATTCCTCCTTTTGTGTGACTAAAATAATATTTTTCTACCAAATTTTATTCAATAAAATTCTCGTTTTTCCCAAAAAAGCTAAAGCTTATCCATTTTTATGTATTTCTGGTCTGATAATTCCCATTAGATGGTATCAAGAAAATTTATTTTTTTTTTATTGAATTGACAACAAAAGAAAGAACGAAAGAAAAAAAAAAGAAAAAAGAATTTAATTTCTCTGAAAATTATTGTGTGACAAAATTGTCAACATTTTTCTTTTTTCTTTTCAATACAACAACAATAAACCTTATCTTTATCGACTTGGACAAATAATTTCTTTTAATAGAATTTGTATACGAAACAACCTATTTTTGGGAAAGTATGAGAAATCTACGCATACAATTCCATTCATACTCACAATAAAAGGCAAGCAAAAAAGGCAAAAAATAAAAGAATGTGACAAGACAAGGCAATAATGAAAAAATAAAAGAAAAACATGTCCAAGACATGCAGTGCTATAGACATGTTGATAAAGTGAATAAGGAGGGGGTTATCTGTCTTCTTCTCCCCCTGCCCCTCTTCATAACCATGTAACAATTGCAACAAATAATTAAAAGTTACAAATAGATGGGGTTTCTTTCATAGTTCTTGACAAATTTCCTCAAGACTTTTTTGTTTTCTCTTTCCAATTGAATGACGTTTTTTACACCATTTCCGGAAGTATTTTTTTATTCTATTTATTTGGGGGTCAAGGTTCAAATAGTTAAGTATATTTTAATAATTTAGTATGCAACAAGGCAAAAATTTTTATTTGGAAATTTTGGTCAAAGGTGGGTCAATCTTCATGACCAAAGGTCAACGAAGTTTTTTTTTTTTTAAATTGAAACAAATTTTTAAAATTATTTTTATCGTCTGAGACTAAGAAAATGATAAAATTTTACATAAAAATTTTATGAGGTCAAAGGTCAATCATCGTGACCAAAGGTCAACAAAGTATTTTTTTTTAATTGAAACAAATATTTAAAATTAATTTTATCGTCTGAGACTAAGAAAATGATGAACATTTTGTATAAGAATTTTATGAGGTCAAAGGTCATCATTATTATTATTATTTTCATTTTGTGTTAGAAATTTGCAAATTGAGAGAAAGTATTGTTACGAGTTCAAGTGCTCGCAACAGTTAGCTTAGTCTGAAACAATACCAACGTCCGGCTTCTCTATGTAAAAGCCTTAACCTAAATGTGAATGTCTTAGTCACTTTAGAGTCCTTTGAGTAGGTCGTTGCTATGTTGAAACGGACGTAATCATGGCCATCCATTAGGGTATTGTGGTTTTCATTAGTTACCACATACTGACAGTCATGCTGATAGATTTGACATTCATGTCTTCTGCAAGTGTTGCAGACCTGAGAAAATTATTCACCTTATGTGTCAATGTCCGGCTCTTGCTCGAAGAGGTAAAGGTTTTTGATTGCTTTTTCTGTTCTCCTGGAATGGACATTCCGAAGAAAGATTTCTGTAATTATAAGATTTTTTTTTGGCGTCAAGTGGTTTTCTACAGGGAGTGTTTAATTTCTGGATTAAATATTCACTTATGATATCACAATGTAACTAACCTCTAGTCCAAGTGGGACCTTATGCTTTAAAGTGGGTACGCCACCTAACCCATATGACGAACATGAAAACCAGTGGCATACTACTCCAACATAATTCGTTGCTTTAGTAGATGTGTGTTGTCTTGAGTGTTGAGCTTACTTAAAATAAAAAATTCTTTTAAAAAATATGTTGGCAATGGTGTAGTAGTTCCTTGTATTACTTGTCTATGGATTTCATCCACTAAGTTTTTATCACTCTATTGCTATCTGTATAGTAAAGCTATTCATTTGTTCATTGATAAAAAAAATACCACAAAGAGAAAGAGAGAGAAACAACAACAACAACAACAACATGAAATATAGCAAAATAAACTGAAAAATAAAAGAGAAAAGAGAGAGAGAGAGAGAGAGAGAGAAAGAATGAAGAAAAAACAACGAGATGGAAATGGTAATAAAAACAACTAAATACGATAATAGTTTAGGAAGGAGATATTATTTTCGAGTGAATCCCCTCAAATTAACACTTAAGACAAGGTGTTAATAGTCATACTTCTGTCTCTTCTCTGCTCGCCTCTCTTCCGATGTAGACAGACTGTTGGTAAGAATAGAAAAAAAAGCCAAACAACAAGCAATTGTTAGTTGATTGCTACTTCCCAGTTCTGCAGGTATTACAAGCTCAACGAAGACAAAAAAAAAAATGCAGACGGAAATTTGATGCTTTTTTCTGTTTTTTTTTCTCATTTTTTTTGTTGGTTTTAAGCAAAAGTGACAAGTATTTTCATATTGTTTAAATTACTTCTTTTTATATTCGTTTTGTTGTTGTTGTTTTTGGTTTTTGGTTTTTTTTGCATTGTCTGTCTGTGTATTACTCTGTTGTGTTGTGTAATTGTATTCGAAATCTAACAACCGTAATAATCTAGACATAGACGCAGTAGCCGTAATAGTGGAACTAATACCCTTCTTTTCTTCTTGTTCTGCTTCTCTTTCTCTTTCTCCTTCTTCTTTTTCCATTCTATTGTCACTGTGCTCTTCTCCAGCTTGACCAAACCCATCTTCATCACTCTAAGTACTGTGTCTCTGTCTGTGTTTCTGTTTTTTTTTTAAATGATATTCCATTACGTAGTCAACCATACGTTAAAGTATATTGTAGTAAACGTAATAACGTAATAATTGGTTTTCTGTTATATTGTTACTACAACGTTTTCTATTGCCGCTTACCACTTACCGCTTACCTACCGCTGCCATTGCCGTTATTACAACAGTTTTATTAGTGAAAATACCTGAAAATCTTCTCGTAAGCCATTTAGTCTCAACATTTCAAATCCATCCGCATACAATTGGCGATTTTTTTGTTTTAATTTTTTAAAGAAATTTGTTTTTTGGTGGAATTAAAAGTGTCTGGGGATCTCTTTTTCTTTTATAGTTGTTGTTCTGAAAAGTGTTTAATGGTGACTGGAAATGTTAATTGAAATGAAAGTTTGAAAAGGAATTTAGAAATTTAGGCTGTCTGTGTAAGCCATAGACAACAAAGCCTGTAGACATGGCCTTGTAATCTTTATTACAAATAATTTTTATAAGTTTGTTAGTGATTACATTGCTTCTGTCTTAGGTAACTAAAGGTCCCTTAAATTAGCCATTGTAATGCCATCATTAGAAGAAAATTATACCCTCTAGACTCCTCTTGCTACTGCCTCCGTTGCGATGAAATTTGGTTATTGGAAGCTGATTAAAAAAACTTTTCTAAGTGGTAAATTATGCTGGTGATTTGTCCATATTTATCTCAACCCTTAAAGATGCTTCTCCAATTGTCTATAAGTGAAGCCAGTGAACACAATATGGTAGCTAATGCTCTACAGGTTAAGCTTATACTGTTGACTTGGAAATATAAGATCCTAAAAGTCAATTCTCCAAGACTGGGAAAGTTTAATGCAGTTTTTCCTTTACTACTCCTCCACACCTTTAGGAAGGCAGGAGATCCTTAAAAGTGTCATGAAAGTTTATACAGCTAAGCGTGGTATTAGTAAGATATGGAGGCTAAAACCTCTTCGTTACATCCTTGCTATACAGAGCGGTATTTGAATAGATTTCGCTGTATTGCAATGCAAATGCACGATTAAAGATGGCATCAGAAGACAATCTTACAATTAACTACTGCCTCCGTGGACGAAAGCAATCATGCGTACATACAAATTTACATACCTTCATACAGACAAAATTGTTCATTACAACTGTTCAATCAGGATTACGACCTAGCTTCTCACAGCACTTACATTGTGTGTGTTAATTTTATATATGAGTGGCGGGACCTACGGTTTAAAAGTCGACTCCGAACGACAGATTTTTGAGAAACTCTTTCATGGCATATTTTATTTTAACGCTCAGAGGTTTTGCCAGAAATCTGCTGAGAGGAAGTTGGCGAAGAATTTTTGTTTGTTCATATTTCGTTTCGATATCTCACGTCTAATAAGCCTACACAATACCTACTAGACTGCGGCACTTTACGTCAGACTTAATTGACTTTCTATTGAGCATCTCCTGGATCAGCAGTCAACATTAATTTTTCACAATCTACGCCAGTTTTCCATTCTTCTAAGACAGTATAACTTTCTCTCTAGCATTCCAAAGTCAAACCTTAGTTGTTGTTCTCAGTTAAAAAAATGACGACTTTAGAATATTCTTTGAGACTAACTCGCCTGTTTGCCCATGAATGTTGCCTATTCCTCTGGGGAATGGTAATACGAAAGTCGTCATAGTCTAGTAGATACTGTATTTATATTGTTACGCATGAAGCCGGGGATCAAACCACATCTTAGACATCTCGCACCTAACGAAATATGAAAAAATATTTCCTCGGCGATTTTCGCTCAGCAGTCACGCTGGTAAAAACTCTGAAATAATAAATAAAAATTAAAATGAAAAACCTCTCAAAACATCTATCTTTAAACTGTCGATCCTGCCACTCTTGGATAAAATTAAGACACACTACATGGGTGGTGGCGAGAAGTTGGGTTGTAATCCAGACTAATGGATTAATGTAATGTCCATATAAGTTAAGTAATCTGTTATAACCACAAATAAATTTATAATAAAATGAAGACTTTAAAAAAATCTACACAATATATTCCCCTTTATTGCAAAACGTTTTAATTGTTCTGTTTAAAAATAATCACAGAAATTCAAAAATAGTTTTCGTTTTTATTCTCCTGCAATAAAACTTGATTTTTCGACAAACTAAAATTTCTATTTACACAAGTTTTTTTTTGTTGTTTTTCTATTTATTTTAACGTTATATTATGACAAAAAAATAAATAAAAAATATATAGAAATTCTTCTAAATAAACATTCCAAATAAATGCTGAAATGATATCGTGTTGCCGCAAATAATCTGTTTCCGCAATAATAAATGAAAAAAAAAGCAGCTTCAGCAAAAAAAATCTGTTTTTTTTTTATTTTCAAATTTATAAAAACAATATATAAAACGGCAACAACAACAACAAGAACAATAAAATTTCTAAACAGAAATTATTATTAAACAAATAATAATAAAAAAAATGAAAAACGTGTACACATGTGTTGTCGTGGCTGTGAGTTGTATTGTTTCAGCAAAATTAACAAGAATTTCTTGCTTCAATTTGTCACATGCCAGTGATGATATGCGAGCAGCAGTAAATCGAGTCAAAAAAAGATTGTTTCATGCGATAAGAAAGAATTCGAATTTGAGTTGGCAAATGTGTGCTGCTCTGGGTGAAACTAGAATAGGAAATTCATTTGTGGCAACATGACTTATGATTTTGAAATCCATGATTAGAGTTACAAAAACAAAAAAAAAAAAGAGAATAAATACAGTATTTGATAAAGAAACCAAAACTAAACGAATGAATATCAAATATTAAAGTGAGGAGAGCGCACAAAAAAATTTGTTGATTTTGTTTGCTTTATAAAGTCTAATCTTTTGATTAAAGAAATTATTATTCAAGTGCATTACTTACTTGCTTAATTGAACATTACAACGTCTTGATCAGGATTAAAATCTAGCTTCTCACAGCATCCATAAGCGATGAGCGATCTACTGCTTAATGCGGTCAAATTTGATAAAATTTCCATGGTAATTTTATATTAAAACTCAGAGTAGTTTCCAAAACAGTTCATCATTATATTCTCAAAGAATACTCTGAAGCAGTAATTTTTTTTTTTTTGAACTGAGAACAACAGCACAGTGGAAATGCATGGCTTTGGAATGCTAGAGAGGAGGTTATACTCTCTAAGGAGAAAAGAAAAATGGCGTAGATTGTAAAAAATTGATGTTTACTGCGCCAAGAGTTTTGTCCTGGTCCAGGTAATGGTCAGTAGGAAGGGAATTTAGCATAAAGTAAATTGCTGTGATTGGTTTCGTCTGCACTGGCACTAGTAATAAAATTGTCAGATTGTCTTCTGACTGTCTATAATCTTGCAGTTGCATATTATGCAGCTACTTGTGCACGCCAGACGTTTGAGTGCTGTTCGAGAAGTATTAGCCGGGTGCTAAACCACTCTCGTCTAATACGTCAATACACTACCTCCTACACTACCTCTATTAATTTAACTTGCAATTGCTCATTAGACGAAAAATCTGTAACAATTTATTGCTCAGGATTTGTTATGTTTTTTGCGAATTCTGGGTCTTTTTTATCGGAGACACAAACCTCAATTGATATCTATTTGCTTACCAACATTACTTAATTGCTCCTATATTTCTCTCATACCACAAAACATTTTCTTGTACAAGATTCATTCATGCTTTCAATCGTTCATTCCTTCAGTCCTACATTTTGTTCATTATTATCGTTCGTTTTTTCTCATTTTTTTTTTATGAATTAGACAGTATTTCCGTTTACATTTCGTAGTTATTGTATAAAAATCTGTGTTTCACATTTTTTAAAATTTTTTTTTTTTAATTATTTGTTTACATTTAATAACAACAAAAATGATAAGAATAACTAAAACAACAACAAAAACATTTTATTTTTATTTTAAGAAAACAATTTTAGTATGTGTGTATGTATCTGTGTTTTATTTTATAGAAGAACATAATGACCCAGTTCGTAAAATGAAATTGAAATTAAAATAGAAACAGAAACAGAAATATAATTAGAAAAGGGTTCTCAAAGAGAAAAGCGTAGGCATTATTTCAATATTCTTAGTTTATAATGTAAAATCGTACAACAACAATAAAAAAAACTAAGAGGCGGATGAGATAATAATCTCAAGATAACCCTGACCTTTCATAAGAAAAATAAAGAAAATTTTTGTTTGTTTTTATTTCAACAAAAAAAAATTTTTTTTTTTAATTGAAAAATTCCTGGAAAACCTTCTATAAAAACGTGAGTTGAGTTTGCAAAGCGAAATTTCCCAGTGTTTTCGTGTTAAAATTAATTTAAAATCTATGTTTTTCCAGCTAAAAAAAAATTAAAAAAAAACAACAATTACTGCCTGTAAACACACAAATTTTGCATCTCTCTAGTGTTGCAGCAATGTTTAGCAACATCAAGCACTAGCAAAAGTAAAATTTCTTTTTTTCTAACAAATACTCTCTCAAAATAACCGTAAACTTAATAAAAAAAAAAAAAAAAGAAGAAAAACGAATTTGTTTCCATTCAACGAAGTTATTAAACGATTCAAACGAAACAAAGCATGGTGCGCATGACAAATACGGCTACAAGCAACGAACCAGTCGCAACTCAAGCAACACAACAGCAAACACCACAACAACCGCCACAGCAGCAGCAAGCACAGTCACAAAGAACACAAAAGCAAAACAACTCTTTACAAAAATCACAAAATAAAAATTTCAACAGCAACAACAACAACAATAACACAAATAATAGCAACAACAACAATAACAATAATGTGGCATCAACCTCTTCGTCTACATCGTCTTTAAATAGTTTGTCGTCCTTGTCCGTAGAGCCGACAAGCTCAACAGGCGGCATAGTTATGGTAGTGCCACAGCATCAACAACAGCAGCAGCAGCAGCAGCAACAACAACAACAGCCGCCACAACAAGCTGCACCACCACAACCAACTGCAAATCAACAACAGTCGCAACAACAACAACAATATACACAACACATGCAACATGTTATGCATCAACATCACCAGCAACAACAACAACAGCAGCAGCAACAATTATCGCCTTCTGAAGCTGGCACAAATCCTCCATTGCCAGCTTCACCGCCGCTGTTGCAACAGACCCCAGCCCCACCACAGGGTGCTCAACTAGTACCCTGTGCGGTACATCATCCCCAGCAACATCAACAACAAATGGCCTTAGTGGCAGCCATGCAGGCACATATGGCTGCTACCGGTGGTGCACCAATGCCGCCACCACCTCACATGCACCATCATCATCATCATCATGGTGGGCCACCACCACCAACACCGCCACATGGACCACCACAACATGGACCCTCACAGCCTACACCGCCCATGGAAAATGGTCATGGCGGTGGTCTCTCACCAAGTGGCTCTACTGCCAGTAGTGTAAGTTCCAATAGTGCTGGTGGTGGCAGTGGTGGTGGTGGTGCTGGTGGTAATAATGGCAGTGGCGCTGGTAATAACGGTATGAATAATCCAAATAATGTTGTTGCTGCCGCAGCTGCACCGCCACCACCTCCTGGTCCCGGTCCACTCTATATACAGTATCACGGTGAATTCTATCCGGCTGAATATTATTTGGCACCACATCCCCATGAGGGCATTTGTCCCCAACATGCACATCATCATCAGCCCATGTGTGCTATTCCGGGAGAATATGGTAAGAGTGCATTTTTAAAGTAAAATATTATAAAATATGTTGCTGAAAAATATGTATAGCAACATGTATACTTTGTATTTGCAACATGTAGCTTGGAAATAAAATGAATTTTTATTTTTGAGGAAAATAAACGTTCGCTAAAAAAACTAATTCATAGATAGGATATCTCTTACATACATACATGTTGCTAAAGAGTTGAAGGAGTTTATTTAAGGCTCCCAATTCACAATTTTCACTTTTTTAAAAAATTATGTTTAGCAACATGTTGCTAGCAGATCCAAAAAGTTATTTAATACAGAAACAATGCAAATAATTCCTTTTAAGTTGTTTGCTGTTTCAAATGATTAGAATTTATGTTTTCTATAACGTTTTCAAAATGTTGCTGCCATGTTCTATATATCAAGCGACCCTTAAAGGTCCTTAAAACTTTTGTGGAGTACTAACATAAATTAATTTCTTGTAAATTATCAGACATTCTCTCGAAATATAACTTTTGCAAAGGGAAAAATACATTTTTAGGAATACAAAAATACATTTCTTTAAAGAGAAAGTTTATTGTCTGTCGTAGTTTTTTTGTTTTTTTTTTTTTTTGCCTAATTTAATCTAATGTTTCATAAATCTTCTTTCGTAATTAATTTTAATTTGCTAGAATTTATGAAAAGTCATCTCGAATCCATAAACCCTTATACATCCATCCCGTCCAACCATTTAAGCTGCTGCCATAAAACATTTGAAAACACAGGCGCAGGTATAGGACAACGACTTGTAATTGTCCAAAGCTAAACTCCTACAAATGATAGATGAGAGAGGGATGGAGAGGGAGGCAGAGGGAGAGAGAGAGAGAGAGGGTGGGGGAGGGAAAGTGAGCCTTCATAAAAATATCTTAAATGTCTTTCAATTTCATTTCATTTGTAGTTATTGTTGGCGTAGAGTATGGTGTACAACCAAAACCTGGCCAATAAGAATGTTGTTTAACTGTATAGACAGACACACAGAAAAACAAAAGCAACCAGCAACCTAGCAATAGCAATAACCAGACGAACAGCACTCTGGCTATAAGCAAAAACATTAGCCCCAAAGATTAACACCAAATAGGATTTCATGGTACACAAAATTTTAGGCTCATGCGGATACAGGAAAACACCAATAAATACCCAACTAACGAACTGAACACACAATTAGAATTCTTTTGGAACAAAAAATGCCTGCCTTTTTGCAAAAAAAGCAACCACAACAACAAAGTGACATAAACGTTAAAGTTGAAATATTGATGGCATGAGGTAGATATTAAAGGAAGGAAGGCAAATGAAAGACCATTTCAATGCGTCTAGCTGAGAGACAAATAGTGATAAAAACGTAAACGTACCACAACAAAGTGTATAGATGAACTCACTGTCAGACAGACAGACAAAGAGACAGACTGACAGAGAGACAAGACATGTGGACGTATGAAGTAATTATTGCTGCTGTTGTGCTAAATGCCGAAACAACACTCGTAACGTGTGTCTGAGAGAGTGTGTCATTAACAAATCCCAACACATTAGAAGATTTTCCTATTGTTTTTCCCTTTATTATTGCCAGCATTTGTTTTTTCTTTGTTTTTTAATACCTAAAGTTGCTTTAGTTTAAATAGCTTAGGATAGTCTCACCTTGTACAGTAACACACATAAGTAGACAAACACTTAAAAAATAAGTTTCAAAGTAATGTTAAAAAACACATACAACACACAAACAACTGTAAATTCAATGGAATTTTTTGTTTTTATTAATGCTGGAACCTTGCCTGGGCCACAACATACGATGTCATTTATATAAAGGCCTTTTGGTACTTTGATGTTCTTTTCGAGCACTTTTTTGTACAATTTGGTGGACGTTAGGAAATATCTGACACGATTTTTAACATTGCTCCACTAATTTAAGCATTAGAAAATAAATTTGATTATTTTGATACTTTTTAAGACACTCTGTTGGTAGCTTTTTTTTTGGTACATTTTTGGTACTTTGTATTGGTACTTTTTAATAAAAATTTGTGTAGAGCGCAGTTTAATTTTATTTTAATTTTTAATTTTAATCCTTAACGCCTTTGTGTATACCTATGTTCCATTTAAGTGAGTTTAATAGCCTAAGAAATCAACCTCATATGGGCCACTTGCATATTTTAAGTGTTTTATAGCACAGGGAGCTGGCTTTATTGTCTATAGATACTCTACTCTACATCCTTATGATCCTTATATCCTTATGTAGTTGTATGTCAGCTTGTCTATGCTTTTATAATATATCTTTGTGTGTGTGTGAAAATACGCTTATGAATGTATATGAGTGTTGTAATATGGTTACCAGCAACATATGCTATCAAAATCGTTCTTTCCAATGCATAAATTAACGAAAATAGGATTTTCATTTTCGTCTACATCGTCTGCCAACTCTCTTGCAGCCCATTCCGAACGACTTCATAAAGCAAATGGTGGTGGGGCTATAGAGAGACAGACAGCCAAGAGCTTTTGTGGAATACAAAGGACAAACGCATATGGGCCATTTCACATTGGTAGACGAAAAGATGTTCGATTTTGCATTTTGAAATGAAAGCTGCCACATATGTTTTGTGGTCTCTTTTTGTAACACATTTTATGAACCTTAAAGACTCATCGTTTAACTATCAATGCCTTCATTATTCAATGCCAAAACGACGTATCATCAGCAAAAGTATCGAACGCACATATTTTTTTGTACCCACAACCCCGACTCCTTTAAAGATTTTCGTTGGAAAAAAGTTTTCCTGTTTGAACTTTTCTAAAATAAAAAAAAAAAATGGTTTTTTGCTGATGTTTTATTTGATGGTTTCGAAAAAAAGGAAAACTTTTAACTAAACGTTCTCATACACTCTCTCCAACTCTTTTCGAGATAAAAAAAAAATCTGTAAAAGAAAAACTTCAAATTCTATTACTCAACTGTCATTTATCTTCTTACGAATGAGTTTTATTGCCAATCATGAGAGTTGCCAGACTAGCAATGCAAGCGAAGGTAATTTTAGAACTTGGGAACATTGGATGGTCCCCACGTCCTTTAGGGGCAGATATGCACTTTTATTGAGTCAATATTGGGTTAATATTCACGCATAATAATATACGCAATTCAACTTACTTAATATTCATTTGACAGCTGGTAAACAACAACATTGTTTTTATTTTGGTCGCGAAAATTAGTGTCGTTTGTTAGTTTCTTAATGCCAACAGAAAGTGTTCGTTTAATTGTAATATGCTCACTAAACACACTTATGACAGTGCTGCATTTGAAGTTTTACTCAATATTATAACAATTTGCGTATTTATTGCGCAATTATTAATTGAAACTTTATATGAAATATTGAGGCCAATAATGGCGGTTATTGCGATTTACGCAATAAAGGTGCATATCTAAACACCGTATAAGGAAGTCAAAATTTAATTGCTCAAGTTAAAATATGAACTAAGCTGAGAATTTGCTGGCAACATTTATTGCAACATTGTTAGTGAACAAAAAAAATGTTGAAATCTTTTAGCAATTCGCTTAAACATTGTATCTAAACATATTTTATGAAATAATTTTAATAAAAAGATACCTTTAAGCATACATTTACGTGAAGTTTGTATTCCAACATTTAGTAACAAATAAATAAAAACAATTTTTTGTTACAACATGTTGCTGAAACATGTTGTTATATACATAGATATTTCCATGGAAATATTAATGAGTATAGAGCCACCAGTTTTACTAATCAAATTATATCAACTGAGCAGTGATTAGTCTCCCCCTTGTAGTCCGGTGATGAGGCTGCCATATAAACCAAATGATTGGCTGCGATCCGTTCTATCTAATTACAAGCGATCGCTCGCAGTCACCCTAACTAGGAGAACTACATTTTTCTTCTCACAACTCGCTGAAACTTGACTGATTACAAAGATTGCCTAGAGGACTCATGTAAAGGTTTATTAGGTTAGGTTAGTTTAATATCTCTTGGGTTCACCCAAGTGATCAATCGAAGTATTATTCAGCCTGACCTCAAAATATATCTAATATAGGCGGTTTTCACTTGCAGAAAGAAAATTTTAATATGCAGGGCAATTATGTACTTCTGAAAAACACAAAAGTTGCTGCAAAATGTTGCTAACAACATGTAGCTGAGCTTCATAATTTTATTGTTGGATTTATGTAGTAAAAAATAAACATCGAAAGAAGAACTTGAGAAATTGAGAGATATTATGAAGCAAATGTATTTAAAATTATCTGCTTTTGTAATGGCACACAATGTTTTCAACAATCATGTTGCTAACAACATTTATTACAGCATGTTGCTGAAGATGGCTAATCAAAAATAAAGAGAGAAAAGACCAAGTTTTGTGTTATTATCTTAATGAAATTTGTTACAAGAAAGAAATGTTGCTAAGCATTTTGAAAGCCGTTAATGACTATAAATATAATAAATGAAAAGGTTTTGCAACTTAATGCCTAAATAAAGTACTGAGTTCAACTATATTTTTGATTTAATTCAGTAAGTCATTGTTTTCGTTATCGAAATAAATGTTTAGTTTAACTTTTGTTTGGTCAACAAGTTGCTAAACATTTATGTGAATTTGTAAGAACACAATTCACGAGAATGTTTTGTTCTATGCCACGGATAATATCCCAACTACTTTGAAGCTTTTAAATCTTTTCTATTCTCTTGCAACATTGTATTGCTAATACCACTGGCAACTCCGTTGCGTTACAAATCTTTCAAGAGATTAAAAAAAAGTTTATGTCAAACAGAGAAACAAAAAGAAAAAAGAGTTTTGTTAACATTTTTAAAGCATATTTAACTTGACTGTTGTTCTTATCATCAACGCCATCAATAACATTGACGCCAACATTATGATAATGTTGCGAAGGAAAGCAAAGGAATGTTGTGGGTGTGGGAGCCAGAGTATGGTTATTTCAGTTATCATACTCCGTTTTAAAACAGAGTTTTTTTCTTCTTTTTCGTTTTTTGTAAAAAGTGTGAAAATTTTCTTTTTGCTTGATTTGTTAAAGTTGATACTTGACATGGGGGATTTGCAACGATTTTCCAAGCCAGCAACATTTACAAATTTTTTTTCTTTTTTTGGAGTTTTTTTTGTTGTTGTTATTGCCGGGACAAGTGGAAAAACAAAACGTAAATTAATACGATTTAAGGATTTGTAATTTGATGCTCATTAATAATATTGTTTTTGTTTCAAAAAAAAAAAAAAAACTGTCACTTCTCTCTCTCTCTCTCTCTTCATTGCCATTAGCGTTTCTATTACAGTCTGTCTGGGTTATGAAGCAACAAAAACAAAAAAAACAGAACAAAACAAAAAACATTTCTTTAATCTCTTTTAATTTTGTGAAATTTATCATTAAAAAAAAACAACTATAATAACAACAACAACAAATAAAATTACAAACAGACAAGTGCTCATGATCTTTTTTCTTGCGCCATCATTTACTCGAACATCATAGATTGTCTCGTCTGTTGTTTAGCCCGACTACATGCCTAATAACTGACCAAAGACCCCGAGCCAAATACCCAGTCAGTCATTGTCTAATAAATAAAGCATAACAACAACAACAACAACATTGGCAAAGTCCATTAGAGAAATTTCTTTTCAAAACGAAAGCAAAAAAAGAAAAAAAAACAAGACATAAAGAAGCCAGAATGAATTAAAAGCAACACTAGTAGACGCAGACAGTAGATGGCTAAACATTCGATTCGCCTTTAAGATACAACAGCACTTGGACACTTCTGTGCAACATGATGTGATGGCCTGCTACTTGATTAATCGTTTAGTTAATTTGTCATTAGTCTTAAAGGTTTTACAACAACAACAAAAAAAGAAAACATAAGAAAAAAATAGAAAAAGAAAATAAAAGAGAGAGAGGAAAAAAGAATAGCCAAGAAGATAGTTAAGTATTTAGAAAAGTGTATTACAAAATGCAAATGTTGTTGGATTTGTAACAAACATGCTACTGCTACTGCTACAGCTACTTGTTTCTTCTCCAGTCCAATGTCTTTTGATATTAATGATGTCTAACTGTCCATTCATTTATCCATTTGTCTGTCTTTCCGCTTGTTCGTTACGACTTTGGTCACTTCTCCAGCAGTACAAGCATTAGTTCACTCCATTTGCTTGTGTCTTGTCAGTTGCTGTTCTGTTCTGTTTTGTTCTGTACTGTCGTCGTTTAATTTTTTCTACTTGATTTCATTGCTATGCTTTCCACTTCCTCTGACTCCCTTTTCTGGCCCTTTTGCTCCCTTTCTCTCACTCTCTTTCTTAAGCAGTTTCATTGTATTTGTTGGTTGGCATTTGAGTTTTTCTATAACAATTTATTTAAGTACTTTTAATGCTCGACTTCCGCTTGTATAGTCTAAACAATGGCCACTAAATGATAAATGAAGTTTTAAGGGTCCATTAATTTGAAGTTTTTCTTTCAAATGTTAAAAGATAACAAAACAAAACAAAAAAATTTGAATTGCAAATGCTCTAGAAAAATGTCAGCAACATGTTGCTAGTTTACCTTTGTCGGCAACATGTTGCTGGAACATTGCAGCAACGTTCTATTAAAAGTTTTAATCGATTTCAATTCAAAATAACATAATGTTTGATATGTTGCAGGAAACTTATGTTTATATCTTTCTGCAACATGATGAAACATTGTATCTAAACATATTTAGATGAGATTACGCTAAGAAAACTTAAAGTTTGTATTTCTTTATTTAAAAATAAACAAACAACAAAAAAAATTTGTTGCAATATGTTACTGAAACCTGTTGACAGGAAGTCGCTGAAGAAATAATTTTTCATATTTCGTTTTGTTCTAAATATCTGACCTGGGGCTTAAACCATGGCCTCATATCTAATACCTACTAGGCTGTAGCGACCTCAAGTTCCATTAAGTAAATTGCATCCGATCAGCATTCTAGTTTGGTGATGAGGCTACCTTGTGAACCAAAAGACTTTCTGGCTGCGATCAATTAATCTAAGTACAAACGGTTGCTAGCAACCGCCCTAACTAGGAGAATAAACCCTGTATTTGCTTCTCACAACTCACCGAAATATGACCGGTGTTTATCATAACCTAGAGGTCACCATGTAGAGTTTATCTTCTTAATTGCATTTGAATTTCCAAAACCAAAAAAAAATTTTGATCTTTTTATAAATTTGGAAACATGTTGCTAAACAACATTTTTTATTTTCATGGTAAATACGACACTGCAACATGTTGATTATCATAGTTACCAAAGTAAAACAAAATTCTTGTACAATCGCAGCTTCAAAATGTTTCTAAAAATATGTGATAAACAATACTTTAAAAAAATATTCTGTGAACCTTAAGAATTTAATTTTGTTTACCATTTATATTGACAAAAATTAAGAGAAATATGTGATGCCTTCCAAGCATAATTTTGTTTAAATAATACTGCAACATGTTGCGAAAAAGTATACATTTTCTTAAAAAATTTAACATTTTCTTCATTTAACAAACTTTTAGAACATATTGTTACAAAATGTGTCAACGTCTTAACACAAACCAACCTTAGCAGCATTTTTTCTTTTATTTTTTGTGTTTATTTATTGCAAGATTTATGAAATTATGACAGTAATTTGAATTTTAAATGCATGCATTATTTTTCGTTCATTCTGTTTCTCATTTCATTCCGTTTTACAAAATCTAACATTATTTTTTATGAATGCAATCACACTAGTGGCCTTGAAAGTAAAATTTCAGATTTTCTTCTTATGCAACATTTTTTTTTCTTTTGTTTCATACTTCAGCCATTCAAAACATCCCATCATCTTAACGGTGTTATAACATTACATAAGGATAAAACGAAAAAAAATAAAAGAAACCAAACCAACAAACTTTCAATTTTACACAAAAAAAAAAAAAAAAAATTAAAGAAAACGAAAGAAAAAATCTGAATAAAATAAAAAGAAAAAAAAAAAACGAGATGGCAAATATAAATAAAATTTATTCACACAGCTGTGGTTTTCCTTCATTTGTCATCACAAAAGCGTATAACGAGTAACGAGTACGACTATACATTTGCAAACGCAAAAACAAATTCACTTTTATTACCAACATTTTGCATAAAAACCACTTTAGATTGCCACATTTATACCCTGGGAAATAATGTTGCAAGGCAAAGAAAACGAAAACGTAAAGAAAAGTTGAATTTTAAACAGAATAATAACAACAACAATAACAAAAACAATACGAGCAACAAGAATAGCGCGAATTAAATCTTAATGCATTTTATTAGGTTAGGTTTTATGCAAAAATCGGAAAGAAAAAAAACATCTACAGAAGCAATTTAAAGAAAAATTTTCATTTATTGTAGCATTTGTATTCACACAGAAAAGTGTTACGATGCTGTAATTCGTTATTCGAAAAATATAAATGGAAAGCTGGCAAATAAAATAGAAATAATACTCTCAAATTATTGGTAATATTTACCATATTAATGAATTTCAAACAATTATCTAAGGGCAATTTATCGTTAATTATAAAATTTCCTTTAGAAAGATTTACGTTTACTAAAGTTTTCGTAGGATAATATTTCGATAGCTGTAGTTTGTTAACATTATAATTCTTTACAAACCATTTTTCCATAATGATAATTTCAAAAAGATTTTTCGATAACTAGAATTTACATGGAAAGTTTTGAAAAACAAAACATATAAACTAACGAATAAAAAGTATTTAACTTTTCGATAACGGAAAATTTCAATTCAATACCAATTTTTCGATAACAATAATTTATCATAGAAAATATTTCAATGACAACAATTTTCAATAAAAACATTTCGATAACAACTTAAAAATCCATAAAAATGCTCGATAACAACAGTTTCTTTCAAAAAAAAAAAAAAAAATTATTCGATAACAATAAAAATTAAAATTCCATAAAATTGCTCGATAACAACAGTTTCTTTCAAAAAAAAAAAAAATTTATTCGATAACAATAAAAATTTTGCAGGATCAAAAATATTTAAAAAAAAAAAATATTCAATTTTAGAATTTCTATAGAAAATTTCTCGATGACAACTTTCTTCTATAATCAATTTATAAGTTACAATAAATAACAAAAAAAATCTACGTCATTTTTTTGCATAAAAATGTTCGATAACAACAGCTTTTTACAAAAGCAAAACTGTTTGATAACAACAAATATTTACGGAAAATTTATCTATATACCAATTATTTTCTATAGAAAATTTTCCGATAATAACAATTTTCTAAAAAAAAAAAATTTTTTCCACAGAAAATGTTTCGATAACAATAATTTATCTTCAAACAATTTTTCGACAATTTTCCACTTTCAATAGAAAATGTTTCGTTAACAATAATTTCTGTTGAAAGTTTTCGATAACAACAACTTTCAATTGAAAATTTATCGATAGCTGCAATTTTCTATAGGAAATTATTCGATAACAACAATGGTTTAAAGAACTTTTTTGGATTTCATTCATTTTCATTCTAACAATTTTCAATAGAAAATGTTTCGATAACAATAATTTCTGTTAAAAGTTTTCGATAACAATAACTTTCAATTGAAAATTTATCGATAGCTGCAATTTTCTATAGGAAATTATTCGATAACAACAATCGTTTATAGAATTTTTTTGGATTCAAACAATTCTATTAACAAAATATTTTCATTCTAACAATTTGCAATAGAAAATATTTCGTTAACAATAATTTCTGTTGAAAGTTTTCGATAACAACAACTTTCAATTGAAAATTTATCCATAGCTGCAATTTTCTATAGGAAATTATTCGATAACAACAATCGTTTATAGAACATTTTTGGATAACAATAATTAAAAAATACATTTTTAAATTCCTATACAAAATTTTTCGATAACATCAATTTACCAAAGTAAAATGTTCAAAAAGAACGATATTCTTTTGAAAATTTTCTATAACATTAAGTTTTCATAGTCAGTTTTGCGATATTATGTATAAAATTTTCGATAACAACAACATTTTACAGAATATTTTTCGATAACAACAATTTACTACAATAAATAGTATTTGTTATCTTTTTAAATACTGATTTTTATAGTAAATTTTTTCGATAACTATATTTTCTACACAAAATTTATCGATAACTAAAACCGAATTTTTTTGAAAAACAACAATTTATGGATGCTAATGGAACTTTAAGACACTTCAGTTTTTTTTTTGTGCTTTTCTTCAATATTTATACGAAATATATTTCGCCACCGATCGTATAAAATGCAAAGGGACTAGACAAGTCGAATGAACATTACCGTGTTCAATTTTAATTTCGCTTTGCTTTTCGATATAAACTAGTCTCCATGGAAAATTTACCTAGAAATATAATTTCACACAAAAAGTTTGTGTATGCAATGTTTCGATAATTATAGTATTATATAGAAAACTTTTCGATAACTGCAGTCGTTTGTAGATAATTCTTCGTTAGGTTTAATTTACTGAAGGAAATTTTAACGATAACGATTTAAAAAAATAAATTAACAATCTAAGAAAATATTTTTATCGACAACTACTATAACACTGGATCCAAGAATATTTTTCGATGAAAACTATTCTCTATACAAGATTCATTAATAAGTATAATTGACTGTTAAAAGTTTATGGTTAGAAAATGTATCGATAAATATTTTACTGTATACAATCGGTGGGGCATTTACTAGGTGAGTGTAAAGAGGTTAAGATTTTTGAACTCATTGTTCTTCTGCAGTTTAAAAAACACCGCCGAATGACGACCATTAGATTTGTAGACGCATGAGGTTAATTTTAGTGTTTTGACACCAAGTCAATGCAACAAAAGGCACAGAATAGCGACAAATTTTTTGGCACAAATATATAACCAAGTCTTAATTGTGTCCCCCTTAAGTGGCACAACCACCTAAATCAACCGGCCTACAGCTTTAGATGTTAACACAACAGAAATTCATTGTTTTTCATTAAAATTTTAACGCTATGATATGATGCCGATTATGCCATAGACACAGCATGAATGAATATCGCGGTCCATGGAAAAAAAGAGAAATAAGAAATGAAAAGAAGCTAAGTTTACTTAAAAATTCGTTCTGCTTTACAGTGTATTTGTAAGTAAAATTGATTTACTGGGTCATTAAATTTTCATTAAGAATAAATTATCGATAACTTTTAAGCTTAAATGCTGCTTAGAAAGCATATGAGACGAAAGTCTTTAATAGAAGACACATGTTTTGTTTCTTCTTTTTCTTTTTCTGTTTCTTTTCTTTTTGTTTTTCTAACAGATGATGAGTTCAGACAGATGATATCATATTTGAAATATGTTAGAGGTCGAATAGTGTACAGACCATGAGTGTAATTAAAAGTGTTAAAGGGTCATCGATATTTATTTGATAATAAAATTATCTATGAAATATTGAAATGACTCGATAATGATGGTTTTTTATGGTGTGGCGAGAGAAACTACAATACTTTTAAGCCTGTGTTATGCTATTGAAATGGTTTTCAGCAAAAGGGTTTTGAAAATGATTTCAAATGTTTTTTCAAAGCCTATTTCTACCAAGACTCCGTACATTAAATTAAAATTAAATTAAAAGTTCGAGTTGGAATTACTTCCTCAGAGTTTGAATTCATCAGGATAAAATGAATTCGGAAAGGTATGACCAGTTCCTGCTGAGGAGTTGGAGATACTCTTGCATTTAAGTGTCCAAGGGCCAGAGACGAATGCTATGGTTAGGGAAATGGCAGTCAAGTTTAGCATCCGTTGTTGGCTTACTAGGTGAACACTCGAGGGTTCAAACTTCAGTATTAAGAAGTATATCTTTCGGCAAGCGTTTCGTTCAACTCTTTTTGCCAAACCCTTGCTGTTGCTAAACTCAATCACCCCCTGCTTTTTAGTAAGAAAATAAGAAAATTTAAGTAAATTTTCTTGCAAGCATGTCAGGGTGACAGTGTTGATTTTTCTTATTAAATGCTAGAAAAACAGAGCAGTAGAAAACAATGGACAATGAAATAACAACGGAAAGGAAAAAGGAACTTTTTATTCAGTGTCAAGTATTTTTCCTGTTCATATTTTTCAAATGCTTTTCTTGTCTCCTTTTTTTAGTTTTTTTCAGTTTTTTTTTTAGTTTTTTTCCAAGTCATTGTTAGCAAAATGCTTAAGAAAAATGCTTTCCCTAAGAGAGCTCTATAAGTCCTTTTCTACTATGCTTGGCAGTGTTTTATTATTTCGGCCACACTGTCTTGTTACTGTTGAACGAACAAAGGCAGACTAACAACAGCAGCAGCAGACAGAGTAGTGGCAGTGGCAGTGGCAGTAACGCAATGACGACAAGAGTTTTTTGGCTTGTAAAAAAACGGAAAAGGAAGAAAAAGTAACAGAAAACATTACAATACGATTCAGCTCAAGACGACGTTTGTTTGTAAAATCAAGCGTCTCAACATGTTGTATTAAATTCGTGGTGCCCAATGCTGCCATTGTAGTTGCGTTGCGTTAAGTTCAGCTGAAGTTGAGTAGAGTTCAGTTCAGTTCAGTTCAGCTGTAGTTCAGTTGACAATGTTGTTTGTCAATTTGTCAAATGATTTGGATAAAATTATTAATGAAGTTTTTTTTCGGATTTCTCTCCCACTTCTCTCTCCTTTTCCTCTCGACGCTTTAGGGATTTGCTATTAAAGTATCCACATAAAGGAAACAAAAAAAAGGACAGAAGGACAACAAATCCAGTCCCTTTCCACATATTTTTTTTCTGTAACAAACGAAAAAGTTTTAAATAAAAAGTCATCAAATAAAGAAATCAAGAGAAAGAGAAAAGAAAGGGAGAAGAAAAGAAAAATGGAATGGCATTACAAATTTAGGGATTAGTTTTACAGTTAGTTTTCTAACAATAATAAAAATAAATCGAAATGAAAATAAAAATCCTGAATCCAGTATCCAAATCGATATAAATAATTAAAACATAAAAAACTTTCTTGAAGAGAATAATTTTTCATTTTCCTTTTCCACAACCCCATCCTTCAAAATTATAATCATTAGAGTCCACAGTTAAGGTCAACAGTTGGATGAAAAAAGTTCACAAATTTCTTTAATCACTTGAAAGCATAGTTTAAACCAAAAATCTCTATAAAAAGCTTAGAGTTCGAACTATTTCGGGTGCAGCCTTTAGATCTTAACTGATTGGCATATGCTGCGACTCGTTTTATGTACACTCGTGGCAGATTTGTGTCTAATTAATATGGGAACCTGGTCACAGCAGGTAGACTGCTAATATCAATCCACACATTACTGCAGGTGTTAAACTTTCATTTAATCAAAGGTATTATACGGTGGCTGACAAATTCTGGATTTGAGAAGAATCTTACTTCATTAGTAGACTCATCCGACGTAAATTGAATAGAAATCGTTCCAATTAAATACCCCTGTGGGATCGTAGAGACTTCTATGTTAGTGAATGAATAGACTTACGGACTGAGTTCGCTTACCTGCAAATGACTTCTGTAAAGGTTGTAGATAGTTTGAAGGAGCGTATTATTGTCCACGTTAACTGCCAATGTCCCTTTCAGGCTCAATGAAGACTTCTTTCATTTGATTCACCCTTTCTCAATAGTCTAATGCAGCTATCGTTACAAGCTTTGAATATAGAGTTCGTTTAGCTTGAATCTAGCGGAGTAACGTTTTAAAAGAGAATCTTCGATGCTGATAGTGCAGACGTGTTAACCAGAACTTGTCAGTCTCCAGAGGCGTTCTGTGTTGTTACAATGGGCCGCTATGTATGCATGTTCATGTGAGCTTTGATTTAACAAAACTATCACTTCCTCCTATAGCTATCTCTTTGGGTTCCGTCCCTCATTATTCCTGTTTAGAATAAGAAAGGACTTTGAAACTTTTTTCTAAGTAGAAATATTTAAAACAGTTTGTGGAAGTATTTCTCAGTGCGCTATTTTAGTTTTGAATCCATTTCGTCTAAGCTTTGGTAAGCGTCACAGGCTCACAGGTCTTATAAGCCAATACAATACCTACTAGACTACGGTGAGTATTCAAAGTATACATACAGATACTGAAGGCAGGGAATCTGTAAGTCATATTCGAGATTGAATATGGCAAAGATAGGGGTACATTGTAGGTGGCAACAAAGCTCACGTTCTTGCAAAGGCTGATGCAACAGAAAATTCGAATGAATTCATAGTGAGTACGACATTCCTGCGAAATTGGCACCCACAAAAACATTACTCATTTGCAAAGGAAATATAGGCTTATGAAGCCACTTGTATAGAAACTGGTGCGCTATGCATATATGCAGATCAAGTCTTAGAAATATTAAAGCAATTACAACCAGAAACTGGCCACTGGGCACACACGACCAGAGGTTGGGAATACCTCACAATGATGTGATGTGGAGAACACAGAACGGTTTCTCTGCCGTTTTCTGTCAGTTCTGACAAACTGCTCTTGACACACAAAATTTGTTGACAGAACGAGTCTAGCCAAAGATAAAAATGGTTGAGGAATGGCAGCTAGTAATTCTAGTTGCATGACGGAATAGACGCTAGAGACCTTATAGGATTCAAGTAAGCTAGGTTTTTGAAGGTGGCGTCTAGACTTTCTTCGGTTGATCACTGCTTCTTGACTGCGTTCACCTGTGGCGTCACAACGGGCTGCTATGCGTGCTCAAGTGAGCTTTTGGTATCAAGGCTACCATATTTACATAACCTAACCTAACTGCTTCTTTAGCCTTTAGCAGCCCCACGAAGTATCATCCTTATGATATCGGGACTCCATTTCACTGGTTTTTCTATGTGTCAATTGTTTCAGTGTGGGTTTCTACATAATATTTGTCTTCTTTTATAAACTGGAATTCCGAATACAATGCATTGTATCAGAAGCAATCCCTTTTGTTTAAACGTAAAGGCACAGAGTTTAAGGTTAAAAGTCTGTCTACAAAGTCGGTTTTATTTATGAATGACAATAAGGCAATATGATCTGCCTGATGTGACAATTTTTTATTATTTTTCTTATAATATTAACGTTTATTTTATTGTTATTTAATTGAAATTAATTTTTAAACAAATTTTTGTATTTTTACTTTACTTTCAGGTATGTGCTCTAAATGATTGACAATGATTGATCGGTTGATTGATCGCTTGATTGATGTAACTAATGACTGTATGTATAAAAAAAATTAATGAAATGATGTGAATTTAGACAAAAAAGAAACTGTTTTTACATTTGTTTTACAAAAATTATTTATTTCGACTGTGCATTTTTATGTGAATCTTTTAAACAATAAGGATTTATAGGCATTCGAAGCTGAAACTACCGGTGATCAAATGCAAATACCATAACAGACAAATATTTTATTTTTAATATAAGAACTTTGAACCCAAATCTAATGCAAAAAAAAAAAGAAATAAGCAGGCAAATGTATTACAATATTATAGAGTCCATTGGCTGCATATTTAAATGGAGTTGTTTTTTCTTTCATTATTGTTAAGCGCCCTAAGTGCTATCGATTTATATTTACAAAGATTTTATTTCAAATTTTTGTTTTTAATTTCTCCAACCTATTTAATGCACAATATGTTGCTGATACATTTTTATTAGGAAAAAAATCAGTTAAAATTTTTTTTTTTTTTCAAAATATTTCTAGAAATTTATTACTCCATCCACAACTTAATACAATTTTTTTTGTCTTAAATAAAGTCTTCCAAAATTCAATTCAATTGATGTTTTATGGCAGACATATGCAAACAATATTTCAAAAGAAACATTTTTTGTTTTGAATCTTAAATTTTTTTTTGAAAATTTATGCGTTTTTTCTTCATTTCTTTACAGTGTGTGGTACTCAATTAGTTTGCCTTGAGCTCATTAACCCATTTAAAGTGTGTTTTTTTTTTGTTTTTGTTGGTTTCTTAGATATGAAAGAAACAACAATGAGCACTTGTTTTGTTGTTGTTGTTGTTTTTCTCTTTTCCAATCATTAATTAATGATTTTTGCCATTACGACCATGGCAAGTCGAACAAAATAGAATTTTTTGTTTTTTGCAAAAATTAAAAAAAAAAACAAAAAAAAAAGAAGGAAATAAAATTTGCACATGTTTAGTCGATTTGATTGTTAAAGAGAAGAAAACCGACCGACAGAAAAAAAATTACATTTTTTTTAATTTTTAAATTGAAATTTATCCGAAATTTGTTTAACAAAGAAAGCCACACACATAAAGCCAGTGCTTTAAAGTAATGAAATGTTGAGTTCTTTGCTTGTAAATTTTTTGTATTGTTTAACCGATATTTGAACGGCTAACTGACTGTTTAATCAACCTAAATAGATGAAGTTAGAAAGCCAAGTTTGGTCTGAGAATGATAATTAAATTCAGTCTACATTACCTCTTAACTTTCCGCTAAATCCTTGAACTATGCTCATAGAGTTCTGCCTGAACGACAGTGCAAGTTTCCAAAAGTCTAAGACTTTAACACTCTAACCAAGCTTTGTATTAAAAACTACTGTTAAAGGACTAGTAACGGCAACCAATTCTATGCCTTCAGGCATACTAGGTTAGGTTAGGTCGGAGTGTTAGCTCTGATAACACAAAGCTCACTTGAGCACGCATAGCGGCCCGTTGTGATGCCACGGGTGAACGCAGTCCCTGTACTGACCAAGTTCCACCAAAATCAGGGAAGAGGAAGAAGTTGGTCAGCGCAAGGGCTGCACAACAAAAGCACGACTACCCTGCACTGGAAAACCATCCAGAAAGTTTGATAAACGAAGCTATATCCTTCATATCAATAGATGATACAAGCTGACAAGGAATTGGGAGCCAAATAACCTATGTCTACACCTAGCAAGAGACGGGCACTGACAAAGAAAGTGGACAACAGTCTCCTCTTCCTCAGCGGATCTGCATCCACGGCAGAAGTCGTTAAATGGGAGTCTTATTCTTTCCGTGTGTCTACCCATGACGCAATGACCTGTAAGCACGGCCAATGTAGTCGAGATGACGTCATGACCAGGACCAAATAATTGGTTGGTACACCTTCTATCCATCAAGGGCCACGTGAGTCTAGCGGTGGAGCAGGACTCCTCATTGACCCAGGATAGGTTGGCGTCCTGAAGGAATTTCCGCGCAATATCCAACTTGACCGAGACAAGTGGCATGCCCAATTCAATAGAAGAGGATTCCGGAAGAAGCGCACCAGCTCTGGCTAGCTCGTCGGCCCTACAATTTCCCGGAATGTCACTGTGCCCGGGTACCCACACCAATGAGACACTGGTGAAGCGCCCAGAAAAAAGGTCGAGACAGCGGCGACATTCCCTAACGATCCTAGAGTTGTTCACGAAACCCGATAGAGATCTTATCGCAGCCTGACTATCAGAAAAGACCGAGACGCGAGTGAAAGGAGCACCGTTGACGAGAATCCATTGAGCGACCCGGTAAATTGCCATCACCTCCGCCTGAAACACGCTGCAGCTCAGGCATACTAACTGATATGAAATAAATACTACTGCAGGGCTTCTTAATCTTTAGCGGCTTATGCCATGGGGCTAATTTTTCATTTTCGTGTTTGGAGGTGGTTTGGTGTAGGGCCTAATGGTAGAGAGGAAGTGGAAAAGTTTTGGAAATTTAAAGCCCTTTTTATCCTCTCTTTTATACTATCTCTCCAGTAGTTTTTTGGATCCAAAATAAGACCCGATTCTGTACCCTTGTGAATAAAGATGAACACCATTTTGTTATAAACTTTAAGGCTTGATTACGTCTCCAGGAAAAGGTATGCCTTTCAAATCAATATACCACTATCATCCGCATAAAATTAAGAATGATTTGCTGTGCAAATGCCTCCACTCAAGTGGAGCTGCAACTGTGTTTACAATTATTCGAAAAATGTGCATCAAGCAGCGTTGTCGGCCTTTGTGTGAAGTTTGCGAAGTCTTCTAACCTCATTGAATCACACAATTTTCTAGGCAAATTGACTACCAAGAGATTCTCTTCACCTTCCATTGTTACATTCGTAATGGAAAAGTTAAGCCAGTGCCTTCTTTTAGCTAATAGTAGGACCTTAAAAGGCTTCTTGATCATCCTTCACTACAACCAATACATCTTCTCAAGGTGAATTGGTGCATATTGCATACCTATTTGTCTAGGAAATGCTATCATAACTCGATACTGAGTTATGAAAAAACTTAACCAATGAAACTGAAACAAATCAAAAAAAATCAATGAAATGGGAGATGCTTTGAGGCAGCTCTTAATTCAAAGAGATGAGAGAAACTCCATTTTAATCTTTGATTTACATTTCACGCATATTATAAAAACTACTTTCGCATGAACATCTTTAGGCTTTCTTATCTCATATTACAGGAATTACCTCTTCGGACACTGTTCTGTATGCTCAAGAGATGCTTAACGCAGGTTAAGTAGAGTACGGTCCACAAACCATTTTCTCTCCCTTTGACGTGCAACATTATGCGGGAATAAACGCGTGAACACTCTATTTATCTATTCACCCTTAACGCAAACTCGTCTGAAATCAATGCTCTGCTACACCAAAACTTTCCAGCTTACTTCTGTTACGTTGTAATTCCTTTAAGCAGCTGATCTTTAAAACAAAATTTTTGAAAGCCTCACTATTATATCGGGTCCGCCATCTAAGGTTTTTTTTTTTCAATTAACACTTAGCTCATGTCTGATTCGACAGATAATTAATTTTATCCCTCCGCTGAACGAATATGGTTGTGTATACGCTTGAACAACGCTGGGAAATATTGCGAAATTACTTTGAAAATCATGGTAATGTTGCAGAATGTGTGCGAAAATTGTGTACGGATTTTGGAAGAAGAGAAGCACCGTCAGCTCCGTATGTTCGTTATCTTGTGAAAAAAGTGAAAGAAACTGGCATCCTCATCGATAAACCAAAGCGTGAAAAGCCAAAAACAGTGCATACACCCGAGAATATTGCTGCTGTGGCAGAAAGTGTGCGTGAAGCGCCATCAACATCAATTCACCGTCGTTCTCAACAAGTGAACATTTCGGAGACATCATTGAGACGAATTTTGCATAAAGACCTTGGTATGATGCCATACAAAGCACAATTGGTTCAGGAGTTGAAGCCAATTGACCATCCAATGCGTTTTCGCTTCGCTAAGTGGGCCTGCGATCGACTTTCAGAAGATGCCGATTTTGGCAAAAAAATCATCTTTTCAGATGAAGCTCATTTTGATCTTGGCGGGTATGTAAACAAGCAAAATTGTCGCATTTGGGGTGGGGTGCCGTCAAAGATAAGTGTTACGCCGACAAGCCGGAGACAATTGACGCTTTAAAGGATATTCGTGAAGCCATTGGTGAAATACAGCTGCACACAATCGATAATGTGCTTAAAAATTGGACCGATCGTGTAGGTTACTGCATGGCCAGCCGAGGCAGCCATTTGAATGAAATTATTTTCCATTATTAACCGGAAGGATTGTGCTTTCAAATAAAAAAAGAAATTTGAGAAAATATTCAGTACATAGTTTCTTTTTAAAGCATTTTCAAAAAAAAAAAAGTTATTTGGCGGACCCTTTACTTAAAAGTACACACACATTCACAAATACTCATACGCTTTCTTAACATTGTTAACATGTGTTCAAAGTGTATGTGAATGTGGTTGTACAATAGTGGCTCTCTAAGTGGGCGTATGTAGAGTTTCTTCTTCTATACTTCCATGGAAAGTAAAAAAGAAGAAAACCTAAAGAAGTGTGATGCTATTAAGACTGCATATATGCATTGCATTTATTGTATGAGAAAGAGTGTATGTATAAGTGAGAGTACATATGTATTCATTTATAACAATTTAACCAAGCATGTATGTGTATATGTAATAGTGTGGTATTTGTATATGAGTATTGGTAACGGGGTATTATATGCTGCTATTAAGGCTAATGAGAAATTGTTTTAATTGAAAATGTGGTTTCTAAATAGATTGTGGAACCGTATGAACAAAGTGCTTGTCTGGTTTTTCTCATTTTTCTGTGTATGTGTGTGTTTTTTTTTTTTTTTGGTTTTGCATGAATAAATGAATGATTGGGTGATTGAATGAGTGAATGAATGTTTAAGTGAATGATTGATACGTAAGTATAGCACGAATAGCTGAGTAGTGTGTTTTTGTAATTGCACACACTTGTTGTTGTTGTTGTTTTTGCATTTTAAAAAGAAGAAGAATAAACACTTACAATTTTAAATAATTTGAAAAACGTTTCTTTTATGTTTCGTTTTCCAAAAGACCCAATAGTAAATTTATAGAAAGAAAAACGATATGTTTTGTGTGTTTTCAACAAAGTTCTTGAGATAAACTATGATACAAAGGGAAGTTACTATGGCAAACACTTTTCTGTAGTTTTTCAATTGGATTCCATTTCTAGTAGCTTTTTAATTATTTTTATTTTTTTTTTTGAAATTTACACTTCAACCCCTCTGCTGGCCTAACTCGCTCTCTTCACGCTTAGAATAAAATCTTGGAAAGAAAATTGGATCCAGAACTTGGTATGGCTCATGAATTGTATACAACAGTGGTCAGACCTAGCTTGACTTCAGATGGCTGTTATGGTTGGAATCATTTGCCAGGACAACAGCCATCAACTTGATACAGAGAATACCTTCCTCGGCGTCCGAAATATTGCTATCGCACTATGACGTCAAAAGGAATTGCAGTCTAGACATACATACATTTATACATACATAATTGGTCATTACAGCCCTTCAGTCAGGATTACGACCTACACCACTTATATTGTGTGCGTTAATTTTATACATGAGTGGCGGAACCTACAGTTTAAAGTCGAATCCGAACGACAGATTTTTGAGAAACTTTTCATGGCAATTTTATTTACTCTCAGAGTTTTTGCCAGAAATCTGCTGAGAGGAAATCGCCGAAGAAATATTTTTTTCATAATTTCGTTTTGATGTCTGATCTGGTGTTTGAACCGTGGCCTTACGTCTAATAAGCCGACACACTACCTACTAGACTACGGCGACTATATTCCGTCTAGACAGGAATGGCAAAATGGTATGACATACCCTGTAACAAAGTTGAAACAGATCTTCACGGATGGTTCGATAATTAATGAAGCTGTGGTCGAGTCATGTTTGTGAAGTTGGTGGGTATAGCTCATGCGAATAGGTCTACTCAATCATTGCAACATTCTCCAGACGGAAGTGTGGGCCATAGGAGCTACAGTGTCTGATGTGATGGCTTTATAAAGGATATTGTCTTACTTTCTGATAACCATTTCGATGTCAAAGTACTGGGTTCTAACATAGTGATCTCTAGGATTAGTTAAAGATTCCGAAAAGCTCTTAACGAAATGGCAAAGCGGTACAATTTTGAAGTCACATGGCTGTCGCGAAATAGTTACATTCCGAAAAATAGTTGATTTAGCTGGATGTGACATAACCATGAAACTTCCGGGGGAATTCTCTGCATTGGAAACCCCAGCTTAGTATTGAGAATGCAGTAATAGAACCCTAGCTAGCTATGCTTTTTGAGATGATTGCCAATTTAACTTAACCTGACATACAGTGTATCACTAAAGAGAGTATGCAACGATATATATATTTGAAATGATTGGAAAAATTGCTTAAGATTCACAAGACTTCCAACACCAGCCATATTTCTTGGATCGAGTCCAGTTTTCACTTTTCTTCACACTTTTTGATTCCCATATTTTCTCCAAACTTTGTGATTCCCATTTGAGCCAAAAAGTGTGAAGAAAAGTTAACACTGAGCTCGATCCAAGAAATATGGCTGCCACAGTAAAACATGGTGGTGTATCGGTTACGGTATGGGGGTGTATGGCAGCATCAGGTGTTAGAAATCTTGTGATTATCGAAGGAACTGTGGATAAGACGGTGTATTTGAACATTTTAAAAAACAACTTGCATCAAAGTGCAGCTAAATTGGGACTAACAGGATCATTTGTATTCCAACAGGACAGTGACCCTAAATATACAGCCCATATCGTTAGAGAATATCTTTTGAATAAACAAACAAAACAACTTAAAACTCCGCAGCAACCACCCGATCTTAATCCAATAGAGCATCTGTGGGATTATCTCGAAAAAAAAATCAGAAGTCATGTCATTACAAGCAAAGACACCCTTAAAGCTGCACTACTTGAGGAGTAGAATAAAATTCCACATTTGGTTACCCAAAATCTTATCACATCTATGCCATCAAGATTGAAGTGAGTCAAAAAGGCAAAGGGCTATCCAACAAAATACTAAATATCAGTCTGACTTCAAAAATTGAATCATAGTGCCAATTTTTGTGAACTGCATACTTACTTATGTGACCTGAATTCTAACCATTTTGTTAATTATACATATTCTTATTAACCAGTAATGATAATGAATTAGAAACATTTTTGTTCCTTATTATTTTTCTTAAGTTTATATATAAAATAAATAAAAAAATATATTTGTGTATCGCTGCATTCTCACTTTAGTGATACACTGTATGTATACCAATAGCAAAGAAATTTTTACACTCAAGGTACTGCTTTAAAATAATCTGAATCCGAAATATGAAAAGTACGGAACCAGGAACTTTCAAAAACTGTTTCGAGTTTTTTCTTTTTTCATCTTCAGAGATGTCATTCATTTAAAGTTCTGTGTATTAATATTTTATTCCATGTTAAAACAGTTGAATGTTTTGTTTTTAACGCCAGCATCATTGTTGTTGTTGCCGTTGTTGTTGCTGTTGTTGTAGTTGTTATCAATGATATGCCGTTTATTTTAAAATATATTCTCTATGCGAAAAAGAGAATGAAATAGAGATCGATAGCTATAGGCAGGGATGGGAGTAGCAGCAGCAGCAGCGGCATTAAAGTGCTTATTTTCTAATGTCATGTTGAAATCAATGAGCAAAATGAAACACATTTTAAAATAACAACAACAACAACAATATTATTGATGTTGAACAATAATGCCAGGCCATGATGATAATGTTCAAGACTGTGTTGTTCAATGATGCCAAAGCTGTGAAAGCAAAAAAAAAACACAATTTATTTAGACAAACGAATAGACAGACAGACAGGCGTACACAGATAGAAAGAGAGACAGACAGACAGACACACATCATTATCAGTGTACATAAAGGCATTTGATTTTAAAGCCATTCAAAGTGTAAAATATTGAAATACAAGAGACAGAGAGAGAGAGAGAGAGAGTGAGACAGAGATAGAGAGTGAGTGAGAAAGAGAGCAAGAAATTGAAAATTTTATTGAAATTCTCAACTGAAAAAAGAAACAGTATTTCATTTGAAGTGGTTTTTTGAAAAATTCAAAATAAAAAAAAATTGGAAAAAAGCTCTTGTTTTCCATCCATCCATCCATTTAAGCATTCATCCATGTAATTATGGCTTTATGTTGTTGCTGTTAATGTTAATGCTGCTGCTGCTGCTAATTGCATCATTTCTTCTTCATTATTAAGCACATACAAAGGCTCAGGAAACTATTTATTGTTGTTGCTGTGCTTGTTCAAAAAGACAATGATGATGACAGAAATTATTATTTTTTTCTCTTTTTTTTAATTTTTTTGTTTTTAATTAAAGTGTATTGCTTTTAAGTTTAATTGCTCTCAAATAATCAGAGAGACTTTATAAAGGCTTTTGAGAGAAATTTTCAAAAAGAAAAAATAAAATAAAAATTGAAAATAAAACGTTTCCAAAGCGTTTAATTTCATTGAGAGAATGTGTCTATGTAAGCAAATAAATGATTAATTTTATTTGATATTTTAAAACGATTTGAAATTGTTTCTTACTTCATAAGGACGTTGTTTGTGATACTGACTGATCGAATGGCTAAAATTGTAGCACAAATTTCAACCGTGAGACTGAATTCTCTTCAGTTCCACACACTCACAATATGCAATTAGACAGCCGTATAGGCATTCTAGCGATAAATTTTTTTATTAAAGCTATTTCTTCTCCTTGAGCAGATTACCAACCTATCTGTTAGAGCCACTCATATCTAGTAACTCCTTTCATTTGGATGAAAAGTTCAAAGTCAGTATATAGTATTGGAAATGATGTCCTTTCCAATAAGCTCTAAGCCCGTAAACAGTATGACTCTGCTACATTTTATGTGTCTCTACTATAAGTAATCAATCTAGGCTTAAATGGATATATTTTCTTCTTTTCAAGAAACATTAACATCACTGGACGGAATGGCATAGCATTCCCGTTTATACATACAAGTTCCGGCAGAAAAGGAGAGAAAATTACTTAAGTTAAGTGGCATATTATACCTTCTGGTCACTCCACTATTCTGGAGGTTGATCCTGCTGAATATTGTCTTGACAGATGTTTCCACTCTCTGATTCCGAGCAGGGATGACTGGAATCCTAATACGGTCATCCCCCCGGAAGTCCTGGATATATATACCGACGGCTCTAAACTCGATAATGGTGTTGGAAGCGGTATCTACTCTGGGAAACTGAACCTGAATATTTCTCTCCGTCTGCCTGGCCCTTGATGGATTATTTGGTCTTGGTCGTGACGTCATCTCGACTACAGTGGCCGTGCTTACGGGTCATTGCGTCATGGGTAGACACGCGGAAAGAATGAGGCTCCCTTTTAACGACTTCTGCCGTGGATGCAGGTCCGCTGAGGAAGAGGAGACTGTTGTTCACTTTCTTTGTCAGTGCTCGTCTCTTGCTAGGTGTAGATATAGGTTATTTGGCTCCCAATTCCTTGTCAGCTTAACGGAGCTATCATCCATTGATATCAAGGATATAGCTTCGTTCATCAAACTTTCTGGCTGGTTTTCCAGTGCGGGGTAGTCGTGCTTCCGTTGTGCAGCCCTTGCGCTGACCAACTTCTTCCTTTTCCCTGATTGTTTGTGGAACTTGGTCAGTACAGGGACTGCGTTCACCCGTGGCATCACAACGGGCCGCTATGCGTGCTCAAGTGAGCTTTGTGACATCAGAGCTACCACTCCGACCTAACCTAACCTACTTAAGTTTTCTGATTAAATAAGATTAAGTGAGACGGCGGACCGTACTTTAAGGGTAGGGTCCTACTTAGGCCAAAGGTTAGGCCCACTATTAGGAATACCATGTATATAATCATCACTAGTTTAAAATATGTCTTGCTATCGCTGTAATCTTATAATGCAGATTTGAGTCAAAGATGACAGGGAATGAGAAGTCAAGAACCTCCTTCACATCATATTAAAAATCCAGCGCTGGCACATGATGTGAAAGATAAACTCTTCTCAAATCTACTGCTCCTGCAGTAGTCAGCAGCATATCTCCCAATATTGCAGTAACCTAAAAGAACGGAAATATACATGGATAGCCATGAAATGTCAGTCATCTTCTTATTCATATCAGTTCAATAGTGGTTTGACAGGACCAAAAGCTACTCAATTTATTTGAGGCAAATGGAACTCTTTAGTCCGGATTACAACCTCGCACCTCACACCACTCATATTAAGTGGTAGAAACTACAGTTTAATGTCGCCTCAGAATGACAAATTTGCGATATTTTTCATGGCAATTTTTTTAGATATCTGAGCTGGGGTTCTTGTCTAATAAGTCTACATACTACAGCGACTTCACAGAAGATCAATTAAGGCGAGAATAATTCTATTGTATTGCTCGAAATTGGCAACGTTTTAACGAATTTTGCGCTTTCTTCGGTTTTTAAACGATCCATATTCGTAAATGGTGGTTTTCATTGGATGAAATTTTTACGTGGTGGGTCCCAAGCCCTACGCATAACCCACATTTTTTTTTTTTTTTTTTTTTTTTTTTGGCCTGTGAGGTAGGGTTCAAAATGCCTCCGCACTTACAGTGACCGTCGTCAACTGAGTTGAGTGGTGCTTCCACTAAAACAATCCCTCCTCCTCTTCTGGGGATACTCCCTTCCCGGGACGGCTATCTGCATTACTTCGGGAAGGGCCCAGAACGACGTCCCGTTAGCGACCGTTGTCTATTCTCCCACGTCTGGGTACGCCATATATGAAGCCAGCTTCATGCTATTGGCTCGTCTTGTCATGTATCATTTCGTTGTATAGTGTCAAGGTCGACCTTCTTCCTGCGGAGTACACATTCAACGTATCTTCTTACAGCGCTCCATTTCGTCTCGCTTTCGAGCATTGCGTCCACAATGTTGTCGGGTGTAAATTCACCAATTTGCTCTATCAACATGTTCTTCTCGTCTTGCCATTTGATGCAATGGAAGAATGTGTGTTCAGCGTCGTCACTCATTTCCTCGCAATAAATACAGTCAGGATTAATCACCTTGCCCATGCGGTATAGATATTTTCGGAAATAACCATGACCCGAAAGAAACTGGGTCAGAAAATAGTTAATTTCCCCAAAATTTCTCCGTATCCATATCTCTATAGACGGAATAAGTCTATAAGTCCATCTTCCGCTTGTTTCCTCGCTCCATCTACCTTGCCATCGCCTTACTGTTTGAGATCTGAGATCTGCGCTACTAATGGCGAGATTTTCTCTCTTTGTTTTCCAAGATCTTCTTCGCTCAAATGCCAGTAGGTCAATAGGTATCTCACCGACGATCACGAGGACCGCGGCGCCCGATACGGTACGGTAGGCCGAGGCAACTCTTAGGTCCGCTGCTAATACTTTCCGCTTAGATTTAATCTCCAGCGCATCTCCCCATATCTCGCTTCCATACAGCATTATCGAGTTCGTCGCCGCCATAATCACTTTTCGTTTGGCCTGTGTTGGTCCGCCAATATTTGCCATCAGTCTGCTTAACATGCCCGTTAGTTTCGCTGCCTTGGTAGCTGCATGCTGTATTTGGGCCCAATAATTAAGTCTGCAGTCGAGTCTCAGGCCCAAATATCTAACTGACCATTTTGTGACTAGTGACACATCACCTATATGCATACTTATCTCGAGTGGAATTCGAGCCATTGTCATCAGTATGACTTCAGTCTTGTTCTTTGCGAGCTCTAGACCGTGGTCCTCAAGCCATATCTGAGTCCTTATCATAACTTATCATAACCCACATTTAACGTCAAGAGTTAGTTAACATCCAGGAGGGGCCTCCATCCAGGAGGGGCCTCGAGGAGGCTGCGCGTCAACTTGAATACAGAAAGACAAGGATCGTCCTGGTGGTCGCCACGTTGACCACAATCAGAAACTTTACCTTGTTGCATGCATTCCATCCCTCCCTTGATGACTTTCACTAAATAGAAGCCACTTCAGATAAAAGGTATTTAACGGCTGACAACCTTGCCAGACTGGGGACTTAAAAGCCATCGATAAATTCTGTCATATCGACCAACAATGATTTGCAAATAATGGTTCTTTCACAGCACAAGATGTTTATCTTTGGCAAAGTTTAGTTCCCCCTGTACCTGACACCAATTGGATTTTTTGTGTGCGAAGCTGTGCTCATTTTCTTTCATCAACTTTTCGAACACACTATAATTGAATAGAGGAAAACTACATTCATTTAATATTTTTAAGAAATGAAATGAAATATGAAAAGTTCACATGATTATTTTGTTGTTACCTTTTGAGACTAATTTTCCTCATTTGTTCGCTAATTTTCCAATATGTTTTCCAATTTTCCTTAACAACATAATAATCCATCGATTGTTATCATTTTATGAAGTCACTGGTATATACCTGCGCTGTACTGTGCTGTGCTCATTTTAAAAATTTTAATTTCGAAATTGTTGGCAATTTTTAGTTGCCAAAAAATGCTCATCTCAGATGTTAATAAATTGTGTCTTAAAAAAATTGTTGCTAAAGACACCTTTAAGCGTTTCCTTTGCCGTAACTATTCAGCTGAACTCTACTCAACTCAACTTAAGTTTGTTAGTGTTTTAGGAAAATTGCCATAATCTGGGCTAGAAATTGTTTCTCTGAATATCATCAGCAGCACAGCGCTATTGCCAGCACACACAGCATAACTACGTGTTGTTTGGCTGTTCAAAAAGAAAGAGAGAGAGAGAGAGAGAAATTCTTTCATTATTTTGAATTAAAGTTCAATTTAGTTTAATTCTACTTATTTTTCTTCTTCTTCTTCTTGCTTTAAATAAAGAAAAATTACAACAATAACGGGCAACAACAAAAAATTAGAAAATATTTGAAGTTTTCTTGTGATTTTTATGCATCTGCTGGAGTATTTTATTCGTAAGATATGTTGAGCAGAGAGTTGCTTGAAAAAAAAAAAAAAAACGAAAACAACAACAAAAAATATTTTTTTATAGAAGAACAAAGTTGCAACATGTTGCACGTATTGTGTTAAGTATGTTTGCATTTTTTTTTTTTTTTTTTGTTTCTCCTGAGTTATTATGTTTACGAGTGTGTTGATGCATTCATACAAGCCTGCTTGGTTGCTTAGATGCAGTATAAGATGCTTATAAAAGTATGAGAGTATGTGTGTGAGTATTTGAAATTCTTCTCACGTAAACAACAAACTCTAATGCTACATAACTTTTAATAATACAACAACAACAACAATAACAAAAACAATAACTACATATTTAGAAAACAAAAAAAAAACACAAACTGAAATGAACTGAACAGAAATACCAGCATTTCTACAGTGGGAAACAAAAGTTAAACTATATATTAACTTTCAAACAGCTGTCGAATTGCTTTCAAGGCTTTATCAACGAACCTAAGTCTCTTACGTTTAAAATTTCATATCCTTTCTAAGATTTTATTTCTACAAAGAGAAACATTTTTAAAGAATTTTTGTCACACACTTAGTCACAAAATTTCTGTCCATCATTACTGGTTATCAACAGTTGAGAGATATTCTCCATGATGAAATAATTCAGATTTAATGCCGCACTCAGTTTTCCATCTAATGTAGCCAAGAGATGTATTTAAAAAGAGTAGCCATACAGTACTGTTTTACAGTGGGTGGCAAGTTTGTTAAACTAAAACTCATCATATAATGAATGCCCCAGACCGACTAACAAGTCCTGATAAATCGGTCTTGAAAATCAACATCAGTGTCTCCCATTTCAAACATGAGTTCCTTTGAATTAAGCCTAAAGCTAGCATGAAAGTTGAAGGAATTAGTGTTCGGTCCAATATCTAGTGACAGTAGTTCCGTTAGGCTGTCGTAAAACAGTAGAAGTGTGTGTGTCGAGCCTAAAACGAAATGCCAAAACAATGGACGAGACTTTCTTCTTTCTTAAACGAACTACAATGTACGAAGAAGTCTTTAGCAGGTAACCAAAGTTTAATCGCCGACCATCCTATTACACAGACCCAAAATTAAATAACTTTGTTTGATAGGTAGACTAACAGAGGTAAGACTTATGTATATCTACACTTACATAGGTGTAGATTGGTAATCGGTAGGAGTTTGCCTGCATTTTTATCAACTACATAGTTACCTCGGATTTTCCTGTGATCGGAAACTCATATTCGATTGATACAAATCTGTCGTGAGAGGCAATCAAGCGAGACACTCCTAACCAGTCGAGGAGGTTGCAGCCGTAAGATTTCTGATTGCCGATTGGCTGCCAGAGAGAATACAAGTTTTAGTTGTTGGAGGTTGCTTTTTAATGATCAGTACCCAGGCTTAATTTTAGGCTGTTACCATGGACTTAAGCATTTTGTAGTAGTCGT
Source organism: Sarcophaga caerulescens (assembly GCA_927399465.1). Taxonomy (NCBI): domain Eukaryota; kingdom Metazoa; phylum Arthropoda; class Insecta; order Diptera; family Sarcophagidae; genus Sarcophaga; species Sarcophaga caerulescens. The sequence goes on from OV656866.1 coordinate 28,170,886, forward strand.
TTATTAAGCGATATTTTTCAAATGATGACTAAACTTTACAATGTATAATACTACAGTGTGTATATATTAAGCTTTTTATTAAAGCTGCTTCATTTATATTCCTTTCGTTTACGTTCTGACAACTTCTGGAACCTTACTGTTGATTTGTTATTGTTTTTTCTGGCTTCCATAGTCTATCCAAGTAATTTTGTCTTTGTTTAAGGCCATTTAAAATAATTGATCATTGTTAAACGCTATCTCCGTTATTTCTTTTTTGTTTTTTATTCTTCTTCTCATTTTTTTTCATACTTGCAAAATAAATGGTTTTGGTTGGACAACTTCTAGAACCATACTATAGTTGATTTGTTGTTGTTTACACTGTAAACTTTACAAACTGATAAACGAATGGTGCTGCAGAACCAATGTTTGCATACCTTCTGATCTTGAAAACTTATTAAGATTGGTATTATGTAACTGCATAGCAGTTCGAAAACATATCCAAAGTATTGTTTACTTGTCATCGACTAGTAAGAATAGCTTTCTGACAAATCTGCCATAAGGTATGCCGTTTGAAACTGTTAAGACGGGAACTTTTATTTCACGAGCAAGTACTTACAAGCACTTAAGTGCGCAAAGAAACAGTTTTTTGCTTCCTTTTTTGCTTTGCACTTATTCTTTTTGACCGTGACTGTTTGCAAAGTTTCATTTTGATGCCAGAAGTGATGTTCTGTATATAAATAAACAACTAAAACAACAACGAAATAACAAAATAAAGAAAAAATAAATTAAAAAAAAAAAAATTTACAAAAAAAGAAAAACAAGAAAAAAAATTGTTTAAAAAACTTTAAGTTGAATGCGCATGTAACCTACTTTGCATACTGACTGACTGATAAACATTCGCATACAATCTGATACGAAAAAGTTTCGAATTTCCGCAATGAATACGTAACGAAATAATGCCATCCATCCTCTACTTCCATTCAAATTCCATCCACCTTCACTTCCACCCTCCCTCGCAACCTCCTCCTCCACTATCAGCTTTGCGATATGAAATTTCTATAGCAACCAAGTAAGTAAGCAAAGATCGTTAGTATTTGAAGTTTGCAAAAGCTTCGGCAAAAGGCAGAAAAAACAAAAAATTTTGCAAGACTTTGGACGACATTGTCGACATCATGACGATAAACTGAAGGCAACGAAATAAAAAATAAAAAAAAAAAAAAAAAAACAAGTTAAAATAGTTTCGGTTTTTTTTTGGCGCTTTGCAAAGAAATCCATGTTAAGCAATGAAAAATGGCAAAAATAATTACCAAAAACTAACGACGACGATTGTTATGGATGAGCAGGGTTAAGAAGGTTAGAGTTTGAAACAAAGGCCAGAGGAATAAATTACAATAATTTTGATATGAAGTCTTGCTTTAGATTTGATTTAATTCAGTATTAACGAAGGGTTTCGTTTCCACTGGCCTACATGCCTAAAACCTTGGTTGAATACTCAAATATTTTGAAGATTTTTTTCTCAAAATCCGTTTACACGGCAAATATTTTTTGCTATCAGCTGTTATCAGCATTATGTCATAATCTTTAGTTATGGCAGTGAGTTTAAGCTCTCAACTCAATGAAAAAAACACTCAACATGCTGGTATCGCGACCGCACTACACCATTTCTAATGCTTTGCTAAGAGCTTACAACGTATCGTTCTTTCAAGATAGTTTCATAGCCATATGGTTGCTTCTACCAGCTTGAGAAAACCTTAGCGGTTTTGTTCTATAAAAGGGAAGCCAAGAGCCGTACTATTGAGGAGTCATGATCACAAAGTCATGGGTATGCCCATTGACCACACGATACCTGAACGAACTTTCGATCTTGATTTTACAACAAAAATACAGCAGGATAAATTATATGATTATGGTTTACAACTCCTTGAGAACGTCATTCACGTATTCACTGACAGATCCAGATCACACAACAAGATCGGTTGGGGAATCTCTTTGCAACAGTGGAATCATAAATTGTTTCCTGTTGTATCCTATTACCGTGGCACTGCTCGGGCTGAAATAATCGTTGTAAAGACTGTCGCTATGTGAAACTGGTATCAGAGAAAATTAACTGGAGATGTACGCATAATCAAGTGACAGAAAAAAGAGAATAAGATACCTACAGAGCGCGTACACCACACCGTGCCTCTATAGAGAAGATGGGTTCCTGAATAAGAGGACATAACAAAAATACTGACTCTCTTGCAAAGGTTGCAACAACAGAAAATACGTTAGATTGGAGTAGAGACAAACAGATAATCTCAAAGTGGTTGAAACACCTATGCTCGCTGACGTAATTCTCAAAGCTTTATAAGGAGTCTTGAGAATAGTAAAAAAAACACTGTCATGGACGAAATACACTCGCTACAGTGTAATTTTCCAAAACTTATCGCGCTCTCCTTATGATGGAATGGGACTAGGGTTGCCAGATTCCGATTCGCAAAAAGCTGGACATTGGGTTTTAAAAAGCTGGACAAAACAAAAAAAATACTGAGAAAATGTTAATTTTGGTTTTGTGTAAACAATTTTTATGTCAGTGATGATAGAAGAGGGAAATCATAACTTAGTTGTATAACAAATGTACAATCAGTGTTGGCTAACATGATTTGACAAAGATAACATGAAAATTATTGCCCAAGTGTACTAAAAAAATTTCTATTTAGCTGGACAAATTAAATTTTAGCTTGAAACTGGACAAGCATCAAAAAAGCTGGACAATCCAGCCAAGTCCAGCCAGGCTGGCAACCCTAAATGGGACGCATAAAGCTTCGAACATGCTGTGGCATCATTTCATGTTATAGGATGAGATTCCACGTGTAGGTTGAAATCTACAGTTTCACATTAACTAAACTCCTCTACGTCCTAGCAGGTGTTAACCTTTACGTTTCGGATTCCACCAAAGCACTTGGTGAGCAATGATCTCTGAAATAACTTTCCGCGAACACACCTCCATAGAAGTAGATATTTGGTTTGCCACTTCAATCAAATCAAAGTTAGATATTCAGGTTACTAAGCAACTGGTCTACGCTCAAATTTAATCACGCTGATATTTTTTGCAGCTGCCTTGGTGCTGCTCTTGGAACCTCAGCAAGTTGCCTCAGCGATTTCTCTGAGTGTATAATTTGGTCATTATACCATTGCACTTACATGTACTCACTCACTCACTCACTTCATATTGTATAGAGTAGTTGTTGTTGTTGCTCTTTTTCATATTCTTTCATCTTATTTCTACTGTTAAACTACCCAGACCCAAATCATTGTAATTTATCTTGTAGTTCGTTCGATTTAAACACTCACACTTACATATACACACAAACACAGACGCTTAGATACTTGGTTACACAGATGCAATCAATTTCAAGTCAGAGTTCCCTAAAAAGGTCAGTTTCATGTGTTGCATACAAAGTAAAATATTAACAGAAGAGCATCTCACTCTCTCTCTCTCTCTCTCTCTCTCTCTATTGTTGCATTCTAATGGATGAGTTCAGTCGTCCAGTGTTTTTAAGCAGCAGCAGCCCAGCCAGCCATTCTAGTGTCAAGTACAATTGTATTGTGTTTTGTCTATTTGTGCAACATAATATTGTTGTATTGTATTGTATGATTGTTATTGTTGTTGTGTTGCAAGTAAACAAAAAGAAAAAAATCCAACAATTGTTGCAACACATACATACAATGTTTTTTTTTTTTTTGTTTTGTTTTTTGTTAACAACAGTAGCAGTTACATGAGAATTCTTCTGTCTTCTGTTTCCATATGAATTTTTATGATTTTTTTTATAAAAAAAATGATTTTTTGTTGTTGTTGTTTATTTATTGTAAATAAGACTCGTATTTCCATTATTATGAATAAAAGATAAATATTTAGACATCATAAACAGGGAAACAGGGGAGAGATAAGTGCATACATAAAAAGCATAAGAAAATCATATTGTAACGCTGTAATCCGACTCGTTTACTTACTCCTGCACACACCATTGCCACATTCTTGTATTCTAGCTGAGCTTTTCAATTTCATTTGCTTAGTAAAGTTCAATTCCAGCTGCATGATAATCTGTTCAAAAGGGCACAAACCAAATCCAAATGCAAAAACTAATATTGAACTGTTCCAAGAGATTATTGTCATTATTGTGTCTCGGTCTTATTCTTTGGATTCTTTAAGTTTTCCAAAATAAAATAATCTTTTGCATGTAATTGTTCTAGTTTTCATGGACCATTTTCATTTCTTCATTATCTTTTTTGCCGTTTTCATATTGTATTCCTTGATGAAAAAATATTTGATAGGAAATGCATTTGAAAATGATTTCTTATTTCAAGAAAGATTAAGAAAAACATTCATTCTAAGACTTACAACTCAAAGAGGATAAAGATTTTTAATGTTTTAGGTTAAGTGGGGCCTTACTTTCTTACTTAATTGGTCGTTACAAACCTTTAGTCAGGATTACAACCTTGCTTCGCACAGTACCCATGTTGAGTGCGTTAATTTTATCGATGAGTGGCGGCACATACAGTTGAAGATTTTCAAGAAACTTTTCACGGATATTTTATTTTTAGAATTTTTGCCTAAAGACTGCTGAGATGAAGTCGCCGAAAGAGCTGAAGTTTAATCCACTGGCTCGCGTCTAATAAACCAACGCACTACCTACTAGACTAGAGACCCTCCACACATAAAAAAAAATACGTGAGGTTGCCACTTTGTCCAATATATGAGGCCCATTGTGCTCCCACATTCCATTCAGATAAAGAAGAATCTTCTAGCCCAAGCCCCACAGACTTATTTCTATACCGGCCAATATCCCTTATCACAGAGATATCAGGAATGTAGTTTCAGTTTTATTGCAGTGATCCACTTAGTTTCAGGTGACTTTTTCTTTCTCCTTCAAGTCACAAATTCTACAGAAAGCTTACGAAAAGGTGTCTAGCCGACTTGCAATCTGCCTTAAGCACAAAGACCACATAATAAATGTAAAGTGGAAATAAAAAAACAGCTCCTTAGGCCTATTAGAATTAAAATTCGGCCAGGTTAACCTAGCTGTCGAACATATCGCTGGCCAGCAGTTTATCGAATTCAAAGTAAACGCTGTGATGGTTGCCTGTTGCTTCTGGAAACTTATTTAGCCTGGCTTACAGTGCCACATGAGTTTATCAATTATCGTCGTAAAGACGGCCTTTAGCACTGTGAGCAGACATCAATTTCCATTGATGTAGAATAGAATAGAATACATTAGAATAGTGTATCAAAAAAGGGTTTTGACTTATATCTGACCCTATAACAAATGCAGTTCTTTTTAATTGAATTCTAGAAGTTGACAAAAAAAGCTGCCATTGCTGCCACAACTGTTTATAACTTTACTTTACAATACTTGTGCTTATTTATGCCATTCGCCTTATGGTTGTAATAATAAAATTCACATTTAAGCTGCTTAATTAACACTTTCTTTAGAACATAATGCTGCCTGCCTTGTTATTATCCATCTTCATAATAAAATCCTTAACGTTCAAGAAAAACGGAACCAGAAGCAAAAGAAGAAGAGAAACATTTCATTTAAACATTCATTTAAAAAAAATAAAAAATAAAATCACATTGCAATTATCATTTAATAATTTAATTAGAAATCTTTACATTCAAACGCCTTCTCCTGCGGAACATTTAAACTTTAAACCACTGGGGTGGCGCATTTAAGCGTGTTTGCCATGCTTATGCCATAATTGGCAGGCGAGGCCAACCAAATGGATAAATGGATGGATGGATGAATTTCTTTTAATTTTTCTTCTTCTTCTTCTTCCTTTTTCCTCATCATTTTCCATGATTTCTATGAACAACGAGCAGAGAATGTCTATTACAAGATGAAATAATAAAATTTTAAAGAGAGATTGCGGCAAATGAAAGGAAAACTATGGGAATAAAGTTTATGCCCTCTAACCTGCTTGTTGGCTTGGTTTAGCTTGGCTTGCCTTGTAATTTGTAATGAAATGAAATGGCAAGAAATGGTTACAAACAAGAGAATACGTCTGAATACGTTCTCTAGTCAGTAGCTGTCATCAGCTACAACTGTAACTGCTTACAGCTACTGAATAGTAACTAAACTGAGAAGGTTATGGTTTATGAATAGATTTTATGGACTTATTGGACAATGTTGCCACAATGCCACAAAAGGGGTTTTACGCGCTTTACTTTTGTGTTGTTGTTTTTAGAAAGCAGAGAGAAACGAACGAATTTTTTTTTTTAATTAACTTTTGCCATCGAAAGCTCTGTTGTAAGTTGTAGCAGCGTAAAGAATAATAAAAAGAACAGCGAATCTGTTGTAAAATGATTTTCATTATGCCCGGCAGCAGTTGTAATCATAATAATAATTACCAGTCATAATTACTCATAATGCTTTTTCACAATATTATTATGATCATCGTCATCATTATACATAAATGTCATTATCTTTCTTAATTATAACAAGACTTTATTCATAGTGCCACCAGCCTCACCATCACTTCCTCCCCACATAGGTTGGATGGCTGTTTGTCTGTCATTTGCTGTTCTTTTTAAAGAAGCAGCGAAATATTAAAATAGATAGACAGACGACACACTCTCTTACATTTAAAATAATTGAATTCATTAAATCATATTATGATTGTATAGCCTATCTTCTAACCTAGCCCTCTCTCTCTCTCTCTCTCTCTCTTTCTGCCCGTTCAACCATCCACCTTTAACTTCTTGTCCTATTCACGTTTCACTCTTCAACTGCTCGTTGAATGAATGGACAGACAGACATAATTTATTTTCTTTTTCTTCTTAGTTATGGCAGCATAGTGTTCCTTTTTTGCTACTTTTGTTACTATTGTTGTTGTTGTTGTTGTTGTTGTTTTCATAAGCCTATACAGAGAATTTCAAATTTCTTATTCCCTAGCAATTTGGTTTCATAAATACGACAAATGTCAGGGGGTTTGCACAGCTTACAATGAACCTACAACGTGCACAATGGGCTGTTATACGAAAAATATATGGCAAATTTTACAAACGATTTATTTAAGGGCAATGTAAGCAAGAAATGATATCAGAGTTTCACCAAATGTTCAGAATAGCACGGATTTAATAAATGCGATTTGAATAATGGATTATGTTTCCATTACCCCTCTTAGAAGTATATGGCTTTAATAGGCTTGCTGATGTTATTTTCGCGTCTTCTAATGTCAAATTGCTCACGAAGTATCGTTTCTCTGGCCATCCTCGCCTTCTTGAGCCTTGATCAATCCCCTCAAGCGTCCTCTAAGTTACACTATAAGGATTCTTCTGATGGCATAACCAATCAATCCTTCAGTCAGGATAACAACCTAATTTGTCACATCACCCACACTGTCTGTGTTAATTTTATCCATGAGTGGCGGGTCCAACACTTTAGAGTAAACTCCGAACGTCAGATTTTTTAGAAACTTTATGTCAATCTAAGTATCGCTCAGAGTTTTTGCCAGAAGATTGCTGAGAGGAAGTCGGCGAAAGAAATATTTTTCTTTTTCCAAATTTCGTTCTGTTCGAGATATCTAAGCTGGGGCTTGAACCAAAGATTCATGTCTGATAAACCAGCACAGTATCTACTAGACTCTGGTACATATAAAATCCATAACAATACCAGGGGTAAACAATTTCTAGGCCTGTTTCTAAGAGCTTCTAATCCTACTGATTTTCCATATTTCTTTGGAGTACAAATCTTCATATTTTTGTTCATTCAGCCTGAATATTATCGCCTTGTATTTCGTGATTATTGTACAATAAATACTTTTGCTATATTAGATTTCAAATTAACTTTGGAATATTAAAGAATCTATTGAGTCCTCCGCCTCCCCCTCTCGTTATTTATCACATATGCAGTGTAAGCATGTTGTGAAGTTTAATTAAATATTCCACGATTAAATTTATTTTCTTTCAACCAAAAAACTCTCTCAGTTAATAGTAAAACTGAAGCAGATGAAAGAGATTTCGTTCTTTCATTCGTTTTCTATTGTAAGTATTGGACCTGAGCCACATTTTGGGTTGGATTTTTAATTTTTTTTTTTCTTCTTGTTCTGTTAGAATTACTAGAGATTACTTGGCTAAATCTTGGCACTCTTCACAAACAGAAATTGAGATTTTTATCAAGTAATGGGATTTTCTCTCTAGCCAAGTAAATTATAGAACAGTTTTTAAATACATAGGTTCTTTTATGTTGGAGTTTCTTTTAAGAAATTTAAATTAAACACACTCATTTCGGCAGGAATTTTAAGTAATTTTTTGTGCAATGGTGCCATGCAATAAGCGTGTTAGGAAGTGCTCTTTAATCATTTTTACAAAAGACGTGGCATCTATCATTCAAACGTCAGCATTTAGATGAACTTATCACTAAAACGCTCTAGGCCTATAGTAAGAGTTAGGCAGGCATGCCTCCCTAAGTGTAATACTTACCTAATTTTTAGCCTGATCATGGGAAATTGTACTTCTATCAACGTATCATATGCGGCATATTCTAGTGTGGTACCCGTTCTGAACAATGCATTCGCTGCACTGTTTTCGGGAGCCAAATAAAAAAGACCTTTGAATATAGGCGTCCTCAGCGTAGAAGATAGTGTGTTGGCTCATTAGTTCAAAACCGAAGTATGAAAAAATATTTCTTGCGGCACATTCTTTACAGCATTCTACTGGCAAAAGCACTGAGCGTAAGTTACATTGCCAAGGAAAGTTTCACGAAAAATCTCGACTTACGTATAAAACAAGCGCACACAACTTGGGTGGTGTATGAAGCTAGGTTGTAAGCCTGACTAAAGGGTTGTAATGACCATGTCCGTAAGGAAGATTGCCTTCTAACGCCATCTAAAGCTTTGCAATGATATTGTTTTGCATCTGATATTATGGTGGATCGAATAACAAAAGGCACGATAAACTTTTGAATCATTTAAGACGCATTTGGGTAACATCCTCTTCTTTCCAGGCACCTAAAATTAGCCTTATTCTGCTCAATAATAAAATCCAAGAAAATCTATGGCTGCATGAATATAAACTACATACCAGAAGATCTGAAAAAGATTTTCAAATCTTTAGAAATCAATGTCTAGGCGCTGTGTAGGCTTTTTAGTCCTTCAAAATGGAATTATTTCCACCTGATAACTGGCAAAAGAATTTGAATTATAAATTAAAGAAGACATTCGAACATATAAGACCTGATGCCTTCCGTATTAAAGGGAGTGAAGTAACTGTTTATTTAAATATTACTTTAGCCCCTCCTCTCCCCCTCTAACTTCAATTCAAGGCAAAATGTGAAGTTTATGTAGCGTAAACTTATCGATTAAATTTTTTCTGTTTTTTTTGGGGTTTTCTGTCTTTTTTTTTATTTCATGAAAAAGATTTCGGTTTTTTCTGACTTTTGTTTTAATATTTTATTGTCAATATGAATGACAATAAAAAGGAAAAGAAATAAAATTTAAAAGTTTTTCATTTCTTTCCAATACTGCTGTTTAGCTTCGCTCTGATCTGCTCTGCTTCACTCTCTGCCCATCATCATCAGCATCCGTAACCATCAATCAAGATGGCAAATGTTAAAAGATTGTTCTTCTCTTCTCTCTTCTCTCTTCTCTCATTTTTTATTTTTTTTTTTTAATTTTGCTTTAAATAAAGGAAATATTTGTTTAATAAAGTTTAAAAAACAAATGAAAAAGAAATGAAAAAGAAATGAAAATGAAACTAAAAAATTTGTTTTTAAAGAGATTTCTATTTTGTTGGATATTTTTATCGCTTTGATGATTAGCATTGAGACCGTTGAGAAGCTTTGGATACAAAAAGTGTTAAGCTCAGACGACATTCGCATATTGACAAGCCTCACCAACAACGATGCCTCGATATCATGCCATCATATCTGTTAGTCATCCAACTATCATGGCCGTCATCATCGCAGCCTGCTATTGTCATCATCGTGCTCATCAGCCACATCATTGAAGATGCTGTTGTCAAGTGTCTTGTCTTGTATTGTCATGTCTTTGTTTCTCTTCTCTTGTCATTCCAATACATTTTTTCTTTAATTTTTTCAGATTTTATTTTTTTTTCTGGTTTTTTGTCAAGCCAACAAATATTTATCGATGATTATTGATAAAGTTTGTGTTTAACCAACACTCTGGCTTTCTCTCTCACTGCCTCTCTCTCATTCTCTTTAGCACTCCATTTTGTTTCTTTTGGTCTCAAGCCAAAGCCAAGGAAATTGTGTTTCATTTTTCTTTATTTTTGTTTTCCTTCTGATTTCCATCTAATCGAAGCAAATTGTATATGTGTGTGCATGTGTGCGTGCGTACGTTTCAAAATGACTTTAATTTTCCTTATGATCCGCATCCATATTGTCGTGTTACTAATTAATTAGAGCAGCAGCAGCAACACCAGCACCAGCAATTTAATATTTTCCTTTGCTTTCATTTTCTTTCTTTTTTTTCATTTAATTTCACAAATGAAGTGCTGCTGCTGCAAATAATAATTTACCACCGCACGTTCCAACGAGTATGACATCAAGTTGCCATTCCTTTCAATTGAGAATGACAAGCAAATCAATGGCTTTTTTTTTTTTGTTGCAAATACTTCTACTAATATGGAGCACTTCTAATTAAATTTCATTTAATTTGTGGCTCCCAAAAGTTTGTCGATTTGGACGATTATTTCATCGCTCAAGACTACAAAAAAGTTTTCAAAATTATTTCATGTTGGAAAAGGAATTTTGTAAGTGTTCTCAGCTTACTTTCTTGCTTAAGATTACTTACTTCATTGATCATCATAATCCTTTACATAATTGGTCATTACAACCCTTCAGTCAGGATTATTGACCTAGTTTCTCACACCACTTATGTTGTGTGTGTTAATTAAAGTCGACTCCGAACGACAGTTTTTTTGAGAAACTTTTCATGGCAATTTTTATTATAACGCTCAGAGTTTTTGCCAGAAATCTGCTGAGTGGAAATCGCCGAAGAAATACTTTTTGTATTTTGTTTTGATGTCTGGCCTGGGGCTCGAACCCTGGCTTTACGTCTAATAAGCCAACACACTACCTACTAGACTACTGCGACTTCTAATCCTTTAGTTGGGATTATAACCTGTTAGCTTCTCACACCACCCATGTTGTTTGAGTTAATTTTTTTATCCATGAGCTGTGAAATCTACAGTTTAACGTCGACACCGAACGTTAGATTTTTGAGAAACTTTTCATGTCTCTATTAATTACTATCTGTCTTAACCATTCTAATAAATGATTATCATGCACTTTGGTTTTGCGGTCCTTCAAAACACAACCAAACTCCGGTTATTCCTGGATAGTCTGATGCAAGACTCTAATCTCTTTTTATTGTAATTTTCCAACAAAAGTTTCGATTGCCTCAAACCTACTTGGTCTCAGAAGTGTATTCACCCCTGTTTATCTTGTGTTTCGTTGATCATCGCTTTTCAAACATACGTTTCCACGCCAGAGAAGGCTTGTGGCCCCATTAACAGTGTGGAAGCTCTCTTACTCACAAACCCACTTAGTTTCAAAAGTGTATTCAACCCGTTTTATCTTGTGTTTCATTGAGCATCGCTTTCCAAACATGCGCTTCCACTCCAGAGAAGGCTTCTGGCCCCATCAACGACGTGGAAGCTCTCCTACTCGCAAACCCACTTGGTTTCAGAAGTGTATTTGCCCCTCTTTATCTTGTGTTTTGTTGAGCATCGCTTTCCAAACATTCGCTTCCACGCCAGAGAAGGCTTCTGGCCCCATCAATGAAAAGCTCGTCTAGTTGTTCATTACACATGACTTGGGACCTAGCTAAGGGGAAACCTTATACTGCCCACTTAGCTGATTTAGCTTCTTTAGATAGTCCCTTCGATGTGTCATGGATGATAGGGTTACCTGTGGGCACAATTATGGTCATCCACAGTATTTGTTATCATCTTAACCTTACAGATAAATTCAGTACGGAAGCATACGTCAGATTGTAACCAAACGCGTAACAGCAAAGATCTATTAATTGATAAAAAGAATAACAAGTAATAAATTATGAATTTTTGAAAATCATTTTCAAAGATTCTTTTCCAAATACAAGAATAATACTTGGAATATAATTTAAATAAAAAATTTTAATTTAAAATTTAATTTAAAATTTTTTTACGTATGCTTCCGTACTGAATTTATCTGTAAGGTTAAGATGATAACAAATACTGTGGATGACCATAATTGTGCCCACAGGTAACCCTATCATCCATGACACACAGGGGACCCTCATAAGACCCGAGTGATCGAATGCCTGCCTAACTGTCAAATAGTGTTGCTAGCTCCTGTCTTTTGTACTTTCCAGCCAAGTTGAATTGGGCACATCCTTCGCTGCCATACGCTTTCTCTTGGAAAATGTCCACGAGTTTTCTCACGGGCTTGGAATATTTCATTCTGATACCAATAATTCCTGCTACTTTTCCAAGATCCTTTATTCATCTTAATCTGTATGCCACAAAATATTTCCGTTCCTCTTTTAAGAGAACAGACAGCATCCAGATTACTCCAATCATTTTTATTACAAGGAATCGATGCAAAGCATTTCCCAAAATCAACAAGTCTACGGGTTCTGTCCAGGGGACAGCTAAGAAGGGAACTGTTAACTGTCAATCGATTCCGAAGATGCCGAAATCCTCTAGTCAAGTCGCCGTAGTCTAGTAGGTAGCGTGTTGGCTTATTAGACGGTTCAAACCCCAAGTTAGACATCTCCAACAAAACGAAACGAAAAAATATTTCTTTGGTGACTTCCTCTCAGCAGATTTCTGGCTAAAACGCTGAGCGTTATAATAAAAATTTCCATGAAAAGTTTCTCAAAAACATTTGTCGTCCGAAGTAGACTTAAAACTGTAGGTCTTGCCACTCATGTATGAAATTAACACTCAGACACAATATAGGTGGTGTGGGAAGCTAGGGCGTAATCCTGACTAAAGGGTTGTTATGACCAATTATGTATGTAATTTTAACGACGATTCATTTTGTGACCACTCTCGTATAAAAGTAACGATATTGAATGCATTTGCGAAGTAAACTAAACATTTAAGTGGATTTCTCTTTGTATCACTGGGTAATTAAGCCGCTTATTTCATAAGCCAACGTTGATTAACTGACGGCAATTGATGGCTACATTATAATTGGTTGCCTTTATAAAATATTTAAAGCAACCACAACCAAAAATTGTCAATCATGAGTTCACAATATTGATTTATTTGTTTCCCATAATTAATCGATTTATTGTTTTTCTTTTTTTTTTTTTTTTTTTTGTCTTAATTTTTGATAATCATTTTATCATAAACCAGCATCAATCATCAGTTATTTGAATAACGAATGGATTTGTATTCAAATCTCTTTAACAATAATTACCACTAACCAACCATTTCGTTTCAATAGAATTCAATCACTTTATCGGATACCAATTTACTTTCAATATTGCTTTCCTTCGTTTTTCTTTTTAAAATCATTTATAAATCATTTGCAGTTGGCTTAGTGTTACTTAATTCATGCTTTATAACTAAAACCTAATGTCCATGACTGAGGATAAAAGAGAGAGAGAGGGACAGAGAGAGAAAAGAAATTAGAAGAATTTGATTTGATTTTATATTTTAATTATGCATTCAAAAATCTTTCTTTCATTCTTTCTTTATCCTCACATTCATTCATTCATTCATGGTTTTTATCTTTGAATCTACTTTGGCTTTTGGGCCACACACAACAGCTATAACACCGACTTCAGTCCAAAGGACGATGATGTTGATTGACTGACTGACTGCCTGACTGACCTTTACTTTGTTGGCATCATACTTTGTAACGTAAGGCAACAAAATAAGCAAAAAAAGTTTTTAAATTATTCTTAAAAATAGAAACAAATTGCAGCATCCAACAGCAGCAGCATTATGCTGCAGCATCAGTATTATTTACGTCATTATGATTATTATTACATCAAGGAAATCTTTTATGAAAAAAATTGAAAAAAAAAAATAAAAAATCTTGCATTAGTTTTATTTAAAAAGGTACAAACGATCTGTGTCTGTAGTTGTTGTTGTTGCATGAAAATCTAAAAACAAACACAAGCATTAGCTACACTCAGCTTAGCAGACAGACAATCTGCAGTGTTTTGTCTACACAGTTAAAGTTGCTTACAACCATCCGTTTAAAGAGACCGTTCTTTATCAAACCAAATGATGTGCATCATTTATAGCAGAAAACAGTTTTCTGTGCAACGAGGGCAGTAACACAATTCGACAATGTAACACAGAAAACAGAAACAGCTCACTGCACTTTTTCCAAGCGCCATTCACCAGCTAGAATACTGTACAGCCATGAGTCTACTATTGCCATTATTTAGTTGCTTGCCTAGAAGAGTATAGTACAAGAGGAGTTGTTGTCAGATTTGGGCACCAGCGCTGAAGTTGTTTAGCTGAGAATATCCCAACTGTATATCAAAAAATTTTGCTGAGAAACTCAAAATATCGACTAGTGGTCATGCCACATCAATCATGCATCAATCAGGGTCCTTTAAAGATAATTTTGATGAAAAAAACTTGGTTATGCTGTCTTACATACTGCAGGCAGTATATCAGTTTCTACTCATGAACCACCCAGTCTAAAAAATCTACGCTCAAGCCATTCTAAGCCTCGTACAAGAGGAAAACAACTTTTCATCGAAAATCATCATGATCGATGTAACCCATTTTCAGCTCTGTGGATACCTGAATAACCAGGATTAGTGCTTCTAGAGCACAAAAACTCAGAATATAACACACACGCTAAAAGCTACTGCAACCCATTAGATTTACTTTAAGGTCGAGGCGTCATTAAGCTGCTTTGTAAACGGCCTAAGTGTACAGTTTGAAGTCTTCTCCTTGCAAGATCTTCAGCCTGTTAATTACAGTGATGATCCACTTGACCTAAAGCTAACAGAATGCGACCCAGTTTGCTCTGTCTCGTCTATACTACTTCCGTTTAGAAAATAGCTGCAACTTAATAATATTTCACTTTGGGACATGCTGCTGTCCACCTCGTATTATCCTCGTAAAAGTTGAAACATATTTTAAGCAGATAACCAATAACTGGTGTTGTAACTGCCATCAAACTACATCAAAGCTGTTCAATATTTTTACAATTTCTTTCATTACATTCTGTACTCCATCCTCGGTATTCCATTTTATTTGCAATATTTTCCCAGTAAGAAAAAATAAAAAGAGAGAACAAAACTGTTGCTGCCATGTGAACAACTTGGCATTTAAAATTCAGAAAAAAAAAATAATAAAAAAAATTGAAACAAAATCTGTAAATAAATCGCAAATAAGACGGAAAGGTAATGCAAATACAACAACATTAACGACGACATAAACAGGGTATTCCTTTTAATAGTAACTTAAATAACAATAAACGATTTTGTTTAACAGAGTTAACGAAAGCAAACAGACATTTAAAGGAAAGGCATTGAAAATAATTTCAATAATAAATTGCTAGCGACCTAGCAAAAGCATCAGGTATTGAAGAAATCTTTAATAGACTCTTAGGCATTAACTGCATTGCTCAACTTGCTGACGTCTCTAGGAGTATAAGAAGCACGGTATGCATCAGCAGATGTTATTAGAGTAAGTAAAATGAAAATTGTAGGGCAGTAAAAACCAGAGGTTAGGTTAGGTTAGGCAATAATGTAAACAGATCCAATCCGATCAACATACCGCAAGACCCTTCTTAACTTACTTAATTGGTCGTTACAATCCTTTAGTCAGTATCACAACCTAGCTCCTCACACCACCCAAGTCTTGTGTTTTATTTTTTTAGTTTGAGATGTCTGAACCAGGGGTTGAAATACAGCCTTTCGTTTAATAAATCAACACTCTACCTACTAGACTACAGCGACATCAACACAATTGTGACAGTAATTGTAGTACCCTAAGCACAAGTGCTGTATACGGCCCTCTATTAGGCAATATTCGGTAATAGCTGACAGCAATAAGACTTTGTGGTCACAATTCGTTCTCATCAAACAAGCTGAGTATTTCCTAAGACAAGGCTATAATTGACTGACTGTCCAATGATTACTCCTGACTCACTCCAAGAGATCATGAGCAGTCTGCTGTCTTTCATATCCTGGTTGAAGCTATAAGGCAATGCCAGTTCTGATATTAAACTGTACATCATCTTATCTCAGACAAGCGACAGCGTGGATAGTTTCTGTTCTCTGCAAAGAGGCCGCTTCAATGATGACATGACTAACCGTACATATATTCCATAAGTTTGGAGGGACGATGGTTAATTATAACCAATGTACAGCCTTCTGGAACGCAAGGATTTCTGCCTACTTTCTGTATCGTTCTTCACACTTCGATTTAAAATTTGTTGGTTTTTTTTTAAGATTTAATACCTTCACAGTCCTGTCCATTGAATTTTAAACAACATTAAAGCAACCTTAAGTCATTGACAACAATTTTTGTGCCTCTAATATCAGCAACGCTGCTTAGAAAAAAAACACGCCGACAGTCAGTTTCGTCTCATTTCATTTCGAAATTCTTTTTGAGAATTTTTGTT
Source organism: Sarcophaga caerulescens (assembly GCA_927399465.1). NCBI lineage: Eukaryota > Metazoa > Arthropoda > Insecta > Diptera > Sarcophagidae > Sarcophaga > Sarcophaga caerulescens. The sequence goes on from OV656866.1 coordinate 28,187,454, forward strand.
TTTTTTTTTGCAGAAGCAAAGAAAATAACAAACAAAAAAATAAACCGAAAATAGGAAAAATAGGAAAAGAAGTTTATTTTCTCAAAAGCTTTCATTCATCTAGCCGCCGCTCCTCGTCTTTTCAAAACAGGCGTCTTTATTAATTTGTTTATGATTCTGTGGCTTGGTGTGAGTGTATGTATGTATGTATGTGTGTTTATGTTTTCATTTCTTTTGTAGGCGAAAAAAAAAGAAGCCAAAAAATTACCTGCTGCCTGCTACTGTTGCAAATAGTAACGTAACATGAGTGGGTTGGGGGCTGGAAAATTGTAGCAGAAGACTGACAAACATACATACATATGTATATGTACGTGTATATAGAATAGGTAGTGAGTGTGGGTGGATGATGGCAAAAAAATTTTGTTGCAAGTGACTGACTGACTGACTGACTGAATGAATGAATGAATAATTGAATGAATCTGTGTGAATGAATGAATGAATCAAAAACCAAAAGATGAATGAACAGAAATTTTTGCCCATGTTTTTAACGGTAAACGGTAACAGTTTCTATAAAATACACACACACACACACACAAAGTGTTTACTTGTGTGTTTGTGTATATGCTTGTGTGTTGTATAGGTGGTTTTACTCAAAATGCCTTAATACGACAATTTATGTATGTAAGTGTAAATGTGAATATGTGTGGATGTTTACTTAGAAGTTAATCTGTATGCGGTTTTAGCGGTTGTTTGCCATATGAAATATGGTTGTTGCTGTTGTCTTGTTGTTGCCGTAAGTAGATATTTAACAAACTGTTGCTTTGCCTGTGAATCAGATTTGCTTACAAAATATTTTTTTTTTTTTTTGAATTTTTTTTATTTTTATGCTTTTCATGTGTTCTTTAAAGACTTTTCATACAAAGTCTTTCTATTTATTTTTCTTTTTTTAATTTAATTTCATTTTTTTGTTTTTATTTTAAAAACTAAATTTTTATGTGGGTGTTGGTGGTAAACAGTTGCCTTTTTACTTCAAACTTGTTTATAAAATCATAAATTTGTTTAAAAAGAAAGAAAGAAAACTAAGAACATGAAGAGAGTTCTTGTTTTAAATATTTAATGTGATTTGTTCAACAAGTTGTTCAAATAAAAGAAATCATAAACAAAAAACAAAACAAAAAAAACAATTTTTTAAACAGATTTACTCTCTATCAAGCAGTAAATCAAATAAAAATTAAGTTTGAACACTTTGCTTTCGATAATTTGAAAGAAAATATTTTCAGCAAACAAGGCCATGATTTTTTGAATGCAGTAGAGAGTTTTGGTATGAAAATTAATTTTATTTTGAGCTCTTTACAATTTGTCGAAAGGTTTTCCATGTTTTTCCCTTGTGATCATCAAAAGAGATCCTTTTGTGCTATGATTTCATCGCTGTAGTCCAATCGCTTTCTTCCAAGTCATTTCTAAGGTTTAAAAATAAAGAAATAGGCAGTCAGCGCTAATGCTAACTCCTGCATCATTTGCACACTTTTATTGCCCTGATGTGTAAACATTCGTTTTTAGAAGGAATAGCTCCAGAGCAATTCGAAGCCCTATTCTTTCATTTTTGGTTTCAGTCTATGATGTATGGTTTCAGTAACAGAATGGAAGTAGCAGCAGCAGGTTATCTAAAGATGAGAAGGCACATCTGCAATATTAAATAACTACAGAAAAGAGTAGACTTGCTCTTGGCTTCAATACTCGCCATAAAATTTACCAGCTTAGGAGACCCTACTAGTAGTTACGCCACCGCCGGCTTATACTCATTGCGGTAAGATGTCAGTTATTGAGAAATACTGATAATATTTCATTGAAGTCGCCGTTGGACCACGGTTCAAACATCCCCATGTCAGACATCTCCAGCAAAACGAAATATGAAAAAATATTTCTTCAGCAGATTTCTGACAAAAACTCAGACAGTAAATAAAATTTGACGTGAAAAAGTGTCCCAAAAAAAACTGTCGTTCGGAATCGCCTTAAAACTGTAGGTTCTGCCACTCATGTCTCAAATTAACACACACAGCTATAACAATAGCTAACAAATGTGTAAATAACTGGAATCACACAATAATTCCAAAGTGACTTGCTTACTTAATTTGCCATTACAATTCTTTGGTCATGATTACGAGCTAGCTTTACACCCCACCCATGTAATGTTGACTCCGAATGATAGATTACATGGCAATTTTATTTTACCCTCAGAGTTATTGCCACAATACTGCCGAAGGGAAATGTTTTTTTCATATTTCGTTGGGTTCCAGACGTTTAGGCTAGGGTTTGAACTGTGGTCTCTCGTCTTATACATACATAATTGGTCATTACAACCCTTCAGTCAGGATTGCGAACTAGCTTCTCACACCACTTATGTTATGTGTGTTAATTTTATACATAAGTGGCGGGACCTACAGTTTAAAGTCGACTCCGGACGACAGATTTTTGAGAAGCTTTTCATGGCCATTTTATTTATTTTGCCAGAAATCTGCTGAGAGGAAGTCGCCGAAGAAATACTTTTTTCATAATTTCGTTTTGATGTCTGACCTGGGGGCCTTCGGTCTAATAAGCCAACATACTACCTACTAGACTACGGCGACTTCTCGTCTTATAAGCAAACACAATATCAAGTAGATTTCATGGCAATTTTATTTCACTCTCACAGTTATTGCCAGAATACTGTCGCCGAAAGAAATATTTTTCTTTTCATATTTCGTTTGGTTCGTGATGTCTGAGCTGGGGTTTGAACTATGGGCTGTCGTCTAATAAGCCAGTACACTACCTACTAGACAACGACGGCTTGCAAGGGATGATATTTTCGTTCGCAAAACCAATCTGTATTTTCATAGTCAGAATTTCTTTGTCCATCTTCCCACTAGTGTTTGGGAAAATATTCTGTGAATTTTATGTGAATAGGCTGCAATTCTAAAAAGCTTTATGAATAATGATTTTAATAATGACTTTTAATGTAGTTTTAAAATTTAAAAATTTAAAATTTAAATTGAATTAAGAATTTTTTTTTTTTTTTATTATTCGTTTTATTTACAATCTATCCAAGGATATTAAGTAAATTTTATAAAATAAAATTCATTGTTGAATTCCAATGAGAACAACAATATACAAAAACAAAAATTGTTAAAATTATTTCAAAAATTTATAATATATACATTAGAGCGACTCAAGTTGTATGGAAGCGAAATTCGTGCAAAGTGTACCCCCCTCAAAATGAAGATTGGTATTTTTTATGATGACATTTAAAATATTTCGGCTCCAGCTTTGACCTCTCGTGAGCTGGACCATTTTGAAAAAGGGTCTACTTTTGCATGTTTTGTTAATTTGAGAAAGTGTTTGCTTACCAACATATACAATATGTATATCATAAGAAAGGTTTTTTTAAGGCGCGTCCGACTGTATATACAATTTGTCCAAGGACGATCATAAATGTCATTTTTTAAGGATATTCTGTAAAAAATAACGGTTTTTGAATTTTTTGTTCGGGGTTGTTCGTAATAAGAATGCCAAACTAACATATTTTAATCTTTAGTCGATTTAATTAAACACGGGTCTCAGCTTTTTTTGAAATTCACGCTAGTTCGCATTTTGAAAAAAATACAATAGGGTGGTAACCCTTCGTTTTAATAGAGCAATATGGGTATCAATTTTTTCCTTTTGCCAAGTACATCATCTTTGTATGTAAATAATTTAGATTTTTGCAAATTAGATGCATTTTACACAGTGCTCTGGAATATATAAAAATGCAATTTTGTCGTAACTCTAATATGATAGCGGATTTAGTTTCTAGATCATGTATGGATGAAAATAGGACTAAAGAAAGAAAAAAAGAAATGATCCACGACTTTTTGGCGGCATATTTGTTTCCCAAATTAAAAAAAAGTTATAAAATTTTATTGTTTATATTTACAAAACTACAAACTACAACTACTACAAAACGCGAACTAGCGCGAATTTCAAAAAAAGGTGAGACCCGTATTTAATTAAATCGACATAAGATTAAAATATGTTAATTTGGCATTATTATTACAAATAATCCCGAACAAAAAATTCAAAAACCGTTATTTTTTACAGTATATCCTTAAAAAAAGGACATAGACGATCGTCCATGGACAAATTGTATATACAGTTGGACGCGCCTTAAAAAAACCTTTCTTATGATATACATATTGTATATGTTGGTAAGGAAACAGATCCTCAAATTAACAAAACATGCAAAAATAGACCCTTTTTCAAAATGGTCCAGCTCACGAGAGGTCAAAGCTGGAGCCGAAATATTTTAAATGTCATCTTAGAAAAGTCCAAAGTTAATTTTTAGGAGGGTACATCGAGCACGTTTTTTGGTGAGTCGCTCTAATATACATACATTATATACAAAAATCTTAAAGTTTTATCTACGAGTATATTAATATTTACATATACATATGTACACAGAATTTAATTAATGTATAATTAATTAGGTACGAAACGGCAAGTCCAATATGTGGTTCCTTTTCAGTCTTCTTACTTCATTTGTGTCATCTAGTAGCATTATTGCCAATGGACTATTGTCTCCAAGTAATTTTCGCTATATTTTCTAGCTTCTTCTTTAACCATCGGAATTGATAAGTCATCATGAATTGTTTTGTTTGATACAAACCATGGAGCATTAACTAAGGACCTCAATGTTTTTGACTGAAACCTCTGTAGAATTTCAATGTTAGAATTGCTGGCAGTTCCCCACAGCTGTATACCGTAGGTCCACACTGGTTTTAACATTACTTTGTACAAAATTACCTTATTCTCGAGACTTAGTTTGGATTTGAGACCTAGTAAAACAGGCGCTTGAATTTCAAGTTAATATACTGTTTCTTAGTTTTAATGTGGTTTTTCCATGTAAGCCTGCGATCGATGTGTAGGCCAAAATATTTGACTGTGTCAGATTGCGGAATATCATTGTTGTTAATGGATACACGTGAGCAGTTTCCATGACGCAAAGTAAACGTTACGTGTAAAGATTTTTCGGTGTTGACTTTTATCTTCCATTTATTTAGCCAAATTTCTATTTCATCCAGCTCTCTTTGAAGATATAGTGATGCAACGTCCGAATCTGTGTCAGCAGCTAACACCGCTGTATCATCTGCATAGGTTGCAACTAGTACGTTATTTATTACACGGCATATCGGATGTAAAAATTGTATATAAAATTGGGCTTAACACACTACCCTGAGGGACACCAGCCTTGACACTGTAAATTCCAGAAAAATCTCTGTTAACCTTGACATAGTAATACCTTCCGCTGATATAAGATTTTAGTACTAGGTAAAAATGTGTTGGAAGTAGTTTTTTAAGCTTATATAGTAGTCCTGTGTGCCAGTCCCCTCTCAAATGCTTGTTGTACGTCCAAAAATACACCTGAGCAATATCTTTTGTTTTCCAAGGAATCCCGTATAAAATTTACTATACGATGGCATTGTTCAGGTGTACCATGCATATGTCTAAACCCGAATTGGTACTCTGGTATTGTGTTTTCTTTTTCTAGTATAGGCAACATTCTTCTCAGAAATATTTTTTCAAATATTTTGGAGTATGTGACTAGCAAACTTCTCGGGCGATATGATGTTACAACATTTTCTGGCTTTCCAGGTTTAGGGATCATTACCACTTCAGCACATTTCCTCTGCGAAGGAAAATGATTTAGCCTTAAAATTGAATTGAATATAAGCGTAAGAAAAATTACAGCTTTCTTAGGCAACGCTTGGACTACTTTTCCATCAACATAGTCCTAACCTCCTCCGGTACTTCATTTGATGAAATATGTTTTATTGGGAATTAAGAATTGAATCAATAATTTAAGAAAGATAGCTACCAATAACAATGAAAATAATTTTAATTTTTTTTTTTCTTTTCTTTGCAGGTATGTACATATGTGTTTACATAATGATGGATTCTTTATTCCGTACTATTCCGTATGTATGTATGTATAAAATTATTTTTAAGCTAAGTTATCATAGGATCAATTTAAACGAATTTATGGTATGGAAGATAGAAAATATTTGGGATCTGTGACATAGAAAATCCTGTTAAGGAAAGCCTGTTAAGCATATCCTTTTGAATCTAAAAAATTAATATTTAAATTAAAAAAGATTTTGAAACTTGAATCTTGATTCTTCTTAATAGTTAAAACCATAGCATTGCAATTTCATTTTTAAATATTTTCCAATGCAGATAAAAATTAAAAGAAAAACTGTATTCATCTCTTTGCCAAATGAGATGCCTGCCACTCGTTTGGCGCACTTTCAATGTCATTTTTATGTAAATTTCGTTATAAAAAATGAATTCACAATTCAGCAGAATTCTTTGCTATTTTTTGTTTCGTTTTCTATTTAATTTATATGCCTGAGTGCCTGAGTGACTGCTTGCCATGCCGGTCAGTTTAAATCCCTTTTCTGCAATTACCTATTTTTTTCCACCCAACACTGCGTAAAATAAAATGCCCGACGAAGAAGAAGACGTACGATTTCTATTTACCGGCTTATGAGCAAAGAAAATAAATATTGAATTGGGAGATTGAGAGCGAAAGAGAGAGAGAGAGAGCGAGTTTATTGGCTAAAAGAAAACGAAAATTGATGCGTCATGGTCCAAAAGAAAGAAAAAAATCTCAATGTGGGCCATAATATCGTAAATTAAACTACAACAACAACAACAAAAATTCAATACACAACAGCAGCAAGCTTCTTAAGATGTTGACAAGTTTATTAATAAAAATACAACAAAAAAAAAAAAAAAACGAAAAACAAAAAACAAAATATTAACCATGAAAACCATTTAAAATCAATGAGAAATTGTAGTGAAAACTGTTTGCCAAATGGCCATAAACAACTTGAACAAATGGAGCTGAAAACTTAAGCAACGGAAAACGAAAGAGTTTTCATTGTCTTTCGTAAAATGGCAATTGAAAGAAAAACTAAGAAGAAGAAGACAAAGAATTATACTTCACAATATTCATAATTGACCGTAATAATGACAAGGTCAATTGAATTTTTAAGCATTACCCAGTGAGAGAGAGAATGAAAAAGAGAGTGACTAACAGAACACTCACAGAAAAATGTTAATCAATTTGGTTAAGTGAGTGGTCTTAATTGAGTAGGCTGCGTTGTTGGTTTATAAGACGTGAGACTGTAGTTCAAACTCCAGCTCAGACATCCCCAACAAAAGGAAATTTGAAAAAAAAAATATTTCTTTTGGCAACTTCCTCTCAAGAGTCTGGTGGCAAAGTAAATAAAATTGCTGTGAAAAGTTTCTCACATCAGTCGCTGAGATTAAAGGTTGAAAGGCCGTGGTTCGATGCCTGGCTCAGACATCACGAACAAAAAAAAATTTCTTTCGGCGACTTCCACGCAGCAAAAACTCTGAGCGTTAAAATAAAACTTCCATGAAAAGCTTCTCAAATCGAACATTCAGAGTGTGACATGAAAACTGTAGGTCCCGCCACTTGCAGATAAGCTAATAAAACACTATACATGGGTGGTGAGAGAAGCTAGGTTGTAATCCTGACTAAAGCATAGGTTTAGGTTTAGGTCGGTGTGGTAGCTTTGATATCACAAAGCTCACTTGAGCACGCATAGCGGCCCGTTGAGATGTCACGGGTGAACGCAGTCCCTGTACTAACCAAGTTCCACCAAAATCAAGGGAAAGGAAGAAGTTGGTCAGCGCAAGGGCTGCACAACAAAAGCACGACTACCCCGCACTGGAAAGCCAGCCAGAAAGTTTGATGAACGAAGCTACATATATCCTTGATGTCAATAGATGATAGCTCCGTTCTATCTACACCTAGCAAGAGACGGGCACTGACAAAGAAAGTAAACAACAGTCTCCTCTTCCTCAGCGGACCTGCATCCACGGCAGAAGTCGTTGAAAGGGAGCCTCATTCTTTCCGCGTGTCTACCCATGACGCAATGACCTGTAAGCACGGCCACTGTAGTCGAGATGACATCACGACCGAGACCAAATAATTGGTTGGATCGCCAGCGGTGGAGCAGGACTACTGATTGAGCCAGGATAGGTTGGCGTCCCGAAAGAACTTCCGCACAATGGTCAGCAAACTAAAGGATTGTAATATCTAATCTTCCTTTCCACGCAGCATTATTTTTTAAAATTTTATTTCAAAAAAAAGAAAAATTCCAGCCAATTTAGTTTAATTTCAAAGTGAGTGAGGATTTATAAGCTCTCAGTTTTATAACCTGGATGTTACAATAATTTTCGTAGGCTTATTGTTTAACAAATGAAACCAAGTCTCTAAACGAGCAGATAGATTAGCTAGATATCATAGGAAACATTTGTAAAGTCCATCAAATTGGATATAAAACATGATTTTAAAGATTAATTTTTTGTTTTCTACTCCAGGTTAAGGAAAACTTTCATTCGATGCATTTGAACTAAAATATCTTAAGAGCTTTTAAAGCTTGCATGTAAGTTTAATTTATTATTGCAACGATTTCTGTTTATCTTCCATTATTTTATTTCTTTCAAATTTAAATCTTTTTCTTGATATTTTCTGTGACATTAAATGGGTTTTCCTTTTATGTTTATTACTTGACATCAATTTTTATTAAAAAATTCCAAAGTTTTGTTTGTTATTTTTTTTTTATTTTAATTTCTAACCATATAAACTTATTGCCCATAGTCAAAGTGTGTCCATTTTTTATTGATTTTTAAATTTTATGACAAGAAATCATGATGACAATAAAACTCCTGCAACAAACTTTTGTAAATTCCGACCCATGAAACTTAACTCTCTCTGTCTCTTTGTCATATTAAAAGATGAACAAAATTTTCCTTTTTATGATGAAAATTCATAAGAAAATATTCTTTTTGTGAGTATCGTTAAAAAATAAAAATGAAAACTTTTCTCGCACTCTTCCTTCTACTACGTACTAACACTGACTGACTGCATTAGTTTAATAAGCTTCGTCAATAGCCATCCATCCATCCATACCCCCTGGCGTATTATAATTAAGAAAACTTCATATGGGTAAGGCAGACAGCAGCAACAGAAAAACTTGTGGCCATAAACTGATGATAATCAACCAAGAAACCAAAAAACAGAAAAAACATGATTTTTTATTTTCCTTTTTAACAACTCAAAAGGAAAAGAATAAAAAAAATAAAAACCGAAAAATTTTTTTATTTGACAAACTCTTGAAATAATAGCCACCAACCAGCATAATAACCATGAGGTTCTGTTTTTATTGCTCCACCAAAAATTCATAAAATTTACGGTGTGGAAAAGATGAAAGAAAAGCAAAGCAAAGAAATAAAATGCGATTCTGCTTGCTTCTCCTTTTTTTATGAATTTTTTTAGTTTAAAGGCAAGTTTATCTTGGTAACATCAGCCACACACAGCCAGGAAACGGGTTAATGGTAAATCCATAGATTATTAACTCTTCAGATAGATATTAAACAGTCAACGTTTACTTCACACAACATAAAAATTAAGGGCAATATGTGTTCTTCCTCATTTCATCAATTGCAAACGTAAAGATGTCTTCCAATTCAGATATTGTTTCCTTGACCCAATGATCTCTCCTGCCCACAAATGTCATCAAACAGTGTATCCTTAAGGGCGTAATGACACCATTTAAAGTACCTCTGACTACTCTTCATTTCAATTTACAATTCAACTCCAAAATAATCTTCGTGGCTGTTGACAATTTTACATACATATAAACTCGTATTGGCCACAGTGTGAGCTGTGGTAATAAATTTCAATGATTTCTAAAAGTTATTCGTTTGTTTATCAATTTATGATGACATGCCAAACCTTACTGAATATTTGAAACTGTACCACATGTCATGAATACTTTTTTTATACCGAAAAAATTTACATCAAAAAATTCCTTAACGTCACAGTCACCCATTATTATTGTGATTATTTTTACCACTCAGAGATGGCAGAGTACTATCTTAACCGATATGGGGCATCGTTATAATTTCTCCCCCATTCGTGAAAAACTTGTGGATATTGTTTCGTATTAGTAAAGACAACTCTGTACCGAAATATCTTTGTGAAAAACATTAAAGTATGTATTCGTGGAATTCTCATTCTCCTCTCCTCACCTCAGTATAGACATATTGGACTTGTGAATGCCTATTCTCAACATACATATCGTTGGTCTCATGTAGAAAGGCCCTAACTCGCATTTTGATAAAATCACCTTAAATTTTGTGAAGAGGTGTATTTATGTTAAATGCATTGGAATCACAAAAAAAAATTAATTTCGAAAAAAGTATGAGTTAGGGCCTTTCTACATGAGACCAACGATATGTGTGTATGTTCTTTAGGTTTACAATTGCCGTTCAAAAGATCAGTTGTCCTACTTACCTACTTACTTAATTGGTAATTATAACTGTTTAGTCAGGATTACAACCGAGTTTCTTGCACCAACCATGGTGTGTGTATTAATTTTATCCATGAGTAGCGGTTTCTATAGATTTTATAGATTTTCGGAAAGGTTTTCATTGCAATTTTCTTTACTCTCCGAGTTTTTTGCTAGAAGACCACTAAGAGAAAATTGTTGTAGGAAATATTGTTTTCATCTTTCGTTTTGATCGAGATGTCTGAGCTGGGGTTTGCACCATAGGCTCTCGCTTAATAAGCCAACATACTACCTACTAGTCTACGGTGATTACCTCTTTGCTTGCCATCTCTTGATGGCATAAACTTCTGCTTGACAGAAACCCGTAAATTTTCACATGGAATCTGAACATTTCATTTTGAGATCGGAGACATCCTCCTGTTCTACCATTTGTCCCCGATCCATACGTGTATAATAAAGTACATCCATTCGGTATACTCTTAAAAAGAGTGTGTGGCCTCCAAATTTCGTTGCAAATTAGTTTCCAAAATTATAGTGTTTACTGGTTCAGTCCAGGTTCTGTCTGATTTGTCAGATAACGATGATGTACTCTGATAGATCCTATTACTCTAATCATATTTTCTATAGCTTTGGACCTCAGCAACCAGCGTGCAGTAGTCTTATAACTAACACAGGTTCCTGGGAGGCTGTAGGATAGGTTCTCATTGCCTCGATTATATCAACACTTACAAGTGTCTTTATCTTATCCAACACCAACTGAGCTGTTTTAAATATTATTTAAATAACTATTTACCCATACCATAGTAAATAATTCGAGGCGCCGTAGTCTAGTAGGTAGTGTGTTGGCTTATTAAACGTAAGACCTCGGTTCGAACACCAGGTCAGACATCAAAACGAAATATGAAAAAATATTTCTTCGGCGACTTCCTCTCAGCAGATTTTGGCAAAAACTCTGAGCGTTAAAATAAAATTGCCATGAAAAGTTTCTCAAAAACCTGTCGCTCGGAGTCGACTTTAAACTGTAGGTCCCGCCACTCATGTATAAAATTAACACACACAACATGAGTGGTGTGAGAAGCTAGGCCGTAATCCTGACTGAAGGGTTGTAATGGCCAATTATGTATGTATTATGTATGTATAGTAAACAATTTAAAGAGTACGACGGGGCGTGTAATTATTATCGTAATATTAAACATCACTCATACGCATTGGGTACCACAGAGCAGTTGACATATTTATTACTCATGCGCGTGGAAATTAAAGAATTTTATCATTCTGAGTTGTTTTTAAAGCTTTTAAATATATTTACCGTCATTTTAAAGGAACTTTAAGATTAAAATTTAAAAAAAAATGTTTTTTTTCTCCCTCAGTTGGTTATCAAGTGTTTATGGGGTATGTTTAGGCCTACACAAGTAATAAAACTTATATAAATTACTCACGACATAAATTGTACTCTTAACAGCTTCTTTTTTTGTTTTTTATACATCATGGCTCATTGCAAGGACATTCTTAAATACACTCTCTCTCGCACACACACATATAGGCATACACGCACATACAGCAAATTAGGCTCATAATTTATAAGAGACTTGATTTGGAAATTTTTTTTGAAGGAGGAGGTAAAATAGTCACAAAATGAAATAAAAATTCAAATTTAAATGGAAATTTTCTTATTCTCTTCTTATTTTTCTGATTGTATTCCACAAACAAGCCAATAAAAGGAAAACAAATGTTTGCAAACAAAATATTAAAGAAGAAATATGGAAATGAGAAAAAAAATATTTATTTTCAAAGACCAAAAACAAAAAGAGGGGAACACGTGAGGGAAAAGCTGAAACAATGTTTTAAAGTTTCCGAAAAATTTAATGAAACTCTGGTGAAATTAAATAATTTCAAGCTTAAGGATGATTGCTACATTAAGAATGTGCTTCGTAGCATATGATTACGATTAAGGCCTTGTCGATTGAGGTCCAATCCAAGCCATGGATGCCGATTATTTTGTAATACGTTTCCGAAACCTTTAATTGCATAATAACGAGATTGCCCTATTACAGGCATAAATACCTATGTATTGTTAATGGCCTCCTTGGTTTATGTAGTTTTGTTTTACAGTGTTCAGGTCTTGAAAGAAATTTTTGTTTTCTTCTTGAAATTTAAAGTTTTTTTTTTCACAAAATACTTGCCTTTAAACAGAGTTCCACTCATACAAACGTAGAAACCTTTATTGAAAGTGTTAAAACCAACCCTCCCGCAAAAATATAAAATTCTTAAAGTAACTCTTTCTCTCTCTCTCTATTTCTATGCTTTATAACTTTCCTTACTTTTGTTTATTTTCCTCTCTTATTTATAAACAAAATTCAACAACAATAACAACATTTAGTTGTCTTGCCAGTATGTTAGGCAGTAGTTTTGCTGCTCTAAATTTCAGTTTTATTTTCTCTTCTTATTTGCCAACCTCCCCCTCTTCTATTCTACTGTTATTTATGTTTTATTTTCTTTTTTCCCTTTCTTTGATTGTGTTGGTATTTTGGATATTTTATTCTCTTGTTGTTGGTTTGTTATGCCTTTTTTTTCCTTATTCTCCATACTCCTGGCTTTCATACTCTCTTTTATGCCATCTTTTATCATAATATTTACAGACAACAAATTATGGTTATTTGAGTGAACGGATAAAAAAAAACCAAGAAGACGAAGAAGAAAAATTCGAAACTGAGAAGTCAGAGGAAGAAAGAAAAAATTACCAAAACGTGTTGACAGTTTGGCTGACTTACTTTTCTTTCTACGTTTCTTGCTTAAGACGATAAAAATGGTTGAGTTTTCTTTTTCTTTTTTTTTTTTTCTTTTTGTTTTTGTCCTTAGAAACGAAACAAACAGTAGAAGAAAACAAAACAACAGTTATTATAACGAGACAATATACAGTTATATTGTAATACACAAAAAGAGACCTAAAAGTGTGAACAAAGAGAAGAAGAAATATTCCAAAAGTATTGTTTTGTAACTAAGCACACACACACGCTCAGCATACATACACATACATAGACATACTCACACACATACTCTAGAGCTCTTTGGGTGTAGTATACACCACCGCCGTAAACATAAATTCCGGAGATTCTTTATGAAACTGAAACGTTGTGTTTATTTTAACCCACTGGGAGAGGCAAAGATGGAGAGATTAAAAACGAAAATTATTGAAGAGAAGAGCCATTGAAAGGAATATAATTTTACAATAAAAAGCAAAGATGTAGAGACAGAGAAATATGATCTTGAGGAACATAGAACTCAAACACTTAGTGCAGAAACAGAACACAACCATGACTGTATTATCCACACAAATTGACGGCTAAATAAAAGCATCATAAAGTGTGGTCGTGCAGCAGTGATCTACTTACCATTTACACCATTTATAACCGACCGAGAATTGCATACAACTCTGATGTATGGGTTGTTCCTGAACGTCTATTTTGAGGCTTCTCGACCGATTACAGGAGAGGACATAGTAGCTCGTTAATCACGATAGTGTGTCCAACTCCATTGAGTCATTGGAGCATCGTTGCAATGTGGCTTGTGTTTCACTGTTCTGTCGCTACTACAATGGATATTGCTCGAGTGAAATAAGGGGACTTAATTCCGAGAATCATGTATTCCTATGTAACACTCGTCTTTCTCGACCAGCACATCCGTATATGGTCGATTGGCCAGTGTATCGCACACTGCATTACAGACAAAGTTCATTTGTTAGACGGACTATTCGTATGTCGAACTCCCTTCCTGCAGAGGTCTTTCCTGTTACTTATGGTATAAATATATTCAAACCTAGTGTCCATAAACACTGCTCCCTCTTTCCTTCTACCTATAATATATTTTTCTAGTTCCAAACACAATGACATCCCCTGAGTGTTGGTCGCACGAAAAAAAATAATAATGGCACTTGCCTTTGTTCTTCCGATGGTAATATTAGAGGCTATAATTGAATTTTTAAAATTGTCTGTAATGGCAAATGATAAATTATTCTCAACTACGATGTTACGAGTATTTAAGAGTTGAAATTTTTTTGGCTTTTAAGGGATATAAAATACAGAAAAGTCATCACAGGTATTCGAAAATAACTTAAAAATATAATACTTTACCTTGATTTTACTAGCATAAATTTCCAACAGTAACAACTGCAAAGCAAATACAAAGCTTAAGAAGGCTTTTAATGCACTAAAGTAAAGAAAATGATGTAAATTTGAAATTGCAAAAAATCGTCAAAATAAGGCCATAAATCGTCATGTCGTCATAATGATATTTTTGGAGCTCAAAATCGTCAAAATGACGATAAATCTTCAAATCTGGCAGCTATGATTACAACCCTTTAGTCAGGATTACGACTTAGTTTCTCACACCACATATGTTGTGTGCGTTAGTTTTATACATGAGTGACGGGGGACCTACAGTTTAAAGTCGACTCCGAACGACAGATTTTTTGAGAATCTTTTCATGGCAATTTTATTTACTCACAGAGTTTTTGTCAGAAATCTGCTGAAAGGAAGTCGCCGAAGAAATATTTTTATATTTTCTTTTTGATGTCTGACCTGGGCCATACGTTCTACACGTTTTTCCAGCAAAAAAAAATCCAAAAGCCACTAATTGCTGCAAACAGGCATTTACAGACGCTTTTCCTGTAAACGCTTTTCTCCACACGAGTACTGTGACCAATACATCTGTTAATAGCGTAGATTACATACATATTCCCAACTCGGTAGCATTATTACAACTACAAGTTATTCGGTTTAAGACACAGCGGCTCGTATAAGCAAAGGTCACGCAGCTTTTGGTTTACACGAAAATGTATGGAGATCGGCACGAATTTTAATGGACACATGAATAAGATCGTTTAACTCTGTTAAGTTCAAACCCCAGCTCAGATATTTTAAACAAAACAGGAAATGAAAAAAAAAATAATTTTTCAAACGCCGCGCAGTTTTTGGTTCACTCGACACACATTTGAAGTGATACCAGGATAAGATTGTTTAACGTTGTCACCGTAGACTTGTAGGTAGTGTGTTGGCTTATTAAGTACGAATGCGTAGTTCAAGCCCCAGTTCAGATATTTTAAACAAAACGAGAAATGATAAAAAATAATTCTTCACTAGCTTCCGAGCAGCAGTCTTCTGACAAAAACTTTGAAAATAACAAATAAAGAAAATAATAAATAACAAATGGGAGCGCTGACTCATGTCTTTAATCATTGGAAAATTGAAAGAATTATACCGATAGCAAAGTTTTCCAATGCAGTGAGTGCGGGCGATTATAGGCCAATAAGTATTTTACCAGTTTTTTCGAAAATATTTGAGTCCCTAATTACTGAACAGATTACGTCATATCTGAATTACAATAATCTCTTGTCCCCATTCCAATCTGGTTTTCGAATTGCTCATAGTTGTACTACTGCGGTCTTGAAAGTAATTGATGACATGAGGCCCGAATATGACAAAGGAAACCTCTCTCTTATGTGTCTACCGGATTTTTCAAAGGCCTTTGA
This sequence comes from Sarcophaga caerulescens, assembly GCA_927399465.1. Taxonomy (NCBI): domain Eukaryota; kingdom Metazoa; phylum Arthropoda; class Insecta; order Diptera; family Sarcophagidae; genus Sarcophaga; species Sarcophaga caerulescens. The sequence goes on from OV656866.1 coordinate 28,203,357, forward strand.
CAGGGTTGATCTTATGTCGAAAACTGGGGCACTATTTTGGATTTACAAATACCGCTTTATCTCTTATGGAAAATTACTTGTATGGGCGAGCCCAAAGGGTAATTATTGGAAATAGGCAGTCGGGGCTGAGACGTATAACATCTGGTGTTCCACAGGGATCCGTGTTAGGCCCCCTGCTATTTAGTATGTTCGTCAATGATTTATTTTCAGTATGCAGGTATACTAAAGTACATGCATACGCAGACGATATTCAGCTGTACATCTCAAACCGTATTGGTCTGATAGAGGATACAAGTTACAAACTGAATTATGACTTGAGGTCTATTTTAAAATGGACTGAGGATAATAACCTTATGCTCAATCCTGGAAAATCTTACATTCTACCAATCAGTAGATGGGAATATGATTTGAGTTATTTTCCGACCATTTACTTGAGGAACACATCTCTTGTGTACGTTAGTAAGACTAAATACTTAAGATTTTGGATCAATTCCACCTTGTCATGCACTGACCATATTAATCATGTTGTGCGAAACGTATACCTCTTGCTTCGTAATTTACGAATGCCGTCTAACTTCACACCGGTTGAAGTTAAGAGGAAACTTATAATTCAATTAATACTTCCAATGATTAATTATTTTGCAGAGGTTTACAGTAAATTGGACTCTCTGTCACTACATAAGTTGCAAGTATCTTTCAATAATGCTACGCGGTATGTGTATGGTTTAACTAGGTTTAGCAGTGTATCGTCCTGGAGGAAAATGATCTTGGGCTGTGACTTAATCGACTACCTTCAGATGCGAAATATTATATTCTTACATAATCTTCTTTATCGTAAGAAACCACCCTATCTCTTAGATCCACTAGATATACAACTCTAATTATACCTAGATACACTTACATCAATACTAGCAGATTGTTTTTCGTCAACGCAATTAATTTGTGGAACTCCTTACCAATGACTATTAAAAACATTTCGAGAAAGAGCAGTTTTAAGAAGTCATTTTTTGACTATATGTTCTCAAATAATTGAAAAAAAAACAAAACAAAAAAAACATTTATATTACTTTTATTTTTTAAATTTTATTTTAGAAATTTTATGTGAAATATAATTATTGCCTTTTTGTGTATTAGTTATATACTTTATAAAAAATTGCACTATAATTTAGGGAATACTAATGACCAATGTAATTTGTGTATATCCTACTGAGCTATAAAAGAATAACATTCTTAAAGCTCTTGTAAGCAAATAAATAAATAAATTAATTAAAAAAAAATAATAATTGCCACGAATAGTTTCTGAAAAACCTGTCCTTCATAGTCGATTACAAAACTCTCTTGATAATAAAAATTTTACCTACCGACCATGGAAGCTCTCTTTTAACTGATTTTCCAAACGAATTTTTTTTTTGTTTTTCACTTAAACAGACTATGTCTGTTTAACCTTGTTGCCGAGGAAATTTTTTAAGTTTATGACACGAAGATTTTTATCTTCTTCGATTTCATTTTCCATAATCATTCGTTTGTCCTCCGGCTCTAATGGGAAAATAAAATAAATTTCGTTAGAAATTATGGAGCCAGTCAAGTTTATCAACGAATAAGATACTCACACACACAGACACACACATACAAAAAATTCCATTTAACATACGCTTTAAAAGGCCAATAGCAAAGTGGCACAATGAGCAAGAGAAGTAGAGAAGAAGAAGAAGAAAACAGAAATAAAATAAATTTTAAAAAGAGAATTAATGGTTGAGTTGTATTGGTTAGGATAGTGTAGTGTGTAGTGTAGGTGGATGGAGAGTTTATGCATGTGTGGAGATTTTGCGATTATCATAAGTGATAAATGAATGGCACTCGCACACACACATTACGAATACCGTTAAGGATTTACTTTTAAAGGTTACTTGAATAGACTAGAGTTCTTAGCGAAAGAAAATTTATGACAGCACTTACACAAAAGCATACATAAATGGTCAGTTTTACAGTAACGTGTTATTTTTTTCTTTTTTTAATGATTGAATTTTGATAGTTGAAAACGAATTACGGCCCGCTTCTTTGCCTTAGTTAGTCTATACGTGAGTTTCAATTTTGATAAATTTTAATGTAATATTTCAGGCGCGTATATCGTGAATGACAGCTGTAATGCTGTTTCCACTAAAAATAGAAAATTCGGGCCAATCTTGCCGACTTCAAACGTGTGATTAATTGCTCATTAAACTCGTGTTCTACATCCTCTATACAGTCGCTGTAGAATTTTGTGATTTTTTGGCAAAAGCGAAAATTTTTGTGAATTATTGTCAGTAGTTTTGGCTTATTAGACGAGAGACTGTCGTTGAAACTTTAGATCAGATACATATCTTGAACAAAACGAAGTATGAAAAGAAATATTTCTTTCGGGGACTTCCTCTCAGCAGTCAAAATTCTGTGGATCGAAATCGATTTTAAACTGTAGGTCCCGCCACAACTCATGAATAAAATTAGCACAAACAATATGGATGTTGTGAGAAGCTATATTGTAGTCCGGGGCCTGAAGGGTTGTAATGATCAATTAAATGATACGTGCAAAGAATATTTTCCATCTGAGCCAAATCAAATAATGTTCTTCTCATATAACTTGTTTGGAAAACTGCAAACTTTCTTTCAAATTCCGTTTGTTGAAGAGTATATTTAGCAAGAACTGTGGCCAATAAGTGTCTGGTTTCTTCAAGTCTTATTACATGGATTGAAAAAAAAAATGCTTTTTGGAGATGCTATAAACACTACGAAGTCGCCCTAGTCTAGTAGGTAGAGTGTTAACTTAATTAAACGTAAGGCTATGGTTCAAACCCCAGTTCAGATATCTCGAACAAAACAAAATATGAAAAAATATTTCTACGACGACTGCCCCTCAGCAGATTTCTGGCAATAATTGCCATAAAAAATTTCACAAAAATTTGTACTGTAGGTCCCATCACTCATGTATAAAATGAACACAGAATGTAAGTGCTTTGAGAAGCTAGGTCGTAATCCCAACTGAAGGGTTGTGATGGCCAATTATGTATGTAAAAACTACCAAGGATTAATTTTTGATTTTCGCATTAATAGTTTATGAAAATTTCTAACTTCGAAACATAAAATCCATGTGAATTCAAAAGGGAATTCTACAGTGAGTTAATAAAGGCTCGGTACACAACATACAAGGTGTGATCAAAAAATAACCGTTATTTTCAAATTTCGTGTATTACGTATGTTCGATTTTCGCATTTTTTTTCTATTATGTTGGTACTAGAGTTTGGGAATTCCCGGACTTTTTCATTTCGCGGGAAACGGGAATGAAAAATTCGATTTCCCGGGAAATCTTTTAAAAATCAGAATACTAGTAAAATGCTTAAGATTTTTATTAAAATGATATTTTATTAACAAAAAAGAAAACAATACATCTAAATTCATACTGTATAAACAAAAACAAACAGATTAATGATAACATTTTGAGATCAGTTACTATTAAGAATTGATAATAAATATTATTTAAAAATAAAAATATAAAAAATTTTCGAAGAACTAAGTTTTCAAAAAATGAGTTTTTAAAATTATTAGTGCATTTAATAACTCATCAGACATTCTATTTCGTAAATTTGTTGAAAATTTACCAGCTACCGAAAAAACACGTTCGCTTTCTACAGAAGTGGGCTTAAGCGTTAACAATGCATTAAAAAGTATGTCTAAATTTTTGGTTCTGTTTGTACTAGCTTCAAATAAAGCTAGCTCTCTTTTAAATATGTTGTCTGTTTTTAATTTCAGATTTCTTGTTTTTTCTTTAGCCCCATTATTGGCGTTTTCCAACTTTTCTTTAAAACATTGATATACTTGTGCAACGGAAATATCTTCATCACCTTCAGCCGATATTATTTCAGTACCTTGGAATAGGCGTTTGTACATTTGCTCTGCATAGGATTTTAACATTGTCTTTGTTATGTTAATATTATTGTGTTGTGAAGTATTTAGATAATTTACTAATGACATCAATTTGTCATTATATCTTTCATTTACTTTACTTTTAATTGTGTGAACCATTTTTTCCGAAAGTATAGAATCAACAGATAATAACTGTTCATAAAGTGTATTCATAATAGCATCATCACCTATTATCAAATTGGTTTCACGCCTGCCTAATTCTGCATCTTTTATGGGGTTCAAAACGTTTACCAATGTATCCAAGTGTGGGACATAATCTTCAACAAACAATGATGATATATGTAAATCTATTAAAGCCTTTTTTATTGCATTTTTAATTTTTAGAAATGATTGTATCATTCCAACCATGCTGTTCCACCTAGTTCGTACATCTAGGATTAGATGATACTCTTTATTGAATTCTTCCTTTATATATTTTTAAAAAGTAGCATTTTTTAAAGGACTTTTTTTGAACATTTTCATTATTTTCCTTATGTTGGCAATAGCTTCATTATAATTCTCTGAAATAAAGAAAATAATTCAATTTATGCAAAGAATTATTTTTCTGCTTTATTTTTTCAATACAACTTTTTTAAATGATTTTAGTCCATAAACAAGTCAAAAGAGTAGTCAGTGATTAGTCTGTAGACTAGCCTACAGACCAGTCTATTTACTAGTCCTCAGAACAGTCTATTTTCTAGTCGACAGACCTTTTTTCCAAAAAAGTGTACAAGAATACGTTAATTTAAAATGTCCCGTATTTCCCGGGAATATTTAAAAAATTTCCAGGGAATTCCGTACAAAAATTTCCCGGGAAATACCGGGAATTCCCGAACCCCAAACTCTAGTTGGTACACATGTCTGTTATATATGTTGACAATATCAGCCATTTTGGATTGTCAGTTTGTTTTTGACAGATAAAAAGGTTAGTCGAGTTTTGGTGTGCTCTTCGATTTTTTACTATTCGAAAAAATGGATCAAAGAAACTGTATTAAGTTTAGTGTAAAAAATGAAATTAAATGTGCAAGGACATTTGAAATGTTGAGTGTGGCGTTTGGCGTTTGGCGAGTCTACTATGAGCAGAACACAAGTTCAATTGTGGTATAATCGGTTTAAGGAAGGCCGAGAAGATGTCAATGACGATGCTCGTCCTGGTCGCCCGAGCACGTCAACAACCGATGAAAACATTGAAGCAGTGAAGAAAATGATTTTGGATAATCGTCGAATCACTATTAGAGAGGTTGCTGATGATATTGGCATATCGTTCGGCTCTTGCCAAGCAATTTTTACGAATGTGTTTTAGGCATGAAACGTGCGGCAGCGAAGATTGTTACAAAATTGCTAAATTTTGAGCAAAAACAACGTCGCATGGACATCGATCAGGAGATTTTTACGACGTTCAACGACGATATTCGATATGTTATTGAGAAAACACCAGTAGTTGTTCCTGTTAATTCTTCCATCTTGTGTGTATTAACAGAAGACCATTTTGCCATTTGCTGTTATTTGTTATTATTATTATTGACCACCCCCTCCCCTTCAAATGATAGTGTTATATGCAAAATAAGTCTTTGTTTTACTAAAACGTACATAACATGTATTAGTAAGTGTGTTCATATTTGTTTTTCCTTTTTGTGTGTTTATTATTATTGTCCATAGAAGTGTTGTACTACCTGCTTGGTGTTTATGCTCTTTAATACAGCATACAGCAGAGATAAATTTCTTTTTCAACAATACCTGTTTCTATAACAAACAGTGTTGAAAAGTTCAGTACTTTAGTACTTTTTTCAGTACAACGCTTTCAGTACTTTTTTTATTATTACATATTTTACGTCTTGCGCTTTTTTCAACTATTAATGCATTAGCAACGTAATGCTAAAAGTATAATTAGTCTTTAGCCCCGGTTAGCCAAACGTCCACGGAACATACGTTCGTTTCTAGAATAGAACTTTTACATTTTGTTACGTTCAGAATCAGCAGTTTTTGTTTTATATGTATAAGTCGTTAGTTTTTCTGTTCCGTACCGTACGTGTATTAAATATAAATAAATAATATAGTAATTAGTGTGCTGGCTTACTAGATATGAGGCCGCGATTCATACCCCATGTCAGACATCTCCAACATAACGAAAAATAAAAAAATATTCCTTCGGCGAACTCATTCTGTCAAAAACTCGGAGAGTAATGGTGTTTTCTTTTCTACAAAGAAAATGTCACCCTCTTACAAGGTGCATTAAAAAAATTGCTGACCAACCCTGTTATAATGTAATTTTTTATTTAAGAAGAACATAACACAAATATTAAAAAGGGTATGCCCTGTGTTTACCACATCTGATGAATCATCATCATCAGATGACGAAGATGAATCTAATAACTGATTTATATCAATTTTCGCAAATAAAATAGATGCAGCAATATTCATATTTATATTTTTTTCCAAAAAAAGGTTTTAATATGTAAATATGAAAAAGGTGTTGCCAGATCGCTAATTTTTCGACTTCATTTTTTAAGCGCTTGTTTTATAAACAAACAAAAAAAATTTTCTAACACTGAATGCAATTTTTTTTATTACTGACCATGTGGCTTTAATAATGTAATGTTTCCTTAATGTTACTCCACAAAACAATGAAAAAATTAACTTCAAAATTGGATAACGATACCAGGCGACTTTTTTTAAATTTCATCTGGTAGTCATCTTATTTACAGGGTATTATCAGCACTCTCGATTTATACAGGGCATAAAATGCAATGCCCTCCACCATTGGCAAGTGCAAATTATTTAGAATGAAACATACCAACCTTTTATAGGGCGAAACATTTTTAAGGAACAAACACAAAATTGCATTTTTTTTAAATAAAATGCACATTTTTTGGTAGAAAAGGAAAACACCATAAATAAAATTGCCATGAAAAAATTTCTCAAAAACCTATCGTGCGAAGTAGACTTTAAACTGTCGGTCATGTATAAAATTAACGCACACAACATAAGTAGTGTGAGAAGATAGGTCATAATCCTGATTGAAGGGTTTTAATGTATGTATGAATTTTTTTTTTTACAAAAGTACCATTTAATGCGGAAAAGTACTCTTTCAGTGATAGTATAGTACCATTTCAAAATTTCAGTTTTTCAACACTGATAACAAACAGAGAGGCGATACAGAGAGTGTGGAAGATAGAGAGGTTAGAAACGTAAGAGCGAGAGAGAGAGAGAGAGAGAGGAAAAGGTTTGTTTACATATTTTCTTTTGATTTTCAAAAGCTTCTTTTAATATTTTCTTATTAAAAATAAACAAAATGCTCTCAAAATTTTGTTGTTGTTGTTATTATTATGCTTGTTTATTATTGTTATTATTATTTACATGCCTCGTATGTGTGTATAAGTATAAGTGTGTGTGTTATTTTGTTGTTATAACTTCTTAACTTACCGAGGTGTTGTATTTTTATTTTTCTTTTTTTTTGTTATTGTTATGCTAAAGGAATTTTGCTAAATGAAGAGTCCTTTAAGTTGATTGTAAAAATTAAAGTTTTAAGGGCACAGAGAGAGAGAGAGAGAGAGTAAAAATTGTACGGGTGGGTGTGTAAGTGTGCGTGTGTGCGAATATTGCTTGTGTTTATTTTGCATTTTATTTGCATTTATAAGAAGAGGGTGTAAGTTTACTTGTAAATATTTATATTTCTTAAATGTGTGTGTGTGTGCGTTTGCATGTGTATGTGTATATGTATTAGTTAGCTTGCTTAAGCTATACTGTCCTTGAGTAATAAATTTATTGCTTATTTAAGTCCCTTTTTGTTGTTATTTGCTTGTTTCTGTTACAGCGTTTATTTCTTTTTAAGAATTTATTTCTTTTTTGATAAGCATTTTGTGGTTTTCAATCTTTTTTTCCCTCGGTTTGTAAAAGATAAATTGCTGCTGCTGCTGCTGCTATTGTTGTTTACTTATAAGCCTTAAAGGATTATAACATACACATACACACACATACACTGGCAAAATTAGGAAAAATAAATGAAAAACCTAATGAGAATTAAATTCAAATCATTTTCATTTTGGAGGGGGGGGTCAACCATGTTCAATTAAGATTTCAATAAATTATTTTAAAATCTGGTTGTCATTAAAGAAACTTAACACTGTGGAAAATATATTTGAATTTTATTTTAAAGTAACAATAGTTTACAGTGGGCTAAAACATTAAATATATGATCACAAATTTTGTAAGTACAAACTGTGCTTAAATAATAGGCGATTTAAGCTAAGTTGCGGGTTATCCAGGTCATAGATAGAAAAGGTCTTCAATTCGAGTGGCTAGAAACAATTGGAACAAATATGCCCATTGTAATAGCACAATCATTTACTGCCCCTAGTCCTGCAGCCACTTGCAGCTTCTGATGAAGCCTCCTAGCATACCAATGTCCAATGGTAGAAGTCATTGACCATATGGCCAATCAATCACATACAATTTTACCTGCAACCATCAAACTTCCAGCATAACTGCAGCCAGAATCTGACTGTACTGGTACCATTGTGCAGCTTTAGCATATTTAAAATCTTTTTTTTTATGTTCGACATTCTTTTTATTTCCTTTTGAACACCTCTTTTAAAAAAAAAACGTCAAGAAGAAGATGAAAACCAAATTTTTAAAATGTCATCAGAACAAATTGCATTCGTGTTAACGTTTGTTCATGTTTTTATACACACTCTCTCTCTCTCTCTATCAACATATTTTTCTTTTTTACGAAACCTAAAAAACACAACGCTTTTGTCTTAATCAAATATAGCGACAGTCCCGACATCTGTTGGTGACGCCTGCATAATATTCTACAGGATGAATAAAAAAAAAATTTTTTTAAAAGTGTGGCAAAACTGAGCCAAAACACAAACACAACGTTTTCTTTCTCACTCTCTCTCTCTCTCTCTGCAGTTAAAATCGCGAAATAATAAACTGAGACTGTGCATGGGTATGGGTTAGTGTTACTAGGAGAACAGAGAACATATTTTTCGTCGTATGCTGCAACTACACCAGCGACAATTGTAAATGGCAGCTCTTTTTGCTGTTAATTCATAACGGCTTCGTTTCTTTTCTTTTTTTCTGTTTTTGCTCTCATTTTTATTTTGTTTGAAAGGAATTTAAAGCAGAAAAAAAAACACGAAAAACGAAAAAGAGAAAATCCTTTAGTGATCCACTCACTCAGTATTCACATGTTGATAATGACAGTGAAATGTTCTGTTATATGATGTTCAAATTCATTACGAAAGAGTACATCAAACAGACGAAAAGAAAAAGAGAAACTTTCTTTCTCACACACAAACACACACAATCGTGCACTCAACGCTAATATGTTCGCATAGAATATTCAGCCATATTTTATCAAATGACAGACAGAATGTATTTATAATGACTGATTGCTTTCGTTTTTGTTTGTGTTTGTGTTCTCGCGTTTGTGTTTGTAATTTTACACATTTTTATGTAAAAATGATTAAGACACAACAACAGCATCTGAAAATGACAGACGGATTTGTATAATAAAACGTTGTGCACAAGCGAAACATCATTTAACAAAATTTGAGCGTGTCTCCTATTTGCACATAAAAAACGAAAGTTAAAAACATTATTAGTATGCGAGCGCATTTAAATTAGAATAAAGCAACACTTAGGCTAGAATGAAGGCCCTTGGTGATGCCAAGAATTAATATTCAATACGGGGATTAAATATTCCCCAAAGAAAACCATCCTGATTTCAAAATAAATCTTACTATTGCAGTAATCTTTAGTTTGAGGTGTTAAGTCAAAACTTCTGTCGCTTCAAAGCAAGAACTATGAACTGCCTTCGTCTTCATCAAAGCCACAACTCTGATAGAAGTTATTCCAGGGAATGGCAAATCTGTTAGCATGACCTCCAATAAAGCAATGGCCCGTGAGAAGCTAAATAAAGCTTTATTATTATGATTTAAGCAGTGACTGCTATTTCGAACCATATCAGTCTAGGTATACTGCACGTACCCTCATGCTGACAACAAAGTTGAACCTTCTTTTAAAACGAAATCACAATCTACTTACGGTCTCATCATAGTAGGTAGATAGACAGAAGACAACAGATGCATTTAGAACAAGTATTGCCCACGTGACAGCACAGTCATTCACTTCCCCTAGTTCTGGAACCGTTTACAGCTTGTGATGAAACCTCTTAGATACCCGATCTCTTCTTTCAACGAAACAGTGATATCATCCGCATAGTAGAAGCCCAGTAGGTCAGAAGGTACATTTTTCTACGACATAATGATGATCCTACCTGCAAGAGATAAGAAACAATTTCCTGCAGAAATTATTGGGCACGTGTCCTAATGACTAGATTCTTGGCTTACCGGATTTGGTCTCAAATCTTAGCTCTAATTCGGCAGCTCTCTGTTCAAGCAGTCTTCTGACAAAAAACTCTGAGATTAAAAATATTTTCTATGAAAAAATCTTCTCAAATCCTGTCGTCCGTATTCGAGCATGAACTGCAGGTGTTACCATAAATAAAAGTAACTCACACAACATAAAGTGGTGTGCGTAGCTAGGTTTTAATTCTAACTAAATGGTTGTAATGGTCAATAATGTGTCTATGTATGTAAACTTTGCGACTGGTTTTTACTTTGATTCGAAGGCTATAATGCGAAGAGCTGATGCTGAATGTAGAGACCTATTAGCAGGATCTGTAAGTTGCTGCATGTGGTAACAAAATAGGAAGCTATGCGAGCTTAAGCAGACTGCCATTCCCTGCTTTTCTATTTCCATCTTTCTTTTATTTTTTTTTTTGTAAATTTTTAATCCTGGTTATGGGGTTTGTAGTGAAGCATTTTAACTACAACATCAAGTCAGCTTAATCTCAATTTATTAATAATTTTCAATACTTGTTTAATACAACAGAAATGCTGTTCTCAATAACTTGCCTGGCCCAACCCTCCTAAAATATTTCATTTGCTGCCAATCTTTCAAAGTCAGGCTAATTTAGTGGGGCTGCTGTGTATCTACAATATGTGTGCGTTCATAGGCTTGTGGTTACTTTGTTAATGTTCCCCAAAAAACAAATATTTCGTGCAGCAACAGCAGCAGCAATATACCGCCACCTCTCTACCCATCACCGCCCACCATTAATCCTCTTTTGCTTCTTCAACACAACACTTTTAACGCATTTCAACCAAAAAAATCTGTGAATGCTTTTGACGATTATTAATTTATTTATTGAGTCTTTTTTTGCCATTAAAAAGGCCAACAGCCAATATTTTAACCACAGCAACGGCAACAACAAGCATAAAACATCAAAAAATAAAAGGCCAACAATAAAAAAGAAACAAAAAAGAACAGCAGCACAGACACAATAAGAAAGCAGCAGCAGCCGCATATAAACTCGCTTAAAAAATGTACAAAATTTATATGATTTTTGCAAGAACAACAAAAACCAGAACAAATTATTTGCCAACAGCAAACACAACAACGACAGCAGCAACAGCAAATTCTTAATAACAATACTTGAATTGTGCTGCCCCTACTACGGCTGCTATGCAGCACAAGTAGAAGTAGTTGCTGCTGTTGCTGCCATACTTTTTTCAATTTATAAGACCCCCCATCCAAGAGCAAAAAAAAAAAGTCAAAAGCCTGTTCATTTAGTTGAAAAAAGGTTGAAAAAAAGAAGAAAAAAAAAACCTCTGCGTATGAACATTTCAAAAAATAAGGAGAAAATATGTTCGCTTTTAAAACAAATGGAACAAATGAAGTGCTTGTTGTTGTTGTTGTTATTGTATGTGGAACGCCATCCACCATTTAAAACAGCCGAATATGCACATACTTTAAGAAATTCCATAAGTTAAACACAAAATTTAAGTGAAATGAAATGCCAGCTTCAGATGTTTTTTGAAGATAAATTCAAATTGAACTAGCAAAGACAAAAACCAATGTTAACGTTAACAGAGCAATGTTAAGTGTTTAACGGAAGATAAGGGGTGATTGTTTAAGAGCTATAGGAAAATTTAAAAAAAAAAAAATGGCATCAAATGGTCCATCCGCTTAGTCCAATTTTGGCATACTCTTTCCAACATTTCGGCCGGTATCTCACGAATAAATGTTTAAGTGTTGTCTTCCAATGCGTCAATTGAAGCGGGTTTGTCTGTATAGACATGAGCTTTAACATAGCCCCACAAAAAATAGTATAAAGGCGTTAAATCGCACGATCTAGGCGGCCAATTGACCGATCCCGAACGTGAAATAAAATGATGTTCACCGAACTCGCCTCTCAATAAGTCCATGGTTACGCGTGCTGTGTGGCATGTGGCATCGTCTTGTTGAAACCACATGTCATGCAAGTCAAGCTCTTGCATTTTGGGCATAAAAAAAGTTGGATATCATCTCACGGTAGCGCTCACCAGCAGCATCTTTGAAGAAGTACGGTCCAATGATGCCAAATTCAATGATTTGCAAGCGTTGTTCGTTTGTAAGACGATTCATGATTAAATTATAGACCAAACTGAAGATGTTTGACAATGAAACAAAACACGAAACGTGGGTGAGCTGTTTAAACCAGTGTTGCCAAAAAGATAATAGCTAAAAAATCACCCTTTACAAAAAATGGTCACATAGAAGAAATTATCCAAATATACATACGTAGCGGAGAATGGAATATCTACTCCATTCCTCAAAAATTATTCTCTGGTAATTCTCAAATTGTTTCGAAAATTGAAAAACTCTAAAAAAGTTATTTATTTTAATACTGTCTGAAGGGGATAGATAGATATTGTGGAAAAATGGGACTTGCTGCAGCTAAACCCTATATATCCATGGTATCAAGGATTCCAAAACAGGTGTCCTTACGGTCAGGTGTTACTTGGCACCAGGGATATAGGCGCCAACGCTAATTGTTTTCTTCAAATGAGCAAAAACAGATTATGAGCACGTATGCAAACTCATAAGATTATGAAAATTTTAAGCACTATGGCTCTAAGATTGTAACAAAACAAATAAAGCGTGCAGCTTCAAAAAATTTTGTATTCCCACTGTAGTTATTACTTAAAAAGCATCTACGAATCTAAACTACATTATTCTTGGCCCATTGTACAAACATTATTAATAATGTCAGGATTTTCTGAATGTATTTTGTATGTATCCCAATATAACAGATGAAGTATATATTAATTATACAGCCTGCACTCCTATTAGCAAACTGGTAGCTACATTAGCAACATGTTGCTAAACACTTTAGCAACCAATCTTCTCAGACCACTCGTGAAAACTCTTGCCTAACAAGCCAAAACACTACCTTTTGGACTACAGAATACAGACAAAAAAAACTTCACCGGATCTGTATATTATGAAATAGTCACTTTTTTATGAGAATAGGACCTACAGTTTAAAGTTGATTCCAAACGACAGATTTTTGAGAATTTTTTCATGGCAATTTTATTTTAACGCTCAGAGTTTTTGACAGAAATCTGTTGAGAGGAAATCGCCGAAGAAATATTTTTTTCAGATTTCGTTTTGATGTCTGATCTGGGGTTTGAACCGTGGCCTTACGTCTAATAAGCCCACACACTACCTACTATACTACAGCAACTTCCATGCCATCATTATGTTTCATGATAGAACAACCCGATATATTAAGAATTTAACTTAGCAACATGTCGCTGCAACAAATTCTTAATAAGTAAGTAAGGCTTGGACCTGTTGTTCACTCCCAACATTTTGCCGCATATTTTTCAAGGTCGTTTTGCTCTTTATGATACAAAAGCATATTTAAAACTGTAATAACAATTAAAATTTTATTGTTAAACGGTGTATAAGTGACCACTTTTAACAACATTTTGTAGGCAACATGTTGCTAATCTTTATCAAGATGTAACAATTCCTAATAACCTCTGTGCGTGTGTATTACAAAATGCATTGATTTGTGACACGACATAGTCCATATTTTATGAGACTATGCAGCTTCCAGATTTTGTAAGTCCGTAAGTGTTTATTTTAAAATTTTTCCATTATTTGAATTTACCAAAAGTCGTATCAGATATTTTGCATGAATGCAATTGCAACATGTTGCTAAAAAAAATGTTGTTTCTCGAAAAAATTTTAAAATAAAATTCGGTTTAATTTAAACACTTAGTTAGCATGGCTATAAGAAAGTTTATTTGTTTTCCATGCCATAGTGCAAAATAAAATTAATGAAAATCTCTGGAGTGAAATAAAGTATTACTGATGCCCACCAACCCATGCATTGCAGAGTTCTTAATTGTTTTACAAATATTTACAAGCATAAAATGTGAAATATTTTCTTTTAATATTCAATTGCTTGTTTGGCAAATATTCCCCGGAAACTAATCTTAAGCGTCGGGTCCCATTGTTCACAAATCCCTTGGATTGTGTTCTTCATCATGAGCAATAAGAAAACATTGCGTTGTAAAGCGATTTTTTTTTCTTCTGTGACTGAATTTTTTCTACGGTATTAAATGCAAGTGGTTTCTCTTGTAGTTTTTTATTGTTGCTGCTGTTGTTTCCTTCAATCTATAAAATGCTTGCATACAAACATATATGTATGTATGTATGCTGCATTGAAATGAGTTGTTGCATTGAAAATGATTTCATTTGTTCATACACTCTCTTTCCAACAATCATTAGCATTGGCAACTTCATGATTATCATCATCATCATCATCAGCGTTATTCACCATTCACCAGCATCATCACCATCACCAACATCATTAACGTTTCCTTTTTTTTCATTTTGTTGTATTCGTGGAAAAACAACTTTTGCTCATTTCCCTGCCTTTTAATATCTTGTTTTGGGGTTTATTTTCTTCCTTCTTTTGCTATTTTCTTTAGTCTTTTCCTTATATTCGATTTTTCCATTTTGCACTTGCATTGTTTGCATTGTTTTTGTTGTTTTCTTCTTTTGTTTTTTGCATCTTTCTTAAGCGATTTAAAGGAATTTCAGTCGTTTTTTCTCCACTTCCCCTATGTTTTTATTTGAAAAACATTTTCAAGCCCAAAACCAAATAAAAGACTCAACAAAGCAACAACAGAAGCAAAAAATAAACCCGATTGGTTTTTTGTGTTGCCAACAATCAACAATAATAACAACAACAACAACAACAGCTACAATAGAGCAAGCAGCAGTAGCAGCAGCTCCATTAACCAGTTGAAATTAAAGTAGCAGGCAGCAAAGGGACCAGCAGTCTCTTAAACTGAAGGCATTTTATGTAACGAACGTTAAACAGGCAGGCAGGCAGGCTGTCAGGCCGGCTGACTTAACTTGATGGGCTGTTTGGCAACGAACAAAAACAAAAAACAAACTCCAAGTAGAGTGAAAAATGCAGTTGAATTTAAGCGAAGAAATATAAAAAGACATAAACGCCAGCAACATGCTCACATTGTATTGCTACCATCACCACCACCACTACAATGAAGAAGACAAGGTTGCTGTGCCATACCAACTTTTCAACCCAACAAAAATTATTTAAAAAAAAACTGCTTACAAAACGACCAAATGCATTATGATGCGGCATTTAAGATGAAAAGAATTCGTAATTGATGATGTTTTAAAGCCAGAATTTTAAAATTTTACATTCATTATGTTCTACAGCAACATTGTTGCAGCAACAAACTTAATGGCGACAATTTTTCTTGTTTTTCTTGTTTTTTTGTTTAATAAAATATTTCTACAAGAATACTCTAGAAAAATTATAATTGTTTATATTATTTATTGTTAGCAACATGTTTATAAACATTTTGTTTAATTACCAAGTCTATAGAATTTAAAAAGTCTACAAATATTTACTTTAATATCTTTAAAACTATTCAAAACAAACTGTTGCTACCATATATTGCAATGTTTATAAACATTTTGTTAAAGTATAAAATGAATGGAATTTTAATTGAAAAATTTTATGTGAAAGTCTAGGAGACTGCTTTATCTACCGGGTTATCCATTTCGTGGTTTCAAAAGTAAACGTAAATAAAACACATATAAAATATTTTTTTCATGATATTTCTTTATTTTTTTTTTTTGTAAAGTTTGAACGTTGACATTATGTGTGAAACACTACATCATTTATATGACCTCCACGCGAAGTGTTGCAAGCATTGATTCTTTTGAGGTAATTTTCGACCACTTTTTGACACATATTGGGCGGTATCTCAGCCATAACTTGACGAATGTTGGTTTTTAAGTGCTCGAGAGTTGAAGGTTTATCTGCATAAACACGGTCTTTCGCGTAGCCCCACAAAAAAGTCTAATGGTGTCAAATCGCATGATCTTGGTGGCCAGTTGATATCGCCACGACGAGAAAATACGCGGCCAGGAAATGTCTCTTGCAATAAAGCCATATTCGCTCGAGTTGTGTGGCATATGGCACCGTCTTGTTGAAACCACATATTCTCCAAGTCGCATTCTTCAATAGCAGGCAAAAAAAAGTCGGTTATCATACGACCATAACGCTCCGAATTGACGGTGACAGTCGTTCCATCGTCGTTTTCGAAGAAGTAAGGTCCAATCACACCTTCGGACCAAAGAGCGCACCAGACAGTAACTTTTTCTGGATGTAATGGCCTCTCTTCAATTACTTGAGGATCCTCAGAACCCCAAATACGACAATTTTGTTTATTAACATACCCACCGAGTGTGAAATGTGTTCATCGCTGAAGAAAATTTTGTTCGAAAAATTGCCGATACGTACGATACGTGGCTGTGGCAGAATCACCATTTTTGTAGTAGGTTTTGATAATTTTTATGCGTTGTGTGATAGTTAAGCGATCCATTTTCGTCAATGTCAGACTTTCAACTGAAAAGAAAAAAATTGGTTTCACAACTTAGTTTGACAGATGTCGAATTCCAATCCCATACTTTTGAAAACACGAAATGGATAGCCCTTTATAATTTCTGTAAAAATGTTGAAAACATAAACCTTGACCTCTCCAAATAGGTCTTCTAACAGGGGCTTTCGAACTTTGACAGTTGAAAGCAACCACTTGTCAAATGAGCTGTCATTTATTCGGTGTGTTTTATCAAAAAACTCTTAGACAGATATAGCATTCAATATATCCTGAAAAAGTAAATTTTTTTTTGTCGGCTTCGTTGGTCTACATTTCTTTGAGAACGACGTTGAACAGGCCATCACTGTCAACGGCAAGTACTGCAGGTTGCTGAATAATAATTACTTTTGACCTGAAATGGATGCACTAGACACCAACGCCATGTAATTTCAACGGAACTACGCAACGTGCCACACAGATCATGCTACAATGGATGTGCTACACGAGTAATTTCAGGGCATGGTCATCTTATGGAGGTGATGTGATCTGGCCACCGAGATCATTCGATTTCAGCCCGTTAGATATTTTCTTGTAAGATTTTCTAAAGTCGTGCCAACGTTAGGTTTAATGATAGAACAACGCGATATATTAAGAATTTAACTTGGCAACATGTTGCTGCAACAAATTCTTAATAAGTAAGTAAGGCCTGGACCTGTTGTTCACTCCCAACATTTTGCCGCATATTATTCTAGTCTGTTTTTCTCTTTATGATACAAAATCATATTTAAGACTGTGATAACAATTAAAATTTTGTCGTTAAACGGTGTATAAGCATCCAATTTTAAAAACATTTTTTAAGCAACATGTTGCTGATCAAAATGATAGAATTCCTAATAACCTCTGTGAGTGTGTGTTACAAAATGCATTGATTTGTGACAACAGCAACAGCTACCCGGCCAACAAGGCAAACGAAGCTGAATTGCGCGACGACGAAAAAGAAACAGACCGCAACGACGACGTTGACGTTGACGTCAACAAACTACAAACGACAGCAATGTTTGTTTGTTTGTAGTTGTTTGCAATGTGACGACGATGTAAACGTAAGAAAAGAAAAATCAAACAAATATCCCAGTAACAACAATAGCAATAACAAACAAACAGCAACAACAACAACAAAGGCAAAGAGAAAAAAATCAGTTCAACAACCTACAAATGGGAAATTGAAATCCAAAGAAATAAAAACGACGAAATGGAGGCAAACCAACAACAACAAAATACACAAGAAAAAGAGTGAAATAAACTGGAGTGCAAACTAGCAAGCAAATGTTGTTATTGCTGTTGCTTTTGTTGTTGTTGTTGTATATTCAATATCATTGTTTGTTGGTCGCACATTGCACAGCCTCTTGCTAAAACCTCAATAATGTTCAAATTCTCTTCTTCTTCTTCCTCTTCTTCTCTTTGGAACATGGTCACAAGCAATGGCTGGCTGGCTGGCTGGATGGCTCCCGTCCTTTATGCTGAATAAGCGACTTATCTATCTACAATTATAGCTGTTGCTGTTACTATTGTTGTTGTTTTTTGGAAGAAGTTGTGTCGTTTTTCTTCTTCTTCATTTATATCATTTTGTTGCGAATTTGTTTTTTTTTTATGGTGGTGATGTTGGTGGTGGTGTTTGTTGGTAGTGCAGCCAGAGGCTTGCTAGTAAAGTAAGGCCAACCATACGAGTCTAAAATGCCATAAAGTAGGAACAAAACAACCTCAACCAACACAATGATATGAAAACAAATGGTGATCAAGTAGAACGGGGGAAGAGAAATAAAATATTAAAGAAAAAAAATTGGCAACAAATCCGTAAAACTACAAATAAAGATGCAGCAGCTCGTGGAAAGCCAACGTACGACAGTAGTTTCAGTAGTAGTTACTATCACAACAACAACAATAACAACAGTAAAGTATTGTAATAAAAACGCATCTTTTATTGAATTGTCAGTTTGTTGTAGTTGTTGTTGTTATTGTTGTTGTTGTAATACAAACAGTGATTTACATAAAACATGAAGAAGAAAAAAACAAAAACAAGAAATCTTTTTTTAGTTTATTTAGGTTCCATAAGCTCATATTGGCAACGTACCCTTTAAATTCTCAAAATACAAAAAAAAAATTAAAAAATCTTGTTTAAGAAACTTGTTTAGAATGGCACGAATGAGCTATTTGGGTTTGAATTTTAAATTAAACTCAATTTTAAATTGAAGAAAAAAAAATAAAGAAAAATTTAATTTTTTTTTTTAAATATTTTTAATTTTAAAGGTGGACTGGACTGGTACGTTGTTGTATTATTTTTGTAGTTTTTTTTAACGCCGTTAATAGCAACAATGTTGTCAATATCTATTTAAGAATTCTAAAGAGCATTTTTACTAAGGCTATATACATACATACATACATATGTATATCAACATTTATGATAACATTGTTGATGCTTCTATGTTTATAAACATTTGTTGCAACATTTTCCAAATTATTTTTGGACAAATATCCACAAGTTTTTCTTTAACACTTAGGAACTATTCCACTAGTTATGCAGTAAATTGTGTTGTGTTAGAAAGTTTAGTTAACTTACATGCATGTGCCTTCAACATGACAGCTATACCTGCTACACGGCTTATGCCGCATTGGATATTCGCCACAAGTGATTTGAGATCGTGGCCACCAAGATTTTGCTATTTGGCACAGTTAGATTTTTCCGTATGTGTTTTGTTTAAGCTGCAGGTATAACAGTGCAGGTAAGAACAGTGCATGGCCCCCCAAATCAATACAACCCATTCCATTGGTCAAATACAGCTTCATTTGTCCGCCAAAGTCATACAAAATGTGATGTTTCAAATGCGATCCGCCCACAGGTTTTTTTGATGACCAATATTCCACAAATTTTTAATACAGTGTAACAGCCAAGTCTCACTAGGTTACGGATGTCATACGTTGCAGCAATATTGGAAATTATTTTCCCATTACCTGTCTTCTGTTCCAATTTTTAACTGTCATACGTTTCTGGTAGGCCACGGTATTTGAAACTTTGAAAATTCACCTCCTCTGATATTTTTAAGGGAATACGACGACTCAATTCGATCAACCTGCTTTTATTACTTTATTTTCCTTCAAAATTTCTTATTTAATCAGACATTATAACACCATAGTTAGGATTACAACCTAACTTCTCACACCACCCATATTATGTTTGCTGACTTTATCCTTGAGTAGTGGGACTTACAGTTTAATGCCGACTCGAACGATAGATGGCAATTTTATTTTAACGCTCAAAGCCTTTGTCAGTAATGTTGCTGGCATAAATTTAAAGAAAATTTTCTTTAAATTTTTCAAAAGTTTAACAACAATGTTGCTGTTATGAATATTTCAATACAAATTACATTACAATCTTGTTTTATTTTGTATCTTACTTTGAACATGAATAATAAAACTTTAATTTATGATTTGCAACAATGTTGCGTAAAACAATTTTTATTTAAAATTTTAAAATAATAAAATGTTAATCAATGTTGTTGCTAAGACTTGCATTTGAATATAACAACAAAATTCACGTGTAATTAAGCCTTGGCATAATTGTTTAGCATTTTAATTGTAAATAAAATAACCATAATGTTTAGCAACAATGTTGCTAACATAAAGCCATATGTTGTGCGTAATAAAATAAATTTTAATTTAAATTTTGTAGACTTTTATGGCATTTTAATTAAAAAATTCAAAACAAAATTGCCACCATTTTTGCACACACTTTTATGGCCCATGTTAATAGGCTCAACTGGCAATAAATTTTTATTTTTTTATTTCAAAATTAATATATTGTTTTCATTACTCATTAGGTTTTTCATTTTTATGATGAAATTTAATCAGTTTCTTAAGTTAATTTTCATAAACAGAAAAGCCTCAAAATTTCCTAAACACCAGTGGAAGACATGTTGCAAATTATGGAAATGGAAAATCGTTTAAACAGCGCATTCTAGTCTACTACAGTATAGACTTTATGTCATAAAAAGCAAACAAACAAACAAAAAAAATAAAAAGATTTTTTAATTTTCTTTTGTTTGTTGCTTATTTTATGGCTTAATTTTAATGGTTTTTTATTTGGCAACATATGGATTTTATTCTTGTTCTTCTTCTCCCCCTTTAACCCGCCTCTAAATATTTCTACTTTTGCTTAGCAAACGAAACAATTTCTTGGCCTTTTTTTTTTTTGTATGTGGTTTGGCTGCAGATGAATTGTTTGGTCCTCTAGCCCTTCCCGGAAAGGATATTTTTGGCATTCAATTATAATTCTGCCTTTCCTTTTTTTTTGTTTGGAAAAAGCCCCACAATTTGTATGTTTTAATGTTTCTTTTTTTGTGTGTGTTTTAATACTGCATTAAATGTTTTATTTAAGTTGGGTTTTATTTTCATCTTTTTTTATTTATTCATAAGGGATCGTTTAGTCCTACAGTTCAAATACAATGAATTTGTTTATTTGTTTCGTTTCAACTCCTTTTGTCCTTAACTGCAGAGTTTTTATTGAATTATAAAAGAAAAATCAAATAAAATTCATATTTTTGTATAGCAACAATGTTGCCAAGAGCTTATGTTAAACAATGTTGCTAATGAGGCTCAAAGAGAAAATATTGAAAATTTAATGCTGCATCTTTTTAAGCCCATTAAGTCAGTAAATCATCGTATTTGAAAATAAGAATTTTTAGTTAAGAACTCGCTGGCAATTAGCAAAGAATTATTTAGGCAACATTGTTGTCAAACGTTATACCACAAATTGTGGTATAATAATAACTAGATAGTCTGTATAACTAACTATAACTGTATAATAACTAGATAGTCTGTATAATTGGCAGGAATTTTAAAAATTGTAATTCCATTATAAACGTTTGGGAGTCTGCATATCGACTGTCTATAGAGAGTTTAAATATGCAAATAAATCCTCTTCCGTAATAATCCACCTTTTCCTGCAGTCACAGAGGATATGCTCTAATTTCTGATCTACTGATCTCCACATACTCCGCACGAATCAGGGTGAGTTCTGTATCAGATGCCCGCCACCAGTTTCACTCTAGACTTATTGAGTTCTAGCATGGAGCTGTTTCTACCACTGTCAATAGATGATCTGTCCTCCCAGCGACTGTGTTCCACCTCCCAGGTTCATTCTCCATTACCGATCGAATGAAATAGATCTATTACGCCTCGAGATCCAACTAAGACTGATCCAATGCGGTTCAATAATTTCTAAGAGTGTTACAGTCACGAATCACTCCCTCAGGTAAACGAAAATCTCATAAAAATCCGCAATAGAAAAAACGCAGTCAGCCACGGCTTCAAGAGCTTTCAATACAGTCTATTCAGTCTATAAAGAGGCTACAATCCAGTGCATACGAATCCTGACAGGATGATGCCTTGCTGGATATTGACTACTTCAGGTATCGCGGTAATATTATTGGCAGGACAGTATCGAGTGCGAACGTAGTAAACCCCTTACTTAACACAAATCAATTGCGTTCCATATAAGACTTCCGATACCCATCTCAGCTTTTATAGGTTTATAAACAATAGTAGCCACTGTTTATAGGACATTGTTAAGAAATATTGTTTACAAACAATATTTATAAACATTGTTTATATACAGCTATAATGATTACTATGTTTCTTATATGGATTGCTTATAAACATTGTTTATGGTAAATTTTGTTGATAAACATTGTTTATATACATTTGAAAATATGTTGTTTACGTAAAAAAAATTTCAAATTTCTAACTGACCCCAATCGCCAACCTTAAAAACTACTGTAATCCACTAAAACATATTTGCTATTATTTTCATAATTTATTCAAATAGTTTAATGAATATTTATAACACCAGCTTGAATCAGAATAAAATTCCGCTTCTATGCTTTTAATTTTCAAATTAAAACAACAAATAAAAAGAAAACAAAATTAAAAATTATTTTAAAACAAATACTGCAACAATGGCGGCAACATTTCATACGAAAATTTTGCAGCTTTTGTTTTAATTTCCAATGGACGTTTTGGTTTTGATCGCATCACCAATGACCTGAAATATTTAAATAAATTAATAGAATTCAATAAAATGAAATACATTTTTCACTATAATTGGGAGAACATCATCATAATATTTTAGCCATAAATTATTGCCATTTTGGCAATAAATAATAATAGAATGAATGTGTAAAATTCATATTTTTTTTTTTTGTTTTTTCAGCTAAAAATTGTGAAATAGTTTTGCCTTAATTTTTAGGAAAATTATTCACAAAACATTTTTAAAGAATGTTTAGTGTGATGATTTATTATCGAAAATTATAACACACTAATGAACTTTTAGTGGGTATACAATGGCTTTTAGAGAGCATTTAAAATGTTACCGACCATCTGCTAATGACTTTAAATTCATACCAAAACTTTTGTGTTGCACCATCAATGAATTCATTAATAAAAATTTAATGAATGTTTCATTTAAAATCTCTCTCTCTCCCTCTCTAACTATACAAATCGAGAAAAATGTTTGTTTTTTTTTTCGATTTTGAAATTGTTCATATTGTTTGAATTTGAATTTATTATTGCATAATTTGTTGTTATTGTTTTAAAATTATAATATTTTGTGATTTATTACTGTTGTGTATTTAACAGAAAATTTATTTTTAAAAATAATTCACGAAATTACGAGTATTTGCCATTAGACGGAAAATAATTTAATGAAGTCGATATTGTTGTTGATGTTGACTACTTGCCTGATTTAAAATATTTCATTGGAAAACTACAAAAATTATTTCGATTTTTTTTTTTCTTTTTCTCATTTTAGGTAAGCAATTTCCTTAGAACTATGTAATCCATTTGACAGTTATAATTTGAAATGAATTTAAATTGAATTGGAAGCGATTTTAAGTGAGTATCTCTACAAATATTTTACAAGAATTTTAAAATTTTAAAAACATAAAAAAAATAAAATAAATAAAACTGTGAAAATATTGCAAACCTTTAACAAAACAAGTTACTTTGTTACATATTGCTACAACAAACATTTACACTTAAGGCTAATACTCTGTTCAAATTTGTGAAAAATGTTGAGCAACATTAATTATTTCATACGGAAAATTTTACGTGTAGCCAATGTTGCCTATCACGCGAATTTACATAATTTGACGATTTTTTTGTTGAAAGTACGCCACATTGTTTTACTTTTGTAAACAAAACACATATGTTTTGCTTTTTTTTATTTTAAAATCTTTATTTAAAAATCTGTGTTGAATCAAAATCGTGAAATAAAAATGAATAAAGAAATATTACTGGCCGCTTGTGCAGCAGCACAACAAGTAATAGATATTGTTGGTGCGACAGAAGAGCTAATAATAATGTTAGATTGCATGTCTTCGGCTACTGCCTTGGGTAACTTTTGCATCAAAGAATCTATATAATTCAAAAAGGAGGTGTTCTCACTAGTTTCCTTCTGGGTGCTTGCAATGTCTACATCATTACTTCAGCTACTTTCGAAACGCCAGCTCTTATTTCATTTAAATATACATTTTTTTTTTTTTTAAGATGTTGCTTTTTTCTATGAAACAATTTTTAAATAGGTTAAAAAGAAATACACATACAATTTATAAAAAAAAACTTACGTATGAATATTCAGGTTCTTTTGACTGCGATCTTGTAGAAGTTTGTGACAAATCACTAGCATTAAAGAACATATCGTGTGGTGAATCAAAACAGGGAGAACAGAGCAGTTGCGATGAAATTGTGAAATTCTGAAATTGCAATGCGGAAAATATTACTTTTGCTTTTTTACTTATAAATTTAAATATACATACATACATATGTATGTACATAGGAATCAATACTTACGTTCTTAAATTTGATGTTTCCGTTAAGAATTTTAAATCTTCAGAAAACTCACAAGGATCGTCACAGTCGTCAGATATTATTTCCAAGTCGCAAGCACTACCAGATTTCTCCGGTACTTTGCGTCTTTGCCTGTAATAGCGTTTGTTGTCAAGAATGCTTTTCCCATTTTGTCGGCAGGCATCAACTGCAGATAATTTTCACTTAAAAGAAGCTAATAAAGGTATATAACTCTTGTTACCAGGTTTATTGATCTCATTTGCAATTTCTCTCCATGCAGCTTTCATGGCATTCCGATTGGAGTGCAGCTTGTCTGCTTTGTTCCATATAAGATTTTTTTTCTTTACGGCTGATATTAGTTGCCGCTTTTCTGCCTCACTAAATTTCATCTTTTTGTTTTCTTGGTTGCTTTCCATTTTTAAGTAAATATTTTTTTTTTTTCAAAAGGAAAACAATATTAACACATACACATAAAATTTAAAGTCAGCTGTTATTGAAAATTCCACGTGAAATAATTGGCACTTTAATTATTTCGCTGTGAAAAAATAATGTTGCGAGAAACATTTCATATGTTTTTCACAAAATGAACAGAGTACTACTTCTGCAACATTTTTTCATGAAAATTTCATGTGATTTTTTTAACATGTATTTTGATAGCATTCCACTTGAAATTTTGAACAGAGTTACTAGGCTTTATCCAGAAAAACTTTTAAATCCGTTATTTTCGTAACATACATGCTGTTTCGTACAATATAAACATGTTTGGCAACATTGTTTATATACATCGTAAAAAAAAAACATTTCAAAATGTAATTATTTATTTCTTTTCCTAAATCTTGCTGCTTCTTGCAATCCAAATATTTAGTCAGGATTACAACCCTAGTTTCTCACGCCACCCATATTATGTAATCCTGACTAAGGGTTTGTAATAAGCAATTAAGAAGAAGAATAGGTATGTAGTTAAATAAAATTGTTTGTTAACTCAGGAATATACACACAAATCGTCCTCTCCTGGCCTATAGCCATATCACAGTCTTTCATTTCTTCTAACACAAGAACTACCCAGAGATTCTAATGAAGCTATTTAAGCTTTCAACGTCCTTGAAAGATCAGTGAGATTACACCTATTAAGCCTTAGTATTTCCTTCTCTATCTCATAAAGAGGTGAAAAACAGTTTCCTTGTCTTCTTTATGCCTAAAGCTCTTGTAGAAGTTATTGACCATATTTGAAAGGCCAACACACGTCTCACAGGACTATCCGAAAGGTAATGCCAGTTCAGGATTGGCGTTCGAACCACAAGCTCTCGCCTAAAAAGCCAGCACACTACGTATAAATTATGACGGCAACAACCTCTCACATAAAAAAAAAAATTAAAATATTATTCAAGAAACTTTTGTTCCATAACTTTTTTCGCTCAGTGTTATTTTTTTCTGTCTTGAACAGTCTCAATAGTGTTCTCACTTTCATTTTCTACAAAAAAAAAATATTTTTTTCTTTGCTTTTTATGGGTAATTCTTGATCTTTATTAAGTTTCTTCAATTTTTCTTCTTCTCCTTCGTCTTCTTTTCTTTTCATCTGAGTTTGTCCCATGTACTGATGATGACTTTTTAGAAACTTTACTTAATTTATAACTTTTTTGTTCCTTTTTTGCTTTTGTTGTTGTTGTTTGCTTTCTTTACTTCGTCTTGAATTGTATCTTTTCTTTTGAAAATGTTTTTTTTTTGAAAAATTAACTTCAAGTTTTCGAAACAATTTTTTTCAAAACATTTTGTCGACTTTTTTCGATTCTGTTTTTCCTTTCTTTTTTTTGGTACTTTTTTATCGCAAAGTTCATTGACAAATTTTCTTTCACCATAAATCCCCTGATAATCTTGTTTTAAATAATGAGAAAGAGACAGACAGACAGACAGACAGAGAAATCTGTGTGACAAAGAAATGACACAGAGAACGAAACATTTTTTATACGATTTTGATTAAATTAATATTGTTTTGGAAAACAAAGTGCAGAAACGAGAATTCAAATGCGAGGGTGGCCGCACAAAATTAATTAAACTGCATGTATGTCGTTGAAATACATCGCATGGGTGAAATGTGTCTGGCAACCTTCTTCCAACTTGATTACTGGCCAAACAAAACGCGGCACTTGTCGGATTGCGTCTAAATGCACTACCACGCTGGCACGTTATTCGCTCAGGGCATACTTACATACATAACATAATTGGTCATTACAACCCTTCAGTCGGGATTTTGACCTAGCTTCTCACACCACTTATGTTGTGTGCGTTAATTTTATACATAAGTGGCGGGACCTACAGTTTAAAGTCGACTCCGAACGACAGATTTTTGAGAAGCTCGTCATGGCAATTTTATTTACTCTCAGAGATCTGCTGAGAGGCAGTCGTCGAAGAAATATTTTTTTTTCATATTTCGTTTTGATGCCTGACCTGGAATACGAACCCGGGCTTTACGTCTAATAAGCCAACACACTACCTACTAGACTACGGCGACTCTATCTTATCTGTGGATCTCCTCAGAGTATGAGTGATATTGATTAAAACCACTTAGTCTCAATAGAAGATTTCACACCAGAATTTCAAACAGAAAAGACTGGTCCTCTGCGACGTCCATTTCATGGAATCCTCTGTAAGTGTTCAGGAACAGTTCTAGGATTGTTCATAAGGTAGACTGCGGAATATCTTAAAGTTTTCTCAAAAATCGTTCGTTCGGAGTCGATTTGAAACTGTATGTCCTAGCACTCATGGATAAAATGAACACATACAAAATTGCTTGTGTGAGATGATAGGTTGTAATCCTGACTAAAGGGTTGTAATGAACAATTAAGAAGAAGAATAGGTATGTAGTTAAGTAAAATTGCCTGTTAAATCAAGAATATAAGCACAATTTGTTCTCTTCTGGCCTGTAGACATATCACTGTCTTTTATTTCCTCTAACACAAGAACTACTCGTTGCTTCTAACGAAGCCAATTAATCTCCTAAATTGCTTCTTTGATAACAAGATAACATTTAACACAATGAAATCATGGCACTGGACCCGAGTGGAAATTGGAGACCCGTTCATAGCCGTTTCATGGTTGTTGTGCAAGCCAGGTTATACTCAGTGGTGTTGTCGAGCCCGAACGCTCCGGAACGTCGTACCGGTACTTCCTTTTTGGACAGGAACGCGTTCCGGAACTAAAGATGATTTCTGATAACGAGAATTGGCTGACGTTTTGAAAAAAAAAAAAAAAAATTAAAAATACTTGCTGATTTTTTTTCTAATTTTTGACGAATTTTTATATGTATTTTTATAAACAAGGGTTTGAACCGAACCCGAACCGGAACAAAAACCGGAACGAACCGGCTTGTTTTTCCGAACCGTGAACCTGAGTTCGCAACGTTTTTTCTGCTGAACCGGAACTCGGCCCGAACCGAAACAAATACGTGAACCCGAACCCGAACTAATTACTACTTAAGAATTTGAGTATTTAAAACCATTTCTTTAAACCTTTTGGCCGCATTTAAATTTAACTGTTGCTGCCAAGAGAATCACTTATTTTTCCCATACAAATATGAAGAGCGGGTATTTCCGCCTTTTTATCGTTAAATCATGGTTTTTCCTTTCCTTTTTATGCTATATACAGTGCCGATCCTGGCAACTGGCGAAGATTGGGGGAAATCTCCCTTCCCCCGTCGTCAAATTTGGGACATGAGACCTAAAAAAAAAAACGCCGCCGCCAGGATTATCATGGAAAATCATCCCCGTCGTTAAATTTGGGACATGAGACCGCACAGAGCGACCGCCTACCCAGGATCGGCCCTGTCTATATAATTATATATACGCGTTCCGATAAAAAAAAAATTAGCACAACACCACTGGTTATACTCCTGACTAAAGGGTTGTAATGCCCAATTAAGTTCAGTTAAAAAACTTGAACGATTTGCCAACAATAATCTGGTAAAGTCTGTTTTTGTTGAATGTTGTAAGTGGTTCAGCGTAGTATCCACGCTATTGAGTAAAACTAGATAAAGTGCATTGAGTTCCAAAGTGAATGTTGTGGAAGCAATATGTTGTGGATTAATTTTGAAACCGCCCTCGTAAATTAAAATAAAACAAGATGTATTTTTATTAAGTATTTTGTGTTGACTATTATTCAAATGTTTTTGAACTTTTTTGTTATTCTTGTTTTTCATTTTTTCTTTTTTAAGTACACCCCCACCACCTGCTTTCTTTTCTACTTCAACATGTCCCTGTGCTTCGTATGTTTTTTTGTTTATTTTTTTTAAATTTTTTTTTCTTCTCCTTTTAATCATTTACAATTGACATGAATTCAACAACAATAAATACCAAATGGATTGGTTGTATTCTCTTTATTGTTATTATTTTTTGAAAATAATTTTTTTTCATTCATTATTTGCTTTTTTATCTGCGATATTTTGTTATTTTCTTTGTTTTGTTTTTTTTTTCATGTTGTTTTGTTGCCAGTTTAATGACTTTTTTTGCGCTGCTGCTGCTGCCACATTTTAATTTGAATTACAAAAATCTGTTGACCTTGATTTGAGAGTTGAAATGAACGCGAATTCAAAATAATCGAGGGAATCGAAATGATTTTGTCGTTTTCAATGGATGCGGTGTGATGGGTACGAGTATTGTTGAAATCATTAGAGGATTTGTTATGCCTCATGGCTGATTTCGTAGAGGAATAATTCAAATACGAAAACAACAGCAGCAACAACAATGACAGAAACAGCAACAAAAAAAAATAATATGAAAATTAAACAGGGCATCAAATAAATGAAACCAATCAATGGGCATCAATGAGAAATGAGTTGCAAAACAAAAAATCATTTTTATTTTTTTGCCTTACAAATTACAAAATCATGGATTTTTATCAGTTACACTCGAGAAAAATATTTGGCACAAGTATGTAGTTATCGGATATAATGTGTAATGTAACGTTTTCACCTTTTAAAACGTAGATTGCAAATAAAATAGAAACTAGTTTGTGTTTAGTTAGGTAGCTAGAGTTGGCTGCCCATCCAAGAAAAATTTGGATGAACTCACTTAGGCCGCATTGGGCCCATTGTGCTACCACACTTATCCGCTATCCCCTAGTCTCGAAACCACTCGGAGCTCCTGATGAAGCGATTTAGGCGGCCAAGGTCAATCCTTGACAGTTCCTCCAGATCATCAATGTAGTAAGTACCCAAGTACTTCCTTCTCCTTTGGCAAACAGCCAGGCATGTACCCAGCAGGTGAGGGACAGTCTCCTCTTCTTCCTCATCCCTGCAGCTTCTGCAGAAGTCGTTAACGAGGTGTCCAAGACCAATGCGCCTCGCATGCGTACCCATAATGCAATGCCCTGTAATGACACCGACAACTACACTGAGCGCGCCTCTTTGGAGTTTAAGTAGACTCATTGTGCGCCCCCCATCCAGCCTTGGCCAGATTTTACGAGCCGTTCTACCCGTGTTTAAGGTCGCCCATCTGTCGTTGACGAAATCGACGATCGCATTATCAATTATGAGCTTGCAGGTCATCGGAGAGTTCGATGGTCGTGCCCCGCCTGGCAAGTTCATCAGCTCTGCAGTTACCCGGAATACCACTGTGCCCCGGTACCCATACGATATGGATATCATATTGTTCCGCTATCTCGTCGAGATATCTGCGACAGCCATACACCGTCTTGGAGTTCATCACGTTAGAACTTATAGCCTTGATAGCCGCCTGGCTATCAGAAAGTATGAGAGAGACCCTTCCGTCCCCAATAATTTTCGCCGCAGCCTGTATCGACACCACCTCCGCCTGAAGGACACTGCAGTGGTCTGGCAGTCTTATAGACTGGGCTATTCCAACCGATTTCGCCCCCAACAGCTCCTTTCAGCTTCGAACCGTCGGTGTAGATTTGTACAGAGTCCCTTACCGGGTGGGTCACACCACCCTTCCAGACCCCGTTGTCCGGAACCGACGTCTTGTAGTTTGTGTTTAGTTTTAATTAAAATTCTTTATTATTCGCACAATTCTGTTGGCCACTGTTCACCACTTGATGTAAACAACAGCAATTGCTTTGTTTGTGTTTCTTCTGTTTCTTTATTTATTATTCGAGAGATATTTGTAACGGAGATCATCAAACCACGTTTACCCTCTTCAAACACACCGCGTCTTCACTCAAGACTGTCTGAACTTTTACTAACTTTGTTGCCTGCTTTGCCTTGCCTTTTATATGACAATGTAAACAGTCTGATGAATGTTCTTGAAAGCGAATGTTCGCAGCTTCGACTTCTCGAGGTTCCCTTTAATTGCCTTTAAATTGTATAACAGTGACTAGCTATGGTGCCAAGCTTTCTATCCTCGATAGGTTTCTGAACATAATCCGATTGCCTCATAAAAATTGGGTATATTTCGGTCGTTTTAAAGTGTCCAGAGCAGAGATCAGCAACGAGTATTCAAAACGATGAGTAGATTCGAGTCATACTTGTAATTTCAGCTACTTATACGCATTCATACTTATTTTAATATCATACTCATACTACTCATATTCAAAGTTAAAAATACTCATCGTACTCATACTTAACAATACGCACGATGTTATTGATTTCGACTCTCCATGATTCAACATATATACGAAGCACAAAATAACTATGATTCGAGTACGAACACCACAATACTCGCTAGGAGGTTGTGTGTGTGCTTTGCTTGCTGTCTTTGTCTTTTCTTTTTTCTTCTTTTGTAATGCAACAATAACTACTACTGTAAATTTTGATGCATGATTCGAGTGACTCGAATCATTCGTAAGTATTATAATTTTTTTCTAAATTTATGAATCTGAATGAGTAGGCGTATGAATCAAACAATGAATCGAATGTTGTGAGTTTGATGTCAACGTTGTACTCATACTCATTGCAACCTATGCTTATGAATCAATGATGTAGCGAGTACGAATGAATCAGAGTAGTTGAATTTTAATACTCTTGACTCACTCATACTCAAAATTTCATTAGTACCTATGAGTAGCGAAAATACGATTCATTGCTGATCTCTGGTCCAGAGCTTGGTACGGAATTTGAATCGCCAGCCACACATCACTTGCCATACCAGATTAAGCGAAATAAAGCAGAGTATAGCTTCATGAGCAGTGTGAGAACAGTGCCTTTTCAAAAATCTATCCGCGGACCATTATTCAAGTTCCTCCACCGAAAGTTCTTGTATATGACGTCCCTTAAACTTTTCATGACAGCATCCTAGCTGTTGATATTTGCTTTTTTTGCAATTTTACAACTTTTCCATTCAATATTTGCACAAACTGTGCGTGCGTCTGTGTTTCTGTGATTGAAGAAAATTTTGCATTCATTGGCAAAAATTATTGACGAATATCAATTGAAAAACTTTCTTTGCCACCAAAATATTTCAAACAAAAAGAAGAAAAATATTTAAAACAAGTTGGCAAAAATCAAATGAGTTTTGGCAGCAGCTAGTGCTGCTGCTGCAGCAAAATGTCACATAAATTGCAATTTGACACATTTGACAAGTATTTCAAACGATTAAATGTCAAATTCCATAGAAATGCGTTTGTATGTGTATGAGAAATTACTAAAGCTTAAATGATTCACTCTGTGGGGGAAAGAAACCCTCAAGGGAATCATAAAAATATATACACATAAACAATTGTCTAGGTTTCCAACTTAGAAAAAGAAAATATAGCCGAGAGTACTTGCTTCCATATGTATGACCTATACATATTTCCTTATTTGCAACTTATTTATATTGGCATTCTTTCCCTTCTTTTTTGGGGGGAGGTGTGTGTTTGTCCATGCGTTTAAAATGCAAATGTCATAAAGCTACACTTTTAGAAACACCAGCAAAAGCAAATTCTTTCATATGCAATCAGTAAGTGTGCTTGCACTGTCAGTCAGTCAGTTAGACAGTTTTTTTTGCTGATTTTTTTTTTTTTTTTTGTAAAAAATTTATTCATTTTCTGAATGCATTTTTACGGTTTACATTTAGAAGAGACAACTCATGTAATAAATACATGACATTCTAGTCAACTACTTAAACATTACACTGTTTCCAAGGGACTTTACAAAATTATGCAATATTTTCGAAACAAGTTTTGTCGTTAGCACAAGTTCAAGGTGTAGAATACCCCAGGCTGTAGGGATTCTTCAGTAGATTATTTGTTATCATAGTTTCTCATGTATCCCGATCTTCTAATTATGATGAATGAGCACACTTTCTTGATTATCCCTACTGACTATTTATCCCTACTAACATGGAACAACAACTGAAGGAGATATTATAGAGACTGCCTGAGGGCAATAAAATAGTTAATATATCTAGTTGTAGTACTCTATCATCTCTAAGCGATAAGCTTGAGTCCTATAACATCGATTTCGCCTATTCTTCTGCTTGGCATCTTTCAGATTTCACAAGAGTTTTCTGAAGGCGTGAATTTTATTCAAATCGCCTTTGGCTAGACACTTTCTGTCAAAAAATTTTGGATGCATAAGAATTTTTCTTCTTAAGTTCCCAAGAGCCACAAAGACAGAGAAGATGTTCTGTGGTCTCACCTCTTCTTCCTTGTCCTTGCAGCTTCTGTAGAAGTCGTTATGAGGTATTCCCAGTCTCAGGCTGCAGACACTCAGAGTTGTCCGTTAATACTGCTATGAGGTTACTTAAATGAAACCTTAATAGGTTGAATGCAGATTCTATTCTGCTTATATCCATGTGGGACCAGATCTGTTTTAGTGTCTCTATAAGTGGGTTCATTATCTCATTCCCTGCCATACCTTTGCCAATAAATGAAGTTTTTGTGAGACTTTTTCTTTGTCTCTCTGTAGAGGAGATCATTTGAATATTTCCGTGTTGTCAGCTTTAGCAAGTGTGTCGGCCTAGTTGTTACTTTCGATGACCTCGTGTCCGGGAACCGGAAGGTTAACCGGCATTCTTGGACAATCTTAGATATGTTGAACACATGCTCTGGGGATCTAATGCCCGCTTTACTGTCCGTAAATATGCGTATATCTCCTAATATTGAAGCCATTACTGCAGCCTAAAAGCTACTACAACAATAATCTGGTAATACAAGAATCGATTTAAGATTCGGTTTTTCTGTTCCACATTCGACATTTTTGCGTGATCTGCATCCACTAGTAAAATTAAAACTTGAATGACGTTTATTGATAGGTATAAACCATTATTATAAAAAGATCTCTCCGTTATCTTCTTTGTAAAACCAAGATGAAAAGCAGATTCAAGTATCGTTCAGTGGATATGCGTGTTCAGACCAACCATACTCAAGATTTTGGCATCATGACCATAGCTTCCATGCTCTTATGGCTTTCAGTCTCATACAACTAAGCAATAAAAAGGCAAATAATTTTAAAAAATTATTTGAAACTACAATTGGCGGAGAATTTGTATTTAAAAGTCGGCTGCTTACGCTGCTTTAACAACACAGAAATTTATTAAATACTGTAGGGTTTTCAAATAAGACCTTTTTTAATGTAACAAATTTGGGGTAAACCTTTACGTTTCTCAAGGGAAATGGTGTATTTGTTTGTTTGATTGTTTGTTATTCTAAATGTTATTTAGACCCTGTACTACATTTGGGAGGAGGTTATGAAATATTATCGAAATGTTGATTTTATTTTTTTGTAGTTTGTTGTTGCTATTGTTGTTGTTGTTGTTGTTGTTGCTGATGTTGCTGTTGATGTTTATATAACAATATTTGTTTGACAAACGGATGGCCCCAATATGACATGTTTTCTTTATTACATGTCGGACTTCCTATTTTTTTGCTGTGCTCTATGCTCTTGTCGTTTAGTTTTTCAATTACTTTTTTTATTTTTAAAACAATTCAATCAATATTTATTTTAAACAACACAACCCCTTCCCCACTGGTACTTTCCAAAGCAATACTCCTGTTGTGTCATTTGTATGGAGATTTCTATTGGAATTTTTTGTTGATGAAGAATAAAAAGAAACTTTTTCGAAAATAAATTTGAAATGCTAGCCCCGGTAAAAGTTTTCTCATTTTCTCATGCAGGAAGAGAAGCAACGAAGAATGTAAAGGGAATCTAAGGATATTATTTGCATTTAACAGGATTAAATACAAAAAATGTTGAATGTAATGCTGAGATGATAAAGATTTTGAAATATTGATGACATACAATGGCATTTCAATGTTCTCTAAACGTTTAACATGCCTCGTACATACAAAATGTTATTGGATTTCATTTCGTTTCTTTTTTTTGTCGTTTCGATTTTTCTGAGAGCCAGGCAGCAAGTAATTGATGCTGTTATTTGAGATCAACAGAGAGTGAGAGAGTATGCGTTACACAAAATTAAGTTCTTCACATGTAATCTTATAGGGCATGAGATATGAGTCAAGAGGCATTTAACCATGCAACAAAGGCAGAGAGACAGAAAAAAGGTTTTTTTTTTCTTTTGCATTTCATTACTTAAGAGGTGAAAGTTGATGTTGAACTCTTCGAAAGTGATTTCCATCGACTACTACTGTTTGCAAATAATTTTTTTTTGTTCTTTTTCTTTTTCATTTCTTTTGCTATTCCTTGTTAGAAAAAAATACTACGAGATTCACAAGTAACAGAAGTTTTCTAAAAAAAAAAAATAATAAATTTCACATCCGAAAAAAATTTATTTAAAAACTGAAAACTGGAAATGGCAATTGACAGTTTTTGTGGCTGCTCATTTGATCAGCAATTGAAACTTTTGTACGGCGAAATATGAAAAACAAAAAAAAAACAAAAATCAGAGCAGAAAACTTTAATTTTCTAATGAAATATTTCAACTTTTGACAGGAAATCAAATCAAATGAATGAGTTAAATGGGGCCATTGGTAGGGCAACAATTGGAAATTGTTTGAATTGTGTCATTCACTCTCAATTAATTTTATTATTCTTTGCAAAACTGAAGATGCATAAAGGGATTAGGAAATGATATAATGTAACTCTCGGAATATTTTTAATTTGAAAAGGAAATTTTATTTTTAATTGAACATCCGTACAGGATATGCAGATTGTGTTTGTAGAAATAAATATTAAATTCAATTATTTCTTCAATTTCCTTTAAGAAACGTTCTCGCAAAGCATCTCCTCTTATTTCAGTTTCTTTAATTAAGTTCTTCCAACTAAACAAGTAAAATTAGTTCACTGTGTCACTGTCTAGAGTAACAGGGTTGCCATCTTTTGTTGTCTACATATAACGTTCTTTCTGAAAATGTATTGAATGCTGGGGTAAGGAACTTTGCTCAAGAGGTAGTGCTACTTAACCCTCCTATGATTTTACTTGTTTTAATGTTATTTTCTATAAAGGGAAGTCCCTGTAGGTTGGTAGGTAGTGTTGGTTGTTGGTTTACTAGACGAGACAAACTTTTGAAAATATTTCTTCGGTCACTTCCTCTCAGCAGCCTTCTGACAAAAACACGGACCGTTGACATGAAATTAACATGAAAAGTTTCTCAAAACTTTTTATCCAATGCGTCAGGTCAAGTAAATGCGGCAGTAAAGCAAGATTCTTATTCATCCCAGGATCTGTTAGTAGCTAGACAGACTACCTAACCAAGCGCCTAACATGTGTGGATTGCTCTTCAATAGGAGTAAGCCTTCTCTAGCAAATTCATTATCCAGAAGTCAAATGACCAGCAAATCAAATGGGATTGAAACAAAACTGCCGCAAGAGGTGATCAAGGGAGACAAGGGAGAGTCTCAAAAATCTGACCATCGGAGTCAAGACTTTCAAACTGTAGGTTCCGCCAATACTGGATTTACGCACACAACATGAGTGCTGTGAGAAGCTAGATAGTAATCCTAACTAAAAGGTTGTAATGGACGATAATATGCGTAAGTTTGCATGTAATTTTTTTCAAACTAGTCACTCTCTCTCTCACTTATTAAAAAAAAAAACTGTTGATTGATTTTTGTAACACACTGTATAAATATTATACAAAAACCCACATATTTCTGCACTAAATTACATCAAGAATGCGAAGTAATTTTGCGCAGAAAAAATATGACAAAACAACAAAATTTAATTCGAAATCAATATTTCCCCTTTTACAAGGGATTTTACTCCACACCTACCCAGTAAAACAATTTTTTTTGTGGGTTTTTTTTTTTTTTTGTTGAAAGTAATACTAGAACCCAAGTCAAGGACATTTAAAAGGAGTTGAATTGAGTTGAGTTGAGTGCAATTTATTATTTTTTTTTTCGTGTCTCTGTTTCAAAAAAAACAAACCTTCAGTAATACAACACAACAGACATAAAAAGACACAATTTACTGTGTGTGTGTGTGTGGAATATTTTTGTTTCTCTGTGTTGTTTTTTTTTTTATTTTTTTTTTTAATAAAAAATTATTGAGAAAAATAAGCAAAAAAAGCAACAACAAAAGCAAAACGTACGTAACGTTATAAATATTTTTCAAGTTCTTCGAATAAAACCAGTTTCGCTTTGGAATGTCAATTGCTGGTGGCTGGTTCTCGTTCTGGTTCCCAAAGTGGTAGTGTTGTGCTAGTGATGGTATCGGTGTCACTCACAAATAAAGCGCGCGGGAGGCAACGGTGTTATTGAATGTTGCGCTGGCAATCATTTTGTTGTTACTTTAACTTGTTAAACACCATTTGAATGGCTTGGCAGCTTTTTTTTTCTGTCTGTCTGTCTTTCTTTGTTTGTTTGCACTTGGCAAATTCCCCCAAATGAGTCATGGCAGCAGCAACAATAGCAGAAGCTTGGCAGTTTTATAGAGAAAGCAACAACAACAACACAAAGTAATTTTGCATTTATTGTTAATTTTTTTGTTTTTTTTTTTTTGTTTTATTTTAGCTGGTTTGTTTAGCTGCTTGTTTAAATATATAAATTACAAACGTTTGTAGAATTAAGCATTTCAACTAAACTGAAATCAAAAAAGAAAAATAATTTACACCTAAGCCTTGTTTGTTAAACGTAATTAAACTCAATAATAAAACTTCCGCTAAATAAATTTTTATTTATTTCAATGAGGACACTATCACTACCTGTTGGTTTTAAACCTGACCTCTAATTTAGTTTCAAGCTTATCGACAAAAACCAGGTTTTTAAAGATCATCTAGAGCCTCAACCTTTCGACTTTTGTTTTGATGACCATAAGAGTCCGTTTTAAGGCATTTTCCGTCACTGTTTCCATCATGGTTCACAAAACTTCAGACAATAGTTTCCTGCAACTGGATGGATATCCTTACGAGTCTAAACCTGTTCACACAAACCAGTAACTTTTAGGGATTGTATAAAAAGAATACTTGAATGCCCAAATCTGGCAATCTTACGGGTCAGTGAAAATTATGAGATGTGACCATGTGACACGACAATACAGCTCTAAAAATTTTATTTGTGGTTCATGTAATATGTGCCGTTGCTCAATTTGGCCTGAAGAACATGATTCGCCAGTTTCCTTTTCGTCTAGATGAGACAGGAATAAGTCATTGAGTCAGTCTATGCTGGCAGACAACCGTGTGACTAGAGTAGAACATTGAAAAAAGCAAACTTCATATGCTTATTAGGCATTAATTTTTTGAGGATATTAAGTTTGACAGAAGTTTTCCGTGGCTCGTTTACGAGCCAGAAACCAAATTGGAAGAGGGATCGTCAAAAACAAAAAAAAATGGTTTTCATATATCATTCTTCCAATATATCAAAGAGGAGGTTTAAACTCAGAGTGCTCATTAATTAAGACAACACGACACTCTAGACTACAGCCGCTAAGGGCGTCTTCCTTCAGCAGGATGGTAAAGCAATCAATGGCACGTATTATGACAACTTACCGAGTTGATTTAATGGAAGAGTTAATTAAGAAATAAGTTCCTTTATACTATGACAATGCAAAATTACACATATGTATTGTTTATCTTGAAAAAAGTTCTTGAATTTGGTCAATTATCAGATGCCCTTTTCTCTGAATTAAGCCTCTAGAACGTATATTTTGTATCAAAACCTAAAGAACTGGTTCAGCGGAAAGATTTTTTACTTCAACAATGAAATTATCTGTGAAGCGAATACCGCATTTCAATACCTTGACAAATTTTTCACTTTTGAAGGGACAAAAAAATTAGAGAAACGTTAATCTGTTGAAAAATAGTATTCCCTTCAAATAGTCATGAAATTATTGATTCGCCTTCGTATATTCATAACTCAGTAGCATCTGTTTGCAGGCAAAAATTGTGCTGCATTGCTCATAACCCTTTTACATAAAATTTTGAAACGACTACACAATAAATTAATGCCCAGACGTCCTCTATCGTAGTGAATGATAGAAAATACTATTTTTTATTTAAAATAATGATCTCATGTTAGTTGAAGTCCTCCTGTACAATCTTAAGCATCTTTGTAATGAATACTTTATACTTTATGGAATGTCCTTTTGAAAATATTTTGTTTTTAAAAGAACTTTCCATATTAAAAATATTGTTACGAAAAGAAAAAAAAACAGTGTAATATCGTTTAAAATTAACGATAAACAAAAGCTACACACAAATACATCGAACTTGTTCCAAGTAAACCAACAACAACAAGCATGAGAGAAAAAGAGATAGACAAGTATGCGAACGCACAAACAACAATGTGGTCGCGATAGAGTTCTAGAGAAGGCGAGAACACGAACCTTCTACTTCAAGAACGTTCGTTAGACTGATTGTGTTGATCTATAAAAGGGCAAAACAAGGCAGACGACAAGCAGTAAGAATTCAGTCAGCCTTGTGTGAAGTTGCGTGTGAAGAAAACAGTCGTGGTTTGAAGATCGCCGTTGTAGAGATCATTTGTGAACAGTTGTTAGTGCAGAAGTGTAAAAGAAGTATAGCGAAATAAGCAATTATTGTTGTATACGTGGCACAAGTTTGAACAGTGGCACATAAGATCGTACGGACAATAAAGAATTGATCTAAAACTAAACACATATTTGTTTTTACTTTGTTTGCAATTAACGAACTCATATTTAAACGTTTTTATAAAAGGTAAAAACGTAACAATATTCTTCCACCGTTCAACGAGTTATCAGTATAAATAGCTGCACTGTTAATAATAGAAAACCATTACAATTACACAGTAATTCTTGCTAAATTCAAAAACTATGTTTAATTGCATAAAACATAAACAAAATAACACAGCAAGAGCAAGAGCAAAAACAAAAAACAAAAACAATCACAGTGACAGTGTAGGAGAGAGCATAGAATATGTATTTACGCGTTTAAATACACAAACATTTGAGGTTACAAATTACTGCAGCAAATATATGTTTATTGCAGTACAATTCTACAAATACTCACACATTTACAACTTTACATACACTCTCTCACTCTGCACTCACTACAAAGTGCTGGAAGAGAGAGAGAGGAAGAGAGAGAAGGTTCCTAAAATTCTTTTTGTTTTTTTAAAAACATACACTCACATCGCAGATAGCAATGAAATAAACACGTTCTCGTCTCGTTTTGTTTCATTTTAATGAAGTGCTTATGTGTTGCTTGGTGGCTGAGGGTTGAGGCGGGTAATACGATATACAAAATTTCAAAATATTTTAAATATGTATGTATTTCGTTTTAGGCATGTATTTACATATGTATGTATGTGTATGTGTGTGTACGTGTAGGCGTTCAATAAAGACAACAATAATAAAAACATTAATGGCACACAAGTCTAATGAACAGTTAAATTGTGTCATAAAATTGAAAAGCAGAAGAGAGAGAAAAAAAATTACATTCTATCCACAGCTTACAGTGGCTCGCATAAAAGTAAAAATTGATTTTAAAAAAATTTCATTAAAATTGTTAAAAATTTCTCAAGAAAATAAAATTTTTTTAATTGCATGAGCTAAATCGCATAAATTGATGACAGATGGCCAGCTGAAAAAAATATTTAATTTTTCTACCTCCTGTGTATAGAACAACTCCTGTGCCACATTCCAGCTCTAGCTTAAGAGAAGAGAAAATACTTCTCTCGGGGATCTTTCAGAAAGTATTTTAAACTTTGTAAAGAAAATAGATAGGTTTTGCTGAGAGTACACGGTGTCACAAACTAGAGTTTAAGTGCGTCGAATTGTCTGCTTACCACTGAATGGTATCCCACAGATTGGTATGGCTACTCACTGCAAATGATAGCTTATGCTAATTACATGTCACTGTTATAACACGGCAGATTTCGCCTCAATAAGTACGTGTGTAGACGTAGTCAGGAAATCACCCGTTATCTGTGTATCTCCATAATTTATCAAGCAGCTTTACAGTGAAAAAGTTTTTGAAACAGTCCAGCATATAGAAGATTACATACTTAATTGATCATTACAACCCTCTAGCCAGGATTACAACCATCTATTTAGGATTACAATCTAGTTTCTCACACCACTCACAATTATGTGTGGTTATTTTATCGAGTCGCGGAACCTACTGTGTAACGTCGATTCTGAACGAGTTTTTGGGGACATTTTTGTGCCAATTTTATTTACTTCCAAGGAAAGAAATAAAAATTTTTTATACTTTGTTTTAGTCTTTCTGGGCTGGAGTTTCTGGAGTTAAAATTTTCCAGCAGTACCAACACATTCAGTCAAGAATTCTCAAGAATTATTGTGATACCCTGGAATACATTAGGTCTTCGTCTATCCATGAGTACTTTATCCCCAATGGACTTTACATATGAATTTTGAGAAGTTTTCATTGGTAAATTTCCTGTGGAACAGCATTCCCATTGTGCAGCATAAGTTAATAAACTTTACAATGTAATCCAGAGAGGGAGAGAGTGATAGAGACAGTGGAAGAGAGTGAGAGTGGTGGGAGAAAAGCAAAATAATATTGTAATAAAAACAT
The DNA here is from genome assembly GCA_927399465.1 of Sarcophaga caerulescens. Classification (NCBI taxonomy): domain Eukaryota; kingdom Metazoa; phylum Arthropoda; class Insecta; order Diptera; family Sarcophagidae; genus Sarcophaga; species Sarcophaga caerulescens. The sequence continues at coordinate 28,244,792 of OV656866.1, forward strand.
GTCGTAAAGAGCGTAGAAGAGACCATAAGAGAGAGTAAGAAGTCAAAAGAGAATTCATACAAATAAGAAATAAAACGTGACTAATGGTTGGAAATAAAATGTAATAAAAATTAAATGCAAAAGAAATAACAACAACAAAAGCTAAATAATAATAACAACAACAAAATAACGGCCATTAATCAAAATAAAATAAAGAAAAACAGGCAATATGGCGATAATAAAAATTAATGAAACAGCATAACAACAACAAAAAAACATCAACGAAAGAAAACAGAAATCAAATTGAAAAGAGTAACACAAAAAAAAAGATCTCCTGTTGAGTATTGTTTTACAAAGAAAACGAAAAAATATCTCAAATGGTTGCAGGGCAAAAGGCACGTTTTCTACGGCACTTAAAATAGCTTCACTTCACTTTTGTCATTCTCAAGTTCTGCTTTAAAAAGTAACATTTTCGTTCATTTAATTACTTTTCAATGTTGAATTTAAATGACAGTTCATTTAACAAACATGAAATTAATAACGACAGGACAGTTTCTTCTTCAAATGGAAATTCAATTCACAATCCACAAGTCTTCAATGATTCATATTGAATTTAAAAGAACTTTAAGGGCTAATGTGCTTCCCCCTTTAGTTTTCTAGACAAAGGGTTCTCCGTGTTACGATTTCAAACGTAAAGTTAAAGCTAAGTTCCGTTTAAAGCTAAGATTTCCATGAAATTTTTATTTCATTACACAGCTTGGTCCTCACCCTTATGTGCGAGATGAAATGCTATTTCAATAAGTGCCTGTGGTGATCGCAGCAGAGACGACTTGTTAGCGTATTTCGTCTGATATCTCGACAGTAGCTGACATATGTTAGGTTTTGGAACGTTTTCCCGTTTTCTTAAGTAAAGATCATTACACAGAGTATTTCTGTATTCCTTAGTTTCAAAGTAATCGAAATTTTTACGCAGTCCAGCATGCAGTCCGACTTAACGACTGACAAACATTTCTCAAGGTTGATATGGTCCCAAAGGATCAACACACTGAGGCACTTAGGCTCATTGCCACACGGATTGTTCTAGACATCCGAAGCTGCAAATCAAACCATTTAGACTCCCAATATCCAACCTTGACAGATCAGTGGAATATCAATTACTTATTATCGTTATGTAGAGTTGCCATTGTACTACGACCATACGATTCTTAATCTAATCTGTTCTAAATCCATTGCTTCAAAAAACTTAAGCATTTGCTTGGTATCAATAGGGACAGTTCCCTGTTTATCGCTTAATGATATCCCTTCAGATGTTTTCTTCTACCTTACACGTTTCAGGCATGTGTTTTGATGATTCATTGTCACCGTAAATGTATGCGGATATTGGATTCGAGATGATTGTTATTCTGGGGACAAATGTTATTTTAAGCCAACAGTATCTTGACAAAAGGCTGATTACGCAAACCCATTTAGATTAAGAAGAGTCTTTGCCTTTATCAATCATTACTTCCGCAGAGTATACCCACTTCCGGCGTAGAAGCCTCTCTCTCTCTCTCCGCAAACCTATTATTTGTTGCTCATCTGAGATCCTGCAGAGGATAATCGTTTTCCCCTTGCTTAGTCGTCTCCCTGTAGTCACCGTGAGAAGCTAGATTGTAATCCTGACATGTTGCCTCCAGTTTTCGCAGTGTTATCTCACACAGCAGTCGAATATTCTTCCATTTAGGAAATTTTCACTTTCACGTAAATAATACTGGTATGTTCCATTGATTTCAGGCTTTGAATGAGTCTTTTAAAATTTGTTTCCCCTGTCATTAGAACTACATATGTCTCCTGCATTAAATACTCATTTTAGATATTTTCTTTAAAAGTCCACTCACAAACAATCTTCGCATTAATGGTGAAAGGACCCACCCAATCTCGTATGAGTCCTCTGGTTGTGTTGGTGCTAAAATGAAAGCCTCAGTTGTACCTATAACAATAACGAACAAAAATAATCTACAATTTCAAGAAAAAGTAGTTTTTACAGATTCGACAATTGGTCATTGTGGAACTTAATGGTTTTTGCAGTGTGCGAAGTGCATAAATGCAATCGATTTCAATTATTATTTTTTTTTCATAGTTTTCCAAACCGTTTTTAAAACCACTTTTAATGGTTTGTAGATAGTGGCCCTGCCTTAAATTCTCTTTAAAAGCAAATAAAAAATTCCCCAAAACATATTTCGAAAGGCAAAAGACAGACAACGACAACGACAACAGCAAAAATGGTGTCATAAGTTTGGATTTTTTTTTTCGTTCATATTCTTCCACCGTTTGGTATTTGGCTTTAGCGTTTCATATGAAAGGCTTGTCGTTAATTTATTCGATATTTAAACAGAAGAAAATGATTTTTTTTTTGTTTTTTGGTTTCATTTTCTGTCTGTTTTTTTTTTTTTATTTCCCATAAATTATTATACTTGTCTGCCACACTGTCTAAACACAAGGAAAAAAATATTTACACACACACACACTTACTTGCTTATTTAAAACAAAAACAGAGAGAGAGTGTGTGTTTAACAACTTGTGTGCAAAATATATTCGCGCTCAGCAACAAGACAACCACAATCATGGTTGAGGCAATACAACACATATTAGAGAGCCAGTGTATCCTGGGCTTAGATTTTTAAAGCTCAATAGACACGCATACATTTAAACTTGCTCAGTCAAACACGAACACACTTACCACTCTCTGTTTGTTCTCCTTCACTTGATGGTAGTGCTCTTTATATTTTTGGTTCTGTTTATATCGCATATAACTGTTATGTTCAATTCGCCTTGTTTTTCAATTATTGTTGTTTGTTGCTGTTGTTGTAATTTTGAGTTTATTTTTTTTTATTTAAATTTGTCTTATATTACCGCAACCCAAAAACAACAATAGAAACAACAACAAAAAACCAAAAGAGCAAGATTCTGAACAACATTCTCTTTAAAGACAGAAATGCCGAAACATCAACAGCAAAGTCGTTGATGGTTTTGAAACACCCAGGTAGCCTTTCTTGATGTATACTAAAGGGCCAGTGATACGTCATGAGCGCTATGAGATTCCTAACAAGGATTATAGGTTAGGTTAGGATTGGTTAGAGGACGTGTACTTGTCAACTGAGACAAGTACAGTACCCGAAGGTCGAATTGACCCATTGTACAACGTCCTTAAAAAGGGGTTAGGAAAAAAAGGAGAGGAAGTAGGAAAGGGAAACAAGGATTATAGGCAGGATAAAAAATATTTAACAGCTGACAGCCTTGCCAGACTGGATGTCTTAGAATCATTAAACGGATAACTCAATATAACTACAAAACAAACACACGTGCCTCTATACTTTCAAAAAATATCTTTACATTACTAAACACACACACAATACCTCTAAATATGTTTGTATTTATGTGCACAAATTGTTTACATTTTTCACGTTTGCTGCTATCATTCTGCTTTACAATATGGGTTGTGTGCTAATGCTTACCGAATATAAAAATTGAATTACATGTACACTCGTATAACACAATACAACATCAACAGTATGTTTACATTAGTATGAGTATTTTATAGCCATTGCTGTAACACATATTAAAACAACAACAATAATCATGTAAACAAAAATTATGCCATGTTTTTCTTAAATACTCACACGGCAAACATACAAAAAAAAATAACGTTATTTTTCTCACCCTCTCACTTGGTTGTGTGTGCATGTGTGTGTGTGTGTGTGTTCAAAAGTAAAGTGATTGTAAAATGGTGAATGGCTTACATTCAGTTTAGGTTTGCAAAAAAACCAAAAAAAACACGATTTTTTTTCTTTCTCTCTTAGGTTTTTAACTACGTAAGTAATTGTGAATAGAAAGAGTGCGAGAGAGAGAGAGAGAGAGGGAGCGAGTAAAGTGTATTGAAAACTTGTTTATGCACTTGTTGCTTTGCCTTTTAACCAAACAGGTACTCCATCTTTTTACAAATTTTTGTTCTTTTTCAGATTTTTCTGTGTATGGGTGCATGTATGGTGGATACGTAATAGATACATTGGCTTACAAATAAACTGTTACTGGGTATAAAAATCTTTTTTTTTTTTTTTTTTGAAATGAATTAAAATCAATTAATTTCCAACGAATAATAAATTGGTCTTGTATTGCATACAAGGAAACTGCAACAAATTTTTGTAGTTTAAATGTGTGTGTGTATGTACTCGTATGTGTGTGATCGTTAAAACGTACACATTCATTTCATTTTTATTATTAATTTTTTTTGTTGTTGCGGTTTTCTTAGTAAATTTTTTCGAATCAGTTTTCATTCAATTAATATGTTGGATTGCCTTAATTGTTGGTGTTGATTTTATTTAATGAAATCAAAAATAATTGTTGGATCATTTAGCTGCTAAGAGACATTTTGAATGCCTCAAGTGATTTCAAAATGGCTTTTCGTCGATTGCCAAATGCCTGGAGGTGTAGTTTCGCCTTTGCTATGGACCTTCAAACTTAAAACTTTATTAAAAGTATTGGAGAGAGCTTAGTAACTTAATTAAAATTGAATTTATAAAATTCTTAAATCTGTGCTCAGTTGTTACTGTGTACATAGTGCAGCGAATGAGTTTAGGGAATGTCAATCCAGACAGAGTTATTTTGAGTAGCCGTAGTCTAGACGGTAGTGCGTTGCCTTATTAGACGAGGGCATGTAATTCAAACCTTATGGCGATTTCTTTTCTGGCATAAATGTTGCCTTTATTCTGCCTTTTTGCCCTTTTGCTGTTCTTTTCTGAAAAAAAATACAATTTTGTAAATTAGTAACGTGTTCTTTTCTAAAAATTTTGCCATAAAACCCAGAAAATATGCTGCATGTTTGACCCTCAATTTAATCAAAGGGTTGTAAGGGCAGCACTTTTAAAACAGCTGTTCTTTTTATTGTTTTGAAAAAAAAATAACAATAATTATTTCTTTTAAAAGTGGTTAAATGGAAGCAAAAAATATTATTTTGGAAAATTTGTTGGAATCCTCTTCATCGTCAGATATGGAGGACATGTATCTATTATTATTAAAACGAAATTCTTGCCGCGAGTTTAAAATTTTGCTGAAAATGTTATTTATCAGTACTGCGCCAGGTTCTAGTAACAAATTTATATTACAAACAACAGCTGACTATAGGTGTTGATAATTTTATTTTTGTAAAAGCAGAATGAGCTTTAAAATCGCTAAAAAAAATTTTATTTTATATTAGCGATATGAAAATGACTAGTCGAGGACTACAAAGAAACATATGTATTATTATCCCAACAAAAAAGGTTTGAGATGAGTTAACTTAAAAATTAACATTTTTTTTTTTAATTGTAATAAGAAATTCGAAAAAATTTACTAAATAATTAATAAAGCGATTTGAAAACATTGGCCCTAAAGTTGAATTTTACATAAAAATAAAAGTTTTAACTTGTATGACCCCGGAGCCCTCGGTAAAAATATTATTATTTTTTTTGATTTAAAACATTTTATGTAATGTTAGCTTTCCGAAAATAAAAAAATAATTTAATTGGAAATTATTTGGATAATTAAAAAAAATATTTTTTCATTTTCTATATAATGATTAGTTTTAAAATCGTTAATTAAGTAAAAAAACGCTAAATTGGTATAAAATTACAAAAATAATTGCATAACGGGCAATGATTTTTGTTCTTTTGTAATCGTTTAAAATGCAACACATTATGAGGGTTCGTGCAACCTTCAATAAGTGCTACCACATATGTAGGCAACATTTTTTACCAGAAAAGAAATCACCATTAGTTCAAATATTTCGAATGTAGCGAAATTATAACAAAAAAAAAATTTTTTTTTTGGGCGATTTCGTCTCAGCGGACTTCTGACAAAAAACTTTTTTAATTTTTGTTTGTTTGGACCGGAGTTGAGAATCTTTGAAAGACTCTTTTGCTTCAACACCAGCGTGCAAACCCCCTATCTAATTCTTTCAATCACTCTCCCTTCCCGTATTAGGTGTGTATTCGCATGTTACCTTAAAAACTTTCTCAAATTCTGCCTCTTCATCTACAACCTTTGAAGTTCCATTACAACTTCAGTCTAGCTCTGACTGTACTCTTTCATTTGAATTTTAGAATTCAACATGTCACGCTCAATTTCGTCTGTAAACAGGCCCAATGCTACACGATGGATGAAGCTTGGGCAATACACATCAATAGGGATTGAAAGTCGATCACAATGTAGGAGCTGCAAAACTCATAACACGTGGGTGGTGTAGGAAGCTAGATTGTAATCCTGTCTAAAAGATTGTATTTGGCTAAAATTAAGTAAGTAAAGTTCATTTAAAATACAAAAGGAAAAGGCGTTTAATTTTTGGTTAAACATTTTTTTTTAACCAAACTTTTTCGAATACCTAATATTTTCTTAATACAAGTATTAAAGGATTCTTTAAATCCTCGTTCCTTCTAAAATATTTAAATTTTTAAAATTTTTCTTTTCCTTGTTTTTTGTAGCACAACTATGGTTATTATACTAATTGCCCTTCTTGTTGTGGTTGTTGTTACTATTATGATTACTTTTGTTGTTGTTGTTGTTGTTCTTTATAATTAATGTTAATTGCTGTTAAACTGAATAGGTGTTAAAAGTAATTTGTTGTTGTTGCATGCATTATGCATCATGAATATGCAGATCTCATTCCTTTTACTTTAATTTGAATTTTCTATTTTTTTTTTGTGTTTTTTGAAATGTTAGAAGAAGATAATATTGCTGTGTTGCTATTACTAAAGCTGTTGCCATTAAAAGCTGTCATTTTATTTTTTTTTTTTTGTTGTTATAACTACTACAGCACATTACAATGGCATGTAAATTATCATAATAATGATGCTCCTTTCCTTTCTTCCTTCATTTCTTAGCACAAAAAAAAAGAAAACAAAAAACGATTTAATGAAGTACCTTTCTCTACACTGACAAAAATTAAAGACTATAAATGAAGTAAAAAGAAGGTTAAATAAGGTTTACTTTACTTAACACAAAAGTTAACAAAAAAAAGAAAAACTTATCAAGTTTGTTTGTCTGCCTTGTCTTTATTTATGTAATTAACACAGTAAATACTTAAATCAATTCAAATTTTTCTACTTTTATGTGGAATTCCTTTACACTTAAAAACATTTTTCTTAATAAATACCCCAAGTCGTCTCTAGGGCAACAGAACAAAATAAAAAACCGGACGAGCGGCACTTACTTTCTCGCTAAAAAGAAAGGAAGAAAAAAAAATGAAAATTAATTGTAAAAAGGTCCTGCTCACAGTGTTACAACCAACAACAATAATTTGTTTCACATTCAAATGGATTTCTTAAGAAAAAGTTTTCAGTTTTTCGCTAATCTTTATACAAATAAAAAGAGCTTTTAAGTATTTCCCCGGAAATGGCATTAAAAAAGAAGGTAAAATACTTTCTTCTCAGGAAACACCTTAAGAAAAGGGTTACTTTAAACAAAAGCGAGTTAAGAAAAAAATTTTTAAAAATTTTAACGATTTAATTCCCTAAAAGGTAAGATTTGTTTAATTATAGACCATGAGCTTAGGTTAGGTGGCGGACTCACTTAGGAGAGAAACCATTCCACGTACAAAAAGCAAGATTGCTTTCGCATTATGATTTATCTGAGAGAATTCAATCAAATGTGGCAGAAAGTGAGAGTGAAAAACATTCTTCTTTTTAATATTTTTTTTACTACCAGCATTCAGGGTATGGCCCCTACTCATGCAGTGCATTGCTTTTGGAACTAGGAAAAAATGTTATGGAAAGTAGTGTTTGTAGACAATAGCCATAGAATTGATCTTAACCTGGCCTTCAGAGTAAATTACGAGATTTTCGGAGAATATCCCATGAGGATAGCTATGACCTCCACCTCGAAGATACTGTAGTGATCTGGATGATACTGTAGTGACCGTGGAAGATACTGTAGTGACCGTGGAAGATACTGTAGTGACCAGGAAGATACTGTACAGACCAGGAAGATACTGTAGTCATCTGGAGGATACTGTAGTAATCTGGAAGATATTGTACTGAACGTGGATGATACTATAGTGGCCTGGAAGATACTGTAGTGATCTGGAGGATACTGTAGTGATCTGGAAGATACTGTACTAACCGTGGATGATACTATAGTGACCTGGAAGATACTGTAGTGATCTGGAGGATACTGTAGTCATCTGGAATATACTGTAGTGATCTGGAAGATATTGTAGTGAACGTGGATGATACTATAGTGGCCTGCAAGATACTGTAGTGATCTGGAGGATACTGTAGTGATCTGGAAGATACTGTACTAACCGTGGATGATACTATAGTGACCTGGAAGATACTGTAGTGATCTGGAGGATACTGTAATCATCTGGAATATACTGTAGTGATCTGGTAGATATTGTAGTGATCTGGAAGAGACTATAGTGACCGTGGAAGACACTGTAGTGACCGTGGAAGATACTGTAATGACCTGGAAGACACTGTAGTGACCTTGAAAGATACTGTAGTGATCTGGAAGATACTGTAGTGATCTGGAAGATACTATAGTGACCGTGGAAGACACTGTAGTGACCGTGGAAGATACTGTGGTGATCTGGAAGATACTATAGTGACCGTAGAAGATACTGTAATGACCTGGAAGACACTATAGTGACCTTGAAAGATACTGTAGTGATCTGGAAGATACTGTAGTGATCTGGAAGATACTATAGTGACCGCGGAAGACACTGTAGTGACCGGGGAAGATACTGTAGTGATCTGGAAGATACTGTACTAACCCTGGATGATACTATAGTGACCTGGAAGATACTGTAGTCATCTGGAAGATATTGTGGTGATTTGGAATATATTGCAGTGAACGTGGATGATACTATAGTGGCCTGGAAGATACTGTAGTGACCGTGGAAGATACTGTAGTGACCTGGAAGATACTGTAGTGATCTGGAAGATACTGTAGTGATCTGGAAGATACTGTGGTGATCTGGAAGATACTATAGTGACCGTGGAAGATACTGTAGTGACCGTGGAAGATACTGTAGTGATCTGGAAGATACTGTAGTGATCTGGAAGATACTGTAGTGATCTGGAAGATACTATAGTAACCGTGGAAGACACTGTAGTGAAGATTCTGAACTGATCTATTCCAACCCAACTGTGTATATCACGAATTTCGATGATTTTTCTTTGCGTTCCTGTAACCCCTACTCGGGATGACAGTGTCTAAGCAACTATTCAGAAAGATGTACGGTTAATCAATCGGTAATCAATTTGTCCATGGAGCTGCTTAGGCCAGCAGTTTACTGGGATAAATCTAATTGCCGTAAGTATTGTCTGCTATAGCTCCTACATAGTGCTCGACTTTCAATCCATATTAAACTGTAATGGCAGAATGAGTCGAAGGTTTTAAGCTCCATCTAGTGCAATTGGCCTGGTTACAGATGAAAAGAGCATGGATTGTTGAATATATTGGCTTTCCGTCAATACAATATTCTGATCACTGTTAGGGTGGTCATGTAATTCATGAGTTTTGTCAACTCATATACGAAAGCCGGAAACCCCTGATATTTTCTTTTACCGCGTCTTTATACACTCATGAAAAATCATAAATAAACTGCAACAGACTCTTCTATCTTCTAAATAGACATCGTTTTACAAAATTCCCTTGAATAAGAGAATTTTTCCCTTGAATAAGGGAATTTTCTTTCGAGAAAAAAACTTCAGAATTATTTTTTTATAATTTTTAAAACGATTAATTATTATTATTTAACAATTAAAAATCGATTTATTTATTTGATGACGTATGTATGCGTATGTACGGGAGTATTTGTTTAAACGTCATTTATTTGCGGTTACGGTTGTGTTGGATTTAAATTGTGTTTTCCGCGGAACAGTATGTTTACGACAATGACCGCAAATCATTGTGCAAAAAACAATCGCCTACAAATTTAATCATTTTTTTATACGATATTTTATAAATTCTTTGAAAATATTCAAAAGACTCTACAAAAAAATCTAAGAATTCTTTACCGAATTCTTTAAATTCATACCCGACTTCCATCAAAAGTTCAATGTACTTTTGCTCATGAGATTAATTGATTTTCAATTAAAAAACAAAAAAAAAAAATTTTTTTTTTTTTTTAAATTTTTTCATTTAATTTACTCTCACATGGCACATCATTGAACTTTCCTTACTTCATTGAACAGTAAGTAGCCTTTCAATTACGATGAGTTTTGTTTAAATTTCTTTGTAATTTATTATTATTGGGTCTGTCTGTCTATCTGTCTGTCTCTCTAACAGTCTGTCTGTTTAAAGTTCTCATAAATTAATGTGTGAAATTAATCACAAAAAAGAGGAGAAGAAGGAGAAGAAAAACCGAAATGAAAATAAATCTCAACTTCGTTTCTTTTCACTTCCCCATTTCAATTGTTTAAAGCAGTAAGGAAAAGTTTTCCATTTTTTCTCTCTCTCAAATTAACCAGCATATGCTCGTAGAAATACTTTCAAAAGTTTTGCATACATTTCGTTAACGTTTAAGTATACCCAGCAAACATTTGAGGCAGCAAATTAGAAAAATGTAAAATAAATTAATGAATTGTTTAACCTCTTAAGATGATTAGTTTTCAATTTAACAACAAAGTGTCATTGTTTTTGCAGTTTAAGGGCTTGTAAGGATCGTTTCAATCGGTTTCTTTTGTGGCATTCTCCAGCTTGAGATTTACACTTCGCCTACAGCTACAAAATTGATAGTGAAGCTTACCATGATGTAACTGAAATCCATTCTTTCAAGCCTAGATTTACAGATTTGTTTGTATAACAAAAAAATTCATGCAATCTGGCAAACAAGGCTTCACTAAAACCATATCAATTTGAATGCAGCATGGTTTTGGCACAACCTGTGTAACGGAAATCTAATGAATGATATTACAGTGACGATATTTAAGTAGCCTTGTACCGTAACTACGTTAAAGTTGTAACGAGTGTGACTCTTTTTGTAACTCAAGTAACATGAATGAGATCTGGCAACCTGACATAAAAATATTTAAATGAACTCTTTCAGGCTATTTCAAAAGAAGCAGCGGTCGCGACACTAGTTGTAATGGATGTGATCTATGAAAGACAACAGACTAGACTTGAGGATATCTAAAATCCCTCACTACATAGTTAAGTTTAACTTAAAAGTCACATCCGTTACATCTTTAGTCATACCCGTTACATCTTTAGTCACACCCGTTACATCTTTAGTCACACCCATTACAATTATCTTTTTTTTAATACAATCAAATCAGACAAAATACAATTTGTCACACCCGTTACATTTATATATGTATGTATATATATTTTAATATTATCATATCAGACGAAATACAGTTTCATTTATTTGTCGCACCTTTTACACCTTTAGTCACACCCGTTACAGTTTATATATTTTTTTAATATTATCAAATCCGTCGCAATAGAATATCACCAATTTGTCACACCCGTTACATATTTGGTCACACCCGTTACACTTTCAATTTTTTTTATTATCACATCAATGTAATCCAATTTGTTTTCTGGGTTCTATGCAAACATCTTCAAAGAAATAAAATGAAATCAAATAAATTTTTTGCTAATAACTGTGCGAAATTCTTTTGTAAAGTTTTCTTTATTTGCTTCTTTTCTCACTTCCCCACGCCCCTATACATTGCATGTGATTGGCCAACATCAATTGCTATTTTAACGAGAATTTTTAATAAGAAATTGAAATAAAAATGCAAATGACTTCCAATGCAATATGATGAGTGCTAGCTAAGAAAGTGAAGTGCATCCATGACAGGGAATCGCTTAAGAATTGCAAAAATTCTTGAAAATAATTAAAATACAATAAAAACAAAGTAACAATTAGACGCTACGTTTAACAGCGCATATTAATAAGCTGCAGCAACAGCGCACCAGCACCAGCAGCAGCAGTGGTAGTTCTAGAAAACTATTAAAATTTCTCAGCTGACCCATATTCGAATACGCGTAAAAGTGTAAAAGTAAAGTGCCAGCACCAAAGAAAAGGCAATTAAATTGGAAATTATGGAATTATTTAGAATTTTAAGCAAATAATGCCATAAATTATAGAGAAGTTTTTAATTTTTTTTACAAAAAAAACAATTTTAATTGCTGTGTAGTAAAGTGTTTACAGCAACATGTTGCCAAAGTCTTTAAAAAATTCAAATGAGGGAAGTTTTTTTTTAATTTATATGAACATTTTGGTAGAATAGATAGATTTTCAACAGAGAAAATTTATTAAATGTTGCCAAAAATATGTTGCCAACAATATGTTGCCATCAACATGTTGCCTAAAACTTCTAAATTTTTTTATTTAAATTTAAAATTTTTTAGAAAATCAGAAACGAATTGTTTGCAACATAAGGAAATATTGCCAACCATATGTTCCTAAGGTCAGGTTTTCAAGTTCTTGATACAAATTTATTTCCCAATGTTTCCTACAACATGTTGCTTGTTTTGTTATTGTTTTATTGTAAGTCTTTAACTTGACATTTGTTAAGCTTTGCAATAGGAAGTGAATGAATGATTCACTTTGCATTTTTATAGATAAAAATAATGAGGCCCTATAAGAAGAAGAAAACAACAAGGAAATGAACGAATTACGTGTGATAATTCTTAAATAGTAACTGGCCTTGTGACTTATCAAATCAATACGAATTGTAAATACCCTACAAAATGAAAAATTTTTTCAATTTAAGAAGATTATAGTTTTAAATGTTTCATATCATGTCTTGTATTCATTGATTTACTAAATTATTGATTCATTCATTCATCATAATGATTAAGTACAGCTTCGTTCTTAATGTAGGGCTAGGGTAGCAAATGTTATGAAATTGCAAAACTCTAGTATTTTTTTTTTTTTGTTAAAGGAAACGCATACCAAAATAATCTTATTCTAAACAGAAAAACTCACACAACCTAGACATGATTATACGTGAACTAATTTTATTACAGCACGTATCGTATCGTACACATTCATTCATTCAGTCATTCATTCGTCATAAATTTATTCATTCATCATCATCAGCATGATGATCTTCAAACCAAACTATGAAACATTCGTACACTTGCATCATTTATGAAGATTAAACAAAACCAAAATAAACATGCTTGCCTTGGTATCATACAGATACCGTTGGGCCAGCTGTTAACATTGTGGTGCGGTATAACAGGGGGTGGCCTACACAACATTTATTTTTATTTTTTTTTTTTTTTTTTTTTTTTCTTGAAGCTTTTACAACTCAATTATAAATGGTGTAACAAGAAACGACACTCAAATAAAAAAAGCAAGAAAAAAATACAAACAAGTGCAGAAGTGGGACAGTGAAAGAAGACGTAAATTATTCAAATAAACAACGCGCAGTTAGTCACTCACTTAGACGCTCTTACCCTCCCATCGATCTCTTCGCCATTTCATTTACAATTTATTATGATTAGAAAGTTGTCTGTCGTTTTGACTTTTAAAAGAATTCTGATTCAGTTTTCAGTTTGTCTACGCCAACACCCTGTTGTGCTTTATTTTTCATTTTTTCGTTTTTGTCGTTATTCCAAAATGTCAATTGGAAAACTATGGTCAAACGTACGGGGAGTTGGAGTAGGGGAGACTAATGGAGAGGGCAAATTAAAACTCTTAAAGTTGTAACCTCCTTGTCAATGTGAGATAAGTATTGGCATTAAGAAACTTTTTAAACATTAACGACTATTTACGGCACAAATAAATATGAAATGTAAAGTGTAAGGACGGGGGTTGAGAAGTCATAACGTCTCCCGTTTAAAACTGATTTGTTGGTACTCCAAAAAAAAAAAATGGAGAAAAAAGTGGAAAATTGTCACTTAGATATGCGAAGTCCTGCAATCGCTCAAATTCACTACATTAAGGCATCAATTAGGGACACCAACACAGAACAGATCTGTGCTCTTTGCTTACTTAATTGTTCATTACTGCTCGTTAGTCAAGATTGCAACCTAGCTTCTTACACCACCCACGTTGTGTGTGTGTTAATTTAATACTCATGTAATGTTAAATTTCATTACGCGGGACCTACAGTTTAAGGTCCACTGGATCGAGAACGAAGCTTGCAACAGGAGCAAGAGTTTTAGGTCGCAGAATGAAACACTTCGAGTCCATAGGGAAACATGCTTTTTTGAGTGAAAATTTACTGAACTTTGACCGGACATAGCAAGTCTATCTGACATTCAAGCCGCCATTCGAGTACTCGGCTATGGGGATACTCTATAAAAGGGAGAGTGTTGTACAAAAAATCGTATGTTCGCAGTGCTAAGGCAATAAATAATCAAGGATTAATGCCAGTGATAAGTTGCCGTAGTCTAATAGGTAGTGTGCCGGCTTATTAGACGTAAGGCCACAGTTCAAACCCCAGATCAGACATCAAAACGAAATTATGAAAAAAATATTTCTTCGGCGACTGTCTCTCAGCAGATTTCTGGCAAAAATTCTGAGAGTAAATAAAATTGCCATGAAGAGCTTCTCAATAATCTGTCGTTCAGAGTCCACTTTAAACTGTAGATCCCGCCACTCATGTATAAAATCAACTCGCACAACAAAAGGTTGTAATGACCAATTATGTATTAGGGTGGCTGATCTGTATTGCAACCAACTTCAGGTTGTTATCATTTGTAAACCGCTCGTCTGACAGCTGACAGATTTATTATTTACAAGCTTACAAAAGCATTTTGATCTATTGCATTCAGAAAAAAAGTTATTCGTGATGGAATACAACGTGATAGTGTGATTGCTTTATATTTGGCTTGAAAACCACAGGTGGCTATCGTTAGAGCCCTCCAGCATTTAATTGTGAATAAATCTTTTGTTTCTCGTACCATTGCTTGTTACCGTGATACTGGCAGTGTTGCATCGCGTCCAAAAAGTGGACGAAAAAAAAACGGTAACAACACCAGAAATGATCCGAAAAGTGAAGGCCAGATTTGATCGAAATCCATGCCGCAGTGGTAGAAAAATTGCTCGTGAGTTGAACATATCGCGAGAACAGATGCAACACATATTGAAAAATGAGCTTGGACTAAAGCCATTGAAGTTTCAAAAAGTGCAAGAGCTCACCCACCGATGGACAAAAAAAAGTTAGACTGGAAAGAGCCAAGGAGTTATTTCGCTTGCACGAAAGTGGCCAGTTACCGAATTTGGTTTTCTCCGATGAGAAGCCATTCCAAATTGAGCAGTTTGTGAACAAACAAAATGATCGGGTTTACTTGCCAAAGAAGTCAGCTGAAAATTTACACCTGCGATTGGCCACCAGAACTCAAGCGCCGCCGATGGTAATGGTGTGGGCCGCCGTAACGGCCGATTGTCGCTCCTCGCTCGTATTCATCGACGTATTCATCAAGACGGGTCAAAATAAATGCCGAATATTATCGGGAAAATGTCTTAAAGACAGTATTGAAGCCCTGGGCAGACAAACATTTCGGCCGCAGACCATGGACATTCCAACAGGACTCAGCACCACCGCACTCAGCACGCGTCAACCAAGAATGGCTTAAAAAGGAGTTTCCTTGCTTCATTTCTACCGCACAATGGCCACCAAAATCTCCGGATCTCAATACGTTGGACTTTTGCGCCTGGGGCATTTTGGAGAATAAGGTTCTCACTAAAAAATACCAAAGTGCTGATCATCTCAAGACGGCGCTTTGCCGGGAATGGGCCAAAATACCGCAGAGCCACTTTCGTGCAGCCTGTGATGGCTTTGTCGGCCGTTTGAAGGCCATAATTCGTACCAAAGGTGGCCAATTCGAACAAATCTAAACTGATTCTAAAATTTGATGTTATTTCCAACATTTTTTGCTTTTGAAAAATAAAATTAAAAAAAAAAAAATTAAAAAAATATAGCGCTTTACTTTGTTGCATTATATATCAGCCACCCTGTATGTAATGTCAGTGATAAGTAGCTTAGAGCCTGCTCTAGCCAGTCTATCAGCAACTAGATTTCCCTTAATTTCCATACGACCGGTCATGTAGGCAAGTGGATCACGGAAGGGAATATACGGATTCCAGCAATTCCCATAATTTTTAGTCTCTTTTCACTCTTTGTCGTGTAATTTGTGGCAGCCTTCATTGTCTAAACCTTCGGATGTCACCTTTACAACAACTTCAAAGATTATAATTCCAGTTATCTCTCACCTGTGACCGTGAATACTGCTGTTATTACAATAATTTGAACAGACGTTAATTAAATATTTAACTTCTCATTAATTTTTTATTCTTTTATTTTTTCCCTCTTTTTATTTACAATCCACATCTGCTCAGAAGGCTTTGGCTTTATCTATTTGACATCACTACCGTTATTCAAATAACAAACAAAACTACATACACGTACAAACTATTTGTCGTCGCACCATAACCGTACCGATACATAGAGAAACAGTTTAAGTCTGATAAAAAAAAAAAAAAAGAATTACAAAAAATACGCGTTATACACGCATTATCAGCGTCATCTCATAAGCAAATACTCACTTACTCACTCACATTCACTCACGCCATAATTGTGGCGTGGAGTAGTGTGTGTGTGGTGGAGTGGAGCATAATGTTGCCTGTTTTATCGTATATTTTTTCTTAAAGCCGTTCACAAGCAATTTTATTTTTTTTTTCTTTTTTTCTTTCTTTCCTTCATTCTTTATATCTTTTGTTATTTTAATGTGTCACTTGCTTTCAATTTTGAAAAATATTATTTATTTTTTCTGCTTTTTTGGAATTCTTTTGTGTATGACATCATCATCGGCAGCAGCAACAGCAGCAGTTTGCATAATTCATTGTTTTTGAAAATTCCATTCCAATGGAATATTTTGAATAAATCAACTCAAACCTTTTGATCACAATATTCTGAAACCGTAATTGTAGAGTAAAATTAATTGAAATTGAAAAACAAATTATCTCCCACCTCCTTCTTCTCCTCCTCCTTCTCCTTTGCCCGGAAGTAATTTATGTTTCAAAGAAATGTTTACTCCATCCACACCACCAAAATGCAAGTTTAAAATTAAGAAGAAAGGCAAACAATTTTATTGCATTTCAATTTGAATTTTTTTATTGGGTTTGAGCATTAATTCTTATTGTTATTGTGGTTGGCTTTAGAACGTGTACAGCTATAATGGAAATTGCAATGCACTCGGGTTTGCTCGTCCTTAAGAAAAGAGGACAGAGATTGAGATAGAGATAGAGGGATTAAAGCGAAACAGAGAACTGGTCAGCCACTTACACAAAGGAAGGAACATACACTGGGTGGCTTATCATTCTCACTGCCATTCACATGCTAGAAGCGGATGTACGTTCATTGAACGTTCGAATAATTCCACCTTAATCCTTTAATCCCACTAAGAACCTCTAGAGACCCTAAATGTTTGCTCCCGACAGAAAGTTCAAAGCTAGGCTGGATAGATGACGAACTTACTTGCCTACAAACACCCCTGATCTGTGTGTTATATGGCTTGGGAGACCTACAGTTTAACTAACGACTCTGAACTACAGATTCTTGAGAAGCTTTTCAAGGCAATTCTATTTTAATGCTCAGAGTTTTTGCCAGAAAACTGCTAAAACGAAGTTGATAATAGATATGCTTTTCTCTTTAATTTGATTTCTAAGCTGGGTTTTGAATCACGGCCTAACGTCTAATAAGCCAATCTACTGGACTACAGCGTGACGACAAAGTAACGAATTGTTCTTGAAAAATAAGTTGCCACTTGGGTCAGCGTTTAGGCTCACTGGGATACCAAATTTAATAACCCAACCCAGGTATCTTCTGAAGAATAATGGAAAATATGAGAAGCATATTTTTCTTTTGGCAACATGTTGCAGTTGCATGTTCCCTAAATACTTTTTAATTAGCAACATGTTGCAGATACTTGTTGCTAGACATACAGCCTTTAATTTTCATTTATAATTTATTTTTTTTTCTGGTTATTCAAATATAATTAAAAGAAAAAAAAACACACACACACAAAATTAATGTTTACTTCAGCAACATGTTTGCATGTTTACAGCATTTGTACAACTCATTTGCAAACAATGAAATATTATCTCCTGTTGTTGCTGTTGTTCGGTGATTTGCATACTTTTGTTTGTTCCAAATGGCTGTGCATAATAAGTAATAATTTTTATTGAATTTTCATTAATTTATGCCCGGGTAAATAAATAAATCTCGATAACACTGTGTGTTATAAATTTGATTGTAAATTAAATGGCGTAAAACCAATTACAACAGCAACAACAACAACAGAACCGCATATATTTGATTGAAATCGTTTCCAATTTTTCTATTTTTTCTGTTTTTTTTTCAATAAATTTCAATTTTATTACAATATTTCTGTACTGTTTCTGTTTTTCTCGGTGTTTTATATTTTTATCTTTAATTTTTACATTTTCATTGTAAAAATGCTGGCGTAATTAATTTAAAACGAAATTTCTTTTTTTTATCATTGCAGGTATGTATCGTCGTTCAACATTTATAGTCCCATGATCAATAATTGCTGACAATTAAATAAATTTACTGCTGCCGGTCGTTCGTCATTGTTGCAAGAGCTGCCTGCCACACATTTAAAGCAACAGAGAAATTCCTTTAATTTTTTTTTGTTAAACGGAATAAATCCTTTTGCAATATAAAACCGATTTAATTATGGTAAAGGAAAAGAACAGCAAAAAAAAAAAAATTAAAATAATCTTCAGCTCAATTAAAGTGAAGCAATTGAAGATATGCTGGAGGATAGCATATTCTGTGTGTGAGTATAGCACACAGATAATTGTGGTCGCTCCCTCTCTTTTTTGTTATTTTTTATTCAATTAATTACCATGGCTCTTAGGGGAACTGAAGTGTAGTTAAATTGTTTTAAAACATTTAAAAATTAATCAGAAGTAGAAGGCTTATAAGGCAAAGGCAGGTAAATTTATAATCAGATCAGCAACATGTTGCTAGAAATAAAGGGAAATTCATTTATTTAAATGCGTTTTTTAAATACATTTTCTGTTCCTTGGCATTCTCAGTCTTTTTAAGGCATATTTTTCATTTGAATTTGCATCTCCATCCATACAAAGGCCAACTAACACAACAATTTAAGTCGGCTGACCAATCACATTGCCGTAGACATACTAATTGGTTGCCAGAGCAACAGGCTTTCAATGCTAACTTTGCGTATAAAATTTTCTTAAACAACAAAGCCCATTCTCACTCTGTGATTCTGTCAATAAGTAAAATTGTTGTATATGTGGCTCGAAGAACACAAAAATGCATCTAGAAAAAAAAAAAATACTGTTTGGCTTGAAGTTCAGTCAGTCTTGTGTGAAGACGCGGTGTGTTTGAAGTGAATAATCGTGGTTTGAAGATCTCCGTTACAAAGATCTGTCGAATAATTGTCTAGTAATTGTTATTGTTTATGCAAAGGGTGTAAACAGAGTAATAACAAAGAAAAGAAATTGTTGTTTACATAAAGTTGTGAACAGTGGCACACAGAATTGTGCAAATATTAAAGAATTTTAATTAAAACTAAACACAAATTTATTTTCATTTTATTTGCAATCTACGAGCTCATATTTTAAACGTTTTTAAAAGGTAAAAACGTAACAATTGGCCGTATTTTGTTGAAAATGGATGCGAAAGAGCCCTTCCCATTAAATTCTTTGGCTTGCAATTGAAAAGTATGAACTTGGATGACGCCATAGTCTAGTAAGTAGTTTGTTGGCATTTTAGAAGAGAGCCCGCAGTTCAAACATGTTTGCTCAAAGATGTTTCTTTCGACGACTTCCTCTCAGCAGCATTCTGACAAAAATTCTGAGCATTGAAATAAAATTGCCATGAAAATTTTCTCAAAAATTTGTTGTTCGTAATTGACATTAAACTGTAAATCGCGTCACATGGCTGTAATGTCCAATTAAGTAAGTAAGTAAGGATAGTGTACCACCCTACAAACTGATGAAACTTTGTCAGCGAATGGTGTGTCTTACTGGCAAAGGCGTGCAAGATGCAGAAGCGCCTGCAGGGATGTGTTACGGTAGGCCGAAATCCGATAAACGGATTGTTAAGACCAATTAAGTAAGTAGGTAAGTAAGAGGCTTTAATTTTTCTCTAAAAAAGAATCTATTAATCGCATTGTTACCTGCCATTGTAACATCAATGAAGAACATCATCAAAAACGGCTAGACAAGACCATACATCATTGAAACATAGTATATTTCCCCAAAATGTGTTGTTTGTAGGCAACATTATTGTTCTAGAACTTGCTAAAGCAAATCAGTCACCTATATTGCCGGTTGAAACATAAGGCAATAGTTGTACATTCGAAATCCCAAAGTGAAACACTGTGGCACTCCTCTAGTAACATGGTAGTGCCCTAAACCACCAGCTGTTTCAGAGAGTTTGAGAAGTTCCATGCCAAAAGTACTCCAGTAACAATAAATAATATTGCTGTCTCCCAATTCGCCGTATTACAGTATTCCCTCGATTTACGTCGTCTCGATTTACGTTGTTTCGATTATCGTCGTCAAAAATTTTGTTCCCTTCAACTTCGATTTACGTCGTCATTCGATTTACGTCGCCTCTGTTGAGGGGAATTCCCTCTTTAAAAAAAATTCAATATTTGTGTGTAACTATTTGAATAAAATATAGAGTTTTGAAAAAAATAAATATTTAAGTGCTAATGGATAATTTTTTGTTTTTTATTAAACTTTTTGTGAACAACATATGTAATAAATTTTTATAACAAATCAAAAATCCATCTATATTTATGTATGTACTTAGTTATACAGAATAAAAATTGAATTATTTTAGTTTTTTTTTTTTTTTTTTTGAAAATGTGCATAAATAAATGCATCTGATAGTATGAGTTATTTGAAATTCGATTTACGTCGTTTCGATTTACGTCGCCTTTTTCCGGAACATTCTACCTCGTAAATCGAGGGAATACTGTAAATGTATTTTTTTTTTTTTTTTTAAGCAAGAGTTCTCTGTATTAAATCTATACAATGCGTGTGAGCTCTCTCTTTCTCTTACATATGTTCTGGAGTATGTGTGAGTGTATTAAAAATTATTATCAAGTGCGGCAGTATATGTAGGCAGCATATTAGCATAAAACCATGCGGTTCTTTTCTTGTGCAATTTTCTTTTAATATCATTTGTATTCACACCCTCACTCTCTCATCTCTTTCTCTCTCTCTCTCTCTCTGTGAAACTCTTATAAGTTTTAAGCTCTTCGGCAAATTTGTATGTACTCAATTTTTGTATTTATTTCGCATGAAATTGTTTTCAATGTTGTTCATGATGTTGTTGTTTTTTGAACACAGGAATTTATTGTTAAAATTATGTTCTCTCACTTACTTACATACATTCTCACCTCCTTATCATACTTTCTCTCTTCATTTGCACTTTTTTGTATTCATTAAGGCAACAATGCTCATCTTATTTTTGTTCTCTTGTCCACAGTATACGTTTTCATTAAGTCTAGTTAATTAACGTATGTACATATGTATGTGTGTGTGTGTGTGTTGATTTTATTTTTCATGCTTTCAAGGATTTATTAAGATTTTTATACTCTTTTTTTTTTTTGTTCTTCATTTCTTTTCCTCTCTCTCTCTCTCTCATTCATAAAAGAGTAAGAGTAAGTTAGTGGCATCAACAGTTGGCAACATTTTTAAAACAGCAAAAATGACAATAAAATTAAACGCGTTTTATTTTCCTTTTTCACTTTCGTCTTTTCCGTATGCGTTAATCATTTGACGAAATTTTTATTTCACGGCATTAACAATTAATTTTGTGTTGTTGTTGTTGTCCTTGCTTATTGCTGTTGCAAAATCACAAAATAAAGAAACACAATAAATTACCGCCTAGACTGTATGAAGGACAAGTGTGTGAAGAATTTCATTTTAATTGAGTGTTTAAGAGAGAGAGAGAGAGAAAGAAAAACAACTTAAAAGTTGAAAAAAAGATATGAAAAGAACTCAATGCACTTAAGCAGAGTTGGACACTGTAATTTAACCCAGAAATAATCACAATATTGTCAATAAATAGATAAAAAATGTTATTTAATGACACAACATTACAAGCAAAGGAGGTAGCCAGGTCAAGAGAACTTAGTTTAAAGCATTAAAACAAGTTTCGGAATTAAAAAATAGTTTCCGAAATTTGTTTTCTTAATGCAAAGCAAGAAAGATTTTCGATGAAAATGCAAAACGTGACAAGCAACGATGCAGTATCTATTGATTAAATGGGGGACTGCAAAATTGTTTCGTTAGATCCTTACAGCCAATGCTTTCACCGAAGTTAACTTGCTTTTAATGCCTGAAAAAAAAACAAAAATTTTTGTAATGATAACATTACCTACCGTTTCCAACGTCAGTATAGGTAACTAAATTGCTTTAGCAAGTTCTAGAATAATAGTATTGCCTACAAACAACACATTTTGCGAAAATATATTGTGTTCCAGTTCTTATTTATTGATTCCTACGCTTTTTTGGGATGTATGGACTTGTCTAGCCGATCTTCATGATGTGTTCTTGATTGGTGTTATCCTCTCTAGGAGACCTGGTATCAAAGGGCTTTATAGATGCTTTATTTAGAGAAATATTAAAGCCTCTTACTGACCTTCTTACTTAATTGGTCTTAACAACCCGTTTATTGAATTTCGGCCTACCATAACACATCACTGCAGGTGTTTCTGCATTTTGCATGTCTTCGCCAGTAGGACACTTGAAAAAATTTGAAAAACTTGAAAAAATATGAAAAAAGTTCACATTTTCCAAGTTTAACTCATCAAAACTCATAGCATATTAAGCCGAATAATAGATATATGCATACCGTTTTAAGGGTCCATCTCTCCCCTTTCGAACGAGATTTAAATTTTGGAAATCGGGTCAGAAATGTTTGAGTAATGCAGAAATTTGTGCGTAAAGTCTAAAAAAAACAGTTTTTTTGCAAATAAAAAAAGTTTGGAGGGTTCGAGAAATATAAAAAAAATATTTTTGTGATTTACTCAACAAAACTCACAACCTACACTAGGTCATTAGCCGGGTGTTTTTATTTTTTTTTTATTTTGTTGCAAAGTGTAATGTATCCTTAAATCTTCGTCGCCTATGAAATCGAATAAGTCGTATTAGTGTTGCCCATTACATTAATATCAACAGTATCTAATGGCTCAAAAGAACCGCAGACAGTTTTTATGACCTCATACTTGTTCATTTGACTGGCCTCTTTGACTAAGATTAGACTCCCCGCAGTTATTTTTTAGAAAATCGAATACGAAATTTTTTTTTTCTCGTACTAAAACACGTCTCTTATAGGAACGAATCAGTTTGAAGTCCACAACAGCAATACTGTCCCCGTATTAAAGCAAAATGTTTACCTCTTTTGCACACACATATGTAGTGTAAATGTTTAAGTGTAAGTAATTATTTTGAATTTGTATTAGTATTGGTGTTTGCGTTTGTGTTCACTTGCAGGTAATCGAGTATTTTTGTTTCAGTTTCAGTTCTTTTGAAAATATTTAGAAAAAATGCAAACGCAAACGAATACGCACTTGCTGCTGCACACATTCATGGGTAACAACAACAAAAATAAGGAAACATAGAAAAGGAAGAGAGAAATAAAGAAAAATTGTATCAATTGAGTTGAATTGCTTTGGATTGCATATGATATGAATGCGGTTAAACAACAACAATAATAAATAAAATTCTGCTACAAAAGCTTTATTGTCGTTGTTGCTGGTTTTCAACAAACGAATAAGCGGAGCAAGTAAATAAAGCAAATAAATCGTGTACCTCACTCACTCTTTCTCTCTTTCTCTCTTGTTTACTGCAATAGAAATGCATTTTTGATTGCATTAGTAAGCGAGCTTAAACAAGTTTTTATTGTTTTTCTCTTCTATTTTTTTTCTCTTCTTTTTATCTCTCTTTTTTTGTGTGTTATTCTAATGCACTTGTATGAACGACTGACTATACACTTGTGTTGTATTGTGTATTATTGTTGTGTTGCTGTTGTTCTTGCCGTAAAACGCTATTTTGTTGGTTTTAAACTGCAACAGCAGAAGCAGAGTGTGCAGCAGCAGCTTTTGAAAAGTAAAAAAAAAACAGAAGAAGAAAAATACGCAGTCATACTTAAATAAATACCGTTAGTTTTGTGGATTTTCCGTTTGTTGTTACAGCTATTGCTGCATTTGCTGACTGTCTTTAGTTGTTGTTGTTGTTATTGTTTCCAATGCAAAACTATTTGGGTCAGTAGCCAAGTCAACCAACCAACCATCTAAACACAGCAACAATAAGAATAAAAACAACAACAAACAAACAAAACGGACTCTGTGTTTTGTAGTCATACCGCTTCTAAGACCAACACTAATACCACCACAAGCTACTATTGCCACCACCACCACCACCACTACAACCATACTAACATCATCAACAACAGCAACAAGAACTACCTTTTACTGCAAATATCGCCACAACCATCACCACCATCACAACTACAAACGAAAAATGCTGCTTAAGAGCAATGCACAACAACCATCACATCGATAGCCAGCAACAACAACACAATGCATAATAATATTGAATACAATTACAATACCAACTCAACAGCAACAACAACAACAGTTATAATAAAAAAAAAAAACCAGAAAGAAAAAAAGAAGAGATGAAACAGTTGACGTTTGCATAAAAAAATATTTGGAGTTTGAAAGTCATTTACGTTTAGACACAAACGAAGTATATACACGCACATAAACACACACACATACATATGTATGTATGCTCATGAATAAATACTTACACATACCAAAGCAATTAATATGGGGGTTATTTCATATGCAAGCAATAACTGAGGTTTGCAATGCAAATAACATAGGCATAGGTAGAGGTAATTCATATTGTGTTGTGGCTATTGTAGCTTCACAGCTTTTGGTAACGTCAGTTAGTCAAGAAGATCATGCGATTTGACAGAAAATCTAAAGCCTGGATAAAGGACATACAGAAAAGCTGCTCAAACCCCAAAGAAACACTCTCAGCGTAGTTGTCGTAATCTTTAATGGATTTTGGATACTCATGCAAGATATACGCGTCTTGTCCATACGTCCGTTTACTTTTGCAGGAGCTGCAGAGTTGAGGAAAAGGAGAACATTGTTCTTCACTTCTTGTGCAAATGCCCAGCGTAGTAGAATTGGAAATACCTGGGCTCCTACTATCCAGACAATCTCACTGACCTTTGAAGGATGGACATTGGGAATCTAAGTGGTTTCATTAGAAATTCTTAATGCGTTCAGCACTAGGGGAAATGAGAGTGTGCGGTGTCACAAAATGTCATGCATGGTCTTAGTGTGTCTATGACACCCTCTTAGGTGTGTTGTTAGGGGCTTAGTCTTTACGATGTTCATGTGATGGCCTACTTTGCAGGCAATGTTGTATTTTTCCAGCAGTTCTGTTGCAATAAAAAGACTTGTAGAACTTGCCGAATGGCCTGCTGATGACAGATATCGAAAACATTTGTAAAGCCAATGAATATCGACAACCATTTGAAGCCTATTTATGTGGATACCCATATCATTACAAATGCAGTGATTAATGTCCTTCTGAAATTTCTTGTTTCAATATACTGAGTATCCTTTGAAGTTTCCACTTTCTTAGACAATTTTTTGAACTCTGAAAATAAAACTACTCAACAACAATTTGTTGCTCTCGATTTCCTCTTTTCCAACGTCTCGTCTATAACTTCCACTCTCTCTGGTATTCCAATACAATGCCGTGATTGAGTTGGAGACAAAAAATTTTCGTTTACCTTATGAAACTCCCGCCATTCCATACCATGAATATCAGCTCGTTTGCAGCAAATTGAATGCAATTTTTTTTTCTAACAACAGCAACAACAACAACAACGTTCACAAGTAGAAAAAGAAACTAAAAATCGCGTATATTTCGTATAAGAAAACAAAAAACTTTAAAAATGTGTGGCGTTGCATAGAAAAATTGATTCGAAAAAATAGTGATGAAGGAAACAGAGGAGAGGAGGAGGAGGAGAAAAGAAAAAAGAACTAAAAACTAAACAAGCCATAAACAACTTTCGCATTGAAATTGTATCTTATGGACAACAGAAGTATGTACGTGTTGAACAACAACAACAACAACAGAAAAAAATTGAATTTTTGTAAACCAGGTTCTGACTTTATTTTTGTTTTTTCGGTGGACAGCAGTTCTTTTTGCATTGGATTGCATAGCCACCCAGCCAGCCAGCCAACCAGCCAATATAAGTGCAGGCTTTGGTATTTACTTGCTCGTTGCTATGTACGAAAATATGTGTGCATCAGTGTAACTATGAAATATGAAAAGAAAAAATAGTGAACAAAACAAAACGGCACAAAACGGCAACAACTTTTATGCTGTGCAGTGCGTTCGAAATCAGAGATAAAAATTCTACACACACTCAGAGAAAATAAATTTTTTTTTTGGTTTTTTCTTTTCGAAAAAAGTTTTTTGTAAAATAGCCCCAGTTTTAACGGTATTTTATTAAAAAGTCCATAACAAAAAAGTTTGTTATTCTCGTATTGCAGTTAAAAATGAAAGAAAAAAACAAAAAAAAATATTTCGCAATAAAGAGAAAGACAGTCAGTCAGACAGACAAATGTTTTAAACAATTTCGTTGATATTTTTCATTATTTTTTTTATTTTTTTTTTCTGTTCATTCAACTTTTTATTTTTCATTTCATTTTGAAATATTTTTAAAAGTTTTTGCTGTTGTTTTTGTTGTTATGTTTTCATTAATTAAATAATTAGCAAAAATGTTTTAATTGCAGACATTTTTTCGCTGTTGCTACTGCTGCTGTTTGCTGCTGCAGTTGGATGTTTATTGCAGTCATTCAAACAGAGCTTCAAAGTTTTCAAATTTAATTTTAAAAACAATTTTTTTTGTAATAAAAATTGTGTTGGTATGGACTAAACGCCTCGAAAGCCAGTAAGCATAACAAGATAGGATAGAAGACTAGTGACAGCTTTGTTAAATCAAAATTTACATAGCTCCCCCTTTGTTACAACACATAAATGATGTCGTAGACAAGTCTTAAGTAACCAATCTTAACCGATCAGCACCATAGTTTCGTATATAAAGTCTGTCACTCTGTTACAGAAAAACATGTTGAAAACCAGCCTGAAAGTTCAATGAGTAAAGCTTTCCTTATCCATTAAGGCTATCTCCGCTAAACTATCGCAAAAATATGAATCAAATGAGAGAATTGTCAGCGTACGAGCAAAAGTGAATGAATCTAAAATATATCATCAAGCATATCCTCCAGAAGTCGCCGTAGTCTAGTAGGTAGTGTGTTGGTTTATTAGACGTGAGGCCCGATTCAAACTGGAGTTGGAGGTCAACAAAACGAAATATGAAAAAATATTTCTTCGGCGACTTCCTCTCAGCAGATTTCTGGCAAAAACTCTTAGCGTTGAAATAAAATTGCGTTGAAAAGTTTCTCAAAAATCTTTCGTTCGGAGTTGAATTTAAACTGTAGGTCTCGTCACTCATGTATATAAGTAACACACACAACATAACTGATGTGAGAAGCTAGGTCGTAATCCTGACTGAAGAGTTGTAATGGCCAACTATGTATGTATGTATGTGTATATCCTCCATTTGCTTATTACTCCTTAGCATTATTCCACGTGTTTGGTCTACTGTAGTCAAGTTCTAAAATATCAGAGTTGCCATCTGTCGTTGGCTTTGTGGACATTTTTTTAATTTGTAGTATTGAATGTAGTGCAGGCAAAATGCGCTCATGAAAGACTTAAGAGTCGATACTGTCTAACCTTCCAAATAAGGTTTGATATTGGTGCTCGTGGTTCGAACCCCAGCACAGGCATCTCGAACAAAAACGAAATATTAAGAAAGAAAAAATATTTCTTTCGGCTAAAAGTTTCTCAAAAATCTAACGTTCGGAATAGATGTTAAACTGTAGCTGCCGCCAGTCATGCTTAATATTAACGCACCCATTCTATGGTGATGTGATAAACTAGGTTTTCATCCCGGCTAAAGTGTTGTAATGACCAATTTTGTATATATGTATGCCTACGATCATGTTTCAAGGGAAGATATATTGTCAGGTCGCAGTAAAATCTTCTTGGATAAGAATTAGAACAACACCAGAAGCCTTGCGCTGATAGTGATTGGCCAAAATCTACCGTAGTTCGTTTGGAAACAGACGTGTTACGAACTGATTATTATCTTTGCCGTCCATGCCGTATAATTTTCCAATTTTTTATGTCATTAACAAAGACAGTTTTTATGAGAGAGAATGAATAAAATCACTTGCATTTTCCCTGTTTTTTTTTATATGAAATACGCCCTCCTTTAACCGATAACACTATGCGACAAAATAAAAAGAATTAAATACACCCGGCTAATGACATAGTGAGCGACCACCAGAAGTTGCCCAACGTTTGCGCAAAGGGAAATAATAATATTTGCAAAAAACACAAATATTAGCCGACTTCAGGAAGTCGTGCAAACGTGAAATTGACACATTTTATTATAAATAATCAAGATCCATCAAAAATTCTGAAAATTTTTGAACTAAAAGTTCATTTGATGTGATGACATATGTATATAAAAAATATCACTCGACAGTTAGACTCTTTAAATAATAACTACGGTAATTTTTATCCGATTTGATCAAATGATGACTCAATCTCTTCACAAGAGAACAGACTTTAAGAATATTATCACTTATCCTATATTTTTTTATTAAAGTTTGCTACTATGAATGGACAAAATTGAAAAATATGAAAAAAATTTGAATTTTCCAAATTTACCTTATCAAAACTCATAGCATGTTAAGTCGAATAATAGATATGTGTATATCGTCTTAAACGTTCATCTCTCCCCTTTCTAACAAGATTTAAATTTTAGAAATCGGGTCAGAAATGTTTGAGTAATTCAGAAATTTGTGCGTAAAGTCAGAAAAAACAGTTTTTGTCAAATAAAACAAGTTTGGAGGTTTCGAGAAATATAAAAAAGGTATTTTTGAGTTCTACTCAACTAACTGAACAACGTAGACTATGTAGTTACTCGGGTGTATTTTTACTGTCGCACCGTGTAATCAGTTCAGTTCAATAGAGCACATGGTACGCTGTGTTTTAAAATATGCAATTGGGTCACGTTTCTTTTAAAATCTAAAAATAATAAATTCTCCTGCAATTGTTGTTGATTCCCCCGTCTATATCACACTTGCATTTTAAATTCAAAATGCAAAGGGAAAGATAAAAACGACCTGCAATTGCAAGAATTCAATTTTGCAATTCCTATTGCGATAGCAAGTTGTTGTTGTTGTTGTCTAAACAATAGCAATTAAAATTTAAAAAAACAAAAAAAAATTTGTTTAAAAAACCATCACACACTCACACTCATATTCATTCACTTTCAAATGCAATTGCAATTGCAGTTGTGACTGCAGTTTTCTTTTAAAAAAGCTCGCGTGATAATTAGCAAAGACAACAACAAAGCCAGTGACAATATCCGCTTTTGAATTTCTAAAATAAAAATGAAAATCAATTTTAACTCGCTGCCAGTCCCCCCCCCCCCCTGTAACCGTAACGAAACAAGCAAAGGGAGGGGAGGCAAAACCACATTGAAATTCCAAACACGAGGTAAAGTGAGAAATAAAATCAAAAAAAAAAAAAAAATAGTTTGAGAGGGAAACTTTTTATAAAAACGTTTGCAGAAATAAATTTTTAATTGTTTGGCTTTCTTTCTTAGTATACTCTCCCTCCCTCGTTCCCTTCCTCCACACCTCCACGCCACGGACTGTCTAGGTTTTATACTTCCTAGGAAATGTTTGCAAACAAACAAACCAATTGACGTTCTCTGACGTCGTTGAATTCAATTTCATTTTTCAAGCGTGTAGCTCCACAAACCAGTCGTTGTGTTAGAAACTGTATAAAGACGTGTGTACATGTGTTTCTTAAACATGCAAAAGTTCCCAAACTGTTTTAAATACAAAGAACATTAAAACTTGATTTTAGAGACATCATGATAGGGACACTTAATCCTTAGGTTGGCCATTGTGATAACACAGTTTTACAATTCCCTAACTCTGAAACAAATTTAGAGCTTCTCTGCTAGACAAATCAGTAACATTATCTACACAGGAAAAGCTCAAGTACCTTCTTCTGCTTCTTCGACATAATTCCCTAGAGGTTAAGAACAGTTTCCCCTTCTTTCTTGTCCAAGCGGATCTTATAGATCTCATTGAACGGACATATCGACGCATCCATTCTATAATGTACTAAGTGTACTTAGAACGTTTTTAATGTTCTTGCATTTTTAAATTCTACGTTCTCTAACTTAAATAGTGTCAAAATTTGGTTAAGATCCGCCGATCCGTTCCGAAGTTATAGGAAAAAATCTACTTAGAATACACATATACTCGTAGTCTTATGTAGCGTGAAAACTCTGAGAGCTCATAACTCAAAACACACTTTTTCGACTTAGAATGTTATAGAACGGAGGCGTCGATATGGCCTAGACCAATGCGTCTGGCATGAATAATCACTTCAATAAACGTTTTCCTTGGAGCCATTGCAGTCCACTAGGTAGTGTGTCTGTTGGGTTATTAGATTCAAATCCCAGCTTAGACATTTCTTTCCGAACGTCCCCGGCCACACACTAGCCCACCCTCACCCGACCGCGGAGGGCTCGTTCCCATTACGTAGGGACACGTACACACTACAGTCCGGACTGTAGCGGGTAAAGGAAAAGTAATGGCAATGAGAACATAAAACAGCTACAGAACTTAATCACAAGCTGAATAAAGTAACAATAAACTACGTAAGACAAGAACGAAAATACATTTTTATATAATAATTTACAAATTAATGCTAGCATATAAGCTACGTTTAATATTACAAACACTACAATTAAAATCAATAAAATCATAATATAAATTAAAATCATTACATAATCTACGAAAAGGAAAATTACATCCATAGTTCGTTCTATAAAAATCTAAAGAAAGAGGACAATAGTGCCGTGAAAATCTTGCTGGAATACTGAAATTCAGGTTAGAAAGCAAAAACTCAGAATCGATATCACCTTTAACCAGATTAAAAACAAAACAAACCCCTAAAACAGCCCTTCTACGTTCCAAAGTTGGAAGTTTCACCAAATCTAATCTAGCCTCATATGATGGAAACCCATTGGCATAATCCCATCCTAGGCCACGTAAACAGAATAATAAAAACTGCTTCTGCACAGACTCTATTGAATCACTATGACAACGATAGTATGGATTGTAAATAATAGACGCATACTCCAAAATAGGTCTAACAAGTGAAATGTACAGTAGTCTTGTTATATAAGGATAAGTGAATTCCCTAGCCCATCTCTTCACAAAACCAAGAACAGCCCGAGCCTTGCCAATCATCACATTAATATGATCAATAAAAGACAGTTTCACATCCAATAATACTCCCAAATCAAGAAATGTAGTCACAGATTCCAAAGGGCAAGAATTAATCACATAAGTGGACGAAATTACGCCTCCGCGAGAGAAAACCATGCATTTACATTTTCTCAAGTTAAGATCCATTAAATTAATTCTTCAAAAAATTCAAACAAAAACGTAATATGAAAACATATTTCTTTACGCGACTTTCTCTCAGCAGTCTTCTGGGCAAAACTCGGAAAATTATCTTGGTATAGTCAAGTCACCAACCAAACTTGTTCGATTTTGTTTAGACGGGCAAAAGACTCATTGTTATGAGCAATAATCATCATCATTCTCCTTTTTATTTAAATTGAAAAGTGTTAGGGAAACTTACGTAATTATAAACAGTGACGTCACATCACCTTACTGTACAATTTGAAAATGATAGGAGAAATCATTAGAAATTAGAAAAACAAGAAGAAAAACTTTGGAAACTTTTTTGAAATTTTTGAAATTTTTTCAAAATATTTACAAAAAAAAAAAATCAAGTGACGTTTGTTCGTAATACGTGTGAAATTAAAAGTGCCTGTGACTGATTGCTGCATGACTGATTGCTTCGCAGGTGCATTTCGCTTTTTAATTTTTTTTCCTGAGTTTTTGTCTCTCAATTTTAACGAGACTATGTGTCTGTCTAACGTCTTTTTGTTTTTTTTTTCGATTGTTTTACTTGGATTTTCATTTTTTAGTGAACTTTTGTTTTTCATTTTTTAGAAATTAGACTCACGGCATGAAATTTTTTTTTTTTGGATTTTTTGTTTTCTTCACATTTCATTGAGAAATTTTACAAAGTCACGTCATGTCAATATTTAATTGTGAATCATTCACACACACACAAAATGTGTTTTTTTTCTGTTTAATCAGTGCATTCATTCATCGTCAGTTCAGTCGTTCAGTCATACATTCATGCATTCGTTCGTTATTTTCAGGTACAATAACTGTGTGTGTCAGTCATTAAGTAAATAGAGAAACTCTTCTTCTCTTTTTCTGTTGCTGTTTTTGGAGTCTGTTTTTGCACGTCGTCTACGTGTATTGCAGCAGTTTGGAAGTTTTTTACATTTTTTTTTTCGGTTGGCAGCAACTAAATAAGCCGGATTTAAATTTTTTTTAAATTGAAAAAAAAAATATTAAAAAGCATTGCGATAAAAAGATAATGAAAGGGGGATTTTATTTTTATTGAAACATAAAAAAATTACCTTTTTAAACTCAGTTAAGTTAGGTTAAACTGGCAGCCGCCTTAATGAGCTTAACTTACTTGGGTCCTGTAAGCTTCCGTATGCTTATAAGGGGTGATTTTTTAAGAGCAATAGGAACATTTTTCAAAAAAAAAACACATAAAATTCAGAAAAATTCATGAAATCTTTATTTGAATCGATAGTACGGTCCATATAATTTAATGTTTTAAGATTATTTCATGCAAATGTTGACCGCGACTGCGCCTCAAATGGTCCATCCGCTTAGTCCAATTTTGGCATACTCTTTCCAACATTTCGGCCGGTATCTCACGAATAAATGCTTCAATGTTGTCTTCCAATGCGTCAATTGAAGCGGGCTTGTCTGTATAGACATGAGCTTTAACATAGCCCCATAAAAAATAGTTTAAAGGCGTTAAATCGCACGATGTAGGCGGCCAATTAACCGGTCCCGAACGTGAAATAAAATGATGTTCACCGAACTCGCCTCTCAATAAGTCCATTGTTACGCGTGCTGTGTGGCATGTGGCACCGTCTTGTTGAAACCACATGTCATGCAAGTCAAGCTCTTGCATTTTGGGCAAAAAAAAGTTGGATATCATCTCACGGTAGCGCTCACCATTCACAGTTACTTTACGATTCGCAGCATCTTTGAAGAAATACGGTCCAATAATGCCAAATTCAATGATTTGCAAGCGTTGTTCGTTTGTAAGACGATTCATGGTTAAATTATAGACCAAACTGAAGATGTTTGACAGTGAAACAAAACACGAAACGTGCGTGAGCTGTTTAAACCAGTGTTGCTAGAAAGATAATAGCTAAAAAATCACCCTTTACATAGATCATAGTTGGCAGCTCTAATTGACAATATTAATCATACACAGCGGCCAGGTCCATTAAAAAGGAAATAAAACTTTAATCGAAAACAAAAAAAATAGAGTGTGTTTATATGTATGTACCTTTCTTTATTTACAGCTACTTACTATCAATCTTATCTTCCTATTTAAGCTTTAGCGAGTTTTATTCTGACAACTTCTGGAATTTCAATGTTGATTTGTTATTGTCAATATTTTATTTTTTTTCTTTTTGGTTTTTGATCTTTCGCGGTATTTGTATGATTTTTTTGGTGATTTCATTCTCGTAATTTCTTTGTAGTTTTATTATTCATAGCTTATCTTATTCTCTCTTTAACAGTATATATAGATTTTGTTCTTCCATACCACTTTTATTACCCACTGTACCTTGATTATTTTTTCAGCATCGATCAAACATTTCTTGAAGCTTCTTTAGTGCATAACAAGAATTCCTTTATAAAACAATTTTTTTTTTTTTACTCTTGAATCAATTGAAGCAAATATTTACGGAAATTTCATAAAGTAAGAAAGAGAGAGAGATAGAGAAAAAAGCATGGAGTTAATGAAAAATTTTATTAACCAAAGACCACTACATTTACACAAAAAGAATCAAATAAAACATAAAACAAAATGAGTTAAAGACAATCGCAGGAGAAGAGAGAGCGTAAGTGAAGAGAGTATATGGACATGAATTGTTGGTTGGTATTTTGGTGTGATTGTTGTGTATGATTAAAAACTATTATGATTGACAGTCTCAATGAATAATTGAATCAAAGTGTTGCAACTGAAAGAATGAAAAACATTCATTTGTTGTTATTGTAATAAAAACACTAACAACCAACCAACACACATAAAGAAATCTACACTAATTAAATATGGCCTCTTTGCTTACCAATACATACATACAAGAGATGCTTTCCTGTTTCTCCTCTCACAATCATGCGTAGGGGAGAGAAAAAACACTTTTTCAATAGGTTTTTAAGTCTCCTGAATAAAATCCAAGATGTTAAGAGCAACAGGAAGCTTGAGAAGAGAGAAAGAGATAGAGAATTTCCTGTAAATTTAAGTGAATAAATAAAGTTTAATACATAAGCAAAATTTTATTTCTCTCCCTGTGTGTGTGTTTCTGTGTAAGTTTTTAAAGTGAATTTAAGTGATTGCTGAATTG
Organism: Sarcophaga caerulescens; assembly: GCA_927399465.1. Classification (NCBI taxonomy): domain Eukaryota; kingdom Metazoa; phylum Arthropoda; class Insecta; order Diptera; family Sarcophagidae; genus Sarcophaga; species Sarcophaga caerulescens. Next base: position 28,279,483 of record OV656866.1, read on the forward strand.
ACAGCTCAAGTGAAAATGAGAAATAGAGAGAGGGAGAGAGAGTAGATTCTTTTTAATTTATTTTCTTATGCCAGTACTGGGAGTACATGAACGACTTTGAAATTATTTCAAGAATAAAAAACTTGAAAAAGAGACGCAAATTCTTTTTAATTTTTTGTACAAAGGAATGTTGGGTAATCTTAGATCATTTATCGAACAGCCTTCGTATTCTTCATTGTACGTTTAAAAAGTTAACAGTACAAAAATTTTATTATTTTTCGTATTTCGTCATACAATTTTAAATTGTAAATTCTGAAAAGACCTGAAGCAGTGTTTTATACTTTAAACACAAATTATTTAAAAACTTCAATATGATGCATGGACTCTGTTAAATACAAATAAACAATCATTAACTATCGGGTCCGCCATCTAACGTTTTTTTTTCAACTAGTGCTTATGTCGTGAATGGTAACACTTAGCTCATGTCTGATTTGACAGATAATTAGTTTTATCCGCTGAACGAATATTGACCATCCAATGCGTTTTCGCTTCGCTAAGTGGGCCTGCGATCGACTTACAGAAGATGCCGATTTTGGCAAAAAAAAAAAATCATCTTTTCAGATGAAGCTCAGCGGGTATGTAAACAAGCAAAATTGTCGCATTTGGGGCACAGAAAACCCGCACGCATACATTGAAAAGCCGACGCAACCAAAACGAGTCACTGTTTGGTGCGGATTTTGGTCCAGAGGCATAATTGGGCCATTTTTCTTCGAAAATGAGCAAGTAGTGGCCGTTACAGTCAATGGCCATGTTGAACGAATTTTTGTTCACAAAAATTGAAGAGGAGGATATTAGCAATATTTGGTTTCAACAGGACGGCGCTACGTGCCACACAGCCGAAGCTACACTCGATGTTTTGCGCCCTGTTTTTGAAGATCGCATTATCAGCCGATGTCGTTTGGCCACCTCGGAGCTGCGATTTGACACCTGTTGGACTATTATTTGTGGGGTGCCGTCAAAGATAAGTGTTACGCCGACAAGCTAGAGACAATTGACGTTTTAAAGGACAATATTCGTGAAGCCATTGGTGAAATACAGCTGCACACAATCGATAATGTGCTTAAAAATTGAAGGCTACTGCATGGCCAGCCGAGGCAGCCATTTGAATGAAATTATTTTCCATTATTAACCGGAAGGATTGTACTTTCAAATAAAAAAAGAAATTTGAGAAAATATTCAGTAGTTTTTTTTAAAGCATTTTTTAAAAAAAAAAAGTTATTTGGCGGACCCTTTATTATTTGCTAAAGGAAAGAAGAAGAAGAAGAATGAAATACATTTTTAAATTTAAAATTTCATTCAACAAAAGCAAAAAAGATGAATTTATCATTTTCATCTTTAGGGAAATAAAATTTGTTTTTTTAAAGTTTAAACATGAAAATAATGAAAGCGTTGAAAACTGTTTTTTTTTTTTTTTTTTTGGTTTGAATGTGACACCATGAGGCGCCTGTCACTTATTTACTAGCACTGCCAATTATTCATTCATTCATTCGCTCTTTTATTTACGAGTAGTCACACATTCATTCATTCCTTTATTCATTCGTTCATGCATTTGTTCATTTATATGCTGCTGCTGTTGCTGCTACTGCTGCTTCTTTTTATTAATTCATTTCAAAACAATCAAAGAAAAATAATAATTTCATCAGCGTTTCTGCTTTTTTGTTTTTTTTTATTTTTTGGTGTAGTTTTAATGAAAATATTTAATTATTAGCTTTATAATTAGAATGATATTATTAAAAATAAAAATATAAAAAGAAATGTTTGTGATGTGCCTGACATTTGCAAATAAATTTGATTTTTAAAAAATTTAATTTCGTTTATTTTTTTTTTTTTCTAATTTTCATTCAAAAAGGTTTTTGTTCATTTGAAAATTAAATTTCAATTCCAAAATTTTTTGGTTTCAAAAGTAAGGTTAAATAGAATCGCCACAAAGCTACGTTTTCCAATTTATTTCATTGTAATGTTCCTTGAAATACAGTTTTCAATCACTTTTTTGAACGCTTCGGGCGATATTTATCATTACAATCCTTTAGTCATCGTTACAACCTTCCTTTTCATGCCACCCATGTTGTGTGTGTTAATTTTACCCATGAATGGCAACACCTGCAGTTTAATGTCGACCTGAAAGACATGTTCTTAGGAAACATTTCATTGCAATTATATTTTAACGCTCAGAGGTTTTGCCAGGCGACAACCACGGGCTCTCGTCTAATAAGGCAACACACTACTCACTAGACTACGGCGACATCTAAATGACTCAGCTTTTGTTTAAATTTTAACAGACGTCCCATGGCAGATGATGGCTGTAGACAGGCGAAGTGTTACCTCCTCTCCAATGAGTTCACAACTTGATGTAAACAACATCAATGGCTTTTCTTTGTTATTCCTCTGTTTATACCCTTTGCATAAACAATAACAATTACTAGACAATTATTCGACAGATCTTTGTAACGGAGATCTTCAAACCACGATTACTCTCTTCAAACAGTAAAAGAGTAAGAGTAAGAGTAAACAGTCCGATGCATGTTCTTGAAGACGAATGTTCGTGACTTCGCTTTCTCAAACAACGATGTTTACATTTATTCTTGTATTGTTGTTTGTGTATTTTGTTTACATTTATTCTTGTATTGTTGTTTGTGAATTTTTGTTTACTTGTTTACCATTTTTTTATGCTGGTGTTTGTTGTTATATTAAGCATATATCAACTGCAATTATGTGCAAATAGATTTTACAGATTTTAATAGTGTTGCCAACACTTAATGCCGTTGTAAGACCGCTATTTAAACCATATTTTGTTTATGGCCCCATTCATAACCTCATATTTTATAAGAATATTAAATCCAAAAGAATTATTTCGTAGCCAACAATTGTGAAAATATTTTTGCCTGTAATATAATTTTGTTGCAACAACAATTATTGCATTGTACATACTGCTTCTACTCATTGTTGTTGTTATTGTTATTGTTGTGAGGCATAAATTGGTTTGTTTACTGGCTCGCCGCTTACTTTTATCGTCGATTTTATTTGGCTTTTAGCATTTTGACCAATAAAAGCAAACAAAAAAATCTGCTTTTCGCGGTTTTTTTTTTCTTGTAAGGGAGTAGTACGTGAGTTAAATTTAAAACATGAAAATACAAAAATTTATTAATTTTTTTATTTTATTCTTTTTATTAAATTTCAGCATTTTTTGTTTAAATTTCTTCAATAGTTTATTACATTTTTTTTTTTTCATAAAATATTTCAGAAAAATTACTGTTTTTTCTATAAATGTTTTTAATATTAAATTCGTTTAACTCGAGAACACAAATTAATTATTATTTTGAGGGGGGGAAAGGGAAATATTGTTTAAATCTTCATTTAGCAGACAAGACTTTAAAAAATGGGACAAAGACAGCATTTCGTCATTCTTTTTCTTTCATTCTTTTAAAAAGATGATAAGAATCGAATTATACTCATAATTTCTGAAACTTATACGCATTCATACTTATTTTAAGATGGAATGGAACCTCTACTCATATTCAAAGTTTAAAGTACTTATCATATTCATACTTAACAACACGTATGATGTTGTTGATATCGACTCTTCACAACTCAACATATACAAGAATCACAAAATAAGTTTGATTCGCATACGAACACTAAAATACTCACTAAAAGGTTGTGTGTTCGCTCTGCTTGCTGCTCTGATAAGTAAATAAATTGAGAAAACAGAAACTAACAAACTTCAAGATTACAAAAACAAAGTTACGTAGAAAGGCTACAAAAGATAGAGAAGCAAAAGAATAACAATAACAAAACAACATTAAAGCTCTAGAAGTTGCCAGGCCGCAAATAAATAAAATGCAAACGAAGTGGCACTAGTCTAATAGGTAATGTACTGGCTTATTAGACGCGAACTCTAGGTTCAACACCTAACTCAGAAATTTCCAACAAAAACGAAATATGAAAACACATTTCTTCTCGACAACTCTCCTCTCAGCAGTTTTCTGGCGAAAATCTTGAGCGTTAAAATAAAATTGCCCATGAAAACTTCTCAAAAAATTTGTTGTTCGGAATCGATTTAGGTTAGAGGACGTGTACTTGTCGACTGAGACAAGTACAGTACCCGGAGGTCAAATTAAACCATTGTACAACGAAAATCGATTTAAACTTATTGGCGCGGTGGCCACTCAAAAGTGGTGTGAGAAGCTAGGTTGTAATTCCGACTAAAGGGTTGTAATGACCATAAGCAACAGTTATTTAGACAGCCACGGATAGCAAGCACGAGAACGAAAATGATTTTTGCGTGGACATTAGGCATTATTTATGTATGTTATGTTCTGAAGGTATTCTCTACAAGCCTGGAGCTCAGCTCAGTTTCAACCTACAATTATATTATGAACAAGACGATGTTTCTCATACCGAGTAGGGTAGGAGCATTTATGCTGGAAAGGATTTTTAAGGATCTCTGAATGGCAATGCAGAGTCACCCAGGCCAAGGTAAATTGCAAGCTCTTCAGGCCAGTATTTCAAATGCGAGGGGCTTATGTGATTTTCATTAATTTCAAGTCAGCCCTAAGGTCATAGCAAGTATATTGTCTTCTGACATTATGGTTGTATTCTGTTTTTACGCTTAGAGGGATAGAATTGAAATTAATTTCGATTTTTTTATTGTTAAAATACCGTAAATAATTTACTCTCCCTTTCTCTTTCTCTCTCTCTCTCTCTCTCTCTTTTTGAGAACATGATTGTGTGTAAACATATAAACAGACGCCGGCACAAAGAGAACATGATAAAAATGTGAGTGTATTTGTGAGAGACATGTGTTAACCCAGAGGAAAATTAAGTGTAAACTAATATTTTCAAGTGCAACCAAATAATATGTTTATGTAGTGAAAAATATAAAAAAAATTACAGCGCCAAATCCCTAAAGACTGCGTATTTAACTTGACAAATATTCTTCTAAAATTTATCATTGTTATTAGTGGATCTCATTGAATATTAGTGAATCCTCCTGTAATATTTTTTTGGGCGTATAATTGAAACCTGAAAAAAGCGACATGAACCTTCTTCTTTAGAAGCTGACAAGCAACTGAATGCATTTGTACGCTCTTTTTAACGAACATTGTTGATGTTCGTGCCCTATGTGTGTAAAAAGTCGAAGATGTTCTTCCCCTGAGGGACATTTGAGCCGACGTCTGCATATAAAATATTAAATCCCGTAATTTTGCTCTCACACTCTGTCCTTCTCTCTCTCTTTCTCTTTCTCTCTATCTCTTTCTTATTTTCAAATATAAGTGAGTATGAGTACATAAACAAATAAAATCATTTTAATTGTACATGGGTTTGTGCATATTATGAGTGTATGTCTGTGTTTGTGTTTGAGTGTTGCCTGCATAGAAGTTAATTGATTTATTTTACAACCAGTGAATTGTGTTAAATTTAAATTAAAATAAAAACAACAACAACACTAGCTGGAAAAAAATAACACAAACATTTTATTTTTAATAGAATTATTTGAATTTAAAAACTTTACAAAAAAAAAAAAAATATATAACATTTCAACGATACTAAAACAAAAACAAAAAAAAAAGAAATAAATACACAAATACAATACACACTACGAATAATACAATAATAAAACAACAACATTGAATAAAAAAAAATCACATGCAATTTTCAGCATCATTTGTTTTATTAAAGCGCATAAAAAACAAGAATTTTTTAAAACAAAAAAAAATCAATGAAATTTAAATTGAGAAAAAAAAATTATTTGAAGAAGCGAAAGAAAAATATTTGAAATGCTCATATAAACGAAACACAAATATTAACGGACTATGTACACAAAACGGTGTAAAGACAGTCCATTATATCTAGGCAAAGGCAGTAAGCAGCAGAAACTGTAACAGAAAATTATTTGGTTTGGTTTTTTTATTTTTATTACAACAACAAGAAGAACAACCACCGCCACTTTCTTGTTTTAAATGTTGGCCATAAATTTACACAAAAGTAAAATCCTTTTGTTTTTTATTGTATTTTCCTTCTCTCTCACAAATGAAATGAAAACGCGTTTAACGATTTACATAACTGGCCTCGGCGGCAAAGCTAGGCTGGCATGGCTTGACTTGGCTCGCCATATTTATAGTGTTTGTTTAACAAATTCCAATACATATTTTGGTTAAATGCCTATCCCTTAAGCATTGCTATCTGTAGGGCTTTTTATTGTGTGTTAAGCATTTTAACAATTTTATGCCATGAAATATCCGCAATAAATACACAGAGAGAGAGAGAGAGACATACGTACACTTTTACGGTTGAGTGTGTTGGCGGCCAATAAACAGATGGTTGTTAAAGTTATAAGGCCAGAAAATTTAAAATTTTTAAAAGTTTCTGTCCTTTAAAGAAAATCTGTTTTTAAACAGTATTAAAAAGTTGTTGAATTTAAAAATTCAAAATGAAATATGGACGTTTCTATTCTTCTCATCGCAAGCATATAAAGTTGCAAAATGTCTGGCTAATAAAGGAAACTTGTTTTAATTGTCTTTCTCAAAGAAGTAAAGGGCTATCCATTTCATGGTTTCAAAAGTATGGGACTGGAATTCGACATCTGTCAAACTAAGTTGTGAAACCAATTTTTTTCTTTTCAGTTGAAAGTCTGACATTGACGAAAATGGATCGCTTAACTATCACACAACGCATAAAAATGAAGCACATCTCACACTCGGTGGGTATGTTAATAAACAAAATTGTCGTATTTGGGGTTCTGAGAATCCTCAAGTAATTGAAGAGAGGCCATTACATCCAGAAAAAGTCACTGTTTGGTGCGCTCTTTGGTCCGAAGGTGTGATTGGACCTTACTTCTTCGAAAACGACGATGGAACGACTGTCACCGTCAATTCGGAGCGTTATGGTCATATGATAACCGACTTTTTTTTTGCCTGCTATTGAAGAATACGACTTGGAGAATATGTGGTTTCAACAAGACGGTGCCACATGCCACACAACTCGAGCGAATATGGCTTTATTGCAAGAGACATTTCCTGGCCGCGTAATTTCTCGTCGTGGCGATATCAACTGGCCACCATGATCATGCGATTTGACACCATTAGACTTTTTTGTGGAGCTACGTGAAAGACCATGTTTATGCAGATAAACCTTCCACTCTTGAGCACTTAAAAACCAACATTCGTCAAGTTATGGCTGAGATACCGCCCAATATGTATCAAAAAGTGGTCGAAAATTACCTCAAAAGAATCAATGCTTGCAACACTTCGCGTGGGGTCATTTAAATGATGTGTAGTGTTTCACACATAATGTCAACGTTCAAACTTTACAAAATAAAAAAGAAATATCATGAAAAAAGTATTTTATATGTGTTTTATTTACGTTTACTTTTGAAACCACGAAATGGACAACCCGGTATTTTTACAGCTTCTGTCGTGAAGGTGAAAAGATTACAATCCATGCGTTCTGAATATCCAAAGTGCCTGGTAACAGAAGAAATTTAAAATTTTCCCCTTCATTCCAATTACGGGAGACAGCAAATATTCGAATCAATGGTGACAGTTACCACGCCTAAACAAGTTCATCAGATCTTCCATTTCCGTAGATGTCTCTGTGTCCCATGACTAAGGATTTACATACTGAACAGCTTTTTCACCTCCTTAGGATCGTGAACTAAGGTCAAGTTACCACTAGGTGGACTCTGAGCTCTGATACCAACCTAAGTGAAAAAGAAAATCTTAAAACCATCTTACTTACTTACTTAAATGCTGAATACAACCCTTTACACGGGATCCCCAGGTAGTTTCTCACACCACTTATGTTGTGTGTATTAATTTTATCCATGGCTGACCAGACCTATAGTTTAATACCGACTCCGAACGACAGATATTTGAGAATCTTTTATTAACGCTCAGGCTTTTTGCAGAAGAATAAGGGGAAGTGGATTTTCTTAGATTTCGTTTTTGTTAGAAAAGGCCAACGGAAGGACAATTCCTCATCGTTTGAAATGCCTGCAGAATATCAAAAAGTTACGCTTGGAAAATGTTAGAAATCTGTCGTTATTTCAAGATAAACTCCATCATATAACATCAATGGGTGGCCATTAGAACAAGTACAACAAGCAAAAGAAGCATTAAAAATCTGTGGACTTTCCTCCAGGTTGCTTATCCATGACAGCAGAAAAACAGAAATCGTGAATACTTGTTATATGACCCAGTAACCAATAATTTAAATGAATTAATATTTATTTATTTATTTATTTATGTACATACTAGCAGATTGTACCCGGCGTTGCGCGAGTTATGTAGTTTGGATTAGTTTAAAAAATGAAAAATGTTTTTAAATTTAAGACAGGCATCGTTTGGGAAGTATTTCTACAAAAAAGGTGGCCATGGGACACCCTATTGTATAAATTTTTCTTTAAATTAAAAAAAAATTGATATTGGGTCATTTTTGCATTAAAAATAGCAATAAATAAAAAACCGGTTTATCGGTTTCGAAACCGGTTTTGAAACCGGTTTCTTAAAGAATGCAATTTTTCAAATTATTCGGAAACCGGTTTAACAAACAACCCAGTTTTTTGAATACTCTAAGTCCTAAATATAAATGCACTCAATTTGCTAGTTTTTCGCCCCTTTCCCCCTTTTTGGACCCCTTTTGGTCCAACTTTATAAACGGAACACGTCCAATAGCGATTTGGGAAACTTAACCAAGCTAAATCGTAAAAAATTACCTATAAAACAGATAAAATACAGCATTTATGCATAAAAGTACTAATTTTTTCCCATTTTTTCTCCCCTCTTGGTCAAAATTTTGAAAAGATTTATAGCCTGCACCGAAAAAAGCTCGATCTATATCCCAAATTTCAAGAAAATCGGTCCAGGCGTTCAGGCGTGATTGGCTAACAAACAAACCAACAAACAAACAACCAAAAGAACAGACTTACAGAAAGATTTATGATATATATATGGATGTACATACTCGTACAGTATATTATTTCATGTTTCATAATCAAATTACATGCTAGACTGCACATATTATTTTAAATAATAATTTGTTAACTTATTTGGATATTTTTAAATGACAACAACAACAACAATTAACATATAATTACGGTAATCAGAAGCAATTTTTAGAAATTAATAGACAATTATTGTAATTGTTAAATATTTTATACATTTTATTTCAAAACTTTAACTAACCAATAATAATTACCAGCCCTGGCAAAAAGTTAAACAAATACAGGAACAGTGTGTGTAAACAGTAACAGGCAGACAGTGTTGGAAAAAGTTGATTTTTTTTTTTGTTTTGGGTGCAAATAATCACGCTTTACTTTAATCACTTTAATTATTAATTATAAATAATTGTTATAAATAAACAGTAATTTTTTTGATGTACTTCTAAATAAATAAACAAATAAAAACAAAAACTCAATTATTTTTAATTAAACTCCAAAAAAATGTACATAAATTGCACAATAATTGTTTACGCTTTACAACACTTACTTACGGGCATTACAAATTATCCTCTCCCATGAATTGTTTAGCCATACTTAAGTGTATGTGTGTGAGTATGGGAATGTGTTTATACGCGTATTAAAACTTTACCAAAAAAAAAAACACACACACACATGCATACAACAAAAATAAACGAAAACAAATAAATGCTGTGTGTTAAAACATTAAAATGCTTATAAATTTACATGATTTATTAACGCACAACTTATTTGCTCTTTACACAACACCCCCATCTTTTTTACACACACACACACACAGGCACACTCACAGCACTAACAAATAACAATAAAAAAACGCCATAATAAAATGGAGAACAACATAGCAAATTATGACTTTTAACACTATTTTAAATACATGCTGTACTTACGATATATTTTTCTTGTTGTTCTATTATTATTCTGTTGTTCGTGATTTAAAGCATCATGTTCGTGTGTGTTTAATTTTTTTCTTTGTTGTTGTTGTTGTTTCTATTAAAATTTTATTGTTTTTGCAAGAGCATGAAGAAAAAATAAAAAAATAAAGAGTGACTGTATTATTAAAAAATAACTGTCAAACTGTCGCCAATTTAGATTGTACCCGAAATTGTTGTTTTTATTTTCATGTTTAGTTGTCACATTCGGCTTAAACGAAAGTGTGTATGGTATGTACACATATGTATGAGTGTGGTGTAGGTTTTTAAATTGTTTTCATGCATTTTAAAATAATGTGACACAAATGGGAGAAGTTCGCCACTAAACAGCAATACTTTAAATTGATGTTTTTCGCACAGAAAATAATATTTTGGAGGTAATAAATGGAAATTTTAAAACTAAAATCGTTTAAAATGAAATAAATTATAAGGAATTCAATAGAATAACTTAAAATATGTTTTTTAAATGAGAATAATAAAATAAAATACAGATTAACATCATGAAAACAGTAAGAAGGACCTCATAAGCAGCCTGCAGGTTGTTAAGGCACTAGGTATTCAGCACTAAACGGGTATCAAACATTTCAAGAAAGTTGGATGCTTAAAGAAACTCAATATTTTAATGTCGTGTGAATTAAGAGTGGAAAAATTTAATGGAAATAATTTCCAATTATTATTTTCCACTAAAATAGCATATTGTCAAACCATGTTTGAAGCAAATGATTGCAGAAGAAAAAAAAAGGGAATTATGTACGACAACAATGTAACAAAAATATCATAGACAAAGTAATTTAACACCTAGAAAGATAATGCAATAGTATTCGAATGAAAATTTTACATTACAAGCTTCTAAACGATTGATTCTGATTGCTAAAGGCAAAAATTAAAGCAAGTAATTCCATTAAAACGGTTAGAATTGAACACCACAACAATAAATTATGGATAGACTAAGCCACATGCATCTTTGATGGCTGTGCAGAGAGAGAGAGCTTGTCTAGAATTTGTTTGATGCCTAATTTGTTTCGATCTCTGCATAACTCTCTTTATAAACATAAATTGAAATTACGTAGAGGCCTACAAACTACAATTGTGTTAGTTTTCTCAATACATATTGACGGACGATGCTTTTTCTATACATCGACAAACCGAGCCCTATCATTCAGAATAACGACCAATCATCACCTTCATAAATAGTGTTGCGATCTATTGTTACTTGGAACTAATGTTGTCTTCGAAAATGTAATACGTTGTTGCATATTCGCTTTTAATTTTTATCTTCTATTAGGCTTTAGCGTGTTTCAAGATAAATTATTTACAGGGGAAAATTAAAAATTTTTAGTTCAAAAACCATATTCATTAAAATAACAATAAAAATGTATTCTTTAAATACTAATACCTACATACATATATTCAAACATTTTAAATTTTAAATAATTGAAATTCAATTCCTTTTCTAAGTTTCAAATGACAAAACTTTTCTCTCGAATTTATTTTTTCCTAGTCTTCGTTTAAAATTACTCTCTTGACCATACAAATTTATACATTTTCATTTAGTAAATCGTTTTTAATAATACCAACCACGACTTAAGTCCTACGGGAACACTTCCCTTTAATGGTCGAATGTAAACAAAATAACGGCATTATTACTGTACCTTTTGACACAGCATCGCCTCCTACACATCACAATACATACTAATAAAATGAGAAAATATGTATGTTTTCAAAGCAATTGTTATGGACAAATGAGTGAAAAACAATAACAACAACAAAAACAAAAACACTGTAAAAGAAAGCATACAGCTATGGACATTAAATTAGCACAAAATCCATTTATAGTTTGATTATGATTTTTTTCCTACAAGGATAAAGACCTCTCATTCTGGAAAAAAATACTTTGGAGTGATGAAACAAAGATAAATCGTTTGGGACCGGATGGTAGAGTCTTTGTTCATCGGCCAAAATGTCAGGCATTTAATCCACGTTACACTCAAAACACCATAAAGCATGGTGGAGGAAGCATCATGGTGTGGGGATCATTTTCATGGCACGGTATGGGTCCAATCGTCAGAATTAATGGAAAAATGGACCGTTACAAGTATTTGGACATTATGAAGAACAAAATGGAACCGTATGCTTTTAAAAACATGCCAGTTTCATTCATATTTATGCAAGATAATGATCCCAAACACACGTCTAGGCTGGTAAAGGATTGGTTTTACAAAGAGCACATTCGCGTTTTAGACTGGCCGGCGCAAAGTCCTGACTTAAACCCGATTGAAAACCTCTGGCGCGATGTGAAATGTGTAATTGCCCAACAAAAGTACAAAAATTTAAACGATTTGTGGCTTGGAATACGGAACGCTTGGTACTCGATTCCCAAAGAACGTTGCCAGAATTTGATTGAAAGCATGTCCCGTAGATGCCACGCGGTGCTTAAAAATAAAGGCTATTCTACCAAATATTGACCAAGTAAACGAAAAACAATAATATTTTTACTTTACTTTTATTAAAATATATTATTTTTATTTCAAAAATTTTAATTTTGTGCTATTTTACTGTCCAGCTAAAATCTAGCATTTGATCTGTTGCAGGCCTTAATGAGCATACGATCTGCAATTTAGTCAAAATTTTTGTTTTTGCTTTAAAGAAGAATATGCCTTTTATGTTTTTATGTTTAAATTTTTTTGTAAATAGCCTTAGAATACTACAAAAAATTTGATTGTTTTTATGACAAATTTTTGTGCTGATTTAATTTCCATGGATGTATAAACAATGAAAAATGTCAACAGCAACTAGAACAGGCCTAAATTACGAAAGGAAAACAAATTATTTTTATTTTAACAACTGCTTTCGTTGACAGTGTTGTCAACTTACAGAATGTTTTAAACCTTAGTATAATGGCGGAGTTAATTTCTTGCAAAAAATAAAATAACAATAAATTCTTAAAAAAAATATATTCTTGCTGGTTGAGTGCCCTGGTAGTCTAGTGGGTAATGTGCTAGACTATTAGCGTGAGGGTCGTCGTGGGTTCGATTTTCACCGTAGACTCTGGTATGTGACACTACACCGAGCACATGGTCGAAGTTACTAAGCTCGTATATAATTAAATCAGGGGTTACCAAAAATTTTTTGGTTGTGTATTAGTGAGTAAGAGAAAGAAAATAAATTGAGAGAATTGATTTATTTACAGCCATAGAAAAGTGTTAGTAATATACGTTATTTTGATTTTCATTTTATCAGCATACATATGTAAAGCTATCTATCTTTGGCTTAATAATTTTAGATAAATAAAAATAAAATAAAAAAATCCATTTTTTTATTAAAAGATCGTAAAGGTATCCATCTTTGGCTTAAAAATTAGACCATGTTTTTAGATAAATAAAAATAAAAAAAATAAAAAACTATTTTTTATTAATAGAGAAAAAGCAAGCATTCCAAAGCATTTAAAAAAATTATACTATGTGACAAAATGAAAAAAAAAATTGAAATACGCCCAGCGGATGACATAGTGTAGTGAGTTTTGTTGAATAGAACTCAAATTTTTTTTATATTTCTCGAACCTTCCAGCGTTCTTTTATTTGACAAAAACCGATTTTTAATCTTTTCACACAAAATTATTGATTACCCAATTGTTTTTTAAGCTATTTTCAAAGTCCAAAGTTTTTTAAAGCGGTATACATAAACATGTTGTTCAAATTTACACGTAATGATTTTTGATCGGGTAAACTTGGAAAAAATGATTTCCTTACATATTTTTTGAAGTTTGTCCATTCATAGTAGCAAACCTTAATTAAAAAAAATATAAAATAAGTGGTGACATTCTTAAAGTGTATTCTCTTCTGAAATCACTAAATGGTCTGCCCTTTCTTACAATTTCCAAACTTATTAATCTTGAAATTTCAATTTTTAATTTAGGAATTAATTTTGGTTCGGAAATTTCCACTCTTTCCAACCAACCTTTTAATTTTTCTAAATAAATTGTTTTTTGTCTATTAAAAAACTCTTTCCTTTCCTTATCATTAAAATTATTAATATGAATATGGTAACATACAAAATGTCTTTTAAGAACATATTCTTTACATTCCTTAAATGTTTTATAACATATAAGGCATTGAATATTATCAAAAGCATCTTTTAACATACAATATTTTTTGAGTGTCATTCTGAAAAAAATGGTAAAGCATCCGCAGCAAATGTGTTCTTGTCGCAGTCTGATCGACAACTAAATCAAAAAACACAAGAATGCGTGTGAGTTCTCTCTGCACAATTGTGCTATGAAATGGTAAACACTGAATTAAATATAATTTGTAATTTGTATTGTAATTAATAAATAAATAAATATTCTTGCTGGTGTGATTAAGCGTTTTAACTCTTTTTCTCTTACCCGCTCTGTTTCTCTCTCTCTCTCTCTCTCCTCTGAACTCTTTCTTTGCATGTGTTATATCTTTTTTGCTTTTGTTCTTTTTTACTTTCCTGAATTCGTTTTGCCTTATTGAACTCTAGAAATAAAGCTTAAGGCCACAGTACTTAATAAATTTATTAATTGATGTACATAATTCTTGTGATTGTTGTTTTTGTTGTTGTTGTTAAATAAATAAACATCAACTGAATGGTCAAGGTGAGGAGGTGGTATTGATTTCATCAAATAATATTCACTTTTAATTACAATTTTAATTGATAAACAACAACAACAACTAAAACTACAGCTTCTGTGCGAAGCAAATCCCATTTTGTTTGCTATACTTCTGGTAGATGGAGGAGGTAAAAAATTAGGTTAGGTTAGAGGACGTGTACCCGGAGGTCGAATTAACCCATTGTACAACGTCCTAGCTTCTCACACTACTCATGATATTGTGTGCGTTAATTTTATACATGAGTGGCGGGACCTACAGTTTAAAGTCGACTCCGAATGACAGATTTTTGAGAAACTTTTTTCATGGTAAAAAATTAAGTGGAAATTTATTTAAACAATAAATAAATAACAATAATCGTGATTGAATAAAACAATTATGTTAAATAAATTTGCATTTTTATTTAAAGAAAACAAAAAATAGAGTAGGTTGCAAGGTTCCTTTCGATTGAAAGCATAATTTCCCAATCATTACTAGGCTACAACTAGATTTGTTGGCGAAATAAACACAGCCACAGCCATGAGATTTCATACGCTATGAAAGCTAGGAAACATTAAAGCTGTGGTAGCAGCCAAAACTGCTGGTTGCTATAGATTTGAACTGTCGCAGATGCAACCAGTTTTCTTCTAATGGTTGATAACTGTTTGGATGGTTATAAGCCACAGTTTTTTTTTTTAGTTTTTCCAAGATTTTATAAAAAAATATAGGGAATGGTTGGACAGAGAGAGAGAATTACAACAACAAATCAACTGTGTTGGATTCTAGAAGTTGCCAGATTGGTAGTAAATACTGGATAAATAAGGCAAAAAGTTAAGTAAAGCCATGTAAACTTATATTTACCAGAGATACCACATTTTAAAACCATCTGCCGTCAATTTCTAAACGAACATTTTTTGTGAACGCAATATTTATTGTTTTACCTTGTTTGTATGCAGGTACACAAATAACAACAGTTTATATGGAGTTAATTCTGTAACATTTCTTTTTTTGGTTTTTTTTTTTGAGATTTTTTGATTTATTTTAATGCCATTTATATTTAAATTTTTTTTTATTATTTCACTCATGAACAATAACAAACAGCCTTAACGAAATCTAGTCTACATATATTGTGTGTTTAAAATTATTAAATTTATTACAATTTCGTTGTTGTTTTTTGTTTTTATTATCATGTTAAAACAATACAATTTGATTTTCTCTGGATTTTTTTTTGTTTTTTTTATGAAATTTTTTATTTTCCTAAAAATGTTTGAACCAGAAAAAAAAGTGCAAAAAAAATGTTTCTATTGAATTGGAATTGAATTTTCATAAGCAACCACAACTACAACCACCCATGACTGAAAACCTGCATAATGTTTCGATGAAAGAAAACCAAAAAAAAAAACCATTTTTCACTTTTTTTTTGTTCCGTTAGCTTAAAAACAATAAAAATTTTGAGAGAAACAACAGAAAAAAAATTGAACAAAAATAATGGCTTTTAATAATAATAATAAACTGGGTCAATTGAAGACATGTGTGCGAAATATTATTTATTATTGGCGTTGCTGTTGCTCTTGCTGTTGCCGTTGTTGCTTGTTTCTGTTGATTTTTGATAATATTTTCTAAAAAAAAAATTGTGTTTTCTTTTTCTTGCTACTTATGCTTTGTTAAACATTAAACATTTACAGCTTACATACTTGAAATTTTGAAAATAATTTATCAAAAAAAAATCCAAATCCAAAAAAATCACAGGAAAAAATTCGAATAAAAATACTTGAGATTCTTTTCTTTTTTACTCTTTCATTTTTTGTTACTTTATCATGAGACTTTTAAGTAATATTACCTTAATTTATCAGAAAAAAATTAATTTCACACTGGGCATCAGCCAACTATTAATCATGTTTTAAATTCAATGAAAAATTAAAAACGAAAAAAACACTTCCAAACGAATTATGAGGTTACGCTCTCAATGATTTCAAAACCACCAGATTGATAACACAACAATTGAGATAAAACGGCAATTACAAATTATATATACATACATACATAATTGGTCATTACAACCCTTCAGTCAGGATTACGACATAGATTCTCGCGCCACTTATGGTGTGTGCGTTAATTTTATTCATGAGTGGCGGGACCTATAGTTTAAAGTCGACTCCTAACGACAGATTTTTGAGAAGCTTTTCATGGCAATTTTATTTACTCTCAGAGTTTTTGCCAGAAATCTGCTGAGAGGAAGTCGCCGAAGAAATATTTTCATATTTTCGTTTTGATGTCTGACCTGGGATTCGAACTCGTTCCTTCAGTCTAATAAGCCAACACACTACCTACTAGACTACGGCGACTTCAAATTATATATACAGAGAATACAAATATAAAAAAATTTAAAAGAATTACAACAACAAATCAACAGTAAGTTCTAGAACATGCCGAACCAAAATTCTATGGAATATTACAGTATTGAAACGATTAACGAATAAACAGTGTTATACTATGTTCAGACAGGCACTTTTATTGAGTCAATATTCGTTTATTTCAGTACAATATTTTAAGTGTTCAGACACATAATATACGCAATATTTATTTGACAGTGGTAAACAAAACAGCTGGTTGTTTCAACAACATTGTTTTTATTTTGTTTTTTTGTTATGTTGTTTTTTTGTTTTTATTCTTTTTTTTGTTTGTAGTTGTTGACATTTGAGTTGTCCAATATTTTTTTTTTTTTATTGTTTCGGATAATTGTAAAATAATAAATATTTACATAGACTTCATTTGGCCTCTGCGCCTTAAAGGCATTTTAGAGGCAAGTTGGCAACTGTTAAACTTAACGTACAATTATAATAATAAACTAATTATAAAAATTATAATAAGTGTATTTTTACAATATTTACTAAACAAAATATAGTTTACAAAAGCGTTTCTATTGAATGATTCAAAAATTCTTTACATAATCTTTTAAATATTGATATACTCTCGACAGTTTTTAGGTGTGAAGGTAAATTATAATAAAGATTGCCACCCATATAATCAATTCTTTGTTTAGTTTTTTCCAATCTACACCTTGGGATTCTTAAGTTTGAAGAATTTCTTGTGTAAAAATGTGCTTGGTTTTGTAGAAATGGAATTGTGTGATCACCTATATTGTGAAGACTTTTAAAAACAAACAATAGAACCTGATATATACATATATAGGCCATTAATAGGCAGAATATTTTCACATACATATATCTTTATATAGCAACAATGTTGAAAAAGTTCTTGGTAAATTATAAACAATTTTTAATGCTTTATTTTGACAACGTTGCAAAGATTTCAACAATACATTATTTTTATTAAATGCATAAATACAAACTAAATAATTTAAGTGCGATTCAATTAAAGCATTATAAATCATTAATTTTGATCTTTCTGATAATTTATTTTTAAATTTGTATAAGATACCAATAGCTGGAGCTATTTGGTTCTTAACATTATTAATGTGACAATCCCAAGATAAGTTACTTTGTAACGTAATGTCTAGGTATTTAACTGAATTTGATTCATAAATGGGGTTGCCATCAACGTAAACAAATAAATTGTTATCTGAATTTACTGCACGAGGTCTAAATCTAACTAACTTAGTCTTTTCAGAGTTTATTAATAATTTATTTAAGCGAGCAAATTCCATTAATAAAGCAGCATCCCTTTCAATTTGTGTTTTCAAAACTAAATCGAAATGAAATGGATAGAACAAGCAAATGTCATCAGCAAACATAAATAATTGACCCATTAGATCTAAATTTTTTAGGTCATTTAAATAAATTGAAAATAGTAAGGGGCCTAAGCCACTTCCCTGTGGAACACCGTATTCGGCAGTACCTATAAAACTTTTGAACTGATTAATTTGTACAAACTGTTTCCTGTTAATGAAATAATTTTTAAATAACATAACCTCACGACCTTGAAGACCATAATATTTTAACTTTTGTAACATTATTTCATGGTCCACACGATCAAATGCCTTAGAAAAATCAAAGAATCAATCAATCAATTGAAAGTGTACGGAAAATTGTAACATGCTCACTGAACGTACTGTGGCGTTTATTGCGATTTACGCAATAAAAATGCCTGTCTGAACATAGTATTATATCGTATTCTTCGTTACCGTTAACTACTAACTGTCTTTCATATGCTGTGTGATGTATTATAGTTTACGAATATCAGACGTTTTACAATCGAAGAACACATGAAAATAGTTTAAAACAATTGTCTCCAAAGTAGTGATTTAAACGTGGCCAGTTTATAAGTTTATACAAGAAGATCGTGATGGTAATCGACTTCCTATGCAAGGAATTGGTAAGATTATAAAGAAATCAGAAAGCGTTTCTACCTAGGTTTGCCAGATTCCGAATCGCAAAAAGCTGGACATTGGGTTTCAAAAAGCTGGACAAAACAAAAAAAAGCTGGACATAAAAAAAAATACTGAGAAAATGTTAATTTTGGTTTTGTGTAAATAATTTTTATTAAAATATCCATTGTTATCAACTTATATACATATGTATTATTATTTAAAAATATTACAATTAAATAAATTCATTGATTTTTTAAAATTTATTTAACTATACACCTATCCCCCGATTTACACTGAGGATAGGTTCCTTAGAAAACCGTGTAAACTGAAATCGTAGATTTCGCTATGTAAAACCGTGTAAATCGAAAACAAACTAAAATAGACATAATTCAGTCATTTATTTCAACGTAATATAAAAGTAAATAGCACATATGTACACATGTTTATTTTGAAAAACATAAAAGTAGCTATCTATTCATTAAAATACAAATATATAAAAGTGTACTCCTGTATATGGATATGTTATTCATTTTACATACAGAAACCAGAAATATAAATATTTAAAAAATTTTACCAAAAATTTTATTATGTACTGTTATCACTGTCATAGGATATGACATTTTCTTCCTGATTGGTATGATGTCACTTTCATCACTCGATAATACTTTATGCGATTTTGTTTCGGTGTTAGATGGATTAGAAACGATTTTATATTGGCGAGACTTCGTAATGAAATCCGTAATTAACATTTGCCTTTGGTTTTTGTTTAAATCCTTATAGACCTCCTCATATTGAGCTAAGCATTTATTAATATCTAGACCCGTGTAAAAGCGAAATCGTGTAAAAAAAGTACCTTGTAAATCGGGGGATAGGTGTATTTACATATTTGCAACTTGGCTAACATGATTTGACAAAGATAACATGAAAATTATTGCCCAAGTTATTGCAGTGTACTAAAAAAATTTCTATTTAGCTGGACAAATTAAATTTTAGCTTAAAACTGGGCAAGCATCAAAAAAGCTGGACAATCCAGCCAAGTCCAGCCAGGCTGGCAACCCTATTTCTAGCCCATGCATCATCGCAAAGTACGCACTGCCAAAAATATTGACTCTGTTCAAGAAAGTGTAGCACGCACGGCTTTCTTAGCAATAGGTCCTGCTTTACACCTCATTATGGCGTATTTTGCATTGGGATTTACATCTCCATCTCCCGAATATATTACCCGGAGCAATTTTAATGAAACAGTTGTTACGAATTTGTTTTGTTTTCTTTTCTAGTCTAGGGAACAGCAATCATTCGAGGAATCTAAACCGTTTATCCATTTTTATTTTTCTGTTTGCCATGAAATATGCATTCTTCGTCGTGATGACGAGCCTTCTAGGATTAATAAAGTAAGACAGCAATATAAACTTATTTACTCTTGTTTACTCTCTCTCACTCTCTCTCTATCTCGCTCTGAAAACGATTGTTTTTTCTCTGTTTTCTTTGCTCTCTCTCTCTCTTTCATTTAATGGTACATATTAAATGAGTTTTTATGCTGCCAAAAAAAACTTTAACCAAAATTAAAACAAATGAAGAAAGTGATGAATTTAATTTAGAGAAAGAGAGCAAGAGAGAGCGTGAGAGTAGAGAAGTGAATTGTTAAAATATGCGTCGTTGACAACATTATCACAAAAATAAAATCTCATTTATTTTCATTTGCAAAACTAAAAAAAAAGAAACAAACACACACAGTGTTGCCAAAATCAGAGATAAAATATAATAAAAAAAAACGAAGAAGAAGAAATTGTTACAATTTCAAGGATTATTAAAGAAAGAGAGAATTTGAAATTGATAAATCTAAATGTTTATAACATACACTTACATATACACATACTCATATGCATACATACAGTAAAATGCTTGTTAGATTAGTGTTTGAGATTTTTTTCACATTTTTTTTATTCAAATTATAGAATTCATTTCACTTAAAATAAAAAAAATAAAAAAATATTAACAAACAAAATATTTTAATATTGTCCGACGAAATTATTTTAAGGAATATGGATAACAATGTAGAAAAAATAAGTTTCCATTTTATTTAGTAACCGCAGTGACCAGCGCCACGAAGTGACATTTTAGCAAGTCGATCTGGCATAGTGTCCATTAACTTTAGACATTCTTCTGAACTAATTTTTTTCCAGTTCGAAATGTTACTGTCCTTTAGTTGGCTCAAGTTTTGTGGTGCTTCCTCAGCAATACGAATTTTTAGCATTGCCCAAACATTCTCGATTGGAGAGAGGTCTGGGCTTTGAGGTGGCCGCTTTAAAAAAGTTATATTTTTCTCCGAAAGGTATTCCACAACTTTTTTGGCAGTATGAATAGGGGCATTGTCTTGTTGGAATACAAAATGTTCACCTATTAAGCGATTTCCCTCTGGTATAGCGTATTTTTTTAAAATTTGTAAGTAAACCGATGCGTTTACTTTTCCTTCTAGTACTACTATTTCACCTGTGCCATTAGCGGAGAGACAGCCCCAAATCATTAAGCCTCTCTCCACTGCTTTTACAGTGGGTAAAGTGCATTTATAATATAAAGCATCACCTACCTTACGCCAAACGTGAACCATAACCATGGGAATATTTTAGTCTTACATATCATTGATTCATCAGTCCATAAAATTTTATACCAAAATTCTCGCGGTTTTAAAACATGTTCATCGTAAAATTGCATTATTTTCTTCATATTGATTTTACTAACGTAAGGAATTTTTCGAGCCACTCGACCGTGTTTGCCACTAGCTCTGAGCCTGTTACGGATTGTGAATGTGGATGGTGCTTCTTTGCCTTCGTTAAGCAACTGTGAACGAATCTTTGGTACTGAAGTTAGGGGATTTGCTTCTGAAATGTCGAGGATTCTTCTGTCAGCTCTATCACTTGTTATTTTAGGGCGTCCTGGTCTCTTTTTAGCGCAAAGTCTGTGATCATTCTCGTAAGCAACAATGACTTTACGGACTGCTGTATGAGACTTGCCAAATTTTTGCTCAATATAACGTAAGTTATGGCCATCTTTATACAGATTAACAATTACTTTGCGTTCTTCAGTTGTCAATTGTTTGAATTTACCCATTATTTTGCCAAATTTTAATATTTCCTGCCAATGTTTAGAAAATCATAAAAATTATCCAAAAAATGAAGTTTTTACAAATTTGGAAAAAATATTACCTTAATAGTTGTTAAATGTAAACAATTACAACTAAATTTGGCGAAAATTTTAAATAACCCACAATTAATAAGCAACTGCTAGTTAAAATATTCTTCTGGAAACTTATTATTTCAATGTCACATGTCTTTATAAAATAGATATTAATCTACCGTTATTTTATTTAAAGAGAAAAAATTCTAAATTTTTTCACAAATGATCAATGGAATAAATACGTTGTAAAAATGCAATAACAATTTCCCAGATAACAGTTTTCCAGTACTCAAAGCTTCCAACATTTTAAATATGCTATTGGAAACTTATTTTTTCCACATAGGTACTGTATGTATATATGCATATGCATGTTATAAAGGCTGTCTTTATAATATCGTTTGTACTTTTTTTTTATGTTTAAAATCTGTTTTTTAATATTTTTGTGGAACTTATTTTGATTTTAACGCTAAAACACTATTAAATGATGATGATTTTTTAAAGCTTTATTAAATTGTTATGGCCTCTTTTGAGACTAAAATTTTTTTTTAAAGATAAATCATTTTATTGCAATTTCCTTTACGTATAAATTCTTTTTGCAATCGTTAAAAATTTAAAAAATAATTTATTTTCTTTTTATTAGGAAACTTGAAATCAATTTCGAAATATTTTCATTCTGTTTTCTACACCTCCTGCTAATTTTTTTATAATCTTCAATTCGCTAAATTTATAATAGATAATATCTATACTGTGGCTCCCTTGAGTGTAATTGAATTATGAAAACTAATTCTGTTCTGCCATCTATCAACCATCATCTGGCGATTTTATTAAAGCACAATAAAAAAAAAAGAAACTAAAAAAAGAAATAAAAATCAATCAAAAAATATTATTTTTTTCTTTCATAATTGTTGGCAAAAAAAAAATTAATTTCTCTGTATTGTGTGTTGGCTTACGGACCAGAAACATGATAAAGTTCCTCTGGGTATAGTACTCTGATTTCTTTTTTTTTAGATTTTTTTTGTCTTCCAGTCTGGCATTGAATGAAATTTATAACGAAAAAAAAAAAGAAACGCATAAGAAATGAATTGAGAATTGAATGAATGACTGAATGAGAGTGTATATTGTGTGGCCATAAAAATAATAATTATTTCGGTTGGCAATTCATTATTTTTCTTTTTGTTTCATGGCGGCATGACGCATGCATTTAATTTTATTTTTTTTGTCGTATTTCGTCTGCAATTTATGAAGAAAAATTATGCTTGTATTTTATTTCTACAAAAATAAAGAGAAAAAAGCCAGCCGCCATATATTTCATTAAAATTAATAACTTTTGTAAGCTTTTGTATTTCACAAAATATTTACGCTTACCCCCTGTGCTTCGCTAACCTGACGTTAGTGATACAAATTTAAAAGTAAATAAAATACACTCTTCAAATAGCAAGGAGCTGCATAGGCCAGATATTGCATGAAAGCTAGTAAAGAATAACTGCAACCAGTCAACAGTAAAGTTCTAGAAGTTGACAAACCGAAAACAAATGAAGTACAAATACAGCAAAATGTAGCCTTACTAAGAGTAGTAATAAAAACCGCTATGAGTAAACACTTTTATAAGCGATACTCAGTTTATAAATGCCTACTGTTAAATTTCTTTCATTTGAAGTGTCATATGTCAGTGAAAGAATCGATGAATCGTTTAACAATCGAAGAACACGTTAAAATAGTTATTTTACAGTTACAGTTAGAATTTTGTACACACACTATTACAGACAATAATTTATCCTTTCTCTATCCCCGTAATTAAAAGAATTTTTTGTAAAGCCTACTTTAAGGCGTTTGTGAAAATATTTTTATTGAAAGGAATTATTGAATTTATTTTTGAGATTTTTTTCCAATTACACTTTCAATGATTTTTCGTTTTTTTTTCTATATTTTCTTTTATTTTTAATTGATTATTTCCACTTTAAAAGCATTTCCCATTACGCTTGATTTGATTTTTACAAATAAATCAACACTTTAATATGTACTACGTACCCTGAGTGTGTGTTAATACACTCTCACTTAAGCAAACTCTCACCACACCACACACCGCACACCACCACAACATTAGTCTACTTATGGGCTATAGCTTTAACATTGCTAAACACCATGTAATTTACAAAATGTTTTTCTCTATCCCTCTCTCTTTTGCTCTCTATCTCTAACATAAATACTCATTTAATAAACAAGAACATGTTATTACACTAACGCACTTATTTAAATCATGTTACTACCCCCTCCCTCCGCCCTTCTTGCTTACATGTAAACAAGTTGTTTTCTCTGTAGTATACACTTGTGCTCGCTCTCATTCATATTTAATGCTGACACACACACACATTAATGCAACACACAACGCAAGTAATGTAAACAAACCATTTCGTTTTATTTTATTTAATAGTGGTGAGGATAAATACTAATGCCTATGCATTAGATGCCAAACGTTAGTTTATGAAATACAAGGTGACTCTGTTAAATTAAAACGAATGTTTATAGGAAATATGATCCCCCATATAGAGATCTTAACACGATTTTAATTATTATAAGTTAAAAATCATTTCACCGATTGTTAATTGCAGAGATCAAAATCAATCGTTTGTCTAGGTTGTAGCGCCTTATAATAAATAATTCTCTTCCAATCCCAACAACACAAATGCCATTGCCGGCATGATCATATGATCTTGGTTGCCCATTGCAGTCGCCAAAAGCGGTCATGTGTGTGACTTATGGCTCTTGCGCTCTGAATTCATTGGAACCGTTCGATCAGCATAATATTCGCAAGACATACATAATTCGTCAATTCGTAACCTAGCTTCAATACTCGTAAGAATACGTCCAAATCATAATAAAGGGTGATTTTTTAGCTATTATCTTTTTGGCAACACTGGTTTAAACAGCTCACGCACGTTTCGTGTTTTGTTTCACTGTCAAACATCTTCAGTTTGGTCTATAATTTAACCATGAATCGTCTTACAGACGAACAACGCTTGCAAATCATTGATTTTATTATCAAAATGGGCTCTTGGAAAGTTGGCCGAAGATCCACTTCTTTATCGAAAAATTGTGTTCATTGGCGAAGCTCATTTTTGGCTCAATGGATACGTAAATAAGCAGAATTGTCGATTTTGGAGTGAAGATCAGCCAGAAGCATTGCAAAAGCTACCAATTCATCCAGAAAAAGTCACAGTTTGGTGCGGTTTATGGGCTGGTGGCATCATTGAACCGTACTTCTTCAAAGATGCTGCGAATCGCAACGCCTTTAGACTATTTTTTGTGAGGCTATGTTAAAGATCATGTCTATACAGGCAAGCCCGCTTCAATTGACGCATTGGAAGACAACATTAAAGCATTTATTCGTGAGATACCGGCCGAAATGTTGGAAAGAGTATGCCAAAATTGGACTAAGCGGATGGACCATTTGAGACGCAGTCGCGGTCAACATTTGCATGAAATAATCTTCAAACATTAAATTATATGGACCGTACCATCGATTCCAATAAAGATTTCATGTATTTTTCTGAATTTCATGTGTTTTTTTTTTTGAAAAATTTTCCTATAGCTCTTAAAAAATCACCCTATACTTACCTAAAATTCACTTTTTTCGATTATAATTACTTCTACTAACACTTCTGAGATCTCCAAGCAACAATATGGCCACAATTTTTCTTGTTTTGTTAACCACCGAGTAAGAAATAAGTGTTTCTGTGCCAAAGAAAATGTTGTACGAATCACAATCCGCATATCTACGGAGTAGTAAATGTTTAGCCGGCTTTAATTTCTAAGTAAATCTAGATTCAAAATATGCCATTGAAAGACGTAAGACAGACTAAATTTTGCGACATCTAATAGACAAATTCAGATTTAACTCCACAAAAGAAACGACATTTTCGGAAGTGCGTATAGGGCTGATCACAGTTTCCTTGTTTATAATCTTAACAAATTCTTGCACGCAAAGACAAGTAACCAAGTTCTTATCACGAGTTTCGTAGTAAAAATGTTGACTACTTTTATGCTTTCTCTGGTTGTTAAACGATCAATACGGGTAATCCTTCACTAAATAATAGACGCTTTCGATTAAAGACAGTTGACAGTTTTTTTTTTGGACCAACGGACTTGTAACCACTAATCGGATAACGCGATAGAATGTCTGTTGAAAAATTATTACATTCCTTTTCACTACACCTTATATGAAAGAGATTACGAATTCTAGATTAGGTCGAGCGTAATCTTGTATTTTTAAAATTAATTTTAATGACTCCCGTGTATCTTATGATGTAAGAAGTCACACATTTTATTTACTTCTTGTAATATTTTTTTAATATTTTATTAAAATTAATTATATTTCCCCTTTTTTTTTATTGCAGGTATGTTAACTTGATGACTTGTATAGGGACCTACGACTGTAAGTTAAAATATGAAATAAATTAAACAATTTATAGGGGTTTATAAACAAACAATCATAAATAAATATTTCCTTAAGAAATATCTCGATTTTCATAAAAAAGTTTGTTTTTATTTAAAAAAAACTATAAACATTAGAAATATTAATTGAAACCTAACGGAATGACCCATATGTAGTTATTTCAAAACAATAAAACAAACACCGTCTTTTTTTTGAGGTTAATAAACAATTACGCAAATAAGTGTGTGTGAGTCTGTAGAGCAGTACAACGAACAATTTTTCTACACTAAATACCTACAACATGTTCTATTTTGTTTTGTTTTTGTTGTAACATGTTAAAAATGACAACAACAATTGTGTAAACATTTATATGCACTCGTAACTAAATACTGGAAAAACATAAAAGTAAGGGAAAGGGGGGGGGAGTAGGAAACAAAATTCGAAACAATAACAATAATAATGAGAAATAATAACAATCATAACAGTTATAGACGACAGACAACACAATTCTCTCAAGTAATTATCAAATATAGAGAACGACGAGTGTGTAAATTATTATACGAACGATGTATACTTATCGTGTCGCATATGCAGGCACATGTGGGAGTGAGAGTTGTTATTGTTGTTGTGGGTATAACTAATAAATGAAAATAAATGTCTGCTGATGTCTGGCAAGCAACCTAAAACAAAACAGGAAAAAAAACAAAGGAACAGAAACGATGGCAAAGACGAAGAAGCAAAGAAGTATTCATTTATTCATATTGTAGGTGTTACATAAACAAATTAAATCTTCTCAGGTTATGACATATTGCGTAATACAATAACAGCAACAACAACAACAAAAACACACAACAACTTGAGACATTTCTAACAACTACAATAACAATAACTAGCTAAAGATGTTGTTGTGTGTATGTATGTAATAACGTAATAATAATAATATTAATGGAATACCACAAATTACTTGTAAAAATACCAGAAGATACACTGTAACATATACAAACATACACATAGGCAGACATTTTTATAAACAAAACAATAAGACGCAGTAGGAGAATTTCACGTAGACATAGGTAAAGTAAAATAAACAACAGCAACAACAACAACAAAAACAGAACAAATAAAATGCACTCTCCGTTATTACACGTACTACATAAATGGCAGTGATAACAACTCAGCTGTTTTAATTGTACGAAATAAACTGTAAGACTTTCAGGTGAGAGAAGCTAAAAAAGCGAGTTTTCTTAGTTATTTAAAGCTTTTAACAACATTTTATGCCGATACAATGTCATTCTCAAAACCGCCTCTGAATTGGTTTTAGCAGACGATTCTTTTTAAGTATTTTTCGAATACTTTGTTGCACATTCCGCGCGATATCGTGGCTATAACTTTACGAATATTGGTCTTCATAGTTAGAAGATTATCCGCGTAGACTTTATTTTTGGCGCACAAAAAAGTCTAACAGTCTCAAACTCCACATCCTTATTGGTGAATTGAAGTTGACAAAACGTGAAATATTTCTTTCTGGATAAATATCATACAATAAAAATCAAAAATCGATTAAGTTGTACAACTTGTGGCACAGATTTCTTGAAGTACTATACACCCACAGGTTTTCGCTTTCAATTTCAGATCAAAAAAGTTAGTTATCCTACAATTTTTTGCCTCTGAACTGACAGCAAATATACTTTCAGAGCCCAATAACCTTTCCAGAATATAATGCGCACCAAGCAATCACTTTAAATAGGGTTTTCACAATCCCTTCTGCATTCCATGAGTCGTCCTATAAGATTTCTTAAAATCTTTTCAAAGAAACCTTTACTGTAATCAAATGACGTTTTTTTTTTTTTTGTCGTTGCGAGTATAATTACCAACACTGTTGTAAGCAACGCACTCGAAAACACACCAAAAAAAAAGAACACATTAAGAGCACAGTTGTGAGTAACCGTGAGAGACCGTCTCGCCTTAATAAAAAAGAAACACAAATACACACGCATTTAACAACAACAACAACACATACAGTGTTGTGTTAGGCAGGTAAATGAAAACAAAAGAATTCTTTTAAAAATTTTTTTTTTTTACTTTTCTTACTTACAAACCACACTGTTGTTGTGTTTCTGTTTGTGTTTTTGTAAACAAGTTGTTAAAGATGCCCCTCCAAACATACTTTGTCTAACTGTTGTTGTTGTTATTGTTGTTGTTACACACACTCTTTACAAATTTATTTAAAATGGAAAACAGTAAAAAACGAAGAAAAAGACGAAGAGAAAATAAAACAGAGAGTGTTTCTAGTACAACAAACAATAATAATAATTTAATACCGTATACACACACACACACACACAGACTACAGTTACATACATGCATGCATATAGTATATGTAGTATGTATGTATGTATGAGTAGAAACATTAATAAATAAAAGCGGTGTTTGTATGCGTATGTTTGTTGTCTACCGAGAGTGTTACGCATTTTAGTTATTAAAACAAATAAAAACAAACAGAAAAAAAACACTGTGAGACACCAAAGTAATCAGACAGCTTGTTATAGAAAATAATAGTTGTTGAACTGTCTATGTCTCAAAAAGGGTGATTTCAAATGAGAAAAAAAAAGAAAACACGGAAAAAAGAAATGTTAACGTATGTAGGCGTAGAAACAGAGAAAGAAGGAAAACATAAAGTATTAAAGAAATAGGTGTTGTGTAAGTACTTTTTTTTTAATGGGAAATTAAAGAAACCCCCATTGAAAATCACGCAAAATATAAAAAAAAAAAAAATTGCCAGACGTATTCCACTTTGTTTTTGCTTTTTTTTTTAATAGATAAACAAAACGAGACATGAATTTACACACACAGACACACACACACTATAACAAAATAACGGGCCATGTAACAACAAAACAAACGTATGAGTTTTATTTATAAACCCCAGGCAAATTATAAATTGCGTATACGACGTCTTGGTCTGGTAATGGTGTCTCAAGTGTTTTTTGTTGCTATTTTTTTTCGTTCTCTCTATTTTTTATTTATTTTTAGAATACAACACGCATACACACACACACATCACTGTTGTACTTAATTTAAATAAAAAATCATGTTTTTTTTTTAATGCGTTATTTTTTTCAAATTTATTCGTAATTGATGTTCAAGAAATTGTTCTTCGTCTTCGGATCTGTGATTATAATCGCAAATATATCTATGTCTGCTCTAGTAGCAACAACAACAATAACAATAATTTACAATTACCAGAATAATAATAACAAACAACGTAGCTATCTTTCTCTCTTTCTTTAACTCATACCAGACAAGCATCAAAAATAAGGAGAACACACCAGCATCTAACAAAACAAAAGAGAAAAGCCGAGCCGAGCAGAGCATAACAGATAAGCGACAGCCGAACCTAAACAGCCCACTTCTATATGTCTGAAGTTGTTTTATTATTATTATTGTTGCTGTCGTTGTTGTTGTTATTGGTGTTGTCTTCGTTTTGCCCTTACGCTCATGGCAATTGTTATTATTTAATGCTGTTGTGTTAAGCAACGACAACAGTAATGCCTACTTTTTGCAAAACAGAAACAACGTTTTTTAATGTACTCGTATCTCAACAAACTTAAGTTTAAAAAGCTTTGTTTTTTTTTTTAATTTTACACGGTTTATGAGTTTTTCTTACAAGATTTGCTTATTTTTGATGAGAATTTTTAACAGTAATACTGCAGTTGCCTTTTTTCTGAGGTTAGGCGCTTTTTATGCCACAACTTAATTATTTTTCTAATAATTTAGGTGATGAGTTCCCTTCAAATATCAAATTTTACCAGGGAGCGAAAATAACTGTTATTTTTGAATTTTTGATTAAAAAAAGCAACCGAAAGGAAATGTCGGAGAACAAAACCAAGTACATATACCATTTTGATCGTCTTGGACCAAATTTTTAAAAAATTCGATGCTTTTTAAAAAACTGATTTTTATTTTTTAGAAAAAAAATAAGAATTATGTTTTGATCTTTATTTTTGACTTTTATTTTTTCGAGCAGAAATAAAAGTTATTTTTGTTTTAATTCATGATGAAATCATAATATTTATTAAAAATTCTTTAAAACAATTAAACTAAATTATGTTAAACAATTATCATGAATTAAAACAAAAATAACTTTTATTTCTACTCGAAAAAATAACGATCAAAACATAATTCTTATTTTCTGACTTTTACTATAAAAGTTATAACAGTTACGGTCCCTGAATTTTACAGGAAATCAAAGAATTTCTCCTAAAACCTGGCATAGAATGTCAAAATCATTAAAATCAAACATTTGCAATTCAAACGCTAAAAATGAATACTGTTATATGGCAACGGAACTTAAAACGCTGCACCAAATGACTTTCAGACTATACGGTCTTTATTAAAAGATGCGACGACAGAATTCTGTGCCAACACGATCTCAGTATAATAGGGAGAGCATAGTCAGTAGACATAAACGGAAGACA